>OX401995.1:5138343-6363220 GCA_947859395.1 Eupithecia insigniata | reverse complement strand
TGTTTATCGAAAATATTTCCTTTATAAAAGATCATTTGCATATGACAGGGAACCTGATTTGATTTGAAATTTTTTACCTATAGCGTAACTCACCGCATGAAAACGATAAATTTACATACTTGACTAAGTGACCTATTCAAACAAACAACATATTTGTAATTGCCATCGGTTATAACTAGAAAAAAACATTACATTTCATTAAGTAGCAAACTAACTACAAGTAGCCGCACGTAACTTTACCGCTGACCGTTATTGCGCAGAAGTAAAAAATAAGGTACCTGGGCGGTGCTAGCGGTACATTTACCCATGCGCAGCTATCCCCTCCGCGTATCGCTCAGCGCTAGACTTACGTGCCGCTACTTGTACATATTGAAAAACAAGACCATGAGAATGGAGTCACAGGGTTAAAGTGCCACTATGTTTAATCACAAGAGATGAAGATTCTCGGAAACAACGGGGCCTTATAATAACGAGCTTTTGTAAATAATAACCGGCTAGGTAGCAATCTCTCACAGTTATTGTTATCTTAATAACTGTACGAGCATAGGTACTAGTAATACCTATCCAACTCAGTTAGTGGCTTGTAATAAACTTAGCTTCGTAAAACTACAGAAACAGAATCACACTAATAATTATAATTACATAAGTTTCGATGGATGGAAGGATAGATATTTGTTAATTCTACACGCCAAAGCTAGTGAATGGATCAGGCTGAATTATTGGCATAGATGTAGGCAGGAACACATAGGCTACTTTTTATCCTATAAATCCAAGGTATAAATCCGTTCACACGGGATAGAGATAACCTTTATGTTTCCACGGAAACAACGCATGCGAAGCCGCAGGCAAAAACTAGCAATATTATAACTTCATAAAATATCATAACGGAGTCTATAGTCGCATTAAAAAACTTCAAAGGCTTCTGATCCAGACTTTAATCTTCTGAATTATAGCAATAACCATTGAAGCATGAACGAACCGCACGTGTATGTACTTACCTATGACTTTCAGCCAGCCTGCCTAACAGATTTAAAAGATAAGACCGTTCTAGTGTAAATAAAACCTTGCGAATTATTATTAAAACAGCTGTTCTCGCCATTCACCTTCTGTCCTGAAACGTATACTTGTATATGCTTTGAAAGTAACAGCTGGTGTTGTTTCTACACTTTGTGTTGTTGGGCCGAAGTGTTGCCAAACTTAAATGGAATAAGTTCGAAGGAAACCACATTGGTTACTGGGTATGTTTAGCGTCACTTTCATCCATTTGTGTTGATCGAATAGCAAGGAACGGGCGCATATATACCTATGGCAGTACCTGCATTGTTATCTAACCTTTTCGCAGAGCTGAGTAGGACTGATGCCAAAATTTCGCTAGCTACAGATGCTGCCGAATTTGCGGGGGGAGAATTCACTGCGGGCACGAAACAGTTTTAAGGTTCCAGTGCCAAATTGCAAAAACGGCTTAACCATAATTTCGTTCTGTCCTCAGCAACAGAAAGGAAAAGAAGACCCTTTCCCGTCCCGATTGTCCTTCAGTAATACAAAAAAAGAGTTGCCTTTTAGTTAATACTTCCGACGCAGATACTCGTACATAAAAATTCGGCACAGTGGAGCCTTTTATGGGGCTAGGTCCAATTAATTAGATCTTTGTTGCATAACCTATCCTTAACCACGCAACTGCATTGGTTGAAGAATTGAACTTAATGCCATAAAGTTTCATTGCAATAATTAAATAAAAAGTACCTATGCCCATACCTTTTTGATACTTTTTACGGATGCAGCAGGCAGATCTGACCGTATGAGGAGGCAAGCTAAACAGTGATTGTGTCACCAATCCACGATCACAAAAAAAAAACAGTGGTCAAACCTTACAATTAAGGCACTATCTCTACTGTCTTTCTTTTTCGTTAAGTGTTAAAATGGTAACTCAATTATTCATTTTATTAAGCATATTTTAAAAGCTTTTATTTAGAAAAAAAATAGATTTACAAATAAATAAATTACTTATATACATATATTTATATAAACATGAACCTCTACTTCTGGTTCGGCTATAACTTGACAACGGCTATATCGATTTCATTCATGCTTATTTTAAATGTTTTCTAATAACCCGAAGAAAGTTCTTACGTTAAAAATAAATAAGAAAATTGGTATTGAAAAAAGTTTTTGCTTTCCACTAATTATATCCATAAGTGTAATAGGCTACATTTTATACTGGAAACAACGCGTGCTAAGCTGCAGGCAATAACTAGTTATTAATATTACGTGGATTAATACCAGGTTACCTAAGGATTTTAATCTGATATTCTATTTACTTATTAATATATCAAGTTATTAATATTGCCGGAGTAGATTTCCAGAATATTAAGAATGGCTGTCTAATCTAATCTAAATGATAATTATAATTAGATGCATAGCAATTACGATCTGTTCATTACAAGTTAACAAGTAGATTATGCCTAAACAAGGTGTTGCATAATTGCGTAATGATCTGTTTCCACTTTCTTACTATGCAGGTACAAGATAAAACAATATACCTAATGTAACAAATTATATTACTAAAATCCGTCTGGTTATATAACATTAAGGTTGATTTGAATGAGGTTACAAAGTGTTTTAGTTACATACTTAAAACCTATTCTATAGCATAGATTGATTAATTAGATAGGTAGGAAATGCAATTTAAAAGAAGGCTACACGAAATAATTCAAGCTACTGCTAGCTAGTTTATTTATATAGAGGAATCGCTCCCTGAATCAAATTCAATTATTGTTTCTAGACAAATACATGAAAATGGCGACAAAGGAATCTAGTGTTTATGTTTTTAAACAGAAAACAATTCGAACAAATTTTTTGTATTGTCGAAATCGATTATTGTTTTAGTGAAGAACAATCGCATCGTTTGCGTCGAGGCTGGTTGTATTTTGTTTAGCACTTTTCATTCTCACAGTGAAAATGTCGTACTTTAACGCTAAAGATGTTCAACATGAAACAAGGAGTGTCCTCAAGGTTAACACAGGCTTTGTGTCACAACGACGATCGATATCAATAACGATTTATTGAAACTTTTGTAATAACTTAACAAGTCTAGCAATTTCTTTCTACTTCTACTTTCATTATTCATTGCGTCATATAATCATTATTATGGTACATGAAATTTGTCAGAAGTTATTGACTACATTAGAGAATACACACAATTATGTAGGTAGGTACCCATTTAGGGTGCTTTTAAAAAATTTGCCATCGGCCTTGAATGAAATGACGTCACATTAGACTCTGATTGCATGCTATTTTATTTCACTGTTTTTCATTAGGCCGAGTAAATGTACTAGTGGTCAAAATTTAACTTGCATCAAATTTAACTTGCATCAAATTTAACTTTAAAAGACATTAATATTGTACTTGTGTTGTTGTTATTCGCACAAACAAGGCATTGTTTACAGAACGGAGTACAATAACACGAATTTTAAGTTTCATGTCATGATAGTTGGTAGATGATTCAGCTACCACGAGCGCACTAGTGAACAGTGGGGGTGTTTTTTAATAGGTTTATAGCTAATGGTTATATATATGTACACCCGAGCTATTCGCCGGATCCAATGTTTATCCAAATTATCCAAAAATGTCTTTTTAGCGTCGTCGTGGTGAAAAAGCGTCGTAGGAAAGAGCTCAAATCGTTTTGAGCTCTTTCCTTTTCCAAGTGCATCATATTGTAAAAATCAAGAATGGTTTTTAGGTTAAGTATCATGTTTACAAACATTTAACTTGAGTTTACTGGAATATAGTTAGTTAAGTAGACAGGTATGTACATATGTAGGTGTATAGAGCTAGCTTGACTGTATCCGTACGGTCACAAAGTGGTCTCAAAGCTACGTCACAAGGGAAAGGCTCCGAGGCCAGCAGCGTGGGCCGCGACGCAGGCTAGCATTGATTAAATGTCACGTTTCTAAGAGGTTTCCTGTCAGCTAATCCGTAACGTGATCTTTGAAATGCTTTATCGACTTTACCGGCTGTATCTAGATTTGAGACAGGATATTTTCGTAGCGTAAATTAAATATAGACCGGAATTTGCAGTGGCGATAGTGGTGTCAGGCAGGATCGTGATGAATGGACATTCTAATTAAATTATGCATTTTGGATAAATGAATAAAAAATTTATAAATCGTGACAATATTATTTCCTTGAACCTGAACGAATGTCATGCTGCTGCAAAAGGTCGCTCGGTCGATGCAGTTTATGTAATAACCATGTCAAAGTCAATGGATTCAAACATGCACAATAATTATATAACGAAGCAAAGATCAAATTAGAAACATTGGGAAATTTTATTCGGGAACGCAAAAAAGGACCTGCTGGGACAGACAGCATGAATGAGGACGGGAGCCTGCTAAAAATAAACTGATCACCCGCGATCGATGTTATTTATCCCTCTCGACGGATGTGCCAGAATATATCGTGTCAAGACATGAGTAATTGGCTATTTTTACAGTTTATTGCAACTTGATTATGCTTTTCCTCAGGCGTGATGAGGATGTAGGTAATGTAATGTATGGCACATCAATGCCGTGGCAATGAACGCTCGGCCAGGACCAGGAGGGGACCGGTTTCGAGCACACAAAATGTTTATATGTATATCAACGGAGCCGAATGAGTCACACAAAGCCAGTCAGTCTTATTTGCCTACTAAATGCGTTCTTGCATGCATGATGCAATTAATAGGAACCATCCTATAAAACGAGTTACACGAGTAGGTAAGTACATTTGTGCTTTCAATAGCTTGGTAGTTCTAGAGAGCATAGAGAGATTGGTATAAGAAATGCTGCAGAATCAAGAACTAACCTTTACCACGGAGATATCCAGAGGGCTGTAACAGGCATTCCAGTACCTGAAAGAAAATATTCTCATGTGAGTATCACTAATGATAATTGAACATCCGTTTGTCACGTGTTTGTTAACTGATAAATTCACAGGGTAAAATACTGTGAGATGAAAATGTGATGGCAGAGAAAAGAAGGAAACATAATGATGTTGACTACGACAATTGGTATTTTGTGGGAAAGGCTTAGGGCTAATTTGCAAAGTAAAGAGGAATTTCAAGCTACTGCAAATAGTTGGTACGCGTCGTGAACTCCAGTACGGTTAGGATAAAACTGGAAGCGAGGGTAGTCTAATCGATAGTCCTATATCAGTCGAGGACAAAGCCATTATGACTTAGGATTATAACAATATACGGACAATCATACGGACAACGACGTGAGAAATCTTTGTTCTCAGGAAGTTGTTGAAGAAATGTGGGTTGAAAAACTACACATTTTTTATGCTTTTATGGGTAAAGCAACTTAGGCAATATCAATCAGATTATATTGCCCATATAATTTTAATGCTAAATGTGGATCAGTGAGGCACAGGGCTCCCGCCGCGTGCCTAACTGTTGTTATCAACAACGCAAACAAAAATGGATACCTACTTACATAGCTAAAATGTAAACAATATTGCGACGTCACTGAGCTAACTACGATACATCTATCATTTTAACCTCAAAACCATTGTAATATTAATGTAGAGCTGAGCATTATCATCTCGATCGTTGTTGTATAAACGTTGCTGAAACATCTAAATTACGAAAATTATTATGTTTGGCGGAAATAATCATTATTTCAATTCAGATTTCATATCAAACATTTCTAATTCAGTGCAGAATACCCTCGTCATTAAACTCGTTAGTAAATTCGTTCATTTCAATTATGGTCGGCATTGAATAATGTTCTGTTTAGATACATATTTTAAATCAGCGCGATCCCCTTGTTTTTTTATACTGTATGGCCTGAATTTATGACGCCAGAGTTGGTAATTGTATGCAAAACAAAAGACAATCGCGACAGATTTTAAAAGGTAGTTTTAGTTGCTCACTGCACTACATTCAACCAACTCTCTATGTATAATAATTTTCATGAATTGTGAGATATTGATAATTGTGCATACCTATTTTATGATAAGGGTAAAGTGAGGTTGTTAAAACTTGTTAAATTGGTTTAAAATTTGCTTAGAACAAAATGGTTTAAAATTTAGGCATGGAATATGGGGGACCAGTTTTAACAAAGACACGTAAAATTTTACCCATGCACAAATAGTTATGACAGTATTCTCTACTCTACCAAATATCCTACAGACAGCTTGTTCCACTTTCTAAAGTTTCTAACAAATTAATGGATATAAAATTTTGCATACGAGCTAGTTTTCTACCGACATTTATACAGGGACTGCAAAATTTTATGGACGGCTAGAGAACAAAGGATTTAAAAGTATTGTAATGATTGAATGACCAGACATTGAGTAACACAATTTATTTGATAGGTTAGTGATTTCCATAGATGAACCATATAAACTAGAACGACTCTTGAGTCATTTGGGAGAGAGTTGTATACTACACGGTCACTCGACCAATTGGCTGTTCCGCGCACGTTTGATGTTCCATTCCATATTCTTATCTACCGAGAGTTGTTATTCGGTTGGTATCTCAATTGGCTCGTTTGCATGCTATGCGCTCAGTGGACATTTGATGGTTGTTTTTTGTCGGACAGGGTGTGAGTCGTTGTTGTGAGGTCTTGGAGTAGAGATGAGGTGAGCGACCGGTGCGGCCCGTGGGTCAACGTCGCGTGCGGTTCTCTCCGACATCGTTCACGATGATTCATCTCTATTATTGAGTAATTTTACAACGATCCCTTCCAAGATTCAGTATAGGTAATAAATTAGTCTCTAGCTAGATTATCAATCGGTTGTCTAACGGTATATCAGACAAGGATTTATCAAAAACATTTACTTAGTTTTGTAGCACTGGTAAATCAGGTGGGGTTTCAACGTCAATAAGAATTTAAATGGAAAAAGGAGATAGCGTAGAGCCGCCGAGGACAGCATACATCAGCTGTGTACACATTCTTATACCTTAACGATCCTACAGAGCTAGCTACAATGCTCTAATTGCAAACATATCTGATGCCTATATCTGATAAAACAGAGTAGCTATATCAGCCACTTTATGAAGCTAAAAATTATGAATTGCGTTACCAAATAAACGCTTGAAGAAGCAGACAAATGAAACATTTAAGCTAGCACGAAATTGCTTGCAAATAGAAATCGCAGGGGCTGCCATTACTTTTATAGTTTTATAATATTGCGGGAAAGTAAAAGTTATATAATACCTCAATCTTTTAGAAAACGCACAAAATACAAATGATAGTAATAATGACATCATACACAAATTGGGGTCATGTTTTATCATAACTTATAACGATGGATAAGTTAGTTACTAACTAACAACAACTGTGTGTAGGTAAAGTATACATAACTACAGTGTAAAACCTTTTTTATATTTAAAATGCCATCTAAAGTTTGACCCCCCGCTGCAGACGTCCTTTTTAGAGCCACGTAATTAGAATTCTCGCCGTGATGCCGGTTCGTGCTGCACTTTCTATAACAATGCAAAACTGAAATCCTTACGAAAGCGCTCTTATGCTACATACTTAGAGCTCACATTCCATATTGGTACACAAACAAAGAGCGACATGACTACGCGAGGACTCTGGTTTCAGTTCAAGCTAAAAAATATCTAGCTAGAGTCACCAAGAGAATGGTTTGTAGACTGCGTGGATCATTCATCAGGGGCCGTATGCTGCTCAACTAATGGGTTCACAAAATTACATGATTTGGTAATGTATATAAGATGAAAAAAAAATGAATGAAATCACATCCGGAGGGACGCATGTGAAAACTGTCAAGGTAGAAACTTTTTTAATTGGTGTTTGAGATTTTGAATTATCAATCTCTCCGTGCAAATAGCACCGCACGCACTATATGGAGTTTGTTTCTTCTACGTGATGGCCATTCTGCGACGATACCTACTATTGTCATAGAGAAGCAATGGGTTAGGATTTTCATGGCCCATGTTCAACATGTTCTTCTGCATCAGCGTGTAGCGAGGAGGGGCAGTGTATGTGTTAACAGATTTGGGCCCTAGGTCTCGTGACGCTGAATATAACATTGATGCAATTTCATGCTTAATACCTACTTTCCAATCCTAAGGCCAAGGATCAATAAAAAATCGATAAAACGTGCAATGGCTCTGTCTGTACGTTGGTACTATGATGCATTTAAGTTTAACATTGTAAGTATATGCAATTAAGTATATGTAATATTACGTATTTGATACGGCAGTAAATGGGTTGACGTCGCAGGGTTTAATAGCAAGTCTTGCCATTAACTGTGGATAAGAGCTGAACAATAAACCGTTCAATCACACAGTGGTAATTGAACAGGAGGTCAACAAAATCTGGAGCCACTATCAGTTTTATGTACTCGTGTGACCTCGCGATATCGTCGCATTGCGCAGCTGTTCGACCGAGAGGATGTCCGCTTTTTGCCGATGATCGAGAGGTTCATTGCATAAAGGAGTTCCAATATCTTATTTGGGAAAATTTAAGTAAATACTTGTATTGAGTGTCAATACAACAAGCTAGCAAGCTAAAGAAGCTTAGACAATCTAATCCGCTCTATTTAGGAATCTCATTCATCGTATATGTATGTACATATCTAATGAATCGTCAAAAAAGGTTCAAAAGCATACAGACGGCTGTATTTCGATTTATAAAAACAAGCCTGATGTTTTCATAAGGAAATCGATACTATCTATACATAAAAATAAATAAATAATACTGTACAATCCACACAGCATCATCTAGCCCCAAGCTAAGCATATGTATATCATTGGACAACAAGGTCAAACCGCCGCCTTTTCGACCGGCGCACCCCACCGACGACAACTAAAACAGGTCCTAACTTTGGTCCGGTCCGGTCTTTTGAACTCTACCATTAAAATAGTATAAGATTCTGTCGCCGTCGCCGTCTAAAAAACAGACAAAGCAATAGGTGTTTTGATATTTAATATGATATTGTTTTAAACCGGACATGGCTATTGGCTAAGAAAGTCATTCATCATCTTAATGCGTCGTTTTAGTGCTAGGGTATGCGTGCGAAGTCACCCTGGCACGCAGTATAGAAGCGCCAACGACCTTGCAAGGTCATAAGTTTTGCCCTCACCTTATCGCCAATTTTAAACGATTTGGTTTCTTTTTTATTAGGATTTTTATGCGCATAGAACAGTCGTTTGTGTTTTAGAGTGTTGGCTGGCTGGATATTCAAATTATTTATGAGTTTTATGACATGATGTGGTTTTTACCCAATTTATCCAGTAACAAGGCTAGTTTACAGATGAGTTTGTGATGCACAGCTTAGATATTAAGATACTGGCTTCAAACTGCAAATCAAACAATAACTACATGAAAAACGGAAAGGATATAATGGATCAGATGGCGCTTGATAAAACTGAGCACTGTTTGAGATGGATCTATGCTTTACATTTGACACGACACCGTCATAATGTTTATAATATACACATTTAATTTTATTTCATCTAAAAAATCACAGCATCCTCAAAAGTCTAGGCATGTTATCTATGTCCGGACCACTTCATACATAGCATGGGATGGAAACTTTGTGCTCACAAAAAATTGATAAAGTCCTGAAAAGCCCATAAGTAAGTAGGTATGCCGGATAGACTTGAAATTCGGTACACGTTTTTTGACCTCCTGAGTACAAATAAAAACGAAAATTGACGCATTTTTATTTTTTAGTGTATTTATAAAGAAAATTGCCATAAAATAATAAAACTAGTATTTACAACTACGTTATTACAGGTCTGGGCTTGCGGAAGCCCAAAATATAAAAAACCCTAAAAAACTGATTTGAGAAAAAAATGTATAGTACATAAATTATGCATTTTTGTATAATCTGCAACTTTAAAATATTTTTGTCTCAGATCTAGGTTGTTGTTGAAATAAAAATATCTCTTTTTTGAGTTTTTACCTCGTAGATCAAATTTGCGTACTTAATTTTAAATACTACTTATTTCTAATTTCTTTCCATTCTTTGATTGTAATTTTATTTATTATTACACTAAATAATAATAAATAAAATGCGCCAATTTTCTTTTTAATATTTGTACTCAGGAGGTCAAAAACTGTACGTGTACCAAACGACTCAAACCGACATATGATCTTTTCGGAATTGCAACCCAAAAAAATATGTGGGGCCTCCACAGCGATTCTGCAGGTACCATGCAGGTACATTTATAAACAACTATCGCGTGTAGTAGCTTCTCAAATAAATTCAACGCCTGAAGTGCTTAATTTATTCGACTTTCAAGACTGGTTTTGTCACCTGAGCTAATTACGAATTAGGTACCTAGTTAAGGAAGAAGCAATTCGTGAATATCAAACAATATAATCATCTCAGATTTATAAATATTACTGAATATTTTGCGAGAGTGATAATATGTATGTATATTTCACGGTGAAAATTGCCACGCAAAAGTTTACGTTATACGCGTTTTTTTAAATAAAGTAACAGGTATTTTCTATCACTGCAATTGACTGTGCTGGTCATTCACTAACTCTACACTTAACGGGATAGGAACCACATACGATATAGTTACTATCTGGTACAATCAGATGAAAGAGGATATTTCAAGTATCTATGACATTTCAAGTATTCACTCAAATGAGTTTGCATGCTACCTTTGAGAGCTTTGTTTGCCAAGATAATTTTGAACACCCTGACTGCTGACTGGTCATATAAATATGAAACAATGAGTAGTAAGAAATTTTGAATATCTTGGGTGCTTACAACAATATGATGATTCCAACTGCGTATATCAAATTGCTTTCATGTTTTTCATATCATTTTGACTACTCTCGACGCTCATATCAATTTGAAACTGACTTTACTACTGGCTCTGCGCATGTTACTACTACCACCGTAAGTAAATATTAGATATCATTTAGCCTTTGCGTCATTCAACTCTTTATGTCATGAAGAGATGATAACACAAAGGTTCAATATGACGACTAAATGCGGTGCGGCGGGCGAAGGTCCGCTTGCGACGCAGGAGGTTGAGGGTTCGATTCCCGCCTTGGGATAAAAGTTTGTACGATCTGCAAATACTTTTTCCAGGTGTTCTGGGTATTTTCTATGAATAATAAAAAACCTCAAAGTCATTTAGTACCCATAACACAAGTTTTGCTTAGCTTGGGGCTAGATGATGTTGTGTGGATTGTCCAGCAATTCTTTATTTTATGTAATTGTGAATATGAGACTGAGAAGACGTAAAGCCGCTAAATTAAAGAAACCTGAAAGCAATATATTTTTATTATTCTGAATGTAAGAGATAAACATGCTTACATAATTATTATTTAGTTAAACACGGCATACAATTTTAAAAGATTTGTGGAATAGCGATGAAGTTAAGGAAAATGATCAAGTGGGTGAATGATGAAATGGGATGTATGTAAGCATAACAACAAACGAACAAATGAATTTACACTTTGTAGAAGGGCATCAGTTACCTACTCGACACAATAAGAAACAGTTATTTTACAACAAAAGAAGTTCAGTCTAGACTAGATTCAATTTACGCAATGCTAATTCGTGATGTACGGTACATAGTAAAATAGGCACAAGTAATAAATAATACAGTCGAGACCTTATTTAGGAGTATCTCACGTGACCTTACTAGACTTTCGTTTCGCTCAGAGAAGGGAGAATGCATCAGACCTTGTAGGTAAGTATATGCTCTTATTTTTGCATGTCTTATAACAGTAAATTTGAAAGTAGTGGTACCTTCCTTGCTTCCTTGTTTAGGTGCAATACAATTTGATGTAAGATAAATGTCCGCGCACCTGGCTAGTCTCCATTGAGACTAGGCGCCATCTTTTCTGATTTATTTATTGTTATTTGATGTTGAATCCATATTCACAACTACAAAATCTTTGTCTGCCTTATATTCATGAAGATGATGATGATGTCGTCGTAACCAAAGGTCGAATAAGTAAGTAGTAAAAGCCAGGCAAAGACTTGTACAATGTGGATTCAACCTAATTCTATATTCCTATCTTATATCTTTAAACGAGCAATTCTTGTATATATGTATATAAGTAATCTGAATCTCGGAAACGGCTCCAACGATTTTCATGAAATTTAGTATACAGGGGTTTTCGGGGGGCGGTAAATCTATCTAGCTAGGTTTAGTTTTAGAAAATGACGTTTTATTCGTCTTATCAATAAAAAAAAGGAAAGATAAAAACTTTACTGAGAAGAAAAATTAAAAACATTATTCATTGTCAGAGGCACAAGATAAAATTGTAAGTTCCTTACTATCTTATAAGGTCAGAAGAGGTGCGTAAAAATTCAGAGAAATCGTTCAAATATAAAATAAATACTGTAATTAAAAACAAAAATTTTTGGGTTAAACCCAAGAAAACAGATTAAAGATCTCAATTATATTATGTCGCGTGGCGAATGCTGGCGTTTCTAGAGCGTGGGATTGGGATGGCGAGATGATGGGCACAGCTTGCGCAACAGTCTCAAGTTGCATCAGGTAGGACTTACGCCGGCTGACCCCAAACAATATCCACTAAGGTGAAACAGAACGGACAACAATAGGATGCCTAAAATGGACAGCGATAGTGTTACGGATCGAATGTGTTAGTATTGAATGTCCATTGTGTTCCATGGTGTTTGTGTCCTTTGTTTACAATAAGTGTTGTTATTAAGTATTATTTATTAACTAGTTGTCGCTAGCTGTTTATACCATGGTAGGTCCAGATCGCAATAACTGATTTAAACCTAGGTCGAATAAATGATTCCTAAATAAAAATATTATGTAAGTATTGATCTCTCAAAAAATAAACATATTCCAGTGAAGTCGGAGTGACGCGAGAGTCGAACCTCAGTTCACTATGCCAGCCATATTTGCAGATATATGCAAATAACTTTTTTTTTCAGCGCTTTACAAAATCTTTTCTCTCGAATTACAAAAAAGATATAACGGCGGCGGCGAGCGAAATGTTTATGATCTGGCTGTGCGACGTGCGTGTGAGTTTCCGTTGTTACCCCTTCGGGTTTGGGTTCCGGGGCACCCCGAGAGGTCTAAGATGGCAACCCTCGGAGCTTGGTACCTGAGGCGGCATCAAATTCCTATGGGAGATTTACGGGAATATTCGTATTTTTATACGAAAATACGTCCTTCACGGCCTAACAAAGCTACCAATCGACTTGATTTTTGGCATAGCGACAGTTGAAAGGGCGTGAAGTAACTGAAGCTCCTTTAGGTCTTGGAAAATCATCGAATTCCCAAGGGAGAGTTACAGGAATAATGACCTTTATTTCCCCCTAGAAATCTGAAATTCGAATTTAACGCGGGTGACACCGCGGGGAACAGCTAGTTCATAATAATGTGTAGAGATGTTCTTCCAACACAAATAAGGTTCGTTATTAACCATTTTTTAATCCGTTATGAATCTGATCCCCAACCACTCTGAACTAGGGGCCTACTCGGATAAGGAAAATCAAAGTTTCTTATTCGTTTTCGTGTAAAACCAACTCTTATGTCGCTCGCATAAGATTAACGTTTACACGAAAAGAAATCAGAAACTTGATTTCGTTTTTAAGAGTAAGGGCCCTGGACAAAACAATCGTCGAATCCGGCTATCTCGGCCGTTCCTGAAATCGGTAGGTAATGCTATGCCTGATGCAGACTGCTGCGTAAGGCAAGCCGCGCGTGATGTTGTGATGAGTCAATCGACACGAATGAATTCCGCGTCCATCTAGGTCAAGAGTAAGCAGTTCCTAATTCATGTTCAATTCAACATGCGGTTGTTCGATTAATTGCCTAAGTAGGGCTGCAAGATGCGTTATTGCATGAAAATGCAGGAGTAAGCAGATCCTAATTCATGTTCAATTCAACATGCAGTAGTTCGATTAATTGCCTAAGTAGGGCTGCAAGATGCGTTATTGCATGAAAATGCAGGAGTAAGCAGTTCCTAATTCATGTTCAATTCAACATGCAGTAGTTCATAATTGCCTAAGTAGGGCTGCAAGATGCGTTATTGCATGAAAATGCAGGAGTAAGCAGTTCCTAATTCATGTTCAATTCGACATGCAGTAGTTCGATTAATTGCCTAAGTAGGGCTGTAAGATGCGTTATTGCATGAAAATGCAAACATCAAAGTCCTTCATAATAAGTTGATACTTACCTATAAGTATTTATATTTACAAAATAGCATATCATTTTAGTACTCTGTTTAAGAATCCTAGTTTTTTTTTAAAACAAGTGTTAACAACAACTAATAGGTATTTTCGGCGCAAATCGCAGACGTTGTAGCAGTTTATAAGTAGAGAAGCATTTAAATATAAAGGTGTAGTGTCCAGAAGCTGCCCCGCTTAGTTTTTTGAATTTTTTATGGGCAACAGACATTCGTTTGACCCAGATTGTAGTTGGCCGGAAAAACAGAAGCCTCGAGTTCCAATCCATATCCATGCGTGTGAATGCGTAGCAATAACCCAGGCAGCTACAGCCGTGCAAGAGAGGAATTAATGACCAATGTGTACGCATTCTCTCTGACAGTGCTGCTATACTCAGGGCTCTGGAAGGAAGCAGATGTATATCAGAGAGGGCCTCTGCGGAGGATGCCTCAGTGACGAAGAAACAGCCGCCCACGTAGTTCTGGAATGCGAGGGAGAAATCCTCAACTTGCCAAGGTCACCCTGCGAAGCCTGTGAAGATCCCACGAAGATTCTTCACTTCTGGACGTAGTTAGGCTAGCTATGCTAGCAGAACGCATAATGGACCAAATGGAGTCCAAATGCAGACAGAGGAGTACTTCCACCTAACCCTAACCTAACCATTTAAATTGTCTCTAGTCCTTTTTGCACCTTTTTCGCTGTGCGAGTTCAAATTGGTTGCTTAGGATTTGTTTTTAGTGGTTACATTGCTGTTACCATGTAGTTTTATTTTTTATACGTCTTTATAAACAAATCAATTTGTTTACACAACATAACTTGTATTCTAGAACAGACCATAGATTGTTTTCTTTTAGTACCTACCTAAATGCAATAGCTAGCTTTTGCGAATAGTTGAATTCTACTTGTGCTTTAATAATTTTATTAAATTCTGCATTCATGTTAGTTTCTGACATGGAAGTGCACATGTTGATTGATCCACTGTTTGGTGGAAACTCTGGCTAACGTTGAAAGTCTTATAAATAGTATTGTTTATTTAAATTGACCATTGACATCCTAGCTCCTGTCCGTGAAAGCACAGATTAGGTAATGTTATGGTGAAAGATCCATGCCATCTATAAATAAATAAACTGTACAATCTACACAACATTGTCTAGCCCCTAAGCTAAACAGAGCTTATGGTATGGTATTGCTACTAAATGACTGATATATATATTTATTACAATAATTGTATTGTATGTAAGTATCTATGTATTGCCATAGATAAAGCTTATCCATACATGCGAAAGGAACTCAGTCTGTCTTTTGCCTTTTTCACACTATACAGCTGAACTATCTTACAATTAGACAAGGTGAAATCTATTATTTATATAATTTTTTACAGGTTAGCAGCATGTTTTTACTGTATGGTTACAGTAACTAAGCCCTGAAGCTAAATAAATGTACAGGATGTGTAAGATAAAAGTATCTGAGCAGGTACACTTTGCTTCCAATAGTTCTATCGGCTGACAAACATAACAATGGAGTATAAATCAGCAAAAGGGTTTATCAAGTTTTTTTAGTTATGTAGGTAATAACTGAATTTTCATAGTTCGCTAGTAAGCTTTTTTTTTGTTTTACAACTTAAGTTGTTTTACAACTTAAGTATTTTAGTGCAAATCAACCGTGGATCAGCAACACGCAATAAACAGCTTATACGACAAATGCAGAAGGATGAAGTCAAATTATCGTTCTTAGAATCGGTAGTTAGAAATAAAACCTTATATCATCATGTAATTTTCGAATGTTCTACTTACGGTCTGCACAAAGAAGTGGTGAAATGCACACGATCTAACAACTCCGACTCCGTGGACGTCCTTCTTGATCCCGCCTGTCTCTTGTGAAAGGAACTGGTACAACCTTGCTGCACTAAATTCTGGAATTTCTCCAGCACATTAAATCACATTTAAGAAAACGACGCAGTTCACTGATTTGTAGTATTTCAAAGATATTTGATGCCTACAAAAATAATTAAACACAACTGACGATTGCTCACGATATCGAAACACAATTCACTGTTTTGTTTGATTGAGAAATTGAGATTGTGCACGAATGAACGAAAGGAATTGCGGATAGCTTCACTTCAGTTCATGTCAAAGCCACCATTGTTGCCAGCTATTCATGGTTAAGGTTTATTAGTCTTTAGAATTTAATGTATAGGTTTTCTTTCGTAGGATTCACGAGGCCGTCGGCAGTACTTCTTGTTAATTAAATGGGGTAGCGAATAACCCGCTTATCAGTTTTAATAACTATTTAACAATCTCTATTAGATTACACAGCTTCACAAAAAATGGTGTCTGACTACTTTTGGGGTCGCTGAATCCAAGGTCAGATTGATCTAGAGATGAGGCCGGTATTCAATAACTAACTCAGTACCTGTTAGCTTTTCTAGCATGGTCCTAAAATACCTAACGCTATTGTATTGTCCGCGTATCGCTAGCGAATAATTGTGCGAAACGAGCACCGCACCTAACCGACCGTTAGCCATAATTACCCAACGCTTCAATACCTATACCTAACTATCATTTACGCATACTAGCGTACCTACCGTTCACCCGTAATGTTAGCTGCAGCAAGTTAGGCTTGAGGCGTTTTTATCGTTACTGATAAAAGTCACTGATATAGAAATTTGGCGGTATGTCACAGTGACAGAAACTAAATATATCTGTGACTGTCACACAGGCAGTGCCAGTGTCACGAGTGCACGATATTATATCGTTGTTACTTTATTAGGTATCTACGCAATAAATCGCTTCAGCTAGATTATATCGCTTCTATATTCTCTCTGATAACATCACTAAGTCAGAATGAGACACAACTAGTATTTTATACTACAACAAGTTTTTGTTTGCCGATTTGGTTAGAAACACCAAATACTTGTGGGCATCCCTGTTTAACACTAGGATTTTATTGCGAGTAAAAGGGCTAGCTAATTTTAATTCCCAATACTTATAGGAATCCCTGTCTAAGTCTAACACCAGGATTGTGAACTGAGTAAAAGACAGGCTATTTTCCGTGTTAGACTAAGAAGCCTATATTATTATAGCTATGATTTCCCATCGAGCACTTAACCGTTCAAACATTTTAGTACGAGATTTGTTTACTGATCGTGCGGAAATAGTTTCCTACCACCTTTTTATTTAAATTGGCAGTGAATTCCTTCCTACCAGGTACAAGTGAAGCTAACGCCGCCGTCTCTAATTTTTCTTAATGTTTCTTAACTTACGTCATACAATATTAACAAAAAATCTCTTGCAATTTGAATTGCTCTTGTAATTCTAGAATTTCTTTTTCGTGCACCAAGTGCTGCCATCTATGTCAAATCATCATTATGTAACACGAAAATAATGAATTTAAGGGAAATAAAATACCTACCGGGCTAAAAATGTTAAAATAAAATAATACAAAATATTGAGAAAAATAACAAAATCGTTTACAAGTTATCATTATCAAAATTTAAGATTAAATTTTGAAAAAAAAAAAATTGGCCTATCATTACGAAACGACTAATTGATTGCTACTTGAGCTGTCAAAAGGAAAATAAACGCGAGGAGTATAATTAATTACTCATTGAAAATAAGAAAAGCGCCAGTAGCTACTGGCAGCAACTAGCTCTGCGCTAGTTGTAGCCAGAAAATGATGATGGTGGCAATACCAAATAATGGCTGACAACTGGCATGGTTGTCGGAATGAAGTTAGCTACAGAAGCGTGTATTTTGACGCGATTTTGCTTACGGGCTAATGTTTTGTCGAGAACAGCTGTTTTGCTGATTGCAGCGCCGCCGCCGCCCCGCCACAGTCTCGCCGCGCCCCGTTGCCTGCAGCTTTGCGAGCTTCACAGTTTTGAGAAATACTTCAAAGATGACGCTAGCTCTGCAGACATCAAATATTTTTTACACATTTAAATAGATGGCACTCTAATCAATGGTAATAAATTAGATACAAATACACAGATGACACTACTGTGCAAAATTCTATAATCGCTCACTTGGTACACTTGGCGACCTATTTGGATGGGAAATCAACAGATGTCGCTATTTATTGAAATTAGACGAATAAACTTACTTGCCTGAAGATTATAATTAATAACTACGGGTCAGCAACGTTCAAAACTTAGATAACAAAATGCAATCATAAAAATTCTGAACTGTTTTTATTCAAAAAGCTGGGCCCCTCCGGGATTTGAACCCGGGACCTCCTGCACCCAAAGCAGGAATCATACCCCTAGACCAAGAGGCCGCTTGATCGTGTTTCTCAAATTATATGTTGGTATATTTTCGTCTAATTCAATAATACTCGTTCGTTGACTGTGTTACTGAGCTGAGTTCGAATTCGATTTTTTACAGAATGAATCTGCTTGTATTCAAAGAGAAATACTACGAATATTATGCATTAGCATTGCCGCATACAGCGAGGCAATGCAGCCAGCGTTTTGGGGACGCTTCTGACTGGTATTGATATGGACCAGTTGAGCTATCTGTAGATTGTTTGCAACAGTCTGCAGTTAGCTCAATTGTTTCAATTGTACATACTAGTTTAATTTGTTTATATTATTTGATTGTTATTTTCTTTGTTAATAAAGATTTTTTAGTATTTACGTAAGTATATTAAACTTTGCATATCGCTATCAGCATAATACCTACATACAGATAAAGACATGCAATGTAAGGCCTTTGACTATCTATATATTTCGTTAAAATATTTTAGGAGTTAGAGCTTTATCACGATTGCTAGGTATGTGTATTTAAATTTTTAATCGTTCAACAAGACAAATGGTTTTTTGTTACATCACATGTTATTTACTAGGTAGAATTTGATAGACGTGTCTCCTGATTAGTAAGCAGTTTACCTACAATTTCCTTGTAATTCATAGTCCGTTTGCGCTGTAGACATGCTCGCGTTGCTTGATCCTCAAAGGACCACTTACATGCGTCCGATCCGAACTGTCCGGAGAGCCTTAGGGACGATAACATGCTTGATAAATAGGAAAATTGTTTCTTTCTTAACTAATCTTTGAAAGAGTTTGGTAAAGACCCTTAAAACATTTACTTAAACTTTTTATTTGTTTAATGTCAAGCTTGTTTGTGTGTGGTATTATGCAATTTCGATGGGTCTCTAGACGTGACATTTCGTATATATAATTACAAAAAACTCTTAACAAATCGTTCAGACTTTAACTCTCTGATGTAGATACATTGCATTGAATTCCTATTATTACACATGGCTAATAATTTATTTTATTTTACGAAGAAAGGTTCATAGGTACCTACTTAAAATTATTACAAGCTTAAATAGACATGGTAATCATTCGTAGGCTAATTAATTAGTTCATTTTAAGTTAATAGTACGACGAATTTAACTTAATTTAGTTCTGTGTCTTACATAATGTGTAGTTTATTAGTGCTTTACTAATGTAGGCATATTAATTAATTCCCTTTTGTTTCTAAATATCTTTACGCTTTACCTGTGGCTTTACCTATATATTTTGGCTCTATGTTTTGCTATCTAATATTAATATCATTTTATGAAGGTTAGGTACCTACATACATAGATTAATGTGTTACAATAACATTTAAGAACTGTTTATGTAATCTACACAAAAAAAAATTGTTAACCTTTTGCAATCCGCTTTCTGCGTGCAAGTACCGCTAGGATCCACGCGTATTTGGCGCACGCGCGGCGTTTGTTTCTTGCGTATTATTAGAGCAATGGAATGCTTTTACTTGGGGTGATTTGGGTTAATAAAATAAACAATAGAATAAACAACCAGCAAATTACCGGTTGCGAAAGTGCGAAACTTTGATCCAATTTTTTAGTAAGTTTGTTGACTGGTGCATCGGGAGCTTGGATATCATTATTTATCCACTTTTGCCCCGTGGATGATCTATAGTACCTATAGCACTAATGCATACGTACATTCACACATAATCAGGGTTTTTTTTGAATTTAATTCATATGGTACACCGGGAAAGTCGAAGGGGGTTCTGCGCATCAAGGTCAGCGTGACGCGACCTATAGGTACTCAGTATATTTATTTCAGCATAATTATCCGACATTGGATAGACTTCTTTTGGTTCGGAGGGCTGTTTTAAAATCGAAACTTAACACGCAATTGCGTTTTAGATAATTAAAATAGGCTCCCTGATCCGGACGCATTTAAATAGCTCTGTCAAGCTAGGTACGAGTTCATAAAGGTGCATTTCGACCACGCAATTTGATGTAATTAGAAGTTACGTGAACGAGATAGGTACAGCCTGATATAAGGGGGCACCCGAGCGTCACTGAAACATGTAAATTCAATGAATCTCTAATATTGCGTAAATAACGCGTTTATAGAATACCGACATAGCCCATGTGTAATAGCCCGGCTACACGCTCAAACATTTGTGCATGCAGATTGCACAAACACAGTTTGCGCAAGCAAGATGAGCCGGCCACACGCTCCATCTTGCTTGCGCAAACTGTGTTTGTCCAATCATGCATGCACAAATGTTTGAGCGTGTAGCCGGGCTATATGTATTAGGTATAATAGGTAGTTACGCATAGGTATTGAGTTGAGACCTACATACACTTCTAATAGGTATTAGGTAAATCTTGTGGTGGAAAAATAACACAAGACCAAAGGGCGAGTCTACCTCATTCTATTTGACGTAAGTAAGGAGACGTGATCGTGACGTCTCTCTCCTCTTTCTATAGGATATGATTTGTTACAGCGCTTCTGTCATGCGGATAGGGAACTAGTTACGCAAATCTCATACAATAATGAGGCGTCACGATCACGTCTCGTTAGTAACGTCAAATAAACTCACCTCTTGCATTACCTACCTACTGAAGATTGGAAAGCGGGTACGGATTACAGCATAAAAATTCGGTCACGGATTTCGCGGGGACAGATTACAGTTACTTATATTTAATTTATTTATTTAAGGACTCCCAAAAACTAATATCATAGCAAGCGAAACATTACAAGTGGTCTTATTTATAGTATTTTTTTAATTAATGGGTGCCACAGCGTGTCCTATTTATGGTTAAAATTATTATGGTTAATATTTATATACTAATCAAACATTGCAAAGACACAGGTGAAGATAGGAAAATAATGAGATAAAAGAGAACTAAGAAAGTTATATAAAACAAAAATATATATAGGTAGAGTACGCGCAAATCTTTATGAGCTCTGTGAAGTTGGCTTCAACGGCTACGCATGAACCGTAAATAAGGCGTTGGGAGGAAAGAACGGGGTGAGAGGGGATATGTCTGTCAAACCAGGGTTGCTAGCAAGAATTTTGGCGTAGTTTTATTTTGTCTAGCACATTTTGTTCTGCAAATTTTTTTTTACCAATTCAATACTTAAAGTATATATAAAAACATCTTACACTCAATGACGGATTATTTTAAACCCAAAATGTTAGAACAAATTAAACTTTTTATCTAACGCAATTAACCCAAGTTTGAAAATAAAATAATTTCTATGTAGCAAATTTATTTATAATCTAGTGCGCAATACTGTCGAATGAATGCTTTTGAGTACAATGACGCAGCAAAGTCTTTGACGCTTGTCCAGTGTTCGTGTCGTTGATTTGATAGTTTGTTCTTGCGATTTTGTGTGGTATTCCCTGTTAATAGCTGTTTCTCTTAAACGTTAAATATGCCTCGCATGCGGTTTAACGTACTGCGTCGTCAAACATGGAAAATGGTTTTCGATGTCATTCGTTTCATGACAAAAGAAGCCAATGAAGGTCTTAATTTAACCTCAAAATGGTACTTCAGCGGACTGCAGCTGCAACAGGTGTGTCTATTAGCACCATAAAAAGGATTTCTAGCCGAAGCCCGGGTGGGTCGCTAGTTGATAAATATCACTTTTCTATTTGATTGTACTTGCGCAGTTTTGCTTCCGTGCCTAAGTTCACAGACCTCATTAAGTTTTGCGATCGCTCGTATGATATAGAAACTTGAACACTTAAAAACTAGATAAAATCACCTTAAATTACTTAGATGTAATGTAATACACCATTACCCACTATTTGGGGGGTAGGTATGGTTTCGTCCCAGCTGGGGCCTACCCCTGGCCTACCATTGGCCCTAATCAGTGTGGTAGGATGGGTCCGCAGTGGGTGATGATGGCCTACACTGCACATTAATACCTACATCCTTTTTGAATTAATACTAGGGAACTAAGGAAGGTATACATATATATGTATCTTTAAATAAGGAAGTATACCAATAAATAAAAGTCCGTGAATTAAATAATATTGTCATTTCATTGTTGTATGTATGCATGTTGTATGTATGTAGCCGATTTTTATGTTCCCACGTAGCGCTGAAACTACTGGTACGATTTCAAAAAATGAGGTGTCGTATGATTCGTCTTAATAGCCCGATGGTTATAGGCTACGTGACGTCAGATAAAATGGGGGTCTTACGAGATAGCGGGGGTCTAATGCTCGTGTGTGGTGTCATTGCAAAGGTCTTTGTTTGTACTTTCCGAAACCGTTTCACAGACTTTTTTGAGGTTAACGATTCTCAAACTATTAGCAAAAAGGTGTAAATAAAATATAGTTAAAAACTAAAACCCGACTACATAAAAGTCTTAAACAAGCGTTCACCGCGTTTATTGTCTTTATCATTTTCTTTTGATACTTAGGTAGTCGGAGGCCCCCACCCCATATACCTACAATTAGTTACAAAGGCCTCCGACTACCTAAGTATCAAAAGAAAATGATAAGGACAATAGGTGAACGCTTGTTAACGTTGACTTTTATGTAGTCGGGTTTTAGTTTTTAACTATATTTTTTTACTATGATGATGTTCGCTCTGGGAACGTGAGAATGCGTTTATAAATTATATTTTTGCTGTATGTAGTACATAACGCTCTTCTTTCATATTTTTGTGTGCTTACTAACCCAATATGGATCTGTAGTTATCAGAAATATAGTAGATTGTTTTACAAGGGACTAAACCATCCCATTATATACGAGGTTGTTATACTCCCGAGCGTAGCGAGGGAGGATGACAAGACCGAGTTATAATGGGTGGTTTTGGCCCGAGTAAAACACTCTACTTTTCACTTCGATTGCGAGAAAATAAAACAATTCAAAATTAGACAAATTTCAGAAATTTTATTAAAAATTAAATGTGCAGTTAGAGCAATTTTGAATGTTTAGTGATATGTTTTTCCCGGGCAATTTTATTTCGGTTCTCTGTGATTGGGATGTGATAATATTTTGAGTTGATTGTTGTGGAGTAAAAGTTGGAGAGACTCGACTCATGCTTGAGTTTCCTGCATTATTAAGATCTGAGTGCGGCTTCAGCTGAGTTGACATATTCATCCAATCCCGCGATGTAGATGCTTGGGGTTCTGTAATGTTTGGTAGAATATTGATTCCTTCCGTAATCCGCTGCGTGACGTGATACTTGTTTTGTATAGAGTCCTCTATATAACCTTCAGCCACTTGATCGGACCTCCATCCACCGTGCCGTTTTCATGTCGTTATATTCGCACCAGAGTCCGCCAACAGAGTCGCGGATGTTCTGCGGAAACAATGGCCCGTGTAGAGTTCCGGATTTGGTAAATTTAGATAAGTGGCAATATCTTTCGGCATGTTACCAAATTTATTTTTGCCTTGTGCATTCCACCATTTTGATAATTTTGAAAAAATCTTCTCGTTCAAACATTAGTGGGACGTAACTCCTGATAGGCTTTAACTATATTAAGGTATTCTCCACTGATGACAAATTTACGCTCTTTGTTTGTTTTCGTGTTCGGCAGACTCACAGCTTGTAGGTTTGTATCCGTTTCTACGTCTTCTAGCGTTATATTGGCAAGCTCTATTCCTCTGCATGCACCGCTGATTCTATAAATTAAAGCAACCTGTTGAACAAAAAAATAAGTGTGTTAATAATCGTAATAACCTAGGTACATAATTTAGGTATGTATTTATTTAGTTTGAGCAGAGTACATAAGTAGGTTACATTTGTTGCCAAGTATTGTTTATTTGGAGCGTTATTTAAAAATGTTTCGATTTCTTGTGTCGTCAAGACTTTAGATTTTTTTGCCTTGTATCCAGTGGACAATTTCTTCAGTAAAGCCGTTAAATTTACATATTTTTTTTATCGCCGTCTTGTTTCGTTTGTACGGTCATTCTTAACATTGAATATGTGCTCCAAAGAGTCGACGATTTGAATTTTTTCGATAATTCATCAAAATAAGTGAGAAAAACCCCTTCTGTAAAAGAATCCACACGTTTCTCATCTCTCCATTTCATAAAATTTTCGTAACTCTTTAAATATATTCCACGTGATTTTGTCGGCAACAGATTCATAATTATTTCTTTGCCCTTTTCTTCCATTAGCATATTAGCATCTTCACTATCACTTGATGACATTTTTCACGTTCACAATTTGGAAGTAAAAGTCAGGAAGTTAAACGTAAAAGTTTGTGATTTGGAATGAAGAAAATTCTAGAGATTTAGCGCCAATACCATCTTTTTTTTGTAAATCTCTATTTAACCCGCAATGAAACAGTTCGCATTCTACCGTGAAGGGAAGAATCAACCTTCATAAAACATCACCAAGACGGTTCTATTTAAAAAAAAAAAGATTGACGGAGCACCAAGAAGTCGAGTTTTTATGTAAGAGAACGAATGCTTTGTACGGGCTGATGATTTTAGACAAAAATTAAAAAGAAAAAATTCTTTTTAGCCCGAGGTATTAAACTCGAGTTTTAGGCCCGCTAAGCTACACTATTATGATACACTTTTTGAGCAAGAGAAGTGAAAAAGATATCATATTTTATATATGTATTTATTATTTAAATTACAGCATTCCCAGTCCCTCTACAGCATTTTAGAAATGCTGTAGAGGGACATTTTCCTCTATATCATGAAGCTCTAAATGGCTGTAGTCATTTATTAAGGGGCTTCTCTGACCCAAATCAGCGCCGCCACCTATTTATCGTAATATGACGTTAAATAAAGGTATTTTCAAAAATCCCTTGGCCCGTTTTTGATACTTATCATAACCATTTTTTTAATGCCCCTGTAATAGTTTTATTTTGTATAGTTTAGTAAGAGATGCGAAAACCAAGTTTGGTGGCCAAAAAGTGCAACTTCGCATCTCTTCATAAGCTATATACAATAAAATTATTACAGAGGCATTAAAAAAAAGCTTAAGATAGAGTTATCATAAACGGGCCTACGGATTTTTGAAAATTCCTTTTTTTAACGTAATAATAGGATAAAATAGGTGGCGGTGCTAGTTTGGGTCAGGGAACCTTAAGTATTCTTATTCACTGTACAATATCTTGTCTAAATATTTCTATAATAAAGTTACCTATCCTAATTTGAAGACATTTGCCTCAAGGTATGTATGTATGTAGAAAAAAAACCGCAAAACCGTAAGCTACACCTGGGCCATATAGGCCCATATGAAACATAAAAAGAGTGGCCTATGCCGAGCAGTGGGTTAACAAGGGCTGATGATGATGATGAGGTCTATATATGTACCCATAGACGCATATAGTCATCAGTCGCTCAGCAATTAATAAGTGTACATAAATTCTGACATTTTAATTATCTGCTTGAGCAGGTATTTATGAATGAAATCGCGATAATACGAGTAGGTAGAACCATTACTTGCATAAGTAAATATTTGAATAACTGATTTAACATAACCAGCACATTTGAGTGAGACGATAACCTTGACTGAAGCTTAAATCGAGATGCTAATAGATTTATTAGGACGAGAATCGATAATTTTATTGTACCTAATTTGGTAGGGAACAATTGTGTGGTTTTGACGAAATATGAAATTTATTTTATTGTCTGGTTTAATTAATGTTTTATTTAACGAAATATTAATTGTTATTGTACCCGGGTAATCTTTAGTATTTTTTTTTTAAATAACTAATTTATTAGCTACCTCTATTAAATTAGGTATAGCCTTTTAAAATAGAGCATGTTTTACAAATCTTTATAAATAGAGATTTATTTTTTAAACTATCATTGTTATTCACCGCACTAAAATATAGTAGATGGGGTATGTCTGTCAATAAAAACTAGCTCGCAGTGACTTCAGTTGGTATAAGAATACAAGGTAAATATGCTCTTTCGAGACACGATGGTGACGTGAGTGTCTCTTGCTTACATCATCATCGCCATCTGATTCCTGGTGTCACCAGTAGCATAAAATGGTAACTCCTCGAACTCCTTGTATTATCTGAATAAACGTGATAAAACTTTATGGTTTTGTATTTACCAATTATTTATTATATTGACACGTATTTAACTAACGCTTTTTTGACTAATCAAGAAACATAATTGACGATTCATATTTTTTATTGATTTTTAATTGACCCTTGTAATATCACATTAGTTTCCCAACTTCTAAATTTTGTTGAAATAAAGTGGCAATTGTAAGTGCAGTGACGTCACCTGGATATACTACATATATTGGATCATGGTTTTTATCATGATCTAAGAAAACAGGTGTGCTCTTCCGGGAGTGTCGCCAAGTGACGTCACTGTCCAGTTGCCACTTTATTTTAACAAAATTTAGAAGTTGGAAACAAATGTGATATGATTAGGGTCAATTGAAAAATCAATAAAAAATGTGAATCTCAATTATGTTTCATAGATCAGTCAAAACAGCGTTAGTTAAATACGAGTTTATGTGATAAATAATTGGTATATACAGAACCACATAGTTTTATTAGATTCATACAGGAGTTCGGGGAGTTACGATTTTATTATTTTATGCACAGATAAGACTTTTTTAAATGGTCTCATTATCAGATTCATGTATAGATAGATATTATGTACGTACGGTGTAGGTAGGAACCCAAATCTTTCGCGAAATCTAGGTGTGCTCTATAGATTTAGGCCCTACCAAAATATACACTGAGCACCAAAATATACACTGAGCTACCAAAATATACAAAATACGATGGTCATTAAACATTTTAGTAAGCTCAAACCTTTATAGTCTTGTAAATGAATTTTGAATTGTCATTGGAGCTGAAATAAATGTTTTTTTTTTATAAAGTCAATCAACTCTTGTTTGACCACACTCTTGCTCATGGTAAGAGACGCTGTGGTCGAAGATGTATCACGGAGATTACACCATTCATTGTCTTCTTGAAGAGACTGAGCTCTGCTCTGTGTGAATGGGTTGACCTTCAGAATGTCCTTACTCTAAGTGCAAGACAAGGATAAACCTAATTTCTCACCTAGGGTTAGTATTCAAATAGAATAACCGAGATTGATAGCAAATAATTTGGCATGTTTAAATAAATTATAAACCGACTTCAAATTCCTGACCTTCCTTTTGTTTACGCCCGTTGCCGTGGAAACTGTTTGGTACCAGTCATTGTGATAATTCGATTGTTTTCAGAAAACTAATAACCGACTTTGAACCCCTTACTTTTAAAACGTTTTTAAGTTTGCGGGATAAATACTAATCCCCTGGAGTCGGTCAGTTATCGGGATCATTTTCTACACAATAGTGAAAGAATTTTCAAAATCGATCCATAATTGGCGGAAATATCGCATAAAATACATATTAAAATAACATACAGGCGAATGGAGAACCTCCTCCTTTTTTGAAGTCGGTTTAAAAGACCCTGCTGTTTTCGAACATAGACGTGACTCCGCAGGTTGAGAAATCACGAACGCTCAAATGGTAGACAAATAAAATAGGAAGGTCGAATCGATTAAACGTTAGAGCAAAGTTTACACATTGGGCACGTGGAACAAACTATGAAGCACAGGTAGCTGGGAGGTACCATAGCTAAGCTATGTACCTATTTAAGGAATAATAATAAGGTATGATACCTTACCTCATCATCATCCCTTATACGTCCACTGCTGAACATAGGCCTCACCCAAACGACGACGCTACGAGTAGCGGTTCTGAGCCGCCTCTATCCATCGACTGCCTGCGACCGCTACTATTCACACTCCGTTATACCTTAACTATCTATGTATGTTCAAGTAGGCTTGGAATGGTGATATGTAACTCCGTCACAGGTGATATGTAATTTCATATATGGGCATAAAGGAATAATAATACAAAAAATATTTTTGTCACATATTCATGTGTGTGTGAAATGAAATGAAATTATTTAATCAATAAAGAATTTCATTATTACATACATAATACCGGTGAAATACGATCTATTTCTTGTCAAACAATAAAAAATAAACATACACATAGGTAAATGTCCTAGAAATCATTATATGTATGTAGTTCATCATCATCATCATATCTACCCATACACGTCCACTGCTGGACATAGGCCTCCCCCATAAGACGCCACAAATAGCGGTCCTGAGCCGCCTCCATCCCTGCGTATGTAGTTATTGTCACAACAAATACCTAATAATGCCTATAAGTTAAAAATTTAAAGGACAAGCCGCAAGCATTCTTAATTATTATTTTACTTATCAATGAAATGGCTACAGTCTTTATTTACAAATTCTTTGACACTATATAATAATAGTTGTTTCGAGTAGTAGAGTCTTAATTTTATTTAAATATGAATTATTATTTTCCGTTAATCAAATGCAAAGTGGCAATTTGTTAAATAATCTGTGGCCTATTATAGACGGAAGTTTTTTTCTTCTTCTTCTCTTCTTTCATTCCCATGATATACTAAATGAATGACCGCGATGCAATGCGAAACGGAGTGTGGGAAGACCTCCCACTCGATGGACCGACGACATCGTAGCGGTCGCAGGGAGTCGTTGGATGGAGGCGGCTCAGGACCGCTATTCGTGGCGTCGTTTGGGGGAGGCCTATGTTCAGCAGTGGACGTGTACGGGCTGATGATGACTAAATGAATAACATAACTCAGTAACGTGAAAGAACGTTGATCTTGTGTTCTGGGTATTTTCTATGTATAATAAAAAATATATATCTATGTAATACATATATTATACGAGCCTTCGCCTGCGTTTTATCGGGATAAAAAATAGCCTATATGTTATTCCAGGTCCCATACTATATCCATACCGAATTTCAGCCTAATCGGCTCAGTAGTTTTTGCGTGAAAGAGTAACAAATATCCATACATCCATCCATACAAACTTTCACATTTATAATATTAGTAGGATTATATTTATCAGTCATCTAGTATATATATATACTAGATAACACAAGCTCTCCTTAGCTTGGGACTAGATGATGTAATGTGCACTGTCCAACATTATTTATTTATTTTTCGGACTGGTGCGAGATTCAATATTTTTTGTAGTTTTTAATTTATACCGCTTTCTTCCAGGAGTAAAACTAGCGGAAAAGTAATTTGGCACAAATCGTAAACTAATTTCTATTTACTTATGAAAAAACAAAGATGCAAAGGGCTAAAGATAAACATTTTCCCAAATTCTCCCAAAATACAAAGTTGGTTTTATGATGAGTTCATAGAAAATAGTTGACGATTTGTGGCAAATTACTTTTCCGTTACTTTTATTGTTTGTATAACGCAGAAAAAATAAAACAAAAAAATAGAAACTCACGTCACCCCATGACATCAACTTTAACATTTTTCAAACATGGAAATGCACCTGAAGTACCTTTTGGAAGATTGACCCTATTTCCGTTGACTCTACAAGTTTGTCTGGTAGAGATCGCTCGTGAGCGATAAGACCGCCTATTGTCACATTTCTTTTTTGTTTCAAATTGTTTGTAAACTATTTTGTTAAGTGTGCAATAAAGTATTTTCTATCTATCTGTCTATCTATCTCTTTCTATCTATCTACCTATGAAAACTGCTGGGAATCGTAGTGATTTCTTTTGGTGTTGCTAGCTACGACTCTATTACTGTCAAGGAGTGTTATTATTTATAATATAATTATAGTATTTATTATAAAACGCAGAATCTTAAATTTTGCATCATAATAACGATTTTTCCACTGTACAAACAACACCATCCTGCCCCCCTAGCAGGGGGATTTTTCTTAGGGTAGAATAGACAAGAATGACATAGCCTCGCCATACATTGCGTACATTATGGAATGAATTTCAAATAAGTTACGTATTCTATGACAAAGTGACGTAATTTTTCTCTATTACCCTCAACAATCACCAACACCTTGCTAGGGGGGTAGGTCATCAGCGAAAGGGCAAAAGAACAGTACATCGATAAGTGATAAGGATTTTGGGAAAGATTGACAATGTGTTTAATTGATCAATTGATGGAACGGATGTCAATGTCAGAAGTATTATTGGCGGTAATTAGATAATAGTTGAAGATGACTGGTCAAAACTCTACCTTGGCCAAATTAGAAGTTTCGTCATAATAGAAAAGAATTGACTGTGGTAGGTTGACAAGAGTTTGCGAAGAATAGGGTTGATCTGCCTGATCTTCCTTAGTCAATATTGCGTTCATATTTACTTCATCGTCATCATCTACACCCTCAGCTCATGGGATCCCACTATTGGGGCTAGATGATGCTGTGCGAGTTGTCCAGTATTATTTATTTTTTATAACCACAAGTCTTCCCGTAACCACGACAATGTGTTAGCCTGAGACGTCACGTCGGAAAAAATAGGTACATTATACGCAATTAATACTCTATTAGGTACATTATATGTGAATAAAATTTTATAATATCCCAAAAAATATCCTGAGTTAATAACCCTGAGTGTGAGTAGAGGCTTATGCGTTATAATAAAAAAAGAAATTACCTATAACCTTACCGTATTGTTATTATACGTGTTGTATTTTTTATTCTTACTAAGCAGATGATTTAATCTAATTTTCAGATAAAAATTATCTGAACGGCTGGTCGAAGCGACGCGTGACCCGAGAGCTGGTGAGTATCTGGCGCAGCGCATTAGCATTGCCATACAGCGGGGCAATGCAGCCAGCGTCTTGGGAACGCTTCCGACTGGTATTGATATGGATCAGTTGAACTACCTGTAGATTGTTTGCAACAGTCTGGAGTTAGCTCAATTGTTTCAATTTAATAGTTTAATTTGTTTATATTATTTGATTGTTATTTTCTTTGTCAATAAAGATCATTTTTTTTTGTGAATTTCGTTTTCATTCGTCTTCTTTCTCGCAGTTAACTTTAACACGTACGAATTGATCAAGTTTTTCATGTTCGTATCCGGAAGTAAATTATTCCCTCTAGGGAGGTCATCCTTGAGTATAATGGTACTGACGACTCATAAAGAATTTCTCCAATTACTACTAGCAGCGAGGTTTTTATATGACTACCAGTAATATAAGTAATTACCTAGGCTCCCAACCGTATAGCGATACCTGCGATCTACCGACTTAATTTACTTTATACTAGCTTCCGCGCGTGGCTTCACATGCATTTTTTGGAATAAAAAGTAGCCTCTATGTTATTATACAATTATACGATTTATGCCATATAAGTCCCGAGATAGTTCGGCCCATAATTATAAAAATATCTGCTTTCGTCCCGCATTGTATTCTGCATTCGGCCTATAATACATATATTTTATTTTAAAAATTCTTATTTCGTCCTACTTTTCAGCACCACATTCGATCCAAGTTTTTTGGTATAGGTAATGATCATTATTTTTTTTATAAATAATTAAGTAGGTTATTATAAAGAAAAAAGTATAAAGTATAGCTATCTAATTATTTTCGGTAAATTATAAATATTTTCTTTTCTAGGTCTATCTGGTCAATTTGGATCTCTTGTTTTTTCGAGATCTTATCTCGAAAAAACAGGAATTATTATGTATGCAAACTCAACGGATAGCGAAAGAGTTCTGAAATTGCAAAAAAGAGCAATAAGAACCCTCGCCAAAGTAAAATATAGGATTTGTTACTCTGGTTTCGATTCCCTGCGTGGTGACTTCACTCGGTATTGCCTTTGCTGGGTTACGATATAATACGTGTAAAATCGATATAAAATACGAGATAAAATCAAAAATTATTTATTTCCGTAAATAAGTGTAGGTACATTTATTGTATTTACGGAAATAAAGAATTTGTGACTCTGACTTTGAATACAATAAATGTACACTTAGAAAAAGTAAAATATGATGTACAAGCTGTTACCCGCGCCTTCGCCCGCGTTTTATCGTGATAAAAAAAGCCTATATGTTATTCCAGGTCCCAAACTATACCCATACCAAATTCCAGTCCAAGTAGTTCAGTAGTTTTTGCGTGAAAGAGGTACAAACATCCCTACATCCATCAATCCATTCTTACAAACTTTGTGATAACTTTGGTGGTAAATGTCTTTCTTGACATAAACATCTTTATTGACAAAGAAAATAAAAAACGAATAATATAAAAAATTACTAGTTTTTACAATTGAAACAATTGAGTTAGCTGCAGACTGTTGCAAAACATCTACAGATAGCTCAACTGGTCCATAATCAAATGCAATGCTAATGCGCTGCGCCAGATACTCACCAGCTCTCGGGCCACGCGTCGCTTCGACTAGACGCTCAGATAATTTTTTGAAACCCGGTGAGCCTCGGTGCCCCACGGACCTAGGGTCTCGACAACAAGGGGAGCAAATGCGTAGGCTCTGTCGATACCTGCATATTTGCGCCTCTTGAGATCCTCGGCCAATCTGCCGCCGAACCGATATTATATGCCGATATTATAAAATTTTATTCACATATAATGTACCTAATAGAGTATTAATTGCGTATAATGTACCTATTTTTTCCGACGTGACGTCTCAGGCTAACACATTGTCGTGGTTACGGGAAGACTTGTGGTTATAAAAAATAAATAATACTGGACAACTCGCACAGCATCATCTAGCCCCAATAGTGGGATCCCATGAGCTGAGGGTGTAGATGATGACGATGAAGTAAATATGAACGCAATATTGACTAAGGAAGATCAGGCAGATCGACCCTATTCTTCGCAAACTCTTGTCAACCTACCACAGTCAATTCTTTTCTATTATGACGAAACTTCTAATTTGGCCAAGGTAGAGTTTTGACCAGTCATCTTCAACTATTATCTAATTACCGCCAATAATACTTCTGACATTGACATCCGTTCCATCAATTGATCAATTAAACACATTGTCAATCTTTCCCAAAATCCTTATCACTTATCGATGTACTGTTCTTTTGCCCTTTCGCTGATGACCTACCCCCCTAGCAAGGTGTTGGTGATTGTTGAGGGTAATAGAGAAAAATTACGTCACTTTGTCATAGAATACGTAACTTATTTGAAATTCATTCCATAATGTACGCAATGTATGGCGAGGCTATGTCATTCTTGTCTATTCTACCCTAAGAAAAATCCCCCTGCTAGGGGGGCAGGATGGTGTTGTTTGTACAGTGGAAAAATCGTTATTATGATGCAAAATTTAAGATTCTGCGTTTTATAATAAATACTATAATTATATTATAAATAATAACACTCCTTGACAGTAATAGAGTCGTAGCTAGCAACACCAAAAGAAATCACTACGATTCCCAGCAGTTTTCATAGGTAGATAGATAGAAAGAGATAGATAGACAGATAGATAGAAAATACTTTATTGCACACTTAACAAAACAGTTTACAAACAATTTGAAACAAAAAAGAAATGTGACAATAGGCGGTCTTATCGCTCACGAGCGATCTCTACCAGACAAACTTGTAGAGTCAACGGAAATAGGGTCAATCTTCCAAAAGGTACTTCAGGTGCATTTCCATGTTTGAAAAATGTTAAAGTTGATGTCATGGGGTGACGTGAGTTTCTATTTTTTTGTTTTATTTTTTCTGCGTTATACAAACAATAAAAGTAACGGAAAAGTAATTTGCCACAAATCGTCAACTATTTTCTATGAACTCATCATAAAACCAACTTTGTATTTTGGGAGAATTTGGGAAAATGTTTATCTTTAGCCCTTTGCATCTTTGTTTTTTCATAAGTAAATAGAAATTAGTTTACGATTTGTGCCAAATTACTTTTCCGCTAGTTTTACTCCTGGAAGAAAGCGGTATAAATTAAAAACTACAAAAAATATTGAATCTCGCACCAGTCCGAAAAATAAATAAATAATGTTGGACAGTGCACATTACATCATCTAGTCCCAAGCTAAGGAGAGCTTGTGTTATCTAGTATATATATACTAGATGACTGATAAATATAATCCTACTAATATTATAAATGTGAAAGTTTGTATGGATGGATGTATGGATATTTGTTACTCTTTCACGCAAAAACTACTGAGCCGATTAGGCTGAAATTCGGTATGGATATAGTATGGGACCTGGAATAACATATAGGCTATTTTTTATCCCGATAAAACGCAGGCGAAGGCTAGTATAATATATGTATTACATAGATATATATTTTTTATTATACATAGAAAATACCCAGAACACAAGATCAACGTTCTTTCACGTTACTGAGTTATGTTATTCATTTAGTCATCATCAGCCCGTACACGTCCACTGCTGAACATAGGCCTCCCCCAAACGACGCCACGAATAGCGGTCCTGAGCCGCCTCCATCCAACGACTCCCTGCGACCGCTACGATGTCGTCGGTCCATCGAGTGGGAGGTCTTCCCACACTCCGTTTCGCATTGCATCGCGGTCATTCATTTAGTATATCATGGGAATAAAAGATTGTGTGTTAAGACCTTATATAGAGCGTGGAACCAAATAGCTCAGGCAGGATCGAGACTTAGAAAGGCCTTTGCAGTGGAACATGTTATAACAATGTAATAAAATAATGAAGACGAACCAGACAGAGAGTAATCAAAATAAAATACTTTAGATATTAAGGTTATAGTGTCATTCTATATGTATAGGCCTATGTCGAAAGACAACCTGACCAGTAAACTGGCTTGCCGACATTTGGGACACAAAATCTTCTGACACTCTGACCGAAATGTCACTTTAAATTTTTTAATTATTTACTGACATTTCGGACAACATCAAAATATTGAAGATGTTTTGTACAATCGGGTGTTGTTGTAGTTGATTGTAAAAATCATAACTCGGGTGATTGTACCTATAAAAATAGGCGGAATTGTGGTGGACTTCTTATAGTGGAATTTTCCTAAAAAATGCTCTTAGTTGGTTGGTGCAAAGCTACTTTCAAATTATTTAATTTTATTATACAGGGTGCCACAAAACAAATTTACTAAGCCGAAAGAGGGTAATTATGGACCCCGAGATATACAATTTGAGTAGCAATATGAGAGAATACAATTTTCTACGATTTTATGAATATGGAATTATTTTTATTATTGTTTTGAAATTACAAAGGATCTACATATTTTTTTTTGTAATAAATGCGTGACAAAACACTGGTTATGCTAAAAAAACAAACGAACAACATTTGTGAAATATTTCACTAAATAAAAAATGCGAGATTGCATGTTGTGAAAGAACACGAATATGAAGAAAGCAAATCTTTATTTGCTTTAAAAAAGAAAATATGCGAAATTAATAAAATTGTATATCACAAGTTGATCTCGGGGTCCAGAATCACCCACTTTCAGCTTAGTACACTTGTTACGTGGCACCCTGTATCCAGTAGTATCCAGAACCACCCAAGCTTGAATTTCCTTGAACCTTAGAGCGTTGGTTCGCCAGCTACTGGTAGTCCCTCCTTCGGGGCACATTCAGTCTATATAAGAATAAGCAAGCTCAGTTTTTCATCTGTGAGTCAGTAACTGCAGCAGGGCTGTGTTGTGTGCACCTATTAAATAAAGTCAAGGTACTTTGTGATGTTTACACAAGCGACGCGACCTGCGTACACGCACTACGGCTACGCACTTTGGATCTTTTTAGTGATCTTTAAAACACAGTTTTGTGATATTAATGTTTTATCTTGTATATTTTTTGTATTAATATGAGGTACGTATGTACTTATGTACTGCTATTTGTGGCGTCGTATGGGGGAGGCCTATGTCCAGCAGTTACTTAGACGTGTATGGGCTGATATGATGATAATGTACATAGACTAGGTTCTACCGTGTCTTGTGCTTCAAATAAAATATCCTATCAGTAAATTTTTCATATAAAAATAATAATTTGAAAAAGTGGATTTGTGCATTACTTTGTAGTGCTATAAATGGTTGTCTAATTACCTGATAAATATTCAGGTTTCTCCAAATTTTATAGAGTGCCTGATGATAGGTTCAGCCTTCTGCTTAAATCACGCAAGAAACATTAAGCAAATAGGTACCTACAATAGCTGGTGCTCAAGTGGGCTATTAGCCATCGTTCTAATAAGTGATCGGAAATCAATTAACCTTAGTTCAAATAAGAGATCGAAAACAGTGATTAAAAAAACAAAAGAAAATTCACTATCCAAAAAACAAACGAGAGAAAATGTCAACGTATTCAATTGTTTTCATTTAACTTGTCATTTTGAACATAACAGTTTAACCGAGATCGGAAACCGTGTACCAAAAAACAAAAAGAAAATTTATTATCCAAAAAACAATGAAAGAAAATGTTAACGTATTAAATGGTTTTCATTTAACTTGTCATTTTGAACATAATAGTTAAACAACGAGATTCATTAATGGCAGAGCAAAAGAAAAATCACCTAATCTGTGGTAGAACGCCTGATTATAACTCGATGATATCAATAGAGTACGGACAAAGTTTCACATCCTCCTGAAAACAATTTGCACCGAGCTATGAATGTTCAATGCTGTAGTTGGCTAAATTGTATGAAGATAGTTGAGTGCTGGTAGAGTAGGTAGCGAAGCAAATGTTTTCACCGCGCCACCGCAGCCGGCGGGAGATGACAGGGAAATGTTGAACGAAAAACCAAATAGAAATGTCTCAATTTCCTCTGGAACGCTTCTTAGGAAAATTGCAAAATTTCTTCTTTCAATTTTTATATCGAAACATCTGCCACAGCTTATATTAGATGCAGCTTTTCAATGCTTCTCGTGTACTTGATGGTTTATTTTTAGTTGTGGTTGAAAATCGAAAAATTGGTTGTATTCCTTTGGGGGAAAGAAATATAAATGGCTCACTGCAGTGCAGTTATTGAATTTGGTTGTGGTTTAGTTACATACAACAGATATTAACTAATATAGGATAAAAAATACCATTTTATTTCTGACAAATAAATTGTACTTTTTTATCTACATGGTAATTATAAAATTTGCTACGAATTTCCCCCTATATTTGTGTTGGATACGTAATACAATGATACCACGAAGAATCGTAGACAACGGGTGATTGTAAAAAACTTTAATATTTCTAACATAGATGGCAAGCACATGAGCATTTAAAAATTAAAAAAAAGGAAAAGAGATTTTTAGGCCAGAACAGATGAGTAATAAAATAATACAGTGAATAAACCTTAAGAGTGCGCATTGCGCGCCATTTTGTAAAAAGGATAGCAATAGGATGTTGCGTTCATAGGAGCGGGACAGAGCATACGTTTTTGGAAAGGCGGAAGCGCAAAAAAATGTTTTTATCTAATTACAAGTTAATTAAACAACCAATCGAAAAATTAAAAGACATAACTCTAGAAATACTTTTAAGCTTTCATGACAAAACAAAAACCCAACAAATAAAATTTGCTGTTCCTGAGATAAATAGCAAAATTGGTGCAAAACATGTATTTTTCAAAATAATATTTTATCGAGAAAATTTTCACCAATCGTGTTTTTAAAACACGTAATCCAAGATAAAAGTTCAAAGTTTCATTTCCCTAAATTTGAAGGTTTCACAGACTCTGAGATAAATAACAATTTCTAACACTAAATTGCTTATGGCACACTCTTAAATAAAAAGAAAACTGACAAAATCGGACTCCACTCAGCATATGCTATGGTAGTTTACCTACTCGACATTTATGAGTTTATTAAAAATAACAAGGTATTCAAAAAATAAGATTCCTCATGAACTGAATTGAAGTTGACCGATTGTACGATTATTAGGGGAGGCCTATGTCCAGCAGTGGACGTCGATCGGCTGATATGATGATGATGATGATTGTACGATAAAAATTTTATTTCAATAAGAAAACTAAGTCACATGCGAACTAAATTTCGCCTGCGAATAGTTCATGTAACAAGTGTCCTTTCAGTTCCGGGGCCCTTCACATTGAAACCATTCTCAAAACTATTTTAGTCGAGACCAGTTTTCAAGGATCCTTCGCCATTTAAAAATATCAAGGATGGTCAAAACCTACAATATATAAGCGAAATATTACATTACATGGTAGGCAATTCATGTACTTGACTTGAAGCCAGCGATAATAGTTAATCCTACTAATATTATAAATGTCAAAGTTTTTATGGATGGATGTATGGATATTTGTTACTCTTTCACGCAAAAACTACTAAACCGATTAGGCTGAAATTTAGTATGGGTATAGTTTGGGACCTGGAATAACATATAGACTATTTTTTATCCTGATAAAACACGAAGGAAGGCGCGGGCAGCAGCTAGTTTGCCGATAAATTGAAAAATCTTTGTATAAAAAAATGTGATGCGTTTCTCCAATAAGTCTTTAGATATTATCCCGTAACCGCGAGAAAATATTTCCGTTCGTCGAAATGTTGGCCAAATGATGGCCCGCTTAGGGTTTTATAGACTGTGCCAATAAGTGCATCACAAAACAAAGGACGGCGAAAAACCGATGAATCGGTTATTTGATGTGTTACATCACTACAGGTTGCCTGGGAGAAATCGCTCTCAGCGTTAAGGCCGCCTTTTGTACTGTATTTATTTTAATTTCAGATATAAGAGTTTTTTGTAATTTTTAATAGGTACAATAAAGTGTTCATTCATTCATAAACAAAGTCGCTTCCCGCTGTCTGTCCCTATATATGCTTAGATCTTTAAAACTACGCAACGGATTTTGATGCGGTTTTTTTAATAGATAGAGTGATTCAAAAGGAAGATTTATGTGTATAATTTAGTATCAGCATTGCACCCGTGCGAAGCCGGGGCGGGGTCGCTAGTGTGAAATATATGTTGTTTTAACCAGATAGCACAAAATCTATATTTTGTATTATATTTATAATTTTCAGAAAATAAGAAAATGCAGACATCCACACTAGTCATTCTCGCCTGCCTGGTGGCTATGGTGGCTGCAGCACAAGAGTACGAGGTCTACCCAGCTGTAGACTCGCTCCAGGCCGCACACAACACACCTGTCCAAGATAGAAGTCCAAGGACCAAGAGAGGTATTCTCTGGCTCAAGAAGAAACTCTTACTTGGTGAGCATATTTTTGTGTTCTCTGTAGCTTTAACAGCCAATTTCATGTTGGATCAGTTGGGTATTTATCGAAGAAACGATAATCTTGAGTTATGTTTAAGAGAGTGAATAAAGACTAATAATGGGGAAAGCCTGGTTTGCAGTGTAGCACCATCAAAAACTAGTTGATAATTCAGTTTTTAGCTCTTTATAATCATAAAGAGGCTTATAAAGCCTTATACGGTTCTTATCATCTTTATGCACCTTGCGACTACGCCCTACGTTTTGCCCTAAGTTTTATTTTCATTGCTACCTGCAACTGGCAATCAAACAAGTATAGTTTAAAGTTAGTTAGCAGTTTATAATAGTAGTGTTAGTACTTACAGCTTATAGCAAGATATAGATCTGAATTTTAAATTAGAAACCTACTGGGAGGTTCTACAGCGCAAATTAAATTAAATATTTAGTTCCTTCCGCTGCCTACAAGAATAACCTTCTGAAGTTACGAATCCTTCGAGCTGTTTATTTTGGCTCGTGAATTCTTGAACTCTGCGATTCCTCAGTGTTTGCTTATTTTGTTTGCATCGTTTAAAGAAGTTTGTCCATGGACCGTTGCTGTTACTAGCTTCCTAAGTTTTTTTCTGTTTTTGTCTGCAAGAGTAGGTATCAAACTAGTTCTACAAATGTTTTGTTTAAAGATTTTATTGGACCCGATAGTTTCAGTCGGCCTTTGCATTCAAATAAAAATATGTTATTATTATGTAAATTAATTAGTCAATATATTAAGAACGCTAGAACATTATATCGTGCATGCAAAAAGATCCTATTGTTATTCCCAAATTCTTTTTGATACGAAAGTAGTAGGGCTACCTATTTATACCTATTAAATTTTACTGGTATTTCAGCTAGTTTATTTTTCTCCGCAAATTTTTCAGCAGATTATTTTCTCTCTGTATTCTCTCTCTGTCTCTCTGTATCTACTCTGTCTGGTTTTTATTTTATGGACAAAGACCTTCGTTTGACCACAATCTCACCTTATGGAAAGTAAATAAATTTCCTGTAATATTTAATTTCCAACAAAAATATCTACTTTTACTTTATTTAAATTCGTAGATGAATTGGTTTCTGTCATTTGTATGTAGGCACATTCTATTAGAATGCTAGACGATCGACCATGTCAATATTGTTTGTTTCCAAACATTTAAGCATTATCATAGGTAATCCGGTCAATGTCACAATCTACGTCAGGCATGGTACTCATATTTTAATAAATCTAGCGATCATGAGCATCTAAGTCGCAAGTAGTCATCTAAAACGCTTTTAGCCTTTGTAGCAAAATGCCTAACATGGATGTCTAAAAAGTAATATGTATGCCTGATAATTTAAATTCATTAATCTTATATTGCCTAAGATTTGAAACACCTATGACGCAAAACGCCTGAGTGACAATAAACTTTAAAATCAGTTTACCTAAGTTGTACAGTGTCTAAATCGCAATCCGCCGGTGTCAATATCTTTCTTCATTAAATGTACCTGTGACAGTCTAACTTGGATGAGATTGGCGTAGGACCGTGTGGAGTGGCACAACGCACAAGAGTTTGGAGGCCTATACCGAACAGTGGGCGAAGTCGGGTTGCGGTTGATGAACAGTTTATGCGTGTGTGCATACACACACCCCCCCATAGGTGGTAGATATTAGCTACATTGTGTTTGCGTGATGCAATTACCTAGGTACACATTTACATACATAGAGTCACAATATTGCAAAAATTAGATACATATCCTTGATGTACGATGAAACGTGGGAACCTGTTGTGCCATCCCCACAATGATGCAATACTCGATAGACAATACATTATTTGTTATGCTGTCAGGATTTCATAATGAACATCGAAGTTAATCACTTCAACCTATTTGTAAAGTTAGATCATTTGGTTCTTCACACTTGGCTAGCTGTATCAATGATATGTACAATACAATGCACGAATGCAGGAATTTCACTATTTCCTACAAAAAAAGCAATTGCACGAATACTCGAATTTCACTATCATCTAAAAATTACAGGCAGAGTAAGCAGGAAAATTTACGGGAAACGTTTGGGGGAGGCCTATGTTCAACAGCGGACATATACGGGCTGATGATGATGAAGCAGGAAACTTACCTACAACACTCACGCTTGTGGTTTTAACTAAACACTGAAAATATTATTACACAGACTAAATATTCAAAAAGTCGGATCAGTTTTATTACAATGTAGGGGTGCTTTAGATTAAGATCGTTTCGGGTAGTCGTGAGTTTTTTTTTGTAGTTTTTAATTTATTCTGCATTCATATTATAAGGAATAAAACTAGCGGAAAAATTATTTGCGCAAATTATAAACCATATTCTATTAGCTTCTAAAAACTTTATCATATCAAGATTCATTGGTATTTTTTGAGCATTTGGGAAAATAAAGTGATAAAATAAAGTGAAGAAATTTGGCTTCAAAATACTTCTAATTATTTGAATATGTAGGTAGATCATATTTTGCGATTAAAATATTGTACGAGTATTTTTTTTGAGAATGTTGCATTTTGAGAACAAAGGGATCGGTTAGAGCCTTTGTTTTCAAAATGATCGTTTGATTCATTAGTAAAATATTGGCCTAGTCATCACAAATAAACCACATTTGTGATGACTAGGCCAATATTTTACTGTGTTGTTTGATTTGATTAAGTCAAGGCCTGCCATGACTTGACCATGACATTTCATATAACCATCATATATAAAGTTAAGAAAAATTTATTTTTTCTTAATTTTATTGATTCTATGATGACATCTTTGGGTCAAAAGTATATTTTATAGCAGATTGGGACGGATTTTGATCCAAGTCGAAAAATAGCAATTAACAGGTTAAAGGTGTTTTCGTCTCGTCTTTTGTCTCTTCGGTATGTAGACTACATACATTCATTTCCATGTCTGTGTTTAATTTTAAGAATTTGAGCATTTCTAAGTATACATACATTTATTGTATTTACGGAAAAAAATAAATTTTTGATTTTAATTTTCCCGTAAGGAAGTTGGCGGTGTTTACAAGCTTTGAAACCCGGGGTTACGGGGTGTAGGTACCTAGCACCACCATGGAGTATCTCCCCGGTCGTGCAAGTCAATCGCCCCGTCGGATTATGAGAACCAAGCAATAGATAGTGCACCTTTGCGCACACACTTGGACACTATATAATATGGTCTGTGTTCATGGCTAGTCTCCGTAGAGATTGGCCGCCGCACCGTGGCCGAAATTCAGCTTGGAAGACATCAAATGATTTAAGTATTGTTATTTCCAGGTGCCCTTGGACTCAAGGCTAAAGTTGGCGCTGTTGGAGCCGGAGTAGTAGGAGCCTTAGCACTCAAGGGCAAAGCGTAAGAGAAATCATCCTATTATCTATCTTATATTAATTTTCCGATTTACCTGTCAGCCAAAATCACCCATCAGTTACATACATACTTACATAGAATACAACAGCGAGCCCGATCGGGCCATACGCGACAGAAGTTACGTATATGGTAACTTTTTATGTTAGAGATATCCAGAGATAACACATAAATGTGAACAAAAACTCCATACTAAGTTTATATTTTAAAGGGGTATTTGTATAAAAATATCTTGCTTAATGGAATTTTTGTCAAACGAACACTATTTCTATTTAAATATATTCTATAATCACTACATTAATAGGATAATCAAAACAGATTGCGAAAAATGAACTTGAGATTCTCCAATTTCTTCTCTTTTGGAAATACCAAACATGAATGTCAACAGACTAAAGACCTATAAATAACCTCGTAATGACCGAATGTCGTAATCGATGGCAGTTCTATGAATAGATGACAACTGTATGTATAGTAGAAGGTGTCTACGTAATTAGTATATTATAATAAATAGACATTCATTTGACCACAATCTTAGCTGATGGCAGCGTCGTCTTAACCATATTATGCGCCGGGGTCCACCAGCGCCACCAACAAAAAGAACTAGACACAATATGTATGCATTTTTCTGGAAAGCGCCTAACAAATCAAAATAGACCTACCAACTTTCATCAGAAAATATACAGGAAAAATTTACGGCGAGCGAAGCGAGCTGTAATTGTTTTTATAAAGCAAAGGTCGCCTAGCAATTTCCAATATGCACCTTTCATGAGCTGTCAGAAATGAAGGAGCGGTCCAAAAAATGTTACAGCTACTTTCACGAGAAGAGATGACGGAGCGCCTCCCACGGCGCCCGTTAAGACCCGGCGCCCGGGTGAACCATACCGTACCCCTTACACCCCAAGATTAAGATGGCCCTGCCTGATGGAAATTGATTATGTGGCCGACGATGTATCAAGAAGGTCTAAAAACACCAGTTTATTTTAAAGAGACCCAGGTTGCAATTGGCTAGAAAAACAGCAGCATGCAGCGTGTTCCAAATCTTAGCGGATACCTACAATCTTAAGTAGATAGATAAGATAAGAAAAAGGATAATTAATTAGGTAATTTGAGATTAATGTTACCGCGGGATTAAACACCTAGTCACTAATTAGTGAGGTCGCACACCAGACATACACTTCTATTATGATAATTGTAGCGCCACAATTGAAACCCGATATAATTAACGCCCCGGTATATCTGCGCGCAAGCACGCGCACTAATTGTGATAGAGAGCGTAAATGTGTTGCGTTTCAAATGTGGCACTACAATTGTCGTAATACAAGTGTAGATATGTCTGGTGTGCAGCCTCACTTAGGATATAAATTCACACTATCACACACATATGTATATCGCACACATGTGCATAGGCAAATGTTATGCAACCTAAAAACTGGTTTCACACTATTGATTTCAGATAAAATATTTTTAATAAAATACAATACGAAAACTTTTGATCATCATCGGTAATATTTTATTTAATATTACAGTCATGATCCTAAACATCATGCCCCACACGTCGCCATTAAAAGGTGAGCCAATGTGGTAAGGGTGGTTGTGACAAAAAAAATTGCACTCATTTCATTAATCAAGTCCTATCACCCATTAGATATACCCAGTTCTAGATAAAAAATTTAAAAGATGAGGTTCCTATTTACAAAGAATCCAAGCAATAGCAAAGAATCCAATCGTTATGTAATAAATAAATTATGTATTGATTCAAATATATAGCAAAACGAATAAAAATTTTGTTTCACGTCATCAAAATATCGACACCGACTATATATTTTTTTCTCACTCATACCTGCCAAAAATATGTAGGTGTCTAATAGAATATTTTGGTGATTTGTAATATAGTTTTTAATATTACAGCCATGATCCTAAACACCATGCCCCACAAGAAACTATTAAGAGGTGAGCCTTAAAGGTGTCAAAGGTGGTAGAATGGTGAACAAAATAAATATTATTGCTTAAAAAGAATACCTTCTTACAGTTGCATTAGTTGTAGATATGGGTTTGCACTTTTTGCTTGCTATCCGAGCAATATCTTATCTTATAAATAAAATTTCCATGTCACAATGTTAGTTACCGTACTCCTCCGAAACGGCTTTACCGATCTTACCAAATTTTATATGCGTATTCAGTAGGTCTCAGAATCGGCTACTATCTATTTTCCATACCCCTAAGTGATAAGGGTTGAAGGCAAAACAAAGTTTGGCGGGTCAGCTAGTTTTAAAATAAAAAATGAAATCTAACGTTCTTGCAATGCAATGGCATATGGAATAAATGTTGACAACTTTTTTGTTAGAAATGGGACGAATATGGAATGAAATCACCACTAAATTTGATTTTCCGTTTTCGGACTACTTTAGGCGGAAACCAGAGGGACGAGCAGGGAATAACAAAAAATCCTTGTAAAGCACTCTAAAAATATTTCTAAAAGCACCAACTAAAATGCAAGTTTCCAGGATACCGGCGGCACCCGCACAGATGACATTTATTATGTACGTTTGCAATAAAATAAAATTAAAACGAACACAAACATTTCAGTCTCGCTCATCATCATCATCATCAACCTCATCACTTTAATGGACCAGCGCATTCCCACGTGGAAGTACATGGGTAAGTGTGTTGATAGGGTATGTTAGTTAGTTATGTTGTTTTGATAGGCTCTTAACTTTTCTTCGGGGTTTGTTGCACCTTAATTGCAGTTTTGTTACAAGCACAGAGGTCCGTTGCCAATTGTAGATTCAGTTTGAACCTCTCGTAAAAATTGACTGCTTATATTTTATCACTTATCAAATAACTATCATCCATCCATCGAGCTCAACGCTCCAGCTATGTGTCTTCGCAAGGTGACGCAGGAGAATTAAGACATGCATTGTTTTTCGCACCTTATTTTCATAATTCATATCATTTATTGTGATTTTATGCATACTGGTATTGTTCTTAGGAATAGGGTTTAGTGGGTACACAATGCAGAAAAACCCTGTCAGGTCAGGACGCAACAATTATTTTGGGTTCCCTCTTGTTAGATTGATAACTGTTACTTAATATCTATAGAATTAGTTAATTTAGAAATTACTTACATGTTTAAAATGAGTCTTGGTTGTATAAGGCAGAATAAATAATAATTGTTCAATTGAAAATATTAAGTTCTCAATCTAAAAAAACGAATAAAAATTTACGTCAGATAAGGAATAGTTAAAAGGAAAATAAGTAAAAATAAGTATGCTTAGTTAGTGTGTATAAATTGACAATGACATCCATATAACGTCAAATAATTACAATTAAATTTTACCTACAATAGTGGGAATACTACATAGACAACAAAGACTTTTTTTAATCCGCTCTACGTTTTTTTTGCAATGTCTTTCTCTGTATCGGGTACTCACACCAAATTCAAAGGTTCAAACTATAGAATGACACTTGTATAAAAATGAAATTTGATCGCATATTTCCATGCAAGGTAGTACGTTCTCCACCGCACATTTTTTTTGTGTTAATTTTAACGTTCACAGAGCGTGCGACGAGAGACCTACTTACCTACGTAAAAAAACTACAATACAGGGTTGCTTTTTGAGATCGGAGTGTATCGCCTTTTCAAATACCATGAGAACTAGAGGAAAGTCGAGATGGGTTAATGACCTCGATTTATGAGAAAACAACAACGGCATATTGTTTTTTTACAATCTTGTACTCTTGCAGGAAATCGTCCCGATTTATTTTTCAAAAAATATGACTTTGTGTTTTTACACCGACGCCGACGGATTCGGTTGCTGATAAGGATTAATCATCATTACACAGTAATGCATTTCATATTTCTGTGTAAAGTATTGAATACATTTTTTTATAATTTTAGTTTGAATAATCCCCCTACTTGAATGTGAAAATGTTAAATAATCTTTTCGAACAGCTGGTATGCTTGCCACGGCCAGGATACTTAGCCTGACTTTTCTCTACCTCTCACAGTTTCTAATTTGGCTATCCATCTCAAAAGCTACCCTGTAATGAAACTAAAGGTGGCTTGTCGAGCAGAATTTCTAGTATATGAGCTAATTACTAGAACTATTATTTAATGAATTTATTTCCAATTATATACTTTTTTGATTTTAGCTATTTCATTTGTTATTCCTTATTAAAAATGACATCTAGGTAAATTGGTTAGGTATATCAATAAAATGTGTCTCTATTGCATTTATTGTGTTTTGCACCTATGACTCACTTCATCACATTATACACCAATCTTATAAACTAAATAAAATAAGACAAATAATTCGATAATTCTTTTTCTTATTGGGTCAACTGATTTTTATTTTATTCAGATCTGTTACACCAAATGCATTCTAGAGATATTCATTTATGTTACATTCTCTGATAATATTGTTTTTTTTCAGCTGGTCCGGCTAAGTTTTTGGAAGTTTTCAGCGAAGAAGTCACAACATTGTTGTATCAAATTACAATAAGTAGAATAATTACATACTACGGATAAGTTTGTTGATAATACTGCAGAGGCTGATGGGCAAATTCGATTTACATAAGTATTTGGGTACAGACTGATTAATAATGAAGGATTTTAAGCTTTAAATTTTTGAAAATATTCCTTTAGGTAGATCCATGGTAGATTTTAAAATTATTCAATTATCAAAATAACTTGACCTTGAATTGTTGAACCTGTCCATGTTATTTTAAATGTTAGTCTTCCAAATATAATTTAAATGTGCCATTTTCATTTTATGGGATCGCCGATCAACCTAAATTGTTTTACGAAAATCGTCGAGAACTTGTTTGAAAGGTTAATAATAAAAAAATCACAATTGGTCAGTTGTTTGTTCTCCGTAGGTTCGTTTGTTGTAACATTTATAACAACGATCTAAATATGAGGTAAACGAATTTGTTAATATTTTATTAAAAATATTTTATAAAATGGTAAGTTTTGTTTGTTTTACTAATTTCTTAAAAAGACTAACCTACATACTTACTAACAATAAGACACATTCTAGCCAGGTTTTCCTATAGCTTCTGAACCCTCGTTCAACGTAGATGGCTTCGCTATGTGTATAATTTTCTTTATTTATTTATAAAACATATATCTCTATTTTGACAGGATATTATACCTAATACAATAGAGTACCTATTCCTTACAAGTTAGTTATTTTCATACAGTTTTTCTAGTATTTATCAGTGTACTGTACAGCAACAATTACATTACATATTTTGTTAAACTATACATTTTCGTCAAAAACGATATAAAGGTATTATTTTTAGGGTGCCGGACCTCAAAAGGTAAAAGTATACCAATCACTTCCATCCGACCACCGGCAATGGACGCTTCATTGTCCGTCCGTTTATCAGTCTGTTAAGATTTTATAATTATGTATTATTTTTATCTTCATAACACACATAATGTTTGACCTGCCTAAGTTATCTAGTGTAATCATATACATATAATGTAATGAATGATTTTTTGTGTAATGAAACATAATGTTAATGATAATTGTAAATAAATGAAATACCGAAAGCCAATGAAGCCAAGTCGCACAGCTTAAAGGAAAAATCCGAGAGCAGTGAATACGTAGTAGCAAAACAAAAAATACACGGTTATTGATAATTCACTGACACTGCATGAACTGTAGGTTCTGCCCATCATCACAAACATGTTTGTGAAGACGCCAGGTCTAAATTCTTAAAATTGGTAGAAAGGGAATATTACTAGGTAGGTACCACTCTCCTCCTAATCACCAACCGTCTCGCTCGAAGGTTTGACGACTTCCAGCCGCCCGAACAAGCCGGGTTCCGAAAAGGCTTTAGTACCGTAAACCACATACATACGCTCCGGCAGATTATACAGAAAACAGAAGAGTATAACCAGCCGTTATGTCTAGCGTTTGTGGACTACGAGAAAGCCTTTGATTCAGTCGAAACCTGGGCAGTCCTGCAGTCTCTCCAGCGGTGCCAAATCGACTACCGGTATATCCAAGTCTTGAAGTGTTTGTACAGCAAGGCCACTATGTCAATTCGTCTCCAGGATCAAACCACAAATCCGATCCCACTGCAAAAAGGGGTGAGACAGGGAGACGTCATTTCTCCGAAACTGTTCACCTCTGCATTGGAGGATATTTTTAAGCTTGTGGACTGGGACGGATATGGCATCAATATCAATGGCGATTACATCACTCACCTTCGGTTTGCCGACGATATAGTCATTATGGCAGAATCACTGGAAGACCTTAGCAGGATGCTCAGAGACCTCAACATCGTTTCCCGCCAAGTGGGTCTTAAAATGAACATGGGTAAGACAAATATCATGTCTAATGCCCATGTCGCACCCTTACCGATCAATGTGGGGAACGATGTTATCGAAGTTGTTGATCATTATGTCTACCTAGGCCAAATGGTCCAACTAGGTAAATCCAACTTCGATAAAGAGGTCAGCCGACGAATCCAACTCGGATGGGCAGCATTCGGGAAACTGCGCAATATCTTCTCGTCACAGATACCGCAGAGCCTCAAGACTAAAGTCTTTAACCAATGTGTGCTACCAGTGATGACTTACGGATCCGAGACGTGGTCGCTCACTATAGGCCTTGTGCATAAGCTCAAAGTCACCCAGCGAGCTATGGAGAGAGCTATGCTCAGAGTTTCTCTACGCGATAGGGTCCGGAATACGGAAATTCGTAGAAGAACCAAAGTTACCGACATAGCTCTCAGAATCAGCAGGCTGAAATGGCGATGGGCAGGCCATATAGCTCGTAGAACCGATAACCGCTGGGGAGTAAAGGTTCTCGAGTGGCGACCGCGATGCAATGCGAAACGGAGTGTGGGAAGACCTCCCACTCGATGGACCGGCGACATCGTAGCGGTCGCAGGGAGTCGTTGGATGGAGGCGGCTCAGGACCGCTATTCGTGGCGTCGTTTGGGGGAGGCCTATGTTCAGCAGTGGACGTGTACGGGCTGATGATGATGATGATGATGATGACCACTCTCCATTCAATGAATCGTTCATAAGAGGGGCTTTATTTGAAATTAAAATGACTCTGCCTTGAATTATATGTAGGTATGTGGCTTTGTGAGTATACTCGGCTGACTCCCAGTCAGACTGATGCACTTAATTCATAGCCTTATTAATTAATATTCATAGATTCACATCCTGTAAAAAAAAAAAATGTTGAACATCGCTGTGCAATATGAGATATTTTTAGGCGTTGCAAACGCAATACCGAATGTAAGGAACTTAGATTAATAGTAAGTGTAGGTTGAACTCGATTTGCTCTTTTGCTGGCATAGCCAGCCTAACAGGCTTAGTGGAGTGACCTCGGCAAGTTGAGGGTTTCTCTTTGTTGTGCTGTTACTCCCTCGCATTCCAGGACTACATAGGCAGCTGATTCGTCGTCACTGCGGCATCCTCTGCAGAGAGGTCTGTCCATCGCTCCGATGGTGAAAAAGTGTTTGTTCAGTGAGCAGTATCCTGCTATTATTCTCACCATGCTCGCTCGCTTATGCGCAGCCATTTAAGATTAATATTATCGCAATAATGTTTGACTGTTATTTGTAATATTATTAACTCACGTACAGGTTTCTAAGAATTTAGTTCGTTAAATATCCAAAAAATGATCGTCTTACGGAGACATCCTTACATTCTGCAAGGGAATGTGTTTGCTAGTGTTCAAAAAGGCGCTCCAGAACAGTACCGAGGGAACCGTGATACTTTCCATCAATTAATCTTTATTTAGAAATTATAAAGAAATAATTATCAGAAATTAAAAAGCAAACAATTCATTTTTCACTTATCGATCTCTAAACCCTCTTGAGATCGAATGATCGACGAATCGTCGAAGCGGTCAGAATAAAGCCAGCAATCATCCTCGCGTTTGAAAATACTCATAAATCACGAGGCGCTAATGTCCCATGGTAAGATGATGTCATCTATATTATTGGTAGGGTAAAACTGGTTGAAACAAGACAAAACACCGTGGTTTAGGAATGCTGTACCTAAGACTCGGTGACAATAACCGATGGGCGTTGAACCGGATCTGACACGAGAAACAGATCTATCATCAGCGATTTTTTCTCAACTCATCGTGAAATTACAGAAGTGAACTATAGACAATGACTCAAAATACCTATACAAAGTTTCAATAAAAACAAAGAGATAGTTTTTACCTTCCGAAATAATGATACCAGATAATTTTTAATAAAAACTACTGCGTTAGAATCATAAAGTGTCAATCGAACACTCATCACACTGCTGTAATGCAAATCATGCCTTACTTTATGAGGATACTCTGCTTTTTGTGCTTTTTAACGGAGTTCTAAACGCTAGCTCCTGAAAGAGGTTCGCACGCGCTATTTCGGAATTAAAAAAAAATATCATAAGCCTTATCCCGATCCCTTCGGTAGTTCTCATATGACTCTTTCCTAACATCCATATTATCATGATGGGGTTCTCCGAGCTGAGTTTCGGTATCAAATGCACTGTTGTGTGCGCAAACACAGGTGCACTTTCTATTCCGTCACTCTTATAATCCAATACGACTGGGGAAAGGTCAGGCGCAGCACCGACGGCTTGACGTGCTTTCCAAGGCACATGGATGTAACTCCGTCAAATTTCTGACTCCGGGCTGCTACTGCGAAATTTCATCCATCTATACCTACAATATAGTACAACAGTACTAAAACAAATAATCTTTATTGAACATCAAGAAAAAAAATACAGAACTAGAAAAAAGAACTAAAACTTCTTCCAAACTTTCACTTCTAAATTTTTTTAAGCAGGGTGGGATGGGACAGGATTTCTATGCCACTGCCGCTAGTGCATTTGTATGGTCCATCAAGTGATTGGAAAATTTGAATGAATTACTATGTTGGTAACTAAATTACTCTCTCAGGAACCGAATATTATATTATATCACACAAATCAATCAATTACCTACCAACTAATTTAATCCAATAGTCTGATAACAGGTACAATCCCCGTAACCCTGAGGTAGCTAACACGATACAAGGACCACACATGCATATAGTTTGGGACATTACTTGTCAGGCGCCTGCTCTAAATTTTGATTATCGGGTTTCGAAGATCAACACGAAACGGATGGGCTTTGTGTTTATCTTCGAAATCCGATGGGCATCCTGCAGGGCCTCGAGAACTCTTTCGCATTTGCTGCCCTTGGAGTTTTCGAACGACCTCAGGTCTGTGGGGCCTTAAGGTTCTGCGGTTCAGTAATTTTTTTATCAAAACCTTTGGACAAAGCATTTCTCGACCCGAGATGGTGAGTTTCAGGCGCATGAGCATTGCCATACAACGGGGCAATGCAGACAGCGTCTTGGGGACGTTTCCGATGGGTATTGATTTGAATCAATTGCTACGTCTAGATTGATTGCAATAGATCAACTGTTTCAATTGTAAATAATACTTATACTCTATAATCTAATGGATATTTTTTGTATACAAAGGGGTTACAAAACTCAAGGAATATTGGTGGACAATGTTTAACGACATTGGTATTTCAATGATAGCACAGAAGTTCAAAACAATTTTCGGTTTTGAAAGCTTTATTTCATCATTTATTTGATCTCTCGTTCGTTTTCGGATTCAAAAAGCATTTTTTTGCTACACATGTGAGATTAGGCTTTGTTGAAGTTTGTGTTTTAGTTTTTAGTGATAACATTGCTGTTACCTTGTTGTTTTCTGTTATTGTTGAGTTTTCATTCATAAATGTCTTTGTTGACATAAAATATCTTGGATTCTAAATCGGAGTATAAAATTAAGTCCAATTTTATATTTCGTGACAGATGTAATCCAACTAATATTATAAATTTGAAAGTAACTCTGTCTATCTGTCTGTCTGTTACCTTTTCACGCCTAAACGGCTGAACGGATCTTCATGAAATTTGGCAGGGAGGTAGATGGTATCCCGGGGACGGACTTAAGGTACATGAAAAGCACGCGAGAAGCCGCAGGCAGCAGCCAGTATCAGATAAATATCTCATAATCTAACGTAACATATCCAGGTATTGTAAAGCTATGGGTCTCTGAATCCCAAACCAAAGTTCTGAGTTTACCCCAACAATGTAAATTACATTGGTATGTTTGTTATCAACTAATATTAAGTAATGAATATCGAGTGGAATTCTGATCACGTGGGCATAGGGTTGCATAAGCCGGTATTGTTATCCAAGTCAAACTCCTCAATTTCCTGAACTTAATTAATGTAGGTATGTAAATTATGTATTTTTAAGGTTCCGTACCCAAACGGTGCAAACGGGATCCTACTCGTATTGCTAAGCTCCGCGGTCTGTCCGTCATCTGTCCGCCATTCAGCGGGCTGTATCTCATGAACCATAACGGTAGACAGATGAAATTTTCACAGAATGTGTAGTAAAAATAAAATAAATTTAATAATTAAGAGGTCCAATGTCCATACCAAGTTGATCATTGAATTTCAGCAAGTTTGGGCGCGTTCAGTAGGCTTCTTGGATGGGTGACCGCGTCATGTTAGCTTTTTCCTTTATCCGATATAAAAAAACCGTTTTTAAAGTTCCTTTTGTGTAAAAATTATGTAGGTTGGAACCCTCCGTGTGCGAGTAGACTCGCACTTCGCTGGTTTTATTTTTAAATAAACTAGAGCCATGCTTTGTATTATTTGAATTTATGCGAGGCTCCTATGCTATAATTTGGAACAATATTCTTTTAGTGGCTAAACATACTTGGTATTTGAAAAAAAAAAAAAAAACTATTACTACGACCTCAGTGGCGCAGCGGGTGAAGGTCCGCCTGCCATGGAAGAGGTTGCAGGTTCGATTCCCGCCTCTTGACAAATGTTTGTACGATCTGCAGGTTTTTATTCCGGGTGTTCTAGGTGTTTCTATATATTCCTACTAAAAATCGATCTATTTAACGTAATGTATTAAACTTATCAAGTATCCTATAACACAAGATCTCCTTAGCTTGGGGCTAGATGATGCTGTGTGGATGGGCTAGTCGTCGTCGTTCCGTTTAACTCATTATAAACAAACAAACTTACCTGCCAACCTTTATTAGTATAAACATGACAAAACAAGACTTTGGAACCTATACGTTTCTTCGTGTAGGATAAAATTCTTGCTAAGTCACGCTTATTAGGCTTTCTAGGATAGATTTTTAGAATTCTTTCCATCCAAAGGTTACCTGGACGAGATCGTTTACAAGCGATAAGGCCGCCCATTGTACTTGTTCTTATGCAATGTGTTTTTGTTGGCCTACAGTAAAGTGTTTTGTATTGTATTTTTGTTTACCTACGTTGCTATATTCCACATTTCAAAAACTAAAATTTTCTCTTCTAGCTAGATTCAATTTTCTCATTTTCCCGATATTATTATTAAAACAATAAGAAATTGATATTTTCGTTTACAGTAATATTCCTTATTTAGTGACGCTATATAGTATTATTACCTACTTATAGGCAGGTAGGTAGGTATGTCCGGGCGAACCGTAGTCGACCTATAAAAGACTGGCAGGACACTGGACACCAGATTAGTGCCGCCTAGTGACAGTGATAGACGGTCATAGAACATTAATAGAAAAGGTGGGTCATGAATTGTTAAATAGTGTGTGTAAAAGTGAATTTCTTTATTAGACAAGGTGTAGGTATGTTCGTAGATGTAATTTTAATTCTATGAATTGAGTCAGAAAACTAAATCAATTAATTTCTTTGATAACAAGTGAAAGCCTGATAATACATAATTTCTTAGATAGCAAATGAAAGCCTGATAATTCTTAATTTTTTTCACCATCTACGTGATTTATTTATTTTGCTTTAATTAAAAGGAAATTTCAATTTCCAAAATGTGTCAATTTATCAAATATCTATTGATCGATGATAATAATTGGTCCAACAACCATTATAAATAATTGGTAAATAACCATTATACAATCTCTATATACATATTATATGCGAATATAGGGCCAGATTATTCAATGTGAAATTTATTTTATTTTAAGTACCTATGTATATAAGTACCATGTGGCCCAAACTTGACTTGGTACCAAACCTTATTCCAGAAAATGAAGCTGTGCTCAATTGTATTCATTGTGCTGGTGGCGTGCGTCTGCACCTTAGCAGTAGAGAATGGACTCCTCATCGATGCTCTGCAGCCACAGCCAGCACATCCATCAGAACTGGTGGTCAGCGAGCCCGTGCAACGGCAGAAGAGGGGTCTATTACTTGGTAAGTTGAACAACCTGCAACTTATCAAAAGTCAAAGTGCTTGATTGCTTTAAGACCTAACAGGACTTGTTAATAGCTACCTGTTATCTTGTATATTGTATACTAGTTTCTACACGCGGCCTCGCTCGCGTTATTTCGCGATAAAAAAAGTCTATCCTTCCAGGTGATACCGTTTACATCCCTGCCAAATTTTATAAAGCTCCGTTTAGGCTTGAAAAGTAACACATAGACATCTTTAAAATAATATAGTATAATATAGTATAATAATTTATAATATTTTATTATATTAGTATGGATTAGTTGATAAGCTACAGAATATTAATAGATCATCCAGCATAAATCACTCAATAAATTAACTTTAATAGAATTACCCAATCGAATATGACGAGATATAAAATCGAATGAGTTTATTGATAAAGGGACTGACATTTTAGGCAAGGAAGTACAAAAACGAGCATAAAAGAAAAGTCCACCACGAAATATAAAATTGTGGTATATAAAAACCCTTCGACCACTTAGGAAACCAAAGGTTCGAAACCAGTTTAGACAACAGAATTAGTTTTCTTTTTTGGAAACCTGGAATCGAAAGCATAAAAAACCAAAACATAAATATAAATAAAAGCAACAGACGTGCGACAAAAAGTTAGTTTTTATGTTTTACTTGGCCTTTTTCGTTGCTGGCGTAGCAAGTTTCGTAGACATACTAGTTGTAGCAAGAAAAAGAAAAGACTTAAACGCGTTACCACGTAAATGACATAAATTACTTTGAAATATAAGGAAATTAATAGTAGTAGTTAGGTATACTTATCATTATCTTAAAACCCGCTGTTGGGTATAATTCTCTACATTAAACTATTCTGTTCGGTCCCTTGCGTTGCCTTAACACACGGAAATATTTAGATCTGTGGTCTTAGACCATCTAAAGACCGCACTGTGAAGTTATTTGTTGGCATGGTGGTCATGTCTTTGGACCATCACATCCGGCATGTGGTCTGCTTTACCATGTAAAAAAATAAATTTAAATGTAAAAAAATAAATAAAAACGGCCCAACAAACAAATCACGTGTTTGTTGTGACATTTTTTTCGCAATAAAATTTAGCTCGTGACATTTTAATACTTCAGGCGATCAGAAGTGTAAAAACAAGAATAAAAATAATAAGAATATTTAAGATAGTAACAATTTTTTTTTTATTGTATACTTATATAGTTTCATCTACTTTTAGAAAGTTATTTAGATCATATATTCCATTTTAAAATGTGTTTTTTTTTTGTGTTTGTGAGTTTTAGTTTTTACTGATAGAGTTTTGGAATACGAGCCTCCCAGACGAGCTAGATATCAAAATATCTATTTTCTACTTATTCCAAATGTAACAACAGAGAAAAAACTCTAATTACGACTAGGTATCTCATCTTACGAACAAGTTATTATAAGAAAAGCAGACAAAACTTTTCAAGACCATACCATTCTGTTCCTACTTATTTTAAACATTTTGATGAACGGAGTAAATAACCTTGAAATAAAGGTAAAGTTCAAGTACCTTGCCAATTTCCACTTCAATAGTCGGAATTTTGGCATGTTTGAACTACATTTTATAACAAAACAAAGTCAATACTGATATCCGTTTACGTTGTGTACGTATAGAAGTGGATTTACCTCCCAACTAGCATTTTGGTGTCAGTTACAGTTTTGATTATAACTTTTAACTGAGTTTATCTCAGTTCTAACTAAAAGCGATATACTTGCCTTACTATCTTTTCGAGTTTTTATTTGCGTTTAAAGAATGGACTACGAAAACAGATTCACATACAAATACATTGTTTTACGTTATAACGTTTTTATTTTTAGACATAAAAACAGTACGCTGGCTGTTAAGTTGCATGGCATTTACATAAGAATAAATAATAACATAGACAGTTATTCTTCATTAAGGGTCGTCACGGGTTGGCGCGAGTTTTATTTCTGAGTTTTTTAAAGAATTAAACTAACGTATGAGTAATATGGCGCAAATTGATAATTTGCTATGAACCCATCATAACACCATCTTCAATTTAATTGTATTTTGGGAGCATTTGGGAAAATGTTGTTTTTTGCCCCAAATTCTTTTATTTTCCCTTATTTCCAAAACTACCAATGCGCCAATGTTAGTTTACTCATAAGTTAATAGAATTAGTTTACGATTGGCTTAAATTACTTTTCCGTTAGTTTTATTCCTTGACTAAACCAAAATAAATTATAAACTACAAAAAAAAAAAACTGCATGCGGACCATATACCCGACCTTTCTGAGTCTCGAGGATTTGGTTCTATGATGTTCGGCTCGGAGTTCATCTCAGAGAAAACCTAATCTTCTACCTAAACCTCAGATGGTTTACAAAATCTGTTGCAATAAATAACCAAGTTAGTAAAAGTTTTTCAACAAGTATATGAATAATAATTTTTTGAGGAATGCAAACCACAAAATCACCTATGAATGACGCATCCTAGTTCAAAGCTGAATAATCAGAATAATCAATTTATTGGTAAGAATTTTACAGGTCAAGAAATAATCATTATACTTAATTATAATAATAAAATTATAATTTAAATAATGTATGTAAATAAATAAAAAATAACAATAATGTCAATTACAATAAATTAACAACAAACTAAATTATGTAGTTATATGTAGTATTATTCGATTTTTGTCAAAAATTCGTCAACACCTATGACTTACCGAAGAAACTACGTAGTCATGGTGATAGTTTTATGGAGGTGCGAATTAGAAGATGAGCAAAAGAATTCCCACAAGGTCTACAAATATCACATTACGTACTATATGTATAGATATTCCGTGACGTAACTCATATAATATAATGTAAGGTGGTACATTCAGCTGCACTAAAATGTACAATACAACATAATCCTACTGATATTATAGAGCCGAAAGTATGTGAAATGTGAATTTTATTTTGTTACCTCAGGTCTCCAAATCTACTGTACGGATCAATTTGAAATTTGGCGTTTTTGAACATAGCTTAACTGAGATAAAAGGCTACTATATTATACCGAAAATACGCAATAGAAGCCGCAGGCAAAGCTAATACTATTGTAATGCAAAAGTTTGATTATTGGTTGCTTTTAAACTCATTCCATAAAACTATTGAACGAATCGGGCTGAAATTTGGATTCTTTATATAGCTCTAGACCTGGACCAACATATAGCGCGGAAAAACGCGTGCAAACCCGTGGGCAGAAGCCAGTATTGGATGTTTTCCTACATAAATTCTCGTCTCCACTTATATCTTGTCTTGTAGCATGGAATTTGCCTTCTTTGACTGCGTTTTATTTTGCAATACGTGCTCTTTACTGTGACCAGGTATTAGTGCAGCTGACTGTATCTATTGTTTCTGCGAAATACATAATGTAACACGTTTTGATCCTTAGAGACCTCGGGTACTTTCTATCCCTTATCATGGATCATAAGGATGTTACTCAATGTCTATTGTACCGACATCATCATCAGCAAACGACGCCACAAAATAGCCGCCTACATCCAACGACTCCCTACGACCACTACAATGTCGAAGGTCCATCGAGTGGGAGGTCTTTCCACACTCCGTTTCGCATTGCATCGCAGTCACCACTCGAGAACCTTTACTCCCCAACGGTTATCGGTTCTATGAGCTATATGGCCTGCCCATCGCCACTTTAGCCTGGTAATTTTGAGAGCTATGTCGGTAGTTTTGGTTCTTCTTAGGATTTCCGTATTCCGGATTCTATCGCGTAGAGAAACTCTGAGCGGGTTAGGGTAAAAATGTCATCGTAAAAATCTAGTGTAACTTTGTCATCGCTCAAATTATTTTAATATTTTTAGTGTACGTTTGTCACTTTTAAACCGCTACAGTTAGTGAAATAGTGATGGACTTTTTAAATGTAAAATGCGGTTATTTAACTTGTATTATTTAAACTAGATTTCTCAAATTATTAAAGGAAAAAGTATATTATACAGTCGATGAATTTTTTAAACTATACATTTTCGGAGTTCCGCACTAAACTTAAATGGCTTCCTGTCCGTCTCCGCAGAAATGCCCATATCCTTTCTCTTCTTCATAACATTCTCTTTAACCCTGTAACTCCCGTCTATTTAAAGGAACGCTTTGAATTCCTCCACAATTCTCATCCTAATCCTTCTCGTGTCCTCCGGTCGTCAGAAAATCTGGTATGAAATATACCACCTCACCGAACCAGTTTTTACGACAAATCCTTCTCTATCCAGGCCATAAGGTTGTGGAATGCACTGCCTGAATCCATTCGAAAATCAGCATCATTACCGGTTTTCAAAGCTCGTGTCAAGGAAATGTTCCTCTTAGAAAAATAAATAGGTATCTATTTATGTATATTGCACCTACATTTATATATTTAGTTAAGTTGCTATAGACAATATACATATATCCTCTTTTGTTAGATATTTATAATGTTATTTATTTCTGAAAACTTTAGATACACCCCTGCCTTTCCTAAATTCTTATAATTCTTTCCATCCAAAGGTTGCCTGGAAGAGATCGCTTCTAAGCGATAAGGCCGCCCATTGTACATGTTTTATGTAATGTCTATTTTTAATGTTTTCTTCGTGGTGTACAATAAAGAATTTTGTAATTGTAATTGTAATTTTAATTATTTCTTTATTTTACATTTTGACATCGATTTTTTTTATCTTTTAATATTAACATTTAATATTATGCGTTATGGAAATCCTAATTTATAAATATAATATACTTATGCTACTAATTTGACTCTTAACTACATGGAATAATTAATTAATGAAATTTAAATAATAATAATTTAAATTTAAAATTAAACTAAATTGAATTCCACAGGAAATTTTCATATTAGTATGTTAGGTAATTAGTGCTGTAAGCCTAACCATGGCAGACTAGAGATACCTACTATAGATTGACCGAAGAACAATGTACACATTACCACTTGATTACCACCTAGTTTAACAGCAATAAACATTCATTTATCAAATGATAGAAAATTACTCATGACTTATGGCTTATTTATCATTACAAAACTAATGACTGCAATTAAAAATGTCCCAAAAATAGTTTCATTTAGGTTTTAGTTTAATTTCATTTTAGTCTTATAAAGTTTCATTTTAATTCTTAATTCTTTAAAAATATATTACAAGAAAAACATTTAAAAGGGTTCATATACAAGAAAAACATTTACGGGGGTCATGGGTTAGTTTGTTCTTCACTTGTGTTGAAAGTCAGGAACGAGTGGAGCTCGTTTCATGAGCATAGTACCATTGTGATTGTACTGACAATCCAGCCTCATCTGTTTTATGGCTTTGAATAGCCACAATTTATTGTAAACAGTTGTATATCAGTCGATGATTATGTTATGTTAGTCTGTCCTGTCTGCTCTGTCCTGCAGTTTTAGCAGGCAGTCATGCTCGGACATTAAAAAAAAAAAGCTTTCATTTTGCTTCACGGCTAGTTCGCCTGGTGGGTGTAGTTGTAGACACTCTTGCTTAGAAAGAAGCTGATTGATTATTCTCTTAAAGAAAGACAAATTAAAGTAACCAGGACAATCAGAAGGAGGCGTGTGACTTTTCTAAAATACCTACCTACTTGTTGTTATTCCAGGAGCTGGTGCGCTAGGTCTCGGTGCGCTAGGCGCTGGTGCGCTTGGCGTAGGTGCTCTTGGCCTGGGCGCAGGGATCGTCGGCGCTAAGGCTGGCTTCATCGGCGGCGCTCTCGCCGGCAAGGCACTCCACGGCTACGGCAGAAGCTACGGCGGCTATGGCGGTGGCTATGGCGGCGGTTACGGCGGCGGATACGTCGGCGGCTACGGGTATGGCGGTGGTTACGGAGGATACGGATACGGAGGTGGCTATAGGTGAGTTTATTGAAATATATCATCATTATCATCATCGGCTGCATGTGTTGTTCCCGTACAGGCCTTACAAGTCATATAAGTAAGTGCAGACAAAAGAACACTTATATATGTATACCAACCTTAAGGATCCCCAAATTAAGCAGAGTGTAGGTACTTGCTCCAATACTCGAAAACAAAGGTGTTCTAAATATTATGTGCTAGACTAGATATGTAGATTACTTTATTCAACACATTCAGTAGGTAAATTATTAAACTTATACTAAGAAGTTGAAATCGGCGGCCTTATCACTTAAAGCGCTTCCAGGCTACCATTATGTTATCCCACTGTGACGCAACAGGAAAGTAAGGCACGAGGAAAAATGGTGTAGCTTCGAATCGCCCATTACTGAGCGGAACGCTACTTAAAAGAATGACTAGTGTCGTTTCGCCCATTTAAGAACATATTCTGGATACATTGCTGGTTTTGTTAAAATTAAAAATAATTCCTCGTAGCCTAACCAGTAATGCATTCTATATAGGCCTCGAGGAAACACCTATGTTAATGGCCAATGATGAATGATGAACATGGTCATCCTCTATATACTTGCCCACTGCTGGACATAGGTCTTTCCTGATAGGTTCCTAATTAAAATGTACCTATAAATTAAACAACGTCAAATTTGTAAAAGGTAATCAATTAATTGATATTTTTAAAATCGATCCATACCACGTAATCCATACCATCGCACGTAACAATGTTTACCTTGATTTTGAAAATTAAGTTAATACTGTTATTGTCCTTTATAATCACAAAAAATTCAGTCGACACACGGAAAAGGAAATAATCATACTTGGATTTCATGAAACACAAAAATTGCGAGAAAACTCATTAAATGTAGGTACCGCTTTAATCCAGGGGTTGTTTAGATTACTTTTATAATCACCTCCACATAAGTATCGGGGGGTGAAATGGCCGCCCCAATTTAGCTACAGTATGCCTCGGATATTTTTGTATTGCTCAATCATGCAACCGGGACTTTGTGCAAAAAAATTACGAGTGATATTTTACGACTGGGCTTGCTGGGGTGTTGCTAATCTCAATATCAACATCATTGGAGCTACAAAAACTTACATAAAGGTGAAAAACCGATTTTTGTGACATTTGACTTTTAATAACTTACGAAGCGAACACAGTTTTTTTTTACTTTAGAGACAAAGACAAAGTTTCATCGTCATCATCAGCCCATACCCGTCCACTGCTGGACATAGGCCTCCCCCGCCAGGACCGCTATTTGTGGCGTCGTACACGCCACAAATAAGACAAAGTTTATAACGCCAAAATGAAGGCGTATATAGGCGAGTTTCCAGCTGGTTAGCTTGGAATTGTTAGGTGAAACCCTAATTAGATTGGACTACATTGCGAGGATTACAGGAGGTTGCGGGTTCGTTTTAAGCCTTGGGACAAATGATAATACGATCTGTAATTATTTGTTGCGGGTGTTTTGGATATTTTCTATGTATAGTAAAAAATCTATGTAATATACATATTGTATTAAGATTATATATTCTTTATTGACAAAGAAAATAACAATCAAAATAGCTATCTGTAGATTGTTTGCAACAGTCTGCAGTTAGCTCAATTGTTTCAATTGTAAATACTAGTTTAATTTCTTTATATTATTTGATTGTTATTTTCTTTGTATTAAGAACAATATATATCAGTCATTTACTTTCCTGGTATACTGCGTGAGATGAATGTAGTCAAGTAAAACCTACGGAAACAATGGTAAATCAATACTACTAGAAGTAGATGGTTGACAGTACTTTGACTACTTTTCTGTAAGAAATCTGAAAATGGGACGAATACGGAATGAAATCACCTCTGAATTTGATTTTCGGCCTTCCTCACACTTTGGTCCTAAGCGAGTGGGACGAACACGGAATAACTCCCATAATACAAGCTCTAGCTTCAAAACAATCTGTGAAACAATTTATTATTTGAATTTTTTATTTATGAGACACTTTTTGTCCCATTACAGAACCACAGCATATAACTTAGGAATAAGTGTTTATTTTAATATTTTCCATTAGCCCAAGCATTTTTGTTTCAGGTCTTACCCGACTTACGTCACCTATTCCTCGTACCCGTCTTACGAATCTTACGGATCCTTCTGGTGAACCAAAGCACTGAAGCATTAAGAACTTAATGCTGTTATGTTACTGTTATTTAAAATACATTTTTATCGCAGCATCGATGAATGTTGTTGGATGAAAATTAAACGGATGTTGAAAATGGACTATTTTGTTTTAATCTTTCGATAGTTTAGCGCTGGATTTTGCCAATGATTAAACGAATTCCGATTGATATTTGGTATATTAATAGCAAGTTTTGGTGATCAGTATACCAATGATTAAAGAATCCCGACTGATTTTCATAGCCCCGTCCCCTGGCTGTTACCTTTTCACGACTGGTTGGCGTTCTCTATAATCAGGCGATCAACAGTTTTGTCGGTCGTCAATGCATGAAAACTGCTGTCAAAAAAACATAAATTTAAATAAGTCGTTCGTTTTTTTTTAAGAATAGCAGGATATCCGGTCTGATCAGATACTGAGAAACCGCTCAAACGCTAAACGGATTTTGACATGAACAGAACATGGATATTTTGGGGTAGTGTACACAAACATTCAAATTCCATTTGAATTGCCACATAGGGCTGAGATCAAGAACTGTTTTCACAGTCAGCATTCAGAGGAGTTTTTAAAACTTTATTCTATGAAAAAACTAGCTGTTTCTTTGTTTCACATAGGAACAGCGAACCAAATACAAATAGATGCCCTCAAAATATAACCACTTGTACAACAATTTATACAAAAACTAAATATGTAGAAAACAAACCACAGTTTTACTTTATGTTACAAATGCGCTAGAAATTAATTATCTTGAAGAAGTTAATTTATCTAAGCAATATACATATATATAGCTACTTTCATACACTGTTCGCGAGACTATCTGCAAGCTGCAGCTAGTTCTGTTCAATTTATAGCAACTTTGAGTCTATTCATCTAGTTTTGGATGCAGTGGCGTGTGGCTCGTGTATCACGGGTTAGCAGGGGCTTATTCTCGCGACGGCAGCGGGAGGATGGAGCGACGGCTGTCGAAGCAGCATTAACTGAGATGGATGGCATCGGCGCACGGCATCGCCTCTTTAATCTCGAACAAAAGAGATATACGAGGACCCGGGATACGTCAAAGAGATTATTTTATGAAATACTTACCGATGGCAGTGTTTTTAAGCGCTTCGCATATAAATTAAATAGATTGAATTTATAGTCGAATACATAGAGCTAGACCATGTATAGACTAACAATTTAAATTCGTTTCAAAAAGTACATCTTCATTGCGAATTTCAAGAAAGTACGATGATATTGGAACTGAAGCACTGAAGCTACTAGGTAATATAGAGCTACTCGTAAGATAGTACGCGTAGGCGTAACAACAGTATCGTATGTAGCGTAACATTCGTGATTTACTTCATAGTAACAGAATGTAATGTGAGTGAACAAAGTGAAATATTAATGCATTGCATATTTGCGTATAATCTCATTGAAATATGACCAATTGTTATCAACAGTAGCGATTTATCATTCAGTAAATACATTAGCCACTTACCGGGATTGTATGCTTTGATAAATTAAATTATTTACTGTACAGTTAACTGCATTAAAATGTATACATTAAATGTTGTAATTTAATGTACCTATAAGTATTGTTTGGTATCGGTTACTCAAATGGGGTTCGCGAGCCCCTAAAGGGTTCGCCATGCGACCGACGCGACGGTAGGGGGCGTTCGCAACAAAATTTACTTAGTGGCGGCTGGCCCTTATGTTGGCACCCATGGGTAAGGCGTTTGTCGTGATAAATTCATACAAAAGGGATAATAAAATAGAGTTTTGTAAATCCTCCTTACGATCAAGTATCTTAGAATATTTTTCTTTCTTGTATGAATTTATCACGACGAACGCCTTACCCATGGATGGCGAAATAAGATCTAAAATTGTTCTTCACCTTTCTCAGCTCTTCGACGAAACGAAAAGGTTTTTTCCAGATATTGATAATGCTATATATGATACTGATTATTGGATTTGTTACCCATATACGAATATGGTCACTACGGAGAGAGTGAATTTTAGTTTGAGTACCTATTAAGAAACTGGAGTCATTATTAGAAATGTCCGTTAATTAAATTCTTCGAGCTGATTTAAAAACTGTCTTTGATATTTTTACTTTGAAGATTAGGCAGCTAGACAGGAAGAATATCCTGAACTCTCACGCAAAGCGGTGAATTTACGTTTACGCTTTGCTAGAACGTTCTTATATGGGAGAGGGTTTTTACACCAAATCATGAAAATATACGAAATATAGAAATCAACTTGATACTACAATTAAGGCCAAAATTGTCCAAAATTATTCCATAAATCTACTCAATTTACGACAAGAAACAAGCCCATCGATCGTATTAATATAATAAATTTCTTTTTGCCTGTATTTCCCACCTTTTCTTGAAATAAATAATATTATTTTATTCAACATTTTTTTTTTATGTTTTGTGGGTTTGGGGGATGTTCGGGGTTCACTGTCATCTGGATTCTTTAGTGGGGTACGTGGAGCCAGAAGTTTCAGAAACCCTGGAGGCTAGGTAGGTATGGGTATAATTATTCGAAAATGAGGATAAAACTAAAATATACAGGCCGTGGCGGTAAGGACAGGCAGCAAATTCCACCTGTATAATTTTTGACACCTTCACTATGATGACCAATCCGTCTGCCAAGCGTGGTGATTACGGCAAACAGGGGTGGGTTTGCGTGCCAAAGCGGAGAGATCAATACGAAATTCATTGTAATGTAAGACTAGTAGAACGCCTGAACTTTAAAGTTAGTAACTGGCTTCCGATTCCGAACTGTATTTAAGAAAATATTTTGGAAAGTTTGTTGACCTTTTCCGGCGTACGAATATCGACCCCTCCAACTCAACCCATGGATGTCGTAAGAGCCGACTAAGGGCAACTTACCAGAGGATGGGCAGCAGCTTCCTTCTGAGTATTTTTAAACACCAACACTGCGATCACCAATCCTCCTGCCAAGCGTGGTGATTATGGCAAATCCCCCCCTACATGGGAGACCATCCACTCGGATGGACCGACGACATCGTAGCGGTCACAGGGAGTCGATGGATGGAGGCGGCTCAGGACCACTATTTGTGGCGTCGTACGGGGGAGGCCTATGTCCAGCAGTGGACGTGTATAGCCTGATGATGATGATGATGATGATGACCTCTTCTGCCCATTTTTTAATTAAAAATCGTACTTGTAAGCTAAAACTCATGCTTATCATTTTATTTTAAATAATTCTGGACAATCCCAACGGATTGTCCGTCCCGTTGAATGTTTACTTTAAATCTACGCACTTAGAATCTATTTTTTATTCCAACGATGGGACTCAGATTAGATACGGCCACACTGAAACAGTTCTTCATTTATCGCGCCGACTGTACTGTTGAGATTGAGGCCGCCAAATAAATCCGCTACGTAACGTCTCGCGTCGAGATGGGAACCATTCAACATTATCTAGCCCCAAAGCAGGGCTTGTGTTACGTGTACTACGAACATTCAACTTACTCAATTAAATTAGATACATAGAACACCCAAAAATACTGAACAAATATCTGCAAGATGTACAAAAAATTGAACGCGCTACTTCCTATGTCGAAGGCGGAGCATCTCCGTTGCGTCAGTCCTCTTTCTTTAGAGAGCAAAGCAGATCGTCATGCTAGCCCAGCACTTGTTTCGCGGATGCAAACGAGCAACTGACAAAGATTAATTAAGGGCCAATGGCAACGGAACAATTTTATCTGACGTCATTGGGAGTTACTTAAATTCATTAGCCAACCGGACACGACAACGGCTCCGACACTGACATCAGCTGGTCGATTCAGGTGTTTTCGTAAGTGCACTTATCTATTTTTATAAAAAAGTAAACTCGGTGACTCATCAAGAGATTTCTGAGACTACAAGTGCTGCGAAGCTGAAATTTGCATTCGTATTCTATTGGGGTCAAAGTCAAAGGTAATTTTTATAATAACTTCAGAACCGTAACTGTTGACCCGTCAAAATGTATAGCGTAGAAAGATGACTTAAAATAAACAGACACGTGTTTCAGGGTATTTTGAAATTTACTCCCTAAAGGTCAATGGTGTGGAGTCAAAGTTAGGCGACTGACTGACATATCACGAAAGCTCAGAAACTAGAAGAGCTACGAGGCTGAAGTTTTGTTTTTAGTACTATTAAACGCAAATGAAATCGCAGGCGGGTCCGCTAGTAATATTATAATTTATTTCTTTAATGCATTCATGTCCAATACAAAGTTGTTACGGTAGTATCTACATGAACCCTGGGGGCCTAATCGGAAAAGGAACATCGAAGTTTCTTTTTCGTGTTCGTGCAAAACCAACTCTTATGTCCATTGCATAAGATTAGCGTTTGCACGAAAAATAATCAGAAACTTCGATTTCGTTTTTAAGAGTACGGGCCCTGTACTGTAAGGGCGTTGCAATATTCTGAGTTCGATATCGCCGCTCATTGGTTCATTTTATTTTGTTTCGTTATATTATGCCAATGTCTTCTGGGTATTTTCTATATATATTAAAGATAAAAATATCTATGCATGTTTTATATTATGTATAGCAGTCATCTAGTACCCATAAGTACACACTACAATTGGAACTCCTTATCTTCACACATCGCTATTATGTATCGTGTGCTGAAATACCCTGATATAAATAAACACAAGCTGTGCTTAGCTTGGAGCTGGATGATGCTGTGTGAATTGTTCAGTATTATTGATTTATTATATTGTTTATTATGATGAGTCACTGACGTCGGTGTCGGGTCAGATCGGTTATAGAAGAAACGCTTATTGATAGAATAGACTATTAGTGCTGGTTGCTGACTAGTCATCAAATACAACGCATAAAGACTGCCAACTCAGTGCCAAGCTTAAAGGTAGTCTCACACGGGCGATAGAATATTACATACTGTACGGTCGCCATTTAAATATCGCACGATGAAATCGGGGCTAGCAAATCGCTTTAGTATGACACCGTGGCAGAATCGTCACGTAAGTCCTTAGATGAAAGAAATTCTTGATAGTGCATGCGGTGCTATTTGCACAGAAATATTAATAGAATTATTTCAACCTTGCAATTTTTAACGTGCGTCCCTCCTTAATTATGTGTAGACTTGGGAATCTGTAGAAATGGGAATATGAAGAAAAGGGGATCTGTAGACATGGGAATCTGTAGCCAATTTGAAGTATTGACAATCTGTAGATAAGGGAATCTGAAATATTGGAAATCTGTAATATTTATTTTCTGTAGACGTGGGAACAAACCGTTTCTCTCATCTAATATGGCCAAAATGTGTAATTTTCTGACGATATCATTGTACATAGTGAAGTAATTACTTAAGCAGAATAAGGCCAAGTGTTATTTAACTCAAATCTCAAAGAAAAAAAAGCAAATTGAAAGTAACTACATCCATTCAAACAGGAAATGCAAGATAAATAAGTTTATTAATAGCGCGTTGTGCTTACCAGGAAATAATACATTTTAAGATTTATTAAAAGACCTTAAATAGAACTTCCCATAACTTATACTTATGTATGTACATATATACCTTATATTATGTGAAGATGTTGAAAGTGGTTCTGTATATACATAATTACCCATTCAATGTTGATTATTTTTCTTATCAGATCTTGTAGTTTTCGGACCATGTTTATAAGAATACATAATGCTATCAGAGTATCAAAACAGTGTGCACCTGTCTTTATATTTCAATTGTACGCCAAACAACAAGCGCTATATAGAGTTATAGTATAAACAAGCGTTAGATGAGTACATTTGTATCGAACGTCCTAAAAGACTATGATAGCTAATGGTTCAATTATAGTTTCAAATATTCATGTTTACCCAATCGATCAAAAACCAGCTAATAGAAAATGTATTTTCTTTGTTTACCTAAATTATTGGTGCTTATTGAAAATTGATATGGTATGTAAGTGTTTGACCTCAATACAGTTTTCCGTACAGGATTAGGGTTATTGTTATTATCCTAGGATACAAATACAATGTTTCGTGGAAACTAGCTTCCGCCTGCGGCTTCGCATTAGTTTTTCAGGACAAACAGTATCCTTTATCTTTATTACCAACTATCTTCTTGCCATTAGGATCTGTTCATCCGTTTAGGCGTGAAAAGGTTATAGAAAAGACAGAATTACTTTCACATTTTTAATATTAGTAAGACCCGATTTCTTTGTTTTTTTTTTTGTTTGCTTGTTTGAAAATGGTTTGATAACAAAGTCGCTTGAATTGGCTAGTAAATAAAACTACCTGCGTGTGACTGAAACCTGAAAGTTTCGTTTCAGCGAACCGCGATAATCGAAACTTTTCAAATAAAACCAATGAGGGCCTTGTTTACGATAGGACTTTGTTGCTCTATCCGCCCTTGTTTAGGTCTAATGGAACTTTGCCATGTTCCGGCGGTATTTCGTTTACTTACTTCTTTTTATTTTCATGAAAGATAAAGCTTGCTATTCAATGGTTTTAAAGATGAAAGGTAAGCACTGTTTGTTCTGAATTTAAGTAAGTAAGTTGTTAGGAATCTAACCTGTATTTGATATTGGCAAAGACCAGGAGGCCAATTCTGCGTATCACGTGATACTTTATTTATTGATACTCATTATCACGGGATAAAAATATCATGTGATAAATATCGAGTAGGTACCACTAAAACTGCATTCTCGTGCGATTTATCGAGCAACTCATCAAACCCCTTGCTAAATATCGACCTGCATATTTTGAGAATACGCTTGTTTATCACTCGATATTTTGACAGTTCTTGCCATATTTATTGCCAGAATTGCCCTCCAGGCTTCTCCATTTTTATCTATTTCTTGGTCCCTTCCTATACAACAGACTAAATTCAATATCTAATTTATACGCGCTTAACTATATTAACTGTCAAAAATGTATTAAACTTAAACTTCAAAGTCTATCCTACGATGAAACAGAGAAGCTATTAGATATTGTCTAATAAATTATATTTTTATACATTACGTTAATCTAGTTAAAATAGTGATTAATTTGGTTATACTCAATATAAGTTAGTTTCCTTAATAATATCATAAACCGTTTATAAATCAAACAACATTGTTATAGTAAAATATGCCTTTATCGTAATATTAAGAGATTATTTTATGTAATAATTAGCACTCTTGTCGCCTGAAACACAGGATTACCTAGTTCAGGCAAAATTGTTACACTTAGCTATATTTATTTATTAAGTGCGCTATGTATTTTTCTATGTACGAGTTTCTTTGAATAAATTTTATTTATTTTTACAAGCTTTAATTCTAGTTGCCCTATTAGTTTATGTGGGACAAATCTTGCAACTGAATTTTAGGCCAGTTATTCTTTACCGATTGAGCTGTGTAGCATACTTATGTAAGTTTGTTGACAATACAATATCATGGTACCATCGAGCTGGTCTGATGATAGAGACCGAAGGGAGCCATAGGAACTCCTTAACGAAACGACTAATCCACGTCGAGTTTCAGTTCGTTGGATTTGTCTTCCCAAGCACTTTGGTCATGGATGATTAGTTTAAAATTCAGTTACAAGATTTGTCTCACACAAACTAACATGGTAAGTGAAAAAATAACTTGTGATAAATAAACTATAGAACTGATCACTTTATTTGTAAAAATACAATGCAGTACACTGCACTCTTAAATTGTTAAATAGGTAACCTGAGACTGCTTCAAATAATCCAAAATCTTAAATAGTGATGCACGGTCCTAATTAGACTATTCGGTCTAGTTACAAAGCGCTTATCGGATAATACCCCTAGGAGCTATGAACGTATAAGTACATATGTACATGTAGGTAGTGCTGGAGCTGATAACTAATTTCACTATACCACAGTACGCGAGCACGTACAAATAAATGTAAAAATAAAACAAGCAAAAAAAAAAACGCACACGGAGGGTTTCGTACCATCTCATGAAAATTTCGGAAAAGAAATCCTAATAAACTGATAAAGCTGAAGGACGAACGGACGGACCGTGGAGGATGTGGAATAGGGTCCCGTTTTCACCTTTTCGATACGAACCCAAAAAGCATTTCGGCATGCGAGCAGAAGAAATCTAAAAGTTTACTTATCTTGCAAAAAGATGAAGGTTATAAGATATTGATATTGGTGGGACAGTTCTTGGAAAAGCTATCAAGTTATCAAATGGAGTAGGGTTCAATTTGATTACTGAAATATAATACTTTGACATTAGGTGTCAAGATATTAAATCTTCCATACACTTACGAATAAACATTTTATGCTCAAATGCCTAAGGACCAATGCAATGCAGTGTTAAATATAGGTACTTCATTTTTTATTTTGTATCTATTCAGTTATTTGGAATAAGATGTAAGAATTATGGTGGATAAATAAAAATAAATAATAGATTCAGGCGTTACTTTGCGGAAATCCATTGCATAATATTAGATTGAAAAAATATTTAGTAACAATTCCGCGTATAACCTTCTCTGATAGTATTCATCAAAGTAAGTTGTCTACTAGTTTCGTCTCTCCACGAGACATCTTCAGGACACCACAATACTCGACCTTGACATTGAGATTGAACAGCACAGCAACACCGACAGAGTCCAGTCAGTGATGTTGCCTCTCCTAACTCCTCACGCCAAGACTTGGCGCGAGGAGCGAGGAGAGGCAATATTATGGTAGATATTCAACAAAAATCCTGCATGGGCACAGCATTTAAAAGTTGCAATAAAGAAAATTAAATATCGTTTGCTCTTAGACTAGCAGCATGTGAGGCACGTGAATATTCATACTGGGCGAGTCATTAAAGCACTCCTGTCATAATAATGTAAGTAAATTTACCTACGACATCTAGCAATTTGCAAGAACATTGGCACAGGCGCTAATTCTCGTTAGTTAATTCAATAACGTTAATCATGTTGCGGCTACTTTTAAGTTACAGTGACAGAGCACTTGATCTAAGTAGGTTTTGGCTTTTATGAGCTTCTGCCTAAAGTTTTGTGCGCTTATTTTCAAGATAAAATGCCTATTTGTAGGTATTATTGTATTGACTGTGTACTGTGTAAGGTATTCCAGATCTAGAAATCTTTTTTCAGTCCGAATCATTTGGGAGGGAGGGAATAATACTTGTTATGGGTTATTTTGTAGCCGAAATATAAATATCATCCAGGCCAGTCATCTAGTCAGAGCTTCGTTCGTGTTTTAGATATTGTATATTCTTTATTTTTCGTTTATTCTTCTAGATATAGTATAGAGAGAGTGACCTTTCAGGGGAGAACCAGCTATAAATGAACTGTAAAATACATTATGTATCGTAGAATGCTAATATTTCCATGGTGATCACCAAATCCTTTTTGTAGGAGGCTCAAACACAACAGGCGGCGTCAAAATATTCATGGAGTGAAAATATCTCCCTGTGGACACACATGAGGGGTAATTTCCCAAAATTTTCACAACCAAATCACGTTATTCACGTCACGTGACATGCAGCACGTAAATTGCCGTTTCAGCTTGTTTGTCACCTATCAAAGGTCAAAAGAAAATCGACGTGTATTTTCCAAGCAATAAATCAAAGGCAATTTTCTTAGATTGTTTACAGGATATTATTGCGAACGGTAAAAAGACTGTTAGCTTTTCCTCGACATTTTTTACTTCGGTATTTTCAGTATAAGGGTGTCTATCACGGAAGGTTCTTATGTCTGTTGTTTTATCTTATGGGACTATATTTAAAAGCCACAAATTGCAAATTAGCTATGTATTTTATTGATTAGACTCTAGACTTTCGATATAAGATAAGATATCGTTAGAAATGAAATAGATCGCGGCGCATCATGTGTTTCTGGCGCGTCGCGAAGTGGGATGCTCCGCACCTCCCACCGAGGGGCCCGATATCGGGCAGCCGCGGTGGTTTCACGGAGGAGAAAACGTTCCCGCGTTCCCACCACAAGCGATAGAAGCGGAACACCTTGAGGGTTTTAGTGAGTTAAAGTCCCACATAATCGTACTGTCTCTACGTGGATATAAGCTCGTGATATGCATGAGTAAAACGTGGATATGCGTGAGCTAAACCCTCAGGATAATAAAAAAAAGCTTATATAGCTTCGGCAACTCCACAACGGCTGGTTTGTAAAGACTGTCAAAGACATCCTCAGTGAAAGGGTCCTTATACATATAAAAGGCCTATGTCCAGAAGAGGATGTATGTGGGCTATCATGTCGATGTATATAGGCACTAAGAAGTTATTGTATATTTTCACGAATCAGATTTCCAGTAATCGTTACATTATTAATCGTTATCTTTAACATCCTCTCAACGTAGCATTAGCCGTATACTTAGCTCGGAAAGTTTAAAGTTTATCCACTGCAGGAGAATTTAAAGGCCGTAAGAAACAGGTTAGGCCTCCAGGGCGTGATAACAGGGGCCGTATAAACGAGTTGGAGGAACTTCCCAGTTTCCGCTGCGCCTTAACGAGGTCTACACCTGGCGGGTCAGAGTTTGAGCTCCCCAACCGAAACCAGACCGCGAAAGATTATGCGGAGTTTTAAAATAAAATAAAATTTTCTTCTTTCTTTGTCGCTTTGGTGTTCCACTGTAATGGCTATGTAAATATGTTACAATATAAATAAAATTATTAGTTTTTTGGTTTAAATAAGTATCAACATGTTATCGTGACATAGAATTTGCGTTCCATAGTACATATCAAATAAATAAAAAAACAAGACATCACGATAACGTCTCGATTATCGTCAAACCGAACCCAGGGCTCTGATCTCTGAAAGGGTAAGTTTAAACCTCAAGAGCTTCTACCAACTTCGGTCTTGTGGACCAGTATACTTATTCTAGAGTCGTGACTCAGAGCATCGCATCGCGGGCCGTGTATCAAAACTTTAGATGAGTTTATAGCATAACCGGAAAACGCTAGAAGACACGTGCATGATAATGCTGTTAGTGAGCACATAAACAACAAGTTTGCTCTTGCTTTTGTTTATGGGAGAGAGAGCTCTCCCTTCGCGGTTAGGGTCTGCAGAGTTAGGGAATTAATGGGATGTTCAGAAGTGCCTGCTCACAATCCTTTCCATTGCATATCTCTCTAAAATGGCTTATCTTAGCTTGCAAGACACGGGGGTATAACACCGCCAACTTCCAGATTAAGAGAGTGAGGGAATAGAGAGTGCACCTGTGTTTGCACACACACACTTGTGCACCATAATATGTTCAGCGCACATCTCCAGCGCAATCTCCGTTGAGACTGGCCGTTGCCGTGGTCAAAATTCGACTAGCACGAGATCATCGAGGTGATGATACATCTATCAACAGGTACAGGACCAGCCCACAGCTAGAAATAAGCATAATTAATAAATAATATACGAACCTTATAGACCTAGGTACGACCTAGGTTAGACTCAACTATTTTTTACATCCAATGAGTTATGGGAAAAGTAACTGCTCTGCAGTAATCTGGCTGAATTATTATATGTACAATGATTTCCTCGAATTAACTTTATTTATACAGAAACTCATCCAAACCAATTTTATTTTCAAAAACATTTTATTTATCTTTCTACCGTAAAAAATACTGAAATGTTTATTTAACCTTTGTACTCAACGGATATTTAACTTGGCGTTTTAGGGGTTCTTCACATAATTTTGTTAAATAAATAACTTACAGTTTTTTGTTCTTGTCTAATCGGTAACCTTTAATTTTCTGACACCTGAGAAGTCTTCTTTTAAATAAAAAAAACGTATTTTTTCTGTTAGATATTATAATAATTGCTGACTGAGAACGCTTCAAAGGATCTCTTATTAAACGTCGGGCCTTTGTTCCCATTTTATCTCCTCGATGAAATATAAAAGCGATTTTATTCATGAGTTTACTTTACAGTTCAGAATAGTAATAAAGTCGTAAAACGTTTATGAAACATTAAAATGCTCTTCATAAGTACACAAACGCACTGTCTATATCTACATATATCTATTTGATAGTCACAGGAGAAGGCGGTAACGTGGCCCCTGCAGATATATTGGCCCCCCTTGATATTTCATGCACAGAAAAACGCCATGTTGCGAAACTTTGCGGTAACAGACAGCACGAGTGACCTGTTATATTTAATTAATAATCAATCTACCTGGAGGCGCCTCATTAATTTTATTTTCGATCAAGTAGTAAACACGCGCCGGTAAAGTTTTTGTAAGAGCGCTTCATTAAATTGTATTTTTTTAATACGGATTTTTAGCTTTATTAATTAACACGTTCTGTTTGATAAACATTTACAACAATATACTATAATATAATGCTGGACAATTCACACAGCATTATCTAGCCCCAAGCTAAGCAAAGCTTGTGTTATGGGTACTAGATAACTGATATATGTACATAATACAATAGATATATCAGTTATCTAGTTATATACAAATAGGTGTGTTTTTGTCAGTTAGAATAAGTAGTTTATTGAAAAATAATTATTACACAACAGTTATATAAAATTAACCATGAATTTATATTATTAATATGTATAAATTCCTACTACATGCATTTACTAAAACGCTCTTATTTTGACATTACTAACAGACACCTAAAATTTACTTTATTTGTATAGATTGTGAATACGACCTTAGAATTCACTTAGATATTGTTCTAGCTTGTTCTTAAATCTTCGCTGAATACTCTCATAGCATCAGATAGATCGGTGTAAAGTGCTTAATTAAAGTGTTACTAGCGTAGACGAACTAAGTTTTTACTATGCTGAGCTGGTTCAGAAAATGTGGACTATTAAAGTTTAGCGTCTATTTCCGCTTTATAGAGAAAAACGTTAGTTGCCTTATTGTCATTGATAAAAAGGTTCATAACTGATAAAAAAATATAAAATTTACGAATATGTACAGGTTTTTCCCGTACTGAATGAAACTTTGCTTGTTCGGCTCCCATCTAGGTCGTTGGTATATTACCTATATGAATTCATAGAATTCTGATTCTCATTTCCATGATCTCGGGCTATATAGTGACCCGGTCCTTCGGGAGGCATGCGTGGAGCCGAAGCCAACAGCACAGAGGCCTTTTATGAGAATTAATCTTAAGGCGAGAGCTACACATAGCGGGTATCATCCTCGGTTGCACAATATGATACACCCAAAGATGATATCCATGTTCATAGAATTATTACGTTTCTAAATTTCCTTTACCTCTCTTTTTCGGTCGAAGTTCTTCTTTTCAGTAAAATATCCTTAACACAGCTTTTTTCTTAGTTAAAGCCTACGTTAGAATCAGGCGATGAGACGATATATTGTGTATAGGTGTTTTAAATAAGATAGAGCCTAATTAGCTATTTATGTACTGACTCAGTTAATCGTCTTTAAGTCTTTGGAAATAAATTTTTAGTTTTTTTATGCTAAAATAAAAGGATTGCTTCGTTTTAAGCTCATTAGCCTGGTAGAACAGCAAAAAAGGGAAAAGGAAAAGCAAAAAGCTGCAACTACTGTCAGAGAAAAGAAAACAGTATCATTATATTCTCCGGTTTGCCGTTGGTTCCCGACAGACGCTGGCCCATCCATCAAATCATACTTGATCGCTGTTCGATTTATGAAACCGGATAGTTTGCCTTCCCGTCATAATAATCTCTATCATATTGAAAAAACTTTGCGAAGAATCGGCTTTATTCACCGGGGAATTCATTTATACTCATAAATGTTTTGTGAAGATTCTCTATTATTTAGTTGTTATGCTGTTAAGAATTTATAAAAAACTTAAACCTTCGAAATAGTTTATGGTATTGAGTTTAAGGTTGATTGATCGTTTTATATTCGCGCAAGATATTTTTTTTTATGGATTTAAGTTTTTTCTTCTTCTAAAAGGACTAAAACTAACAGAAATTAATTTGCCGCAAATCGTAAACTGTTTTTTTTTCTATGAATCTATGTTAAAACCAACTTTGATTAACTTTTTACTTTTGGAGCCTTAGGGAATACATTGATTTTTATGCCAAAATCTCTTATTTTCCCTAATGCTCCAAAATACCAGTAAATCGAAGTTAGTTTTATCTAGTTTTATACCTTATAGAATGCAGAAAAAATTGTAAACCCCCAAAAACTGAGTTTCGCGCCAACACGAAACGATTAACCTTAATATTGAGGTATAAGGACAACCACCGGTTCCAACATGGATAATAATGTAGATAATAATGACTCTTTACATTTATACATATGTGTTCAAAATATCATAGCAAATTATAAACTATCACATAGAAAATAACTCTGATGTTGCTTTAGAAAATGATATGCTGGTAAGTATGTAATTTAACGGTAGCCGTCCGTCATTTGGTTCGTTTGCAGCTCATTACCCGTTGGCGCGGCGATCAGCGCGCGGGCCACAGTTTGGCAGGTCGGCTGGTGAAGTTCGCTGGATGAGCTGACTCGGCCAAAAGTTGGCACATCAGTATGCAGGGGCGGCTGGCTCGCGGCCAACCTGCGATACGCCAATTGAATATTTTGGCCGTTCCAGGTCCCCGTTACACATCCGCGATACAAAACTTGGGACAAGTTTAACGGAGTGCTCATAATATCACGTCCACTCGCATACTTTTGATGTTCTTATTTTGTTGTCATCATTTGCTTATGAAGCGAAGGCAGAAGTTGTGGCAACTTTTTTGCGTATGCGATGAAATATTGCTTGCATTTTGTTTACTTCGGTGTTTGTCTGTTAACGACCGGAAATGTATTTTCGGAGCTTTTCTAACTGTCGCAATTTCAGGCGTTAGGTATTTTGCTGAAATATTTGTGAATACCTTTTCTGGCGATAATGGCGTAGATACCTAGTAATTTTTGATTTTTGAGTTGGCAAGGATGAATCTTAAATGAGAGGTTTTCGATTTGCATTTTTATAAAGAAAAAAATAAATAAATATCTCGATAGATGGCAGGGCGTCAACTGGAAATTAGGGCAATGCCAATGCCAAGTGAAAGGAAAACAAACTTTTTCAAGTTTTTATTTGACATTGACATACCCTTATTTCCAGTTGACGCCCCCTGCCACCTATTGAGATATTTGGAACTAATTTTTATTTTTTTATTGTAAATCGAAAACCCCTCATTGCATTCAAAACGTACTCGTACGGACCTTTTCTTTCTACTAGACCGGTATATTAGAACCGTAATCCGTACTAATCCAGACTAATATTATATAAGCGAAAGTAATTCAGTCTATCTCGTACCTTTTCATGCCTAAACGGCTAAACGGATCATTAAGAAATTTGGCAGGAAGGTAGACGGTACCCCGGGAATAGACAAGGCTACTTTTCATCACGGAAAAGAGCTGCGGGCTTAAGTAAAAATTATTGTATTATTGCTACTGCTTTGAAATATTTGCTGGCTTTAGATTTTTTACCTACATAATAACTGAATTACACAATAATTGAATGCGCAAACATGAAAAACCGAAACGGCAGGGCGTACGAAACGATAGCAAATTCTAATTTCATCGGGTCGTGTTTCAAACCACATCGAAACCTTGAACATCAGGAGATGGCCATGCATTTTGTTACCTGAAAGCAAATGGAAAAAATTCAAGGTGGCCTTTTATATTGATCTGTAAAAAAGTACGCAATGGCATATATGTACATATATCTTTTAAGGATAGCTTACTATAACCATTCTATCATAATAATTATGCTCTGCTACCTTAGCGAAGCCAGGGCCGGTCTATTATCAAGATAACTTGTAGATGATAAAAAATCTGGGACGGATATTGTCCAGCTCAAAAAATATCAACTACCAAGCTAAAGGTTTCTTTCTTGGTCAGTTCTTATTCAGCATAGATATTGATGTGACTAAAAAGCATTTAATACCAAGTTTTCTTTACTCCTAAGATTATTACCTTTCTTTTCGAGTTGTTAGTTTATTATATCAACGAAATATTAAAAAGTTGTATGATCCCATTTCTACCTTTTAGAATGTACATATGTAGACTTTATGTCATAAAAGAAACAAAATTCCAGCCTCGTAATTTTGGTGTATTGATATTTGGACCCACAGTTTCTCACCACGAATATAAAATTGTTTTTGTAGGTTTAATAACTTCGTCCCTCATTTTTATTAGGTATAAGGAAAATACAATCGCATCGCATGGCATCATGAAAACTGATAAACGAAATCTCAAAAACAGTGCGTCGTAGCTCAAACATAACAATAATGTAGACTCCCCTTGAATGAATTCCTAAAAAAGGTGCAAACATAACATAACCTCCTTCAAATCAATTTGTACTTTATTGAAAAACTTTAAAATTTGCATAAAATGTAAAATTCCGATATTTATAAAGGTGTTGTTGCAGGCTTCGGTCGAGTTGAAAAAAAAGGCAGCTCTTACAGGATTCATTAGAGAACGTTAAAATGGCGTGCGTTATTTGCCATCGGCTCACGTAATATACCGATTGTAGTGAACAACGGCTTGTTTGAAAACACTCGCAAATTGAACTAGTTGGATGCAACTGAAGTTTTTCATAAACTTTGCGAGCAAAACCGCGCCAAACGTTACAGGCGATGCAAAAACTGTAATTAGAGGAAGAATGGAAATGCATTTCGTTAAATTGCTTTTGTTTTCAGCCGTTTAGTTGTTTACGTGAAATTAAACTCTTGACAGTTTCCGATTTCGACCGGAAATTCTGTTTTAAATTATTCACATACATACCGACAGGTAAGGTGCCTATGATTCTGCCTGGTTGCCTAGCGGTTTAATAACACTAGGTATTCCTAGTGGTTATGAAGGTTATGAAGCCGCTCGCTATTCCGAGATCCCAAGTTTTGCTCAGGAAGTGTCCAATCATGGAGCTCTAAGTATGTCTAATAGACGTCAAGCAACTTTAATATGCAAGTGAGTGCATTTTGATAGATTCAAGGAACTAACTACTATTTGCGTGTAGATTCAATAATGAATAAAGTACTAAATAGATTCGTTACCCCCTTTTCTTGGGATTAAACGGTGAAACTCAACTAAAGGGATGAATAATGAGCAAAAAATAAATAAAAAACAAGTAGTAGTTTTGTAGCTACTGAATTTCAATTTCCCCGTTGATTCCCTCTCTTGCTGATACCTGTTAAGGCAGCGGCAGTTTCTCGAAACGTGAGGTTCGGTATAGCAGTTTCTCGGAACGTGAGGTTCGGCATAGCAGGGCCGGGAACCGTGAAGGTGCAAGGCAAGAGCCTGCTAATCCGATTACAGCGATGGACAGCTGTGCTGCAAACCGCGGTTGCGCCCGGCACCTTGATGCATACCTAATATATTTCACCTGCTAGTGCAGATTCTCCGGTTAAGGTGGACTGACAATGCTGTATTAAATTACCATGTAAATAGAAGCACGCTGAGAAATTGCTCGAGGTCTTCAGCGCTATTATTACGTTTATTATGGTAAACTTTCATTAATTTATGCTTTTGAAGATCTTTGGCATAAAACTCGTAGTAAATGAATAATTTTAATATAGCTTTTGCTAAGATTTTAGTTATTTTAGAAAACTTCCCGTAACTTTGACTCAAATTGGATTAATTCGTGCATGAAAATACGATTTATGAATAGAATAGTGGTCGTCTTTTCAGTTTACAGAAATTGGTTTCCAAAAGTTGCCAGAGTTTTACGAAATTCCATTAGCCGGAAGCCAAAAGGCAGTTTCCACTTGAAATTCCCTCAGGAGGGCATGCTCGCTTGACATATGTATGTAGGTAATGTACCTAGGTACAATACTGGCTGATGACTGAATAAATTTTTATAATTTGAAAAAACTTTAAAATACAATGTTTATATCATCTAGGACAAAAGTGCTTGGGAAGACAAATCCAACTAACCCAAACTCGACGTGGTTAAGTCGTTTTGTTTAGGAGTTCCTATGGCGACCTTCACTTTCCATCATCAGACCAGCTCGATGGCACCATAAAATTGCATTGTCACCGAATTTACATAAGTGTGCCAAATTTCAGCTCAATTGGTTGAGGATAACTGTTCTAAAATTTAGTTGCAAGATCTGACCCGAACAAACATACTTTTCAAGTTAAATAAAAGCTTGTAAAATGGTATTACTTACCTACACCTACAAATAGTGTACAAAAGATGAAGGAAACACCTAGCCATTGCAGAATACATTTTATTAACTTTTGCAAAATTCAGACGTGAACAAAAATTATCGTAAACAGGCTCGGGGGGAGTGTAGCTTCAGCCATTTAATTATAAAAACTAATTGGCCTAGTTTATCGCAGCTAAGCCCTAGGTTAACTTTTTGGTGAGCTTAATCTCCATTGTTCTGGCTTAATAACCCTACTTGGTCCAGATCCAAAATGCACTACACAACTGAAGCTGACGACTTTTAATTTACTAATTATAATTATGGGTTCGTTAACCGCTCCTAATCCATTTCAACCCAAATTAAGTAGGCAATCAAGGTAATAATGAGAAGGTAACTGGTGAACTCGATCTTTTTATACAGCCATTGACCCTTTTATCAGACATTTAATCGGTAACCAGATTTGTAATAACTTAGATTTAATCACCTTTACGTAATCAGAATTTTGGTTAACCTTTTACCCTCGTCTGTGACTTCTGTCTGTTAAACATTTTGTGTTCTAAAGGCTCACGCAAACTATGAAACTACAGTTGAGGGTGGTAGGTTTTTTGAAAATGAAATGAAAAAGTTTATTTGGCACACCGACACACTTATTTACTCAAAAATTACTTACTTAAAAATAACATACATACTTACGTACTTACATAAAATTAAGAAACAGTAAGCTAGGAATTTACTATTAAAATTTAAGAAAAACAAACGCAACGAATATTATATACATTAAATGTAAAATACAACTAAGGCTATGTTTACCATACAAGAACTATCATTTCTGTTACTAGCATTGGTAAGTTTGTCTAGTCTGTAAGGATTTCTGTTGCGATTGCTGTCAATAAATCCATTTTCCACTAGAAATATTCTAGTGGATGTGATCGAGTGCGGAAATACCACTTGCAATCACGACAACCAATCCTTAGCGAATAAAGGGGCCGGTTACATCACAAAATTACATACACAGGCAAACTTCGGATGGAATGGACCGCATTGAACTGAAATATATTACAGGAAATGTGACGTATATTACAGAAAATGTGACGTATATTACAGAAAATGTGACGTATAAACTCTAAGGCAAAATACTACCTGCAAAAACTATGATGCCGTGTGGATTGTCCAACATTATTTATTTATTTAAAAACACGTAGCAGCAGCGGCCACTCTGATACGCGCGAGCCATAATAAAAATATGAGGAATACTTACACAATACAACCTGTATTGAGAAAAAAACAGTTAACGTAAGTACTGAGAATAACTCACAGAAATATTATTAGTTGGCTTATTTCACTTTTCCCCCTTGAAATCCCCCCTAAGGGGGAAAAGTGGAATTGAAAAAAAGTATTTTACCCCCTGAATATTTCCTGTCAACTTAACTGAGAATCAAACGCGCTCTTAGCGAGAAAGTTGTTTACATTTCACTCTACACAATTTTATAAGTAATAAATTATAAAACACGTACAATACCTCGTAAAAATAGTGTCCAAACGTTTTCTGAATGCCTTCAAAGCACATTCATTTACCTAACCTACTTTACAGCTGAAAATAATCTCGCACAAGTCAGTCAGATATTTCATAAACACCGCTATGTATTGTGTTATGCCATCTTCAAAGCCCGTATGGTCTTACAAGAGTAGTCAAACTACACGTCACCTGGGAGGCCTTGTGGAGACCAGAATCCAATGTAGTTATGGGATTTACATGAGAGCACGCAGAACAATGTTTTATTGCCGGTTGTATTACAGTTTGTATTTCCCAAAGGGCTTCTGAAATGTATATGGAATTGCACGTTCCGCTGGTACCTAATCTACCTTCATATTGTCTGACGCACGAGGCCTACATGCTGATAACACTGTTGTTGGAACAGTATCTATCTATTCTCTGATTGCTCTCTACATGACTTTGGGAATACTTTTGAGTAAATATTTAAACAAATGCGGTGGATATAGCTAATTAAATAATTAAAGAACATAACGAATTAGGAACTGTTATGAAATTTTGCACCTTTCTCTATGATCTCATCTCTTTTATCGGTGAAGTCACTATCTGAACGAGCTTGGCTAGTTTTCACTTTAATATTTTTGATTAAATAAGATTAATCACAAAGAACACAAAGTACTATGTGGTTATTCTTATAATATAATCATATTTTTCATACACCTAGGTACCTTCATCATTATATTTTCGACTCAATATAACATTCAGTATCTTCAAAATCAATAAAATGAATCAATGGTAGACAAACCCACATATTTTGCACGATAAATATCGTGAAAAGAACCAATCTTAAAAGGATAACAAAAGGCACTATTAAAGATATATATTGGAAGAACTAGCACATGACACGTGAGGTCCCCTGCTCTCTCACGTCTGGCATTTCAAAGTATCAAGTTATAATTTGATCTGGTCGTCGGGAAATTGGGTATATCAGGTGACCTGCTGGGCGGGGGCGCGGGCTGCTATTGATTCAGTTTATTTGTGAACTGCATTCTGCCTTTATCTAACCAGTCTGTCCTCCTGCCATCCGCTCGCCCCGACGTCTAAATATAACGCAGACGTCGCGTCTGCCTAAGCGGATTAATATTTCAATCCCATTCTGCCCAACCAATCAGCATTTTAAAATCATATTTCACTCCACCTTTACGGATAGGTACCTAATCCTGTGATTATTTATTGAATCAGGGCTCAGGGCTCGCCGCTCCCTAGATATGCAATTATTTACTCTCGGCAACGTTTTATTCAAGGAAGAATAATTGCGAATCATTCTTCGAAATAACACCTTCACTCAGTTGGTGTTAAGATTTACGATTTTATTCAATCCAACGTCCCGGTAAATTACGGGGAGCTGAGATCCATTAAGTGCTTAAGTGCCTCCCGAGCACGAAATTGGGGATGATAATGGAAATGGGTTCCTTACTATGTTAATATGGGACTTTACACCGAGCCGACCAATTCACGCGTTGTTTCAAGTAATATCTTCCTATTGTAAGGGTAAAACGCCTGTCTAATTATTTATAATACCCGTAAAGTAATTTATAGCCTCCGTACCATTTCTCCATGGTTTCCGTGTCGGTTCAAGTATGCTTCTTTACAGAATTCGAATAATTTTTTAAATGTTGCGTAGCCCAGGTTTGTTTTTCGACCAATGGTTTTCACTTTACGAAGTTTACGACAAATCTCTTCAAGAATTTTATGTGATAATAACCAAGAATCCACTTATCATCCCGTAGTTTTATAGGTTATGCGCTTCCTATCTTCCGTTACCTACAGTGCGGACTCAGAGGGTGCCACGCCTATTTATTCCTTTCTCTGGTGGCATAATAATTTATTAGTTTCGGTACAATTCGATAGAAATGGAAATAGCAGCTCTCATTCGCAACTTCGGCACAATAAAGAAGTTCCAATTCCTCCATGCGAGGCTACAAATGGGATAAGTTTAAGAAAGCAATCGGCCTTATATGGTCGTTATGGACCACTGTCTGTGTAGTAGAGGGCGTGAAAACCATCGGAAAGTTTCCCTTGTAGCCCCATTTGATATAAGTCTCCCACAATTGCCGTTACCGTTCTCAAAACTAGCCGCAGGACAAGTTTTTAATAATTTACGGTTAAATAAACGTTAGGTTGACTGCTGCGACAAGTTGACTCGGCTCGTTGGAAACAAAATTAATTACGAAATAGTCGTGGAAACTTTTGGGTTGACGTGGTATCGTCGTCTGAATAATTGTCGCTAATTGAGTTCCATCCACCTGGCTAAACGGGGGGAGGGGGAGGGATGGATTACATTGGGGCTGGTGTCCTGCCGGTGTCGCTGCAGCTAACGAGTCAGGTTTTAATTACTCACATTGCACGCTCCGGGAATGCTCATCTGTTAGGGAAAGCTCAGAATTTTTATTAGGTATGTCTGTGTTGCTCCTACACGGTGGAACTTCATTACACGTGCAGTAACTTTGTAATATCATCAACCACCTGTTTTACCAGACGACAATCAAAACTTAACGTTATTCTGGGTGTTTTCTATGTATAATAAAAAATATCTGTCTTTAAAGTGTAGTATGAAGTATATTAGTTATCTGGTACTGTAAGTAGTAATACCGTAAATCTTGTGTAGCGTGCGTGTGCAACGCACGCTACACAAGCTGTGCTTAGCTTGGGGTTAAATGATGCTGTGTAAATTTTCCAGAATTATTTATTTATTTTCTTTAAAAATATCGTTCTAACAAACTTCGAATGATCGAATCATAACTCTACCTTCTAGAAAACCACAGAAATTATCACATAGAAAGCAATATACGAAAACAAACGATCGCTATTTGCATTAAAAGCTCGACTGAACGTGGACAGGCTAAAAGGCCACGTTGTGAGTGCATTTCGACGTTAAGCTTTTATCATAATGTGCTTTAAATCTGATCTGTTTATTGGTGGGGACGAGCAGGACAAAAAGTTCGTTGCCAACGAGTGCTTATTTCGGTTTTGGTTAATGAAACTCCCTTGCCCTACTTCTTTACGAGCTTTGGTCTTGAACTTTGTAGTAGGTACCTACGCTGTTCACATAGCGAATTAAGAATGTTCTATGAAACAAAAAATCTATTTAATAAGATTATACTTTGAAGATTGGTTTGACGTAGTCAGAATATTTATTTTAACAGGTGATCGTACCAATATTAGGAAGGTGAAAGTTTGTGAAGATGTTTGACTGAAGACAACGCCAAAACTAAAGAGCGGATCGAACTGAAATTTTGCAGAGATATACTTTTAAATCAGGCTAAGAACATTATAGTCTGCTTTTTATTCTGGCAGAAGCCAGTAATGATGTGATGACCCTATCTAAGAGCTATTGATCGTTTACCCGTGGTCGACCCATGATCGAGCCCAAAATTATGTTCCCGCGGTCAACGCATGGTGAGTGACGTAAGAAATTATCTAATTAAAAATAAATGTTGGACAATTCACACACCATTATCTAGCCCCAAGCTAAGCAGAGCTTGTGTTATGGGAACTGATATACTTAATATAATAGATTTATATTTACAATATATATTTATTACTACACATATTTACTACATAGATATATATTTTTTATTATACTTAGAAAACATCCAGAACACCCTGAGCAAATATTTGCAGATCGTACAAACATTTGTTCCGAGGCGGGAATCTAATAGGATGATATCAGACAGCAGTAACAGGTCCAAATCTGTACATTGAAGATATTTTGAAAAGTTCTTTTGGAGGGCACTCTATTATCGATACTGATGCCAAACATGATTTTTTTTCCATCATGTCTGTCTGTCTGTCCGTATCTTGGCCACGCATAGCTTCGAAACTACTGAACGTATTGAAATGAAACTTGACTGGATTTGAGTTCATACTACAAGAAAGGACATAGGATAGTTTTCATCCCGGATTTCAATAGGGTTCCCTTGGGAGAGGGGATGAAATTAAAATTTCTTGGCTGCGCATTGCCCCGAAACTACTGAAGGTATTCAAATGAAACTTGGCAGGATTTGAGTCCATACTATGAGGAAGGACATGGATAATTTTTATCCCGGATTTCAATAGGGTTCCCTTGGAAGAGGGGATGAAAGTAAAATTTCTTGGCTGCGCATAGCGCCGTAACTACTGAAGGTATTCAAATGAAATTTAGCATGATATAAGTTCATATTACAAGAAAGGGCATTAAATACTTTTTATCCCGGAATTCATAAGGGTTCCCTTGGGAGAGAGGATGGAAGTGAAATGTTGCGCGCTGCAGGATGGCGCGCGGGGCAAGGGCGGTAGAGAGCGATAGCCCCCACTGGGGGGCACTGGCAGTGGGGCCCTAGGCAGTGGGGGCTCTAGCAGTGGGGCCCCTCACGTAACCGGACCCTCCCAGTAGCCCCCGGCAGTGGGGTCCCACATTGCCCCGCATTGGGACCTCAGTAGCCTCCACAGTGGGGGGCACCGGCAGTGGGTGCCGCCGGCAGATGGCCCCCCGAAGTGGGCCCCCCACATTGCCTCGCAGTGGTACCCACTCATTAGCCCCCACGGTGGACGGCACCGCCAGTTTGCCCCCGCAGTGGGACCCCCAGTAGCCCCCCGTAGTGGCCCCCCGCAGTAGGGTAAAATTTCTTGGCTGCTCATAGCGCTGAAACTACAGAATGTATTCAAATGAAACTTGGCATGATTTAAGTTCATACTACGAGGAAGGTCATGTAATACTTTTTATCCTGGAATTCGTTAGGGTTCCCTTAGGAGTGGGGTGGAAGTGACATTTCTCAGCCTAAATTGGCCTTAAATAGCGCAAAAACTGCTGAATGGATTCGACTGATACTTAGCATGATTTGAGTTCATACTACGAGGAAGGACATAAAATACGAGTCCATACTCCATACCCCAAAGCCAACAAAATGATTACAAAATTGTTATTAGTGCCGATAAACGACCTACTGGACAGCATCTGGTTGGTACAAAGCTCTCGCTACCAATGATGTTGCCGTCGTCCTGGTAGATCAGCACTGTGACCGGCGGGACATTGTGCTGCGTACCCGGGATGACCGCTTGCAATGCTTTAGCGAAACGCACCAGGCATTTGATGCTCTTCAGTCTCTACTCGCTTATATACCTACTGTCATATCGTGGCGAAGACGGATACAACTTTGATCTTCGACATGTGAATCCGAAAACTGACGAGACTGGATACTAAAAAAGAGAGATACATTTTACCAATAAGAGAAGGTCGCATTGCTCACCTGCAAAGGTTTCGAGGTTTGTTCAAACGTTTTCTGGTGAACACTTACGCCAAAATAAAAACGGAGTGTTTGGTATACATCAGAACAGAACTAATGAGAGAAGAGCGCGCTGAGAATTATGTAGATCTGCGAGACGCCATGAATCAAGAAAGAAATTGTAAAGATTTAGGACGACTGGTGATTCTTCCTTCCAGTTTTAGAACTGGACAATAGATGTGTAGTGATTCTCCAGATAGGTAAGGTATTATCAGAAGCTTTTGAAAGGCATAATATACCTAGGTAAATGTGGAGCTGTGTCACGTCCAGTCAATAAAATCTAGGTATATATAAATCTATACTATACTACATTAATAAAATAAGTAAGGTTTGTGAGGTTGTAGGGAGTAATCTCTGAATCTACTGAGCCAATTTTGAAAATTCTTTCACCTATTGAAAACCACGTTATTTGCGAGTGTTATAGGCTATATATATTAACAACTAAAAATGTTTACCGCTCAACGAAGTGGGCACGGGTCAGCTAGTTCATAATAATTTCATAATATTCATTCTTTCACAATTAAAAATCGTAGGTATTGAAAGTTTTTATAAATAATCTATGCAAATGTTTAAAGATTATTTAAATTATATGCGAACATTTATGGGATAAAAAAGTTGCTTATATTTTATGTCACGTCTATTATATGCTATGGCCTATATACATATATGCAAAATATCAGTCCGATCTATTCGGTAGTTTTGGCGTGAAGAGGTACAACAACTAAAGTTATTAACATCCTGACTTTCACTTTGATAACATTAGTGTTAAGTCTGATGATTATTCAGTTCGTTATCAAATCACGAAGGCGTTTCCGCTGGTATTCAGAGGTTATTTTCATTATCACCACAACCACAGATTATATAATACTATACTAGACCAGAGCTAACGAAATAGTTTGTACGCAGGTAACGTAAAACCCTAGAATGGCCAAATAAATTCGAGATCATTGTTCGCGTAGACCGCGTTAGCCGCATGCCTGGAATAGAAGCGGTCGATAGGCTGGATTTAGCACGACACGACATGGCTCCGGCTATCTTCCACTGTAAAATTCATTGCTGATAGCTTGACGTTTTATAGGGTAGAGGAAAACCCGCCACTAAAAGCGGAAAGGTTTCCAAACTGTTTTAATTCACCATAAAAATGTAAAATCAAATGGCATCGGTTGGAATTTCTGGAAATTAAAGTTCGTTGTATGCAAAAATTTCGATTGCCTACCAAAACTATTTTTAATAGAAAATATATAAAATATATAGAACGTATGAAAACTTAATAAACTCGTCTATAGCAATAACACCTTTAACCTTTTTGGTCGGTTACACGACGATATTCAGATGCAAGCACATAAAAGTTTTGTGTGGCAGCTGCGAGAGGTAATGGTGTCGAAATAATTTTCTTCTGAATACCGAATGCCATCGAAGTTTAGGATACGCTCGCGTTAAATGTTCCGTTACATTATCTGTTAAGAACGGTTAACTTGTTCTAACACTAGAATAGTTTTCATGGGACGTCTTGGCAATAAATTTAATGGCTATTGTTTCAAATGGTATGGCGATTCTAGATCATACGTACGAACAAGCATGCCCTCCCCAAACTACGGGGTTTTTGCCATAATCATCACGGATTGCTGATCGCAGTGGAGGTGTTAAGAGTTTACAGCACGAAGGTGCTGCCATTTCTCTAGTTGGTTCTCTAAGGCGGCTATTACGATATCTTCGGGCTGAGTTGGAGGGGTCAATTTATACAATGCGACCGCCATGGCCAATGCGATTGTACGTAACTTATTCAGTGTAATATATGTAGTGTACCTATTAGTTTTTAAATACGTTGCATATTCTAAGGTTCAGGAACATTATATAAATAGAAGCCTCTTATTTGCCCACAATCTTGAATACCGCGTTGTTCGACTCATATTGCAAAGCTTGCTTTAAGCTCAAAAGCTTACATTACGTATTAGATATAAAACGAAAGCCGTTGAAACTGGTAAATATAAACAGATATATGAGCTTTAAAATGCAGTAGATTATCGTTGCAACGCTAGCTCAGGAATGTGAGACGCGAGCATGCGATTTATGTATATGAAAATATCACGTAAAGCGTACTACAGACATTCAAAGAACATATATAATTTATCTGTCCATCTGAATAAATATTCAGGGAGCACTTTGGAGTGGAAAAAGCTTGGCAGTGTCCCCAATTTTGTCGCTGTGCCACTCATATTAGACCGTGTTTCATTATACCATAAATACGGGTAAGTAGGTGTATGGTTTACGACGGAAAATATAGATCGTATTTTGCCGGCGAATTTTGGAAAGGAGACTTGCGATTGGATTACTTTTTATGTTACATCAATATGTCATGTAGGGTATACTACGGGAAATTAGATGAGAGGCTCGGACTTTCCTACTTTCGAAAAAATACGCCAGACGCTTCGCAAACTATGTCTCTTCACTCTACTAGATACAAACCTGATATTTATTTAAATACCTATATAATGTTGAATGAAAATATTTGGTACATTTACAGATGATTCGCAGCTTTAGTTAACGACAAAAATAGATTTACAGAATCTTCCAAAGCTTTTTAGCAGGCTTTACCAGTCCAGGGCGAGGCACGCGCTCCGAAAATTGAACTGAACTGTACTTAGTAAAGTTGTAGTTTCTAAGCCGTGATGAAGTCTATTATTCATTCGAAATTTAGCGCATCGCATATTTCACGAACATTGCAGTAAGGAAGGTAATAAAAGCTTGTGAAAATAAACAACCAAGGAAAAATTTCTGGAAACTTTAGACGTTATGGATATTTTATTTTGTAGGCATTACGGCATGGCGCTGAGTGTGCAATTAAAGATAACAACCTCGTATTTGCATATTGTTTGAAAGCACCTGAAAAACTGGAAAAGAAAATAACCCAGGGTTATTGCTTTACTTTATTAAGCTTTAATTACAATTTTGAGTAAATAATTTCCAAATTAATGATCTTACCGAAAAAAACAGATTTTACTAGTTCTTTGTAAAAGAATCCTTCTCAGTTCAAAAGCGATTTCCCTCAGAAAATGAGGATATTTGAGCCATTGTTCCAGATTTGGGTCCGACATCAAATGATTATTGTTTATGTTGACGTTCGACCTTACTTAATTGAATAACATAAAAACAGTCCGTGATTTCTTTTCTTCGAAAAAACAGTAAACAATTCTCGTGTTTGGCTTGTGTTATACTTTTGTCAGGGCGATTGGTTTGGTTTCCGAGATTGTGTGAAAGATGTTGATATTTATGAGGTTTTTAGAACAATACTGGATTGATCGCGTAAAATTTACCCCAATTTTGTTTCATCTCAGTATTATAACGAAAATCAATAGTTTTTATCATCATAAGTACTAGAGTAAAACTCTGGCATCGATAGACATTGTAGTTTTTTTTATAAAAAAATGACAAAGTTACCCGAAATACGCATCAATAAATATACAAAAAACATTAAAGAAAAAAATGGGGCTACTTATTTAAGTTTTATGTATATACAATGGTTAGACACATAATAACAGACCATCAAACAAGTTTTTGACTTTCTACTGTGAATAGATTATTTAATAATAATAATTTTATCATTTTTCTTTTTATTTATTTTTCTCCACTTTAATGCCGTATTAGATCGTAATTTCTAAACTAAACGATTGAGCAATCAAACCTTTATCTATAGTATTAAAATCATAATCGAATTCCACGTTATTTAGAAGTTATCATCATTTTACGATATATCCGAATTTTTCGGGCCTAGGGCTGCCACCTCACTTGAAAAATTCTGTTGATACTTTGAATTATTGTTGGACAGGAAATATGAAGCAAAAAATGCTTTTTAGTATATAAAAAAGATGGCCTGTGAATATTATTCCAGATTATTTTCTACACGTTTGCAAATATGAATGACAATCTAATCAGCAGTATGCGCATTAAATAATAAAAACATCTATCCATACTTTCGCTTTTATAATATTAATATTTGTGATTGGTGATACGGCAGATGACCACGACGATCTTAATTTAGTCCTTCGGAATGAAAAAGAAAATAATTTGAAATAAATCTTTTTTTTTTACTCGTTTGATCTGGATAAAAATATCCAGATATCGGAGTGACAACCCTAACGAAAACAGAAAATTGCTGTTAACTTCTAAATAACGCGGAATTAAATAATGGTTTTAATACTATAGATATAGGTTTGATTGATCAATCATTTAGTTTAGAAATTACGATCTTCTAATACGGCATTAAAGTGGAGAAATATAAATAAAAATAAATGAAAAAAGTATTATTATTTAATAATCTATTCATAGTAGAAAGTCAAAAACTTGGTTGATGGTCTGTTATTATGTGTCTAACCATTGTATATACATAAAACTTAAATAAGTAGCCCCATTTTTTTTCTTTAATTTTTTTTGTATTTTCATGATGCGGATTTAGGGTAACTTTGATATTTTTTTTATAAAAAAACTACAAGGTCTATCGATGCCAGAGTTTTACTCTAGTGCTTATGATGATAAAAACTATCGGTTTTCGTTATAATATTGAGATGAAATAAAATTGGGGTAAATTTTACACTGTGGATCGGTATAAAAGTACAAAGCACATGTTTTGTACTTTTATTATTTATTAATATTATTTTATACCTACAATAATATTATGTCCTGCGCAGATAGCTAGTTCGTTTCTTTGAGATGGCCACCGTGGCCGAAAATTTGGCTAGGAGGATCATAATCATTATTTATTTCACAAGTTCTGTTTAGCTTGGGACTAGATAATGCTGTGTGAATTTTTCAGCATTATATTCATGTATATTTTATTGAGAAAATTAAATTTTTGTAAGGATGGATGATGGATGGATATTTTGTTACTCTTTCACGCAAAAACTACTGAACCGATTAGGCCGAAATTTGGTATGGGTATAGTTTGGGACCTGGAAAAACATCTAGGCTATATTTTATCCCGATAAAACGCGGGCGAAGGCGCGGGCAGCAGCTAGTAAACAATATTTATTATTTTGAAACCACTTAAATTTTAACTAAGAGATTTATCCACCAGCATTTCAATGTAAACTCTCAAGAAGCAACAAACAAACAACTATAACACATTACCCTCCTATAAGTTGACAACACAAGAGCATTCCTTAGGTAAACTTACAAGTAGTTACAGCCACAATTTGGCAAAAACTCTGGCGGAACTCTCGAATACTGCGTGCCCCGAAGCTGGGCGTTTCAAGCACGCGTTCTGGTACTTTTATAAGGGGAAGACACACTAGTAGAGATTTACCGTGTATTTGATTTACGAGTACGTATTCGTGCTCAAGCATTACGTTGAACAATGTTGAGACTGTAACCGACTTAGCTGTAGCAGGTGTATCTCTAGCAGTCCTCATGGTGACAGGGCAGAAGATTATCTAATCCTATTTTGCATCTCCTTTATTTGTTTTGTACGAGTGGTGGACCTACGAGAGGAGAACGAGTTTTCTGCCTTTATTTGCTCAATAAGTGTACAACACACACTAGTGTCAGAGCAACAAAACCAAGTTACATCTTCCATTTTGATAAGTATTAAAATTTAAGTTTTCCGTAATGGTTCTTGAGTCTTTTTAACGCTGCACAGTATGGCAGTTTAGCTTATGCGTTTTCGGCCAGTAACGCATTAAAATCCTACTGATTTTGTAAAATGTCAAAGTTTGTAAGTATGGATGTTTGTTCCTCTTTCACGCAAAAACTACTAAGCTGATTGAGCTGGGTATAGTTTTGGACCTGGAAGAACATATATGCTATTTTTTATCCCGATAAAATGCGGCCGAAGGTGCGGGCAGCAGCTAGTTTAAGATAAAAATAAGAACGGCTCATATTATCATTGCGCATTCTGTTACACAATATGCTGTACTCACCTTAACAAGGCGACTAGAAATCTCCCCGGAAGAACAGTAGATTTATGGCCACAGTTATCGTGACGCAGGTATTTCCAGGAAACTGACCGGTACCCGCCTCTGCGTACCTATTGGCGGCCTTTCTGCTGACTGGTACGTTGATATCAAAATATGGATGAAATCACACTAATATTATGAATGCGAAAGTTTGGATGTTTAGATGTTTGTGAATTCTTTACGCCAAAAGTACTGAATGGACAGGGCTGGAAGTTCGCATAGTTAGTTTTATTACATTTATAGGCCACTTCTTATCGAAAAAACGCATGCGAAGTCTCGGGCAGAAGCTAGTACGGAGATAATAAAGTCAAAATACAAATTTACGGAGTACAAGCTTATTATTAGGTACAATAAAATATATTGCTATCATGTAAGTAGGAAATTTAATAATATCCCAAAAAAATGACTTTGCTGGGACTTGAAACCGCAATTCTTCAAGCTTTATGCTGAGTTATTGCCTTTTTGACAAGCTGCAGTACACAAATAATTGTTACTAATCCGTACCAAATTTTTGATGGTTTACAAAGTACATATACATCGACTTTTTGTCTCCGAGCTTTGTTCCACCGATAATTTCTGTTTTTCTGTGTTATGATATTATGATGTACCTAATGTGATCTTTGTATTGTGTGTTGTAGTTGTAGTGTTAAATAAATATTTTATCTAACTATCTATCAACTCTCCCTCAGTACCGGATGGTTTAACAAAATGCGTAACCAGGTCAAGTGACATAGGAGTCGAAAAACTTTGGGTCTTCCTTCGGAATTACCCTGAATGCGAACGCCTACGTAACAAAAACCTATTAGCATGTAAGTAATTGATTAAATTAACATTTGAAAGAATATTTACTTGCTAAGCTAAGAAATGTACCTAGGTATTTTTTTGTGTTTCGTACTATTTCGTCAAACTGGCACTTGTTATTGTTTTTTGATGACGTTATCTTGAATTCGTTTCCAGCAGTTCTATGTTTAGGTATTCAAAAATTCAAAGCTACATAATAGAGTTACTGGCGAGCCCGAAATTATTTTGTTACAAAGGTTTTTGTAGAGTGCCCCTGTAACTTTTCATGAATTTACGGCTCAGCGAAGGCTTTCAAAAAATCCTATTATTGTGTATCCAACCGAGCCTCTTAGTGAATAAATAGATTATGCCTTTAGCAATATTGCAAATCTGTTTTGTTTACAATGATCTAACAGTGTGGGAAGGGCCCACCCGATCGATCGATGACGTTGTAGCGGTCGCAGGGGGTCGATGGATGGAGGGGGCTCAGGAACGCTATTCGTAGCGTCTGGGAAGGCCTATGTTCAGCAGAGGACATATACGGGCTGATGGTAATGATGATCCATCAGCAAGGATTCTTAGATGTAAATACTTTCGTAGTTTGATAAATTCATTATGAATGTAAGCGGGTTAACAATGTGCGCCGCGACGCAGAACTAGCGCGACGCGAACCTTACTCACCCTGAAGAAGTCCCTCGTTAAGGGATGAAACGTTGGTGTTCTTCCAACAGAAACAAGGTTCGTAGTTAACCCGCTTACATTCATAATGGATTCTTAGATGATTATTATATCCCCTCAACTGTGGGGCAGCCATTTCGAAAAATGGCAGAAATGTGACGAGCCTTCTGGGTGGTCCCGCGCGATAACCGCGCGACGACCGAGTGCGATTTAAAAATAAATTAAAAAACAAACGATTAAAAAACGATGTCCGAATAAACCACGCTGTGCCAGAACTGGGCTATGCCAGTTCATCGCTGTTCTGTGTCTAAGTTGAGATTGACCTGCAGTATTGGAAATACATAAATGGCTACATAATATTGAAACCATTGCCCAGAGTCGAGACAAGGTACAAAAATACGACGAAGGACGACGAAAAAGTTGGTTGCAAATGTCTGGTGCCAACGGTACAACTAATTTCCAAGTTACTTGCCAGTTGTTGCCAGAGTAACTTGCCGCTTGTTACGGCGAGAGTAATTACAAGTTTTGCACTTGTTGATTTCATTTTCTTTATTGATTGGCAGGAACCAATTTATGTTACTTTGCTGGGACTTTTATAAGAGAGAGGCTCGCAAACTTTAACTTAATCTACTTCGAATACAAATAAGAGTTAGTACTCAGCACGGTCTATTCATACTTTTTATAAGACTTAGTGGTTGGCTTTTGGCTTATTGTTTGTAAAAATTGTAATGAAACAACAACACATTTAAATTTTTGCGAAGGAAACCTCTTACGTTACTTAAACTTTCATATTCACCCAGTTTGAAAGGGGTTTTCAATATTGTACCCATATAAAAAAGTAAAACGATCCTTTCCGGATGCGGTCAAGCCACCCTTAAACCCAACTGAAGGTAATATCAACGTGGGTGGATATAATTTTAGTTCGTAATTGAACCTACAGTTTTCGATTGGTATTTGTTTCTCCAAAAATACGTTAATATCTAGAAATGGAGAGCAAAACGTTGCGACGTCGTAAACATTCCGAATTTAACTGCAAAACTTTTCAACAGTAGCCACGCAAACACAATTTCAAGTCGCTACAATCAACGAAAAATAAAAAATAAAGTTGAATGCCAATGGAGTATAATACCGTGTATTACAAGGAAGCAAGTTTACGTTCGTTTGAAGGTAAAGTTTATTGAATCCAAACTCAATAACTGTATTACATGCGCTTCGAGAGAGATAGAATACGGCTGGCTTAAGGCCAGAAATCTCAGCTCTACTTAAGGTTCCGATATGTATTCACAAATCTGCTGAACCTCTTCAGTCTCAGTTCCTCCATCGTTTTGCACTTATGGATCTTCTCATGTTATTTACTAACACTTTCGTATATTGTGCGAAGGATTTATAGAATGAATATCCGATGAACCAATATAATCTGGGCTTTTCCTATATTTTCCGGTTTCTATTGATTCATGTTTATTTTACGTTCAGCTAGTTACCGCATAAACTTTAATAACCAACTGATATTGAGGTTCATGTTTGGTTTAAATCAACTTCTATAAAGTTTATCAATACGTCCGTACATTATTGTTATTGTCAATGGTAACACCACAAAGAGTGTTATCACTGAGTGTTATCAGAGTAAACTAGTTATTCACAAATTGTATTACTATGGAAATCGAGGAAAGGAAGCGCGCAGCATTAAAGTGGAATTTAATGCCAGTAGGGCGTAAGTACCTATGTGTATGTAAATGAATGATAATTTACACTGAATATTAGTGGAAGAGGACATGATAAATAAATGTAAGCGGCGGCGGCGCGAAGCCACGTCGTCTGGAGGCGCGCCAACGAGCACAATACACGCTGCAAGGATACTGCACCACTTTGTCTTCATTATGAACTACATCCATACTGATCCTTTAACAGCCTAGTTGGAATTGGACATCGAACATAATGCAACGCAGCGGAAACTTCTAAGTGATTCCGATATGGTTCTTTATGTTCGTGTGGTACATCCAGCAGCCAAAACATCAAATTTATAAAACACCTACATGCACACAAAATCGTGTACTCTTTGCCTTAAATTCAAGAAACAACGAAAGGCTATCAGCGCGGGGTTGCTTGCCAAAATAAGCGACGTTTTATTTTTATGTTCACGCAAGACTGTCCCGTAAACAAAATATGAATTAAATTTATGACTGCATAAAATTACGGTGTACCTTTAACGGACATCAAACCGTATAAACGTGTAAAATCTGCCAGGCTGACTCGACCCGCTCATTACATATTCCGTTTCGGCGAGCGAATATTTCGACAACAAACATTATGGTAATTTGGCCGCATAACGATCCATTTTACACCTGTTTACGTAAACAAGCTGCCTAAGCATCTGAAGACTATTTTTCTGTTTACTCTAGTTAGTGTCGGAAAGGGCCTGGCCAGAACACCGCTACGTGCTCTGATGAGGGTCTGATGTTCATAATTATTTCAATGAATGGCCGGGGTCAGCGAAAACAGATAAGCAGGAAACGTAAGTAGCAATAAAACGTAGAAAAAGTTCCACATTTTATTAACCAACTAGAAATGGCATGCGTATTAAACTTATTAAAACGTTTGGTAAATTTTAGATAAAGTTTAAGTTTACCTTCTTGCAATAATATTCTTGGGACCATCGATATGTATGCAAGCCACAAGAGAATTGCCAACTAAACTAGTAACAGACCACGGCAGTCAGGATTAGAGAAGCTACCAATCCTTAGAATATCAGCTGTATTCCTACTACATTTAGAGTTTATTTTGATGGAAGAAGGTCCTCAAACTCATGAATAAATTTAAAGCAATGCAGGTGACGCGGAAAGTGCAGCGCATCATTCGCCTTTCCGGTCAGAGGCCAATAAATTATACTCCCCTGAGTGTCAGAAGAACAAATTGGAGCCAAACGTCGACAAAACGGAGGTAGTAACTTTCAAAGCCCCTCGACGTAACCCAACTCGCACCAACTATGCGATATGCAAAAATAATGATACGCTCTACAAGTCGGTGGAGTGCGAAGTCGTCGTCTTCAAAAAATCTATTACTTTGTTTTTACTGTTTGTAGAAAGATTACAAAACAAATTCTAAAAGTAAAAGTAAAAAAGATTTTTTGCCAGAACAGATATACAGTAAATAACTTAAATAAAAAGAAAAACTGACAAAATCGGACTCCACTCAGCATGTGCTATGGTAGAGCAGATCATACCATAGCGCTGGTCTTCCGTGGAGACCGTGGTGCATAATTGGTAGTAGTAATTTAGTTTTATAAAAGTTAATTCGACAATCTGGACAAAAGCCTACACCCAACCGCTTATTCAGGTTCCTATATTGTTTCTAGACTGCTGCTATGTTTTTTTTTAGTGTATAAAATTAGAAGTAGCACGCATTCACAAGTTTTGCCTCCCAAGTGCAAGTTCTCGAGACAAGTGCACAGGCAGCAAATAGCGTTTGTAGGAGCAGACTAGACACATTGTTGCACTTCTGATTTGTGGTGGAGTGACAAGCACTCATTGCAGGCCTGCAGCGCACTCCGGCACCATTGTTGACTCGTGATATACGGACATACATACATACATTATACAAGTGTTGCTGAGACCCGCTCCTTGGTGAGGTAATTAACGCCGAAATGCCTTTATTGCTCTCCGGATTTGTTTTGTTTGTTTGTCATAGCATTAATTAAGGTTGCGAGGAAGGTCTTGAGTTCGCGAGTCTTTATAGATTGATTTGATGTATGTTACTGTAAGGATGGTGATGTGAAGTAGTTTTTACTGTCATTTCACTGGTTACATTACCAAGAAATTACTTTTACAGACAAAACTCTGGAAAATATATCAAATTAATTGTTTACCTACAATAAACGTAGTTATATACAGCTAATTATGTATAAGAGCCAATAAAGCGCGTATCAGGGGAGGGCTATGCCCAGCTATGGACTGGTAAATACTGTAAATGTGTGTGTGATGTGTGTGTGTATACTACACTATAAAATCTTCGATTAACTACAAGTAGATAAGGGCATCTAAATAAAGCAGAGATGGTAATAAAGTACCTTGTACAGAACTATGTTCTAAAGTAACCCACCGCGTATCAGAATTTCAGAAAGAACATAAGCTTTATATCTTTGGAGATCAGGAACAAAGCCTATTGACCGAATAAAAGCAATTTCCTACAATAGAACGTGAACGGTAACTAGCATGTTGCCGGCGTCAGATGCCGCTACGATCTATTGTTAGCAAAGCCCAGATTTGCATGACACGGGCGGGATCATCGGCTCTGATTGTTTCGACGCCGTTTACAGCCCTTGTAATTTGTTGGGATTCCGATGAATAAATCGCTAGGGGTTTACAAAATGTTGTTAAGTGCAGGCCTATCATCAAATCCGGACCAGTCACCACTACAAAATGGTATTACTTTGTATTCCGTGCGTAGACGTTTACGCTATAGGCATTTATTTGGAACCTACTGAAGTAACAGATACAAATTGAAAATTTTTCTTTAAAAGTTGTGGTCCTGTTACTTTAATATTTAGAACAAGCGTCCAGTTGACCCACTAAAACGATACCTCCTTGAAAAAAATGCGTAATATTTCACGAGGAATTTCATTACTACGAGCCTTGTTGGCTTTCAAATAAATAGGCGTTTTATTGCTTTTCTTCTCCCGCCGCTATTCGATATTGTGTATTGGGTTGAGATTAAATAACATCGATTTGTATAATATTTATCAAAGCTCTAATATAATGTTGCAATATAAACATTTTTCAGAGGAGAAACACCGAGTGGAACCAAGAGAGCGAAATATAACAAATTTGTTAAAAAAACGACGGTTTTTAGTAATCAAATTATTGTTCGAACTTCGAATCCCTTAGTTGTAAACTGTTTTAAAGTTTTATGGGACAAATACTAACTGGGATTTGTTATGAGACCACCTTGGGATTCATCCAAATCGTTCGAACATACATATAAAAGCTTATAAAAAACATAGGTACAGCCATATTACATAGAATCTCTTCCTTTTTTCGAAGTCGAAAAAAGCTACCACTAGGCAGGTTAAACGCATAAAATGATTACAAGTATAAGAAAACAAGAAGAAAATTCAAAAAAGGTCCAAAATTACACTATATGTTACACATTATAAACATGGTATATAGTAGGTATTTAACATCCAAATATAAACATCAATTGGTGTGTTTCCTTTGACATTGAAAACCCAATCTACCTACAACGCCAACACGTCTATGTAGAAAAGTGAACGTGAAAAATAAAGCAGAAAAAAACATGTGCGGAAAATTAAAAATCTTCAATTTTGTAAGAAAAAGGGGCTACTTGTTTGGCATCAAGTGAAAATTGTACACAAGGGAGTGTAAGATGTGGGGTGGAAATGAGAAATGCAAATATACGTTGTTCAGGCCCTTCTCCTCAGAATAAGCCGATCAACGACAAACAAATAATATTATAACGTCGATAACGCACGAAGCTCCCCACAAAACGAAATAATAATATCGATTACCCACGGATTTTAAAGGTTTTTAAGGATTTTTAATTTATAAATAGAAGTATGGCCGTGGTGCCACGGCGTACGAATATATCGACCCCTCCAACTCAACCCGTGGATGTCGTAAGAGCCGACTAAGGGAACCTACCAGAGGAACGGCAGCAGGTTCCTTCTGAGTATTTTTCAACACCAACACTGCGATCACTAATCTGCCTAGCAAGCGTGGTGATTATGGGGTAATTGGGCTGATATGATGAAATAGATATACACATATATACGTGGCGGTATATTTTTTAAAGTATTTAACATGTTATATTACAAAGTATAAACGCAATCACTGCCAGTGATCAGCTTCAGCGATGCGACAACCACGCAGACAAAGAACAGCGTGTGTCAGTCAATGAGTTTCAGTATTTTTGGTCCAGTAATAAATTATTGGTATGGGCCATTCCTATTTTTTCTTTCTTTTGTGAAAGGTATATGAAAGGTATAACAGAACAGAACTTCCTATAGCAAGCAAGCATTTATGAATGCTTCTAAACTTAAGTTGAATCTCCTAAGATTTTAAAAGTTCAGATTGAATTTGTAGAGCGAAACAAACCAGACTCACGAGAAACCCGTGCGGTGCAACTGTATCTCGTCAATTTTCAATTTCCTATCCCGAGGAGGTACGTTACCTTCAAAATGTCAAAATAACGAGCGGAAATCGAAATCAGGTTCAATATTTTACGACCCATCCCCCAAACCTGAATGACATACAATACAACTCAACAAACATGGTTTTATCAACGTTGTACTCACTTTTTTTTACTAATGGACAAAAATTAAAGTGAAGAGAAAATAACTAATACTTTATTTCTTATCTATACTAATATTATAAAGAGGAAAGATTTATTTGTTTGCATTGAATAGGCTCTGAAACTACTGAACCGATTTGAAAAATTCATTCACTGGTGGAAAGCTACACTATCCCCGGGTGACATCATCATATCAGCCCATACACGTCCACTGCTGGACATAGACTAAAGACATATACAACAGACAAATAAGACTAAATTATATTTAAAAATAATAATAATTTTGAATAATTTGCTAATACCCGTTTACCCGTGCGAAGCCGGGGCGGGCCGTTAGTTTGATTATAATTTGACTTGTGACTGACTTTGACCCGTGCTTATTTTGGAAACCGAAAGATATCAGTTTATCGATATCTGGTAAAGAAGCTAAGGTGTAAAAAATACAGGAATCCGTATTTACACAACTAAACACAAAAAGTACTGAGTATTGAATTTCTTATTCAATAAAATCACCTTGGAAATAGTACAAAGACTTCGGCAATAAAATTCAGTTACTTTCATAGTATTATATCTTATGGTATTTTGCTTTGGGGACAGGCAGCTTACATCCAGACTATCTTTGTTCCCCAAAAAAGAGCGGTACACGCAATTTACAAATTAAAGCGACGCGACTCTTTGAGGGAATTATTTAAAGTAATCAATATTTTGACAGTAATATCGCAATACATCTATGAAAATTTTATGTATACGCACAAAAACAGAGATAGCTTTTTGAAAAAGTGTCATGTTCACAATAGAAATACAAGAAACAAGAACAAATTACACATTATAGATTACGAAAGGTAGGGAAATCATTTATGGGCAATTGGGTGCGGTTTTATAATAAGCTTCCATCTGAAGCAACTGAACTCCCTATTCGTAAATTTAAACAGTACATTAAACAAAATCTTATCAGGAAGGCCTTTTACTCCATAGATGATTACATCAATGATGTTAATGCTTGGCCAGTTGTCGCTCCGTTCCGCACTGTCAGTAGTATGTAAGAAATTCAATGTTCTGTTTAGCTTTATAGAAATATTGACATGTATCTAAATGGCATTAAATTAAGATTTAGATAAGCAAAATAAACATGTATTAGACGCATAAGTGATATTATAATGCGCTAGTGGGTTCTTTCTCACTTCTTCCACTAGTGGACAAAAAATGGAAGTGAAGAGAATATCAATAACACCTTATTTCTTATTTGATAATAATAACTATGTTTATATAGTATAAAATTTGACTTGTCTAAGTGCTTATTTTGTAAGCTTAAAGAAATAGTGTTATTGATTCTTATTCTGATTCTAATAAAAACTTCAATCACTGGTGTGGTTTTCTGTAAAGAATCCAAACACCCTAACGGTATATTGATACATTCGATTCGATGCCTATATCACGAGATGTGACCCAGACGAACAAAGACAAACACAAATTTAGATGATATGTGAATAAAAATAAATAACTGCCATACGAGTACATGGTCAGCCACAGCATCATATATCGTCAAACTAGCTTGTGTAATGGGCATTAAGCTAGATAACTGATATAATTAATTCATTACAGAGATAGATATTTTTATACATAGAAAATACCAAGAACACTCGGAACAACTATTTATTTATTTTATTTTCATTTAACACAACTATCTGGAGATCGTACAAACATTTGACAAGAATCGAATTCGCACCCTCCTGCGTCGCAGGCGGATATTTACTGCTGCGCGTCGTGTCTTATATTCTTGAGAAATCATTTTTCTATTACACGTTTGTAGATCAAAGTAAGTAGTATCAAAAGTCGTGCTACGCCGTAGAGCCCCTACGGCGTAGCCCCGCTACGACACTCTAAAATTATCCAAGAATAATCTCGCAATAAAACTTTCCGCAAACCGTATCAAAATGTTTCTCGTTAACGGCGTTACTTTAACTAGATTCCGTTAATTGGTCGTTAGCGGATCGTGTCGTGTAAACGGCGTTAAATTAAAACCGGCGGTGGTTGATTATATAATCACTTTCGCCCGTATTTGCTACGACACCTTACCGATAACGCGCGATATTCTCTGAAATTAAAATAAGCCGTCACTTTACAGATACATATGCTTGAAATATTAGTTTATCCGTATTAGCTGCGTCTTCGGCAGTTCGAATAAGGGCCCTGAAACTCCGTACAACATGTTTCCTAATGAACATTAAACAACCTCAAAATGTTATGAGCGGCATCATGGACTCATCTATCAAAATAATTTCCTACCTGTAATAATAGTAAAACGCTGTACTTGTTACAACAGCAAAGTAAACGTAGAGTTAGATACTCGTAGATAAAGTACCTTAAGTAAAAATGTTATTTATTGACATAATAGGTAGTTTCGTGTAAAATGAGTCCATAGGCTCCTGAACTAGTTTAAAAACTGTATTTCAGGAGCCAGTGGCTTCTCCAGCTAATATAAATCGAAAATCAATATGTCAAAGCAACTTAACTAATCTTAATAAAAAGTACACAGGAAACAAGTTAAATAAAAATGAAAACATGTATAGAGCTAATGATTTCGAACATGTGCTTCCAAATTTCAATGTAATTTCAATGCGTAACCATGTATAAAATATATATTTTTTGCTTCGAATATCAATGTCTATGTAAAATTTTACAAAATTTATGGAAAATTATGTGTTTTATGATGTATCGTGTAAGCTTATGGAAAGGAAAAATATTGTGTAAGATTTAGAAATTATTTGAGAAATTATTGTACTGATGATTATGTGTACAAATTTTTGGCGATAATAATTTGTTTAATTTTGTTTATTAGGGGTAACAAACAATTACACTCTGAGACAATTACACTCAATTACAACAGCAAATTACACTCTGAGCTAAACAGGGCAAAGGTTATAAGTGGGTAGGGTACATAGAAAAAACAAATATGTTATTCCACTACTGCGCAATGCATAATATTGTGTTCGAGAAGTATGGATGAGGGTTGGAGTGGAGGGAGTCGTTTGCCTAAGAGTAGGATAATCAGAGGGCTAGTTAAATCTAATGTATTAAATAATAAAAAAAATGTATTAACAGGAATCTGAGAACTAAATATATTTAATCAAATCACAGTAATCACATCACATCACACTATCAAACTGATGATTGGATGTTTGTTACTTCTTCTCGCCAAAATAACTACTGAATGGATTGGTCTTAAATTTTGCAAAGTCAAAGATAAATAAATAATAATAAATAAATAATGCTGGACAATTCCCACAGCATTATCTAGCCCCAAGCGAAGCTTGTGTAATGGCACCGTTTATTCCATAAATTAGTTCCGATGGGATAAATATAACTTTAAAAACGTTTCCATAGAAACAAGGCGTTCGAAGACGCGGGCAGAAACTAGTAACTTATAATAAATAGTTTAGTATCAACAGTAAATTGACAACTTTTTCGTTCAGTCACATCACATATCACACTAATCACATCACATCACACCAATGAAATATCACAGTTCCAACATTTATCTATCACATATCAAATTATGATGATGATGCTGAGATAGCAGCGAGTTTTTACTCTATGGATGGATGGATATATGTTACCTCTTCGCGGCAGAACTACTGAGTGGATTGAGATGAAATTTTACATAGATGTAGCTCTAAGCCTGGAATCAAACAATTTTGTATCCCACAAATCGTTTCCCATTTGATATAAATAACCTGTAAACGTTTCCATAGCAACAACGCTTGCGAAGCCGCGGTAAAAAATAGTTTGAGTTTAATATAAAAAAAACCTGAAAGAAGTATGAACGCGCATCTTTATATAACAAAGTAGATTCGTAAGTATCATGAATACCTACGAATCTACTAGGTATTGGTATACGAGTAGACAAGAACATACGTAGAGGGGAAACTTCGAAGGGAAGGTCGCGGCTACACGTTAAACGGGCTACTCAGTCGGGCTGCCGGCGACGCCCGCGAGCCAGATTGAGTATTTTGTCGCGACCTTGAGCCGGTCCGGGACCGAAGTTTCCCCTCTACGTATGTATGTTCTTGTCCCATCATCATCATCAGCCCATACACGTCCACTGCTGGACATAGGCCTTCCCCATACGACGTCACAAATAGTGGTCCTGAGCCGCCTCCATCCATCGACTCCCTGCGACCGCTACGATGTCGTCGGTCCATCGAGTGGATGGTCTCCCATTGGATTTGCCATAATCACCACGCTTGGCAGGCGGATTGGTGATCGCAGTGTTGGTGTTTAAAAAATACTCAGAAGGAAGCTGCTGCCCTTCCTCTGGTAGGTTCCCTTAGTCGGCTTTTACGACATCCACGGGTTGAGTTGGAGGGGTCGATATTCGTTCGCCGCGACCCCGCGGCTTCTTGTCTACTCATATAGTATTGGTACGTTTTACTTTCCATCGCCCCTGGTATTCTATTTTCAGGCTAACAATACTTATAGATACTTAACTTACATATATTTTATTGTTTACCTACCAGACTACGTAATTAATTGCTCAGCGAGCAGTTCATTACCTCAGCTGCATCTGATTAATGTGGGGATTCAAGTTTAATAACAGCACGAGGCGATGCATCTATATATTGAACTAGATTGAAACCTAACTTCATATAATGTAGATCTATTTATTAGGTAACCCAAAAAAATTACCTTTCTTAAGCTGCAAACACGTTATTGAAACACGATTTAACGTGTCGTCACCTCACAACGCTCGCCTATACATTTCGTCGCTTTGGGTGTTAATAATGAGATTCTAGTCACAGAAAATTTTAAGATTTGATTCAACTCATCATGCATCTTGTTTTGTCGGGTCACGTGGCGTTTATAGTGTATGGAGCCTTTTATGGTTTTCTGTTGGTTGATGATCCCCACAGCTAGTACCATGTCTGTGGTGTTCCCTTACTGTCAATTTAGTCAGATGACATTTCGATTTCACATCATAATGGTGTTAGGCCAAGGTGCTGGGATGATGGAACAATAGCTTTGTTTAATTTGTCTCAATATTATTTTAATTAATACCGCTTTTCACATCCTTTTTGATCCGTACAATGTTTGTTGGGCCATAAAAGGTTGACGTAATTTTTCATCCCACACACGAAAATTAATTTTACTTTTTTTGGATATCACACAAAACACGTATCGATGTCATTTTACTCTGTAGGCATTTCATTCGTATGGTAATTAATCTTCTTCGACATTTAGCGCGAAGGCTTCGATGACAAAGGAGTAGCCGGCAAAGGGGTCATTTGAGCTTTGTTAGACGAAGAACAAGAGAGCTGGATCTCTTTGTTTAGTTTTGAAATATCATGCGCCGCGCTAACGAGGGCGTCTACTTTTTAAAAAGGTTTCCAATGAACGGCTTGTTGAAACAGCCACGACTTCATCATAAATATTTAGCTCAGTTGCAAGTTTTAATATCATAAAATTGTAAACATACCTTTACCTACACCGACGAGGAAATAATGCAATCGGCAAACTTTGCACGAGAACATGACAATTTAGTTTAGTAATTGATCAGAGTTGGGGTTGGGTGGGACATGAAAATTTGTGTTGACTCTAGCCAAGTTAAAATTCAGCGAGTTCCTACTTACTAGGCGTATTCAGCGTGCCAAATTATAGCCACCGACGTAGGGAAATGTCACTGGAGATCCGAATGCACAATGTGGATGTAGAATACTGGTAACAGTGCTTCCAGAGCTGAAATTTACTTATAACGGTCGAGATGAATAGTAGGTCTGTGTATGGTGATTGCGTTGTACGTTGTGCAAAATTCTGTAAGTTTCACATTGCATAGGGGTTGAATAAATATATTTCTATTCATACTCGAGCGTATAGTATTATATAATCTGTGCTCGAGCCTTTTTCGTGGCAAAATGTTTGTAAACAATACAAAATTCTTGTTTGTCGGCGAGTTTGAAAAAAATTGTCACCATTATGTTTTTTTGCAAAGAGTTCAAATTGACGAGTCTGTCAAAATGTGTCATAAATCAACAACAAGTGATTTTAAGGTTAAGTATGGGGCAATGTTTACAACCATTGTATCTTGAGGCCGGAGTACAGGTATTGTAGAGATTATTTACATTTGTGTAGCTTTAGAGTTAGTATTAAAAAGACTTAATATAAAACTATTGTTTTCGTATACGTTAGTAAAGTTTTTATTCAGGAACCAAAAATTCAACAATTAACATAGTTATTTTAACGCTGGCGCGATCAAATTAATGCACGAGTAAGAGACGACACGGGATCACAGGTACGAATCTGTTTACGGGAGCCAGAGCTGGCAGAGCTATGAAACCACAAATTCCAGATGAGCAAGTCTATTTGCATGTTTCAGGTTACCGAGGAATGGCTATCAACCGTAGAGGTAAGCAAACTGAATCATCGAAAACATTGTGAATGCAGGTGGCGGGAAAGTAAAACCTACTAAATGGAACGTAGAGTGGTAAGTCGGCGCATAAATAAGGTAGCAGTGGGCTTCTACATGGCAATTTTTATAATAATAATAACAAATCATTTATTTCAGACAACTTAGAACAATTATAGATCTTAATTAACTTATTATACGGTCCATAGTAATATATACCTTAAAACCAAGATATATAAAATATAAAAGATTTGTCATCATTGCGGCGGCGGCGAAATGTATTATACATATGTATGTATTTATAAACTGACTTAATGTTTGTCATAGACTGAGAGATGCTTTTCGTTACTAAAGCACAGCATAATAAATATGATTTTGTTTTTATTTGTCGTGTTATAACTACCGTACCACTTATCCTGTAAAAAAATAAAGTCGCTATGTTTTTTGGTTATAGAGAAATAACACTGTGACGGACGGGCAGAAAGGGTTTTGTTGTCACCCAAAACGGAATCTTAAAAATAATTGTATGCTACATCGTGTGGGTCATTTAAGTCTTCACTTCAACCATAGATTATATTATCAATGAAACTCTATGGAACTCTATGGTTCAAGTGAAGATCATTTCCAGTCGATGGGTGTTTGACTTAGACATTGGTTGGGCCGGACTTGCTGCGACCACAAGGTATATTTTGTGTTAGAACATTACCTTTTACTGATTTGTGAACTTAATAAACGAGCATGATTCTTGGAAGATTATGGGAGCAGCAGTATGATTATGATAACATAATGAATGAATGCATGAACACTTTATTGTACTAGAAAAATAAATACATCAATAAAAGATCTTATATCTAAACAAAAATGAACAGTACAAAAAGCGGCGTTATCGCTGAGAGCAATTTCTTCCAGGTAACCCTGGGATGGAGAAGATAAAGTACCTAAGTAAGAAATAAAAGTAAGTAATAAGTAGTTAATAAAAAATGTACTAAGCTATTAAGTTTTTCTCGACAGCGAAAGTATGTTATCACATCACGAACAAAATTGTATCACAGTTTTACGAACGAATATCAAAAGCGCTTTTTAACTTCAGTTTGTAGATCAAAAAAACTTTTTTCAATGTAATGGAAATATTCCGTTTGAGTACAATACAAAACCGTCGGGCGTGTTTAGCTCGAACAGAATGGGAATAAAATACTTATAAAAATAAAGCTATTTAAAGTTGCCCATTTCTTGTCGTCTACTGAATAGCCTCGAGTTTGTAGAGTATGAAAATGCAGGGTAGAAGTTTAAAGTGGCTCCATAGAAAGCAGTGTTTACGTCACAGTGCCCGTTGAAACACTGCATACAAATGAGTCACCAAGGCTAACTTACTGAACAATTTTGCAAATTTAACTTTGATCGCGTTTTAATACTGCAACTGCGTGGTCGAAGCTTCAAATTACTGTTATCCGCGGCATCTTTAAGCAACTACTTTTTGAATTAGTTTCTTGCAAACTCTCAAGTAGAAAACTGGTCTTAAAAACTTTGGCTTGGGAACTGCACCTAAATTTTCAATTTAGCCACAGACACGAAAAACCTATAGACTAGTCCAAGACTTATACTTTCGACTTTGAGCACTATTTTCATTGAGCTACCAACAACTAAACCTTAATCGTACCTACTGAACTTGTCAAGAGGTACTTCGAAGCTTGCCTGGGAGAAATGGCTCCTAGCGATAAGGCCGCCTTTTGTACTGTATTTATTTTAATTTTAGATATAAGAGTTTTTATGTAATTTTAATAGGTACAATAAAGTGTTCATTCATTCATTCGTTCATTCGATAGATACGTTTTAATATACCACTTTTTAAATCATAAATAAACCCATACTTTTTAAACTTTCGCGATTTGTTGACATAATTAAAGATTATTTATCGGGTATTTATCGCCAGTCGCCCCGTGACCACGATCGCTGTAATGCGATGGAAACGTAGGGGAAAATATAACAAAAGGTACGCGATAAATACCCGATAAATAATCTTTAATTAAACCCATACTGTAAAGTAAACAAATCAATATTGTGAAACATCTATATTTAAGCAAAATAATTACCTATATACCTTCCACATACATAATAAATCATAGGAATAAACATAAAAAGACATACCCCGCATTCAAATCACTCTTTTTATCTATCCACTTTTGAGTGTGACATCAAGGTTGGAAGGCTTCTCGTACACTGCTTGCTTACCCAGGTACGGAGTGTGACGGATTCCAAACGACGGCGCTGGTATGTGTTTCTTTGTGTACATGTACTGAAATAAAGTTATTACATTTATAGATTTTAAAGTAACAACAATATATGTATCTCTGTTAAATGATATAAAATAGGTCATAACAGTTATACGACCGAACAGAATCAGAATCAATAACTTTATTTCTTTAGGCTTACAAAATAAGCACTTAGACAAGTCAAATTTTATACTATAAACATAGTTATTATTATCAAATAAGAAATAAGGTGTTATTGATATTCTCTTCACTTCAATTTTTTGTCCACTAGTGGAAGAAGTGAAAAAGAAACCTAGCACATTTAACTTTTCTCGCATTAACCTTACCTCTTGTTTGGACTTTAGTATTATGTAAGTATATTGCTTGAATTAGCGGCCCGTCCCAGCTTCGCACGGGTGAATAGTCATCATCATCATCATCATCAGCCCATACACACCAATCCGTTACACACATACTTACATACAAATCTTTCCTCTTTATAATATTAGTATAGATTAATAATTTATAATAAGAAATTATACATGGAACATGCAAGAAACTGTTTCATGTAATTCCAAATTCCAACACGTAACAGGTAAACCAATCTTTGAATTAAATCGAACTGTCAAAACAAACATGTTTGCTCCCGAAACTAACTGAAGTTCCTTTCCCTTAATTGGATAGACGGTAAATATAAACATGAATGTATTTCATGGTACCGCACCTACGTCACATGCATATCATTAGAAATATTGAATTTACATAGCTATTATTATTAGTAGTATTTTAGATAAATTGAGGTCCTATAATAAAAGTCAGGCCTATCTAAATATGCCTATCTACATTTTTATTTTCTTTGATTTAGGGTCGATAAGAGACACGGGAGACAATCCACTCGATGGACTAACGACATCGTAGCGGTCACAGGGAGTCGATAGATGGAGGCGGCTCGGGATTGCTATTTGTGGCGTCGTATGGGGGAGGCCTATGTCCAGCCGTAGACGTGTATGTGCCGATATGATGATGATGAGATCCGGTCCCTTAGAAGGCATGTGCAGGACAAAAGTAAAGACCTCAAAGGACTGGTATATTTCGGTATAAAACAATGTATTATTATTATTACTTATTTCTAAAATTAGTATCGTGAAGTACCTTTTTCTCGCAATACGTATTAGGTGCAGGGGAATTGTCCGAAGATTTTCTAAGCGGTCTAAAAGGGTAGCCAAAGGAAAAGGAAGGTTTTGTTTTTTTCACATAATTAAAGTTAGGATCATGATGACTCGGTCCTGGAAAAGTCGAAGGAGCTTCATGCTTTGGCAAGCCGGTTAGCGAAAACGCAGGAGGCTTCCTGAAAATAAAGAAATGCCTTTCACTGATTTACGAAAACAAATATCCCTTAGACCAGACTTGCTAGTCTGACCATCAATATGGAAAAAACTCATTATAAAACTATCCAGCATAATTAATTTGACAATCAGGACAGCCAAGTGCTTTTTCATCTGGTGGAACTATTTTTTTAAGTAAACACATCCTTCAACATTTTTTTAGTAAAAGACAAGGTACGATCAATAGGAAAAATATCTAGTTGTCCGACCATCAATTTGACTTGTCTGACCATCAATTTGAAAACTGGAGAAATGTCAAAATTGGGGTTATGTAGAAATTTTAAAAGTAGGCTCCTATGATGCACTGCACCACCCAATCAAGCGATTCCCGCGTTCACTTAAGTTTTAGATCATAGTTTTTTTTTTTTATAAACATGTACTACTATTCTTACGTGCACACCCAACGCAATAGTGAACCTTATATTCTTAGTCTAGTCTTATTGATAATATTAAAATAAAAAAATATTAAACATTTTAGAATTATGAAAACAAAGCTATATGTCAAAGAAATTTGATTTTGAATTGTCTACTAACTTGCAAAATATAGGTGGGCAGTACATATTAGGTGGCGGCGTCCACATATCCTTGGGTTTAAAAGGCTTTTGCGCCGCTGGCCTGCATGTGTACGCAGGTGGGCGTTTTAACTGCGCGCCGAAGATGGGGGTGTGAGCACCAGGCCCTGGTATTTTACGAAAGCCAGTTGGTGGTTCGAGCTGTGGGGAAACTACCCCGTGGGTAATTTTATAAGTACCTGAAAGCAGAAAAGCTGTCAATAAGGCGATATGACTTTCATGAAATTGTTTAGTACAGCATGGACTAGGCTAGTGATGAAAATAATCTTGAGCTAGACAGTGATATCAGACACATCTGAAAACCAAGACTGTCGAAAAAACAAGGGCGCTGGAATGGCATAACATACTAGATTCTTTTATGCAAAACAAAAAATTAAGTACTATAAATTACCGATGTGGCGCGGTGGGCGAAGGTCCGCCTGCGACGCAGAAGGTTGCGGGTTCGATTCCCGCCTCGGGACAAATATTTGTACGATCTGCAAATATTTGTTCAGGGTGGTCTGGTCGTTTTTCTATGTATAATAAAAATAAATATCCATCTATGCATGTAATATATTGTATTATGTAGTATATCAGTCATCTAGTACCCATAACACAAGCTCTGCTTAGCTTGGGGCTAGATAATGCTGTGTGAATTGTCCAACATAATTTTTTTATTATTTATTTATTTATTTAAATGTGAAAGTTTGGATAGATCACAGCTCTACGATGTCTGTGGGATAGATTTATTTCCTGACCGTAACACCAGTATGACAGATGAGTGTGAAGGTAAGTAGGGCGCGGATGTTTGGTACCTTGTCGATTAAAATAAAACCTCTTCACGTCAAATCTTATGAACGAAACGGGAAAATTTTATCCTGTAATAAAATTTACATAAAGGCTACTTTTCATCCCGGAAAGAAGCGTGCAAAACTGCGGACAGAAACTAGATTATTTAAGTGTTTCTGTAAGCAAATTTTTCTTTTATGAGATTTTAAGTATCAAGTTTTCGTACCGCCTTTTTTGTACATCCCATTTACACCGATCTGCGGCGCGTATGGCAATGTAGCTGGTTTTGCAAAGGACACAGGCGTCATATGTCCAAATGTGTAAGCCGGCGCTCGCTTTATTTTATCATAACCATTGCCACCTACAACAGTTTATATTAGTACTTATCATTAGCCCGTACACGTCCACCGCTGCACATAGGCCTCCCCCAAATGACGACTTCTTCCACTAGTGGACAAAAAATTTAAGTGAAGAGAATATCAATAACACCTTATTTCTTATTTGATAATAATAACTATGTTTATAGTATAAAATTTGACTTGTCTAAGTGCTGATTTTGTAAGCCTAAAGAAATAAAGTTATTGATTTAGATTTTTTGATTCTGATGCCACGAATAGCGGTCCTGAGCCACCTCCATCCAACGACTCCTTGCAATCGCTAAGATGTCGTCGGTCCATTGAGTGAGAGGTCTTCCCACACTCCGTTTCGCATTGCATCGCTGTCGCCACTCGAGAACCTTTACTCCCCAACGGTTATCGGTTCTACGAGCTATATAACTACACTACTACATTACACTACTATATCTTTTACTATACTAGTGCTTCATTAGTACTTAAACTACTGGTTTACTATAGGTATTAGTACTTATAGTAAACCCCAAAGGCAGACTACAGATATTAACAAAGATATCTTAAGTAAGAAAAGCAGAATCATTTTGATGACCGATTAAAAGTTGGTAAACGAATGGGAATGAGAAGTTTTCTTGGCTCTTCTCCTGGAACGGGTCAATGTGGGTCCAACTTGCTGCTGCGATCTTTATCCATTCATCAAAAACACAAAAATTATAGCGTAACTTGTGTGAAACTATATAAAAGGGATTATTACAGAATATTTGCGGAGCCTCATACACGTTAGGTCCAGGGCTTTTCACCTCGCCCCCGTTTCGAGGCACAGTTGGCTTGGCGGGGTTCTGTTTTATCAATTTTGCACGACATTCCCACCCCCAAGGCATCGTGAAATTATGTCAACAATCACAAATAAATGCAACTTGTTATGTAGGAAAAATTTAAAGCCTTAACGGACGCAAAACGTGTAATGCAAAGAAAAACAAATATTCTAGTTTGCAAATTGTAGCGCGCAAATTAAAGCATATAATCAAAGAGAATACAATACTACAATTTGCAAATAAAGCGTGCAAGAACGGAAAATAACTTGTTGTAAACTTCAACGTCAGTGCATGTCAGTGGCCAAAAAATATATTTTTAGTTAAACTTTTTAGACACAGTGTTTGTAACCAAACCCTCTGAATCGGCTTGACCGATTTTTATGTTTTTTTTTGTGTATATTTGGTAGGTCTGAGAATAGGTTGTTAACTATTTTTATACCCCTATATACATATAAGGGTAGCCTAACCCAATTTTTTTTAACATGTTTCGATCAATTTTTACCTTTCTAACATCAACCCAATTTTTTAATAGAGATATTAGTTATTAGATACTGTAATTATCTCCAAGTTGGAGATAATGAATGAGGGTTGGAGACTCCAACCCTCAGTGGTCGATGGCAAAAGAACGTTTGCCGGGTCCTAGTAATTTATAAAAGAGATCTTTGGTCAACATCAACCACCATGGAGGGTACAAATGCTATAAACCTCTTTCAAACCATGAAAGAACGAAATTATTATATTCATGCCCTCCGTATCTTACCTCCTTCTTATCGATGAGCTAAATTGAGTGCAGGTTACAGAGGTGCAACACCCATATAAATTCCGAACATGTTGTTCGGAAAATTACTTAAAGATGGCGCTGTCCGCATAAAAGTATGGTCTTTACACGCTAAGTTGTCAAGGTACACATATCAGATGGCGCTGCCTAAAGTAAATTGACATCCCCTGGTACAAGATTCACGCAGATCGCGAGGTTTTTTAATTTTTCGGCGCCGACCTTAGATTTTCAATACCTTATTACACCATCCAGTTCAGTATTCTGAATTCAAATTACTTTTTTCAACAAGTTGTTCCTTTTAAGAATCAAATAATATAAAGATATTAAACTAGTATTTACAGTATCCTTTTAAGTATATCATTTTTTTATTTTGATTCTTATTCCTCTAACATGATCAGAGACTTTATGTAACCTTATTGCATTTAAACGTATTGCTATTTATCCTATGTCTATTGCTTATATCTATACTTATTTTAGCTTTACATATGTATGCTATATTATATTTTAATATATATATAAATCATATCTTATCTATCTATTTCTATAAATAACCTTCTTTGCTATTTTAATACAATATTTTAGGAACTTAGGGCGTAGATATCTATCAGTTGTTATTTCATGTGAGTTCGTGCGTGTAATTTGTACGTCCAGTTCACTTTCGACATTAAACCTATCGCGACCGACAACAGGGCAGTCAAAAAGAATATGTGGCACGGTTTCTTCTCTGCCGGGTTCACAGATGGACGACGGGTTTTCCTTACATTTAAACCGGGCGAGGTATTCGGAAAACTCACCGTGGCCCGTCGTTACCTGTGTCAACACATTGTTGAGACTTATCTTTCTGACGATTTTATAATCCTCAACCGCGTCCGGGAAGAAAAGTTTTGTGACAGCAGCCGTATTTTCTGTCTTATACCTCCGATTCCATAAATCAAGCGACTCTTCCCGGATTTGTCGCCTGACGTATTAAACCGGACACAAGTCATAGTCAGGCCTTCTTCTCGAATTGAGGGCCGCCTCTTTAGCTAGCACGTCGGCCCTCTCGTTTCCATCCATCCCTGCATGTGCTTTGATCCAAAACAAGGAAACTGCCTTGTTTTAGAGTGCGTTGGTTTGAAGGTTAACGCGTATTTCTATGGCAAGTGGATGAATGGATCCTACATTTGTGATGGTCTCTAGGGTCGAACGTGATTCGCTGTAGATTCCGAAACTGGTCTCCCGGCGTTTCATGATCTCTTGCGAGGCTCTACATATGCCGAAGAGTTCCGCCTGGTACACCGTGCATTAAGATGATAGCTTAAGTTTGAGGGTTTTGATTTCGGCTTCGCCATTCCACAGGGATAGCGCCGCCCCAACCTTACCCTCAATCTTGCTACCATCTGTAAAAATTCGGACTACCTGGTTGTTGTTTTGCTCAACATCTTGTTGGTTGCCCAGGCTCATGAATTCAACGTTCATATGTTTTGCCGGATGCGGAGTCAGATCATATGATGCCATCATTTCGACCTCTCTATCGCCCATCATCAGCTGGGGAACCCCACGTTTGGTCTCATACAAGGTAGCTGCCTCCTGGATTCTCAGGTCCAATGGGAGTATACCAGCTAGCACTAATGCCGAGTTTAGTGAAACTGTGCGGTAGGCTTTTGTAAGCTTTCGGGCAAAGAATCTCTGAACCGCGTTAAGATGCTTGCGCACATTTAGTTTCTTGGTAGCGGGTGCCCAGACGCTAACCGCATAAGTCATAACAGGTTCCACTGCAGCCGTGTAAATAACTCGGATCACTTCGGGATGGAGACCCCAGCTGCTTCTGGTGGCCCTCGACAGTTGCTTGTATATGTTCAATGCCTTTCTGCATGTATTTGCAGTGTGAGCATTGAACGTTAGCTTGCTGTCGATGGTCAGTCCGAGAAGCTTGACCTCAGTCGACATGCCAATGTCGATCCCGCCCATTCTCAGGAGTGGTATATCGTATTTTAACTTCCTTGTTATGGTCATCGCGCAAGTTTTATGCGGAGCAAATTTTAATTTGTTCCTGATTCCCCACTCCTGAACATAGGCGAGAGCGGCATTGGCCTGTCTCTGAACCATCTATAATGCTGTGTCTCCATCAAACAGCATCACCACGTATATCGTTTCCACATGTCTCCTCTTATCTAAAAAGCTTATATTAGGGGTTGAATTTAGAACACACCAATATAACTTAATCTTCCTATTTTCTTCATTAAATCTCTATTTTCGCTTAAATCTTTCTTTTTCTCCTAGTCATGATATAAAGTATAGTATGCAACTCTTGAATAAGGGACGAATTTATATCGAGGGCCATGAATCACTCGCGTCGCTCAGGTTTCTAACACTTGAATCAGGACCGTAGGGAGTGATTCAGTCGTTAGATTCGTTTTCGAACGAGAGTGGTGAAAAAATATTATCTTTGTCTAAAGAATGACAACACATGAAAATTAAAGATTCTAGAGAAGCCTTGATGAAAACAAACGACTCTCAGTGCGCGTAAAAATCGGGGGATGACGTTTCGTTCGACAAGCCCAAACGGGCGCTTGAAAAGAAGCGCGCATATCTAATGTGTACGAATGTAGGGGATCACATGTCATGGTCATAGTTTTTATGAGGCGCGTTATCAAAGTGCGCGCTTTACCAATCTTAAAATATATAAGTATGAAATATTTTTAATTATATAAATATGAGTTGTTTCTAAATAAGAGGGTATGAAATATGCATTCTTTGTATGGGTAAAACGAAGGTCTATAGGAGAAGGCATTTTGAAAAAATCTGACGTGTTGTGTTCAATCTTTTTGAATCTTCACAAACGTGTTAGTGATCATGGGCAGAACCTGCAGTTCATGCAGTGTTAGTGATTTACTAATGACCCTGTTAATTTAATCTATACTGTATAATACCTACCTATAACTAGCAGACCCGACAGGCGTTGTCCTGTCATTCAAGTCAAACAACTGACAGTTATTTTAAACGTGCTTAGCAAATAGTATATAACGCTGGGGCTAAGATTACATTACAAAAAATTATAGTAAAGGTAGTCATGTTTCTGCGCAATTTTCTTTTAATGTAAAAACCTTCTACGAAGTACTAGAAAACAAAAAAAGATGAATGAAATCGGTAAAGCCGTTAGATATAGCCGGACCAGGAGAAATAGGGGTTTATTTTTATATATATAGATATTATATAATATTATAAAGAGGTAAAGTTTGTGAGTTTGTGAGGTTATAACCTCTGGATCTACGGAACCGAACTGTTTGAAAAATATTTTACCAATAATAACGTGGCTTTCTATTCTATAGCTTATGAGCTATATATTAACAACTATAAACGAAGTGGGCACGGGTCAGCTACCTATACTTATAATAAAACTGTAACAGGTCCAATTCTGTACATTGAAGATATTTTGAAAATTTTTTTTGGTGGGCACTCTATTGTCGATACTGATGCCAACATGTATTTTTTTTCCATCATGTCTGTCTGTCTGTCTGTATCTTGGCCGCGCATAGCTCCGAAACTACTGAACGTATTGAAATGAAACTTGGCAGGATTTAAGTTCATACTACAAGGAAGGACATAGGATACTTTTTATCCCGGATTTCAATGGGATTTCTTGGCTGCGCATAGCGCCGAAACTACTGAAGGTATTCAAATGAAATTTAGCATGATTTAAGATCATATTACAAGGGCATAAAATACTTTTTATCCCGGGTTTAATTTGTTTATATGAGAGAGTATGGAAGTGAAATTTTGCGCGTTGCAGTATGGCGCGCGGGGCAAGGGCGGTAGAGAGCGATAGCCGCCCACTGTGGGGGCACTGGTAGTGGGGCCCCAAGAAGTGGGGGACCCCAGCAGTGGGGCCCCTCACGCAACCGGACCCTCCCAGTAGTCCCCAGCAGTGGTGCCCCCACATTGCCCCGCAGTGGGACCTCAGTAGCCCACACAGTGGGGGGCACCGGCAGTGGGGCCCTGGAAGTGGGGGCCGCCGGCAGATGGCCCCCACATTGCCCCGCAGTAGTACCCCCTAATAAGCCCCCCACAGTGGGGGCACCGGCAGTGGGGCGTCGGTAGTGGGGCTCTCGGCAGTGGGCCCCCCACATTTCCTCGCAGTGGGACCCCCAGTAGCTCCCCGTAGTGGCCCCCCGCAGTAGGGTAAAATTTATCGGCTGCGCATAGCGCTGCAACTACTGAATGTATTCAAATGAAACATGGGATTTAAGTTCATACTACGAGGAAGGTCATGTAATACTTTATATCCTGGAATTCGTTAAGGTTCCCTTGGGAGTGGGGATGGAAGTGACATTTCTCGGCCTAAAATAGCGCAAAAACTACTGAATGGATTCGAATGATAATTAGCATGATTTGAGTTCATACTACGAGGTAGGACATAAAATACGAGTCCATACCCCAAAGCCAACAAAATGATGACCTACTGAACAGCATCCGGTTTGTACAAAGCTCTCGCTACCAATGATGTTGCCGTCGTCCTGGTAGATTAGCACTGTGACAGGCGGGACATTGTGCTGCGCTCCCGGGATGACCGCTTGCAATGCATTGGCGAAATGCACCAGGCATTTGGTGCTATTCAGTCTCTACTCGCTTATATACCTACATACCTACTGTCGTGGCGAAGACACTGGTGGAAGTGGATACAACTTTGATCTTCGACTCGGTCTCACGGTTCGGTTCGGTTCACTAAAAATGTTTACCGCCCAACGAAGTGGGCACGGGTCAGCTAGTTCTAAAATAAGCATGAAATAAGATTGCATGCTTAAAAAAAAACATGCTCTGGTCTAGGCTGTAGCGGTAGCCAATAAATAAAGTAAAGAGCGGTTGATTCATCGGCAGAGCGATAACTAGAGATAAAAACGTCTCGCGTAGAATCAGGGAGCAAATAAAAACTCTGTGGAAATTTCCACCGTAGCGGAAATTGAGCTGCACCGGATATCGTCGCACAGGAGCGACGTTCGACGGAGGAATGACTTCCGGCCGAGGTGGGCCGTCTTCATTAATCCACCATTCTCCTGCGTCCCAATTCCAAGATAACGTTTGTATTTCCGTGTGTTTATTTTTGAACGGTTAGGGTTGTGACGTGAATTTGAATGAGGCTTTGCTTTCCTGTTTGGAGGGTTTAGCCAGTTGCAGTGGTTTATGTTGAATTTCAATGGATTTTTTGGTTGGTGGCTTTTATCTAAAGAAATATAGAAAAAATCATAACTACCATTAGATCTCTGGGGAACCAGAATTCATGTTGCATTTGATAGACTATGCATGATGCATTGTAATTATCATTCGTTTCTATATTGTTATCCACGACTTTGGAATAACTCACTGTTACGTAAAATTTATAACTCTATTTACCTATTACATATATTTACAACGACCACAACACCGACAACCTGTGGCGCGGTGGGCGAAGGTCCGCCTGCGACGCAGTAGGTTGCGGGTTCGACTCCCGCCTCGGGACAAATGCATATATTTTTTCAAGTTGCTCTGGATGTTTTCTACATATGTATAATAAAAAAATATTTTGTGTGTTTGTGTGAATTGTCCAGCGTTATTTATTTATTATAAATAAATAAATAAAATAATATTTAAATAGTTTATCATTATTTTTCCACCATTTTCCTGCGTCCTTTCATCATCATATTGATTAGGTTAATAATAATAGTCTTTTGTTTGTTTGCCCTGTCTAAGTTACAACTAGAGTTTTAATTTGTTTTCATCATCATTTTGATTAGGTTAATAATAATAGTCTTTTGTTTGTTTGCCCTGTCTAAGTTACAACTAGAGTTTTAATTTGTTTTCATCATCATTTTGATTAGGTTAATAATAATAGTCTTTTGTTTGTTTGCCCTGTCTAAGTTACAACTAGAGTTATTATTTGTTTTCATCATCATATTGATTAGGTTAATAATAATAGTCTTTTGTTTGTTTGCCCTGTCTAAGTTACAACTAGAGTTTTAATTTGTTTTCATCATCATATTGATTAGGTTAATAATAATAGTCTTTTGTTTGTTTGCCCTGTCTAAGTTACAACTAGAGTTATAATTTGTTTTCATCATCATTTTGATTAGGTTAATAATAATAGTCTTTTGTTTGTTTGCCCTGTCTAAGTTACAACTAGAGTTTTAATTTGTTTTCATCATCATATTGATTAGGTTAATAATAATAGTCTTTTGTTTGTTTGCCCTGTCTAAGTTACAACTAGAGTTTTAATTTGTTTTCATCATCATATTGATTAGGTTAATAATAATAGTCTTTTGTTTGTTTGCCCTGTCTAAGTTACAACTAGAGTTTTAATTTGTTTTCATCATCATTTTGATTAGGTTAATAATAATAGTCTTTTGTTTGTTTGCCCTGTCTAAGTTACAACTAGAGTTTTAATTTGTTTTCATCATCATATTGATTAGGTTAATAATAATAGTCTTTTGTTCGCCCTGTCTAAGTTACAACTAGAGTTTTAATTTGTTTTCATCATCATTTTGATTAGGTTAATAATAATAGTCTTTTGTTTGTTTGCCCTGTCTAAGTTACAACTAGAGTTTTAATTTGTTTTCATCATCATTTTGATTAGGTTAATAATAATAGTCTTTTGTTTGTTTGCCCTGTCTAAGTTACAACTAATCGTTTCGAATAAAGTAACTTTTTTGTAAACGGGCCTCCCGCGACACAGGCTTGCCTCGTGCGGGGGCCGCCAGTAACGTGTATCTTAATAAGTCAGTGAAATGGCAAATAAATATTTTTGTATTTGTATTTTTGTATTTAACACTAGAAAACTAAAAAACACCAACAAATAGTTTTTCATCAAAAGCTATTCATAAAATCACGATGCAAAAAAACGTTTCAGTGTATGTTACAATTTCTCTCATAACGGTAAATTAAAAACGTAAATGGGGCAATACGGCGAGGTCGCAGCATTCATTATTCAGGCTATATTACCGACCAAGGACGTAGCGACAACAAACGTTTGATTCGGTTCGGAGTGAGAAATCTAGGATTAAAATCGATGGTTGCTCTGCTAAGACGTCGAATCCCTGTCGAATCCATTTTAGATCAATGGCTGACGGTCTTTCTGCCCTTTGACTTTTACCTTTTTAAACTTGCGCGATCATAACTAATGAAGTTGAGTTAAGTTATTAATTACAACACTAAACATGAAAGAAGGTCATCCCCGCAGACGTTGGTTGAATGTAAATCTACTGAAATCACAGTGAAATCCTTATCCTTATGTTTGTCTGTCTGTCTGTCACGTTCACGCCAGAACTACTTAACCGATTTAAATGAAATTTGGTACACAGACACTTCTGAGCCTGAGAAAGGACATGGCTACTTTTAATGCGAAAAAAGGGTTGTAAGGGGTTGAAGGGTGGGTTGAAAGATTGTATAGAAGTATCGTCATTTTTAAAGCTAAAAACTTGGATTTTTTTTAGGCTGTTAATTAGATATACATAAAAATTTCATTTAAAGTTTCTACAAATTTTACGCTCAAAGGTAAAATATCAAATGGAATAGGGGATCAAAGTTTGTATGAAAATCACACAGTCACTATTGCACGCGGACAAAGTCGCGGGCACAGCTAGTAGTAAATAAACACATTAAATAGTATTTGCCTCTTTGACCGCATGATCTCGATGTCTACATCAACTTTGTAAACATAACACTTCTGAGTACATAAGTAAAGCATACACCGCCCATCATTATCATCACTGCAGATCCGAAACGCTTAACTGACAGCTAGTAGTAAATAAACACATTAAATAGTATTTGCCTCTTTGACCGCATGATCTCGATGTCTACATCAACTTTGTAAACATAACACTTCTGAGTACATAAGTAAAGCATACACCTCCCATCATTATCATCACTGCAGATCCGAAACGCTTAACTAAAAAAAACAGACAAATTTGAATCCTCGCTCTAACTAAAAAAATCTTGTGATAAGATGCGAGGGAGGACTATTTAGTAATCTTCTTCATCATCAGCCCGTATACGCCTACTACGTACCTAGGCTCCCCATTAAGATAGAAAACAAAAAAAATCGAACATGTCGATATCCGAAATTGCTAAATACTTCCTTCCCTAGCGCGGGCACGATCGCGGATTTCATAGATTCTGTGGAGGGCCCGCCGAGAGACAATAAACGCAATGTTCGCATACTTACCACACTCATTTTGCTTACATCCTTCTAAATTCCTGGGTTATTGCATTATGGGACGAAAATTACGAACTCAGCTCCATAAAACAAAGTAATAAGACCATAATAAGGCGTATAAAGAACCTAGATGGGCATATTTGGCGCAAAGACAAAAAGTTGTACGGGAATTTGTAAATCTCGTAACATATTTTTATGTGTTTAGGACGTAAAATAGTTTGAGGTGATCCATTGAAATGTCAAAGGTACAGCAGGTTAGACGGTCTAACAATAATGGGTTATTGGACCTATTAGAAAATTAGATTCTTCGTCCGTTCAATCATGTTGATATGTACGATAAATCTAAAATCCGAAGACTTCGATAATTATATTTACTCTGAATAATCTTTGGTTGGGTACTGTACATGATCAAGCGTGGCGCGCCCCGGCTTCGTACGGGTATTTGACTTTTTTATAAAGACATCCTCTGCAAGGGATCGATGACGGTGTGCAGTGAGAGAAACTCGGTTACACTAACCACTACACCATAGTTACATGTGATGCAGTCTTAAATTTTAGTAACGTTACTCGTGCGTGATGATAGAAATGTAGGTATTGAAAAAATATTAGTATTTTATTGAAATAATTGAATAAACTTTATAATAAAAAACAAAACACGTAAAAAAGCCAAATTAACGAGAATAATGTAAACTAAACTCAATATTTTTATGTTCAAGGGTTTGAACCTGCGTGCTACTGAATGACACCATGACATATTCTGTGAGGGGGTTACCAATTAATGCTTCTGTCTGTACAATGTATCAGTTAAGCTACCTCTAGATTGTTGGCAACATTCTGCAGTTAGCTCAACTGTTTCAATTGTAAATACTAGTTCTACTTTGTTTCTTTTTTAATTTAATTTTCTTCCTACTAATAAAATAATACAAAATAAATAAATAAATAATGTTGAACAATTCACACAGCACATTATCTAGCCCCAAGCTAAGCAGAACTTGTGTTATGGGTACTAAATAACTGATATACATAATACAAAGCCGAAAGTTTGTGACATCTGAATTTTATTTTGGTACCTAAGATCTAAGAAAGTACTGAGCAGATTAAGATGAGATTTGGCATAAATAACATAGCCTAACTATGGCCTAATTTAGATAATAGGCTAGGTACTTATTATATCGAAAATACGCGTGCGTCCTAGTCACTTACTACATATTATAAAACAAAGTTCTCCACCGCGTCTGTCTGTCTGTCTGTCTGTGGCGCGATAAACTCAAAAACTACAGAACGGATCTTCATCCGGTCACCAATAGATAAAGTGTTTGATGAGGAAGGTTTAAATATGTATATGTATAATTTGTTAAGGTTTTATGTAAATTGGTTGAAATATAACAATATTCGTTGGAAGTGTCGATAAAAGTAAAGCCGCCTAGCGCCTGGGAGCTTTCATCGAATACGCTGCCTAATCCCTTTGAGATATTGGCTCTACTACCCGTGCGAAGCCAGGGCGGGTTGCTAGTAGTTAATAACACATTTATTAATATAGAAAAGTTTTCTTTTACCTCAAAAGAAAAACTAACAAATAATTATAACAATATCTATTATACCAAGCGTTTGTATTGAAAAGGGCTTACTTAAGCTCTTACTTAAAGGTTACGTTTCATAAGAACCTAAAGCCAAAGTCCGGTCACGTAATTAATTAGGTGTTGTAGGGATTTATTGTTAATATCTTGCAAGTTTCGATAGTTGAGTGGTTTCTACTTATAAATAACTAGCTGTGCCCGCGACTTCGTCCGCGTGGAATAGTGACAGTGTGATTTAATTACAAACTTTCAGCCCCTATTTCTTTTGATATTTTACCCCCTTGAGGGTCTTATAGAAATGACAGGTTTGTAGAAACTTTAAATGCCATTTTTATTTATATCTAATTAACAGCTTACAAAATAAATTCCAAGCTTTTAGCTTTAAAAACGACGATACTTATATACAACCTTCCAACCCCTTACGGGCTGTAAGGGGTGTTTTTTCGCATTAAAAGTATCTTACTTGTACTTTGTCAGGCTCAAAAGATTCTGTGTACCAAATTTCATTTAGTAGTTTTGGCGTGACAACGACAGACAGACAGACAGACAGACAGAGATACTTTCGCATTTATTATATTAGTAATTAGTAATATTAGTAATATTAATAATTAGTAATATTAGTAATATAAGTAATTAGTAATATTAGTAATTAATATTAGTATATTAGTAAGGATTAGTAAGGACTAGTTTCTGCTACTGCTACTAGGTTCTGTTATGGTTAAAATATATATCATATTTATCCAAAAAGGTATTTTCGTTCTTGTAGTTTATGTAAGCTTTGTATGCAGATTAGATTTTAATTTTATTTAATATTATTCTCTATATATATTTTTTTCTATATATATTTTTTTCTGTTTTGTATGTACACATTATCTATCCACACTCACAAATTCTCATTGTAACCGTAGGTTTGCTGTAAGAAAACTCTTTTAGGGTTAAGCTCGCCTTTGTACATGTCAAATAGTTGTTATTTTTATGTATGATGTTATTTGTGTGTACAATAAAGAATTTAAGAATTCTGCCCGTGCCTTCGCACGCGTTGTTTCCATAGAAACGTTTTAAGGTTATATCTATCCCATGGGAACTGATTTATGGGATAAATAAGCCTATGTTTTAATCCAGGCTTAGAATTACCTGTATGCAAATTTCAGCCCGATCCGTTCAGTAGATATTTTTGCGCGCAGAAGTAACAAATATCCATACATCTAAACATACAAACTTTTGCATTGATAATAATAGTGTGATTGAACGAACCCAAAAAAAAAATATATGAAAAAAGCTCTAGGTTCCTGAGGAACTTTCAAATGTTATTGATTTACAGAACAGACTGTAAAATTTAATACAATCTGTATAAAACTGAATACATTCTGAAGGTTAGTATCATTCCACTTCACACTAACATTAAAAATGCGAAAGTTTGGATGGATGTACTTATGTTTAGAACTTCTTCACGCCAAAAATATTGAACGAATCGGGCTGAAATTTTGCATAGATGTTAGTCTAGCCTAGGGCTGAAAAAATAAATATGTTTTTTTAATCCTTTAAATCAGTTTCCATATAACAATATAATACGATTCGATCTTTGTTAGATAAAATACCTAAATAAATCTAAAGGTTTCTTTTTATTAGGAAATAATGCGTGCAAAGCTGTGGACAGAAGCTAGTACTAAATATTCAGCATTATTTGGAATTTAAAAGTTACGTAATCAACATGTAATATATTGTTACAAAGTTACATATTCAACCAGGGCCGAGGGAAAATTCAACTGTTCCATATTATTTCGCATTTTTGACGACCGATGTGGCGCGGCGGGCTAAGGTCCGCTTGCGACGCAGGAGGTTGCGGGTTCGATCCCCGCCTTGGGACAAATGTTGGTACGATTGGTTGGTACGAAAATTTTTGTCTAGAGTGTTCTGGGTATTTTCTATGTATAATAAAAAATCTATCTATGTAATATATTGTATTATATATAGCAGTCATCAGTACCCATAACAAAAGCTATGCTTAGCTTGGGGCTAGATGATGTTGTGTGGATTGTCCAACATTATTTACTTTATTTTTGTTTATTTATCGAGAAATCGCGGCTAATAAGTAATTTCCCGCCTGCCGTCGATGCGTTTCCTCATTCCTCAGACGTCGTAGATTGCGGCACAAAAATGTGCATTCAAAATATGGGCTTTAACCCGTAACAATTAGATGCATTTTATATTGACGGCGTCAGATGACAGAATGCTCTCGGGCCACTCGTTTCGCAATTTTGTCATTGTAAAATGTATGCAAAGAGAACGAGTTCAAGCCCATATTTGATTGCACATTTTTGCGCTGTGCGGTGTTGGATTATTGTGCGCAGAGCATAGAGCTGCAGACGATTATTCGATAATATTAAAAAAATCGGTAATACGCAGAAACTTGAAAACCGACTTCATATTCCTGAAAAACACTGATTTCTATTCGTTAAGAAGATAATAATATATGTACCTAGAAGTTATGTACAAAAAACTGTTTTTTATGGTTCCTGTAAAATTTTATTTATTAACTTACGATATTATCCGCTGATGATGGCGATATATAGTAAAATGTCTCTTGGGATTAAAATCATTAACTGCAAATACCTACAGAAGAAAAAATCTTTGAAATCTGTTTACTATTTGCGAACACATGAACACATCGAGTAACACACATAAATAATTATAAAGATACAACTGAATTGAGAACCTTCTCCTTTTTGGTGTCGGTTAAATATAAATGGTAAATGCTGATCATTAAAATAAGTATTGCACCTAACCTTACCATAAATCAAAAGAAATCAGTGGTTAGTGAAGAAGGGCTCATAAATATACATTTCTGTAAGGATTCTCATGATAATATTCGTGTAGGTTTCAGGTACAGGTGCAAACAAAAGTGAGAAGAGAAAAAAATCAGTGTACGCAACACATAAGCTTCCTAGCCATTTAACAAGACTTATTTTTTCGATTGCGAAGTTCCAATAAAATTAATAGTTCGAAAAAGAGCAAAATAACTAATAAATTACTAGGTACCCAAAAGATTTTTGCCATGACTGTACCGAAAAGAAACCAAGTGATATAAATCATATATTTTCTATGAAGGTAGCTTGCCAGAGGGGTGAAATAGGAAAAGTTTTTCAATTAGATAAGTAATCTAATACTTAGGGTATCTAATATAAGTTACAATAAGCCAATCAAAATATCATTAAAGACACTCTGACCTTTCCGTAAATTATATCTACTGTTGCTAAGTCGTATGACTTAGCAACAGTATCCACTCTTCTTTCTAGAAATCATCTTCTTTAAAAGTAAATTGTAAAGAAGGTGATTACTAGAAAGAAGAGTGGATACTTTTTGTAGTTAGTAAAATATGAAACACACTTGTATCTATTTATTATTAAGTTTTTATCTTTTATCTGGAACAAATATATACATTTATATACATACTAGGTGCTGAGCGCGGCTTCGCCCCCGTCGTTTTATTTTTTTCGCGCGGAACCCTAATTTTTTTGTATCTTATGTCCTTTTCCTGGTTCCAAGCTACCTGCACACCAAATTTCAGCCAAATCGGTTCTGCCGTTCTCGAGTGTAACTAAGTGGTGTAACTAAGACGACTTTCTTTTATATATATATATAAAGATATGTACATATAATATTTATATAGATCCTACAAACATTTATCCCGAGACAAATGAAATCAAAATTTCTATACGTAGATAAAAGCAATGTAAAAAATTGCTAATTCTTAAAATTAAAATAGACATGGAAAGTCTACTTGCTACTGCACTATTAAATAAAATTTTTGTTCTCTGTAAAGTTCAGCAGCGACGAAGAAACCTTTATATTGTTAGTTCTTATTTATTTTATTTCGAGTTAGAGCAAAACCTTTTTTGCACGGAAAAGTTTTTGAAACTTTGTTTGAATTATTGCACTTTTTTTTTACAAATTATGGTTTTTACTGAGAACTCACTTGAAGTTGAAGACGCTTACGACTGGTATTGATGTATTGATATAGATAAGTTGAGCTACCTGTAGATTGTTTGCAACAGTCAACAGTTAGCTCAATTGTAAATACCAGTTCTAATTTGTTGTTATTATTTATTTGTAATTTTTTTTGTTAATAAAGGCTTATCTGACATTTTTAGTAATCTTTATACTATCTATTGTATATATAAACTTCTTTGAGTTCGAAGACTGAACCAACTGAGCCAACCGGTAACTTCTTCACGGAACAGCGAAAGTCAATTTGGACTGAAAAGTTTTCCACGGCCTCACCGCATTCGTTCCAAACTTTCTCATTGATTCTTCATTGTAATTTACTTACGTTGCTCCGTTTTTTGTTATTTGAAGAATACCAGGCAATGGTTGATTGTAAGAGATCTCTTCTAAGCGAAAAGCCATTGTACTTGTCTTTTTGTTTTATTCTTTACTAGCTGCTGCTTGTCTACCCCCGGGATACCATCTACCTCCCTGCCAAATTTCATCAAGATTCAGCGTTCAGCCCTTTAGGTGTGGTAACAGACAGACATATAGACAGAGTTGCTTTAAAATTTATAATATTACTAGCTGCTGCTCGCGCCTTCGCTCACGTTTTATCGGGATAAAAAATAGCCTATAAGTTACCCCAGGTCCCAAACTATACCCATACCAAATTTCAGCCTAATCGGTTCAGTACTTTTTGCGCAGAAGAGTAACAAATATCCATCCATACATCCATCCCTACAAACTGTGACTACCTAGTGAAGTTATTATAAGTACTTTATGGGATCTTCAAATAATAGGTTATTATTATAACTAGGCCGACAGTATTCCGTGGTAGACACTCAATAGGCGATTTTATTACCGTCCATGTGACGTTAATAAAATCCCCCAATGCATGGCAGAGCATATCTAGTTACGATACATCTATGTATTTTTTATTGGATAAGAACCTATTTGATTAGCACCTGTTGCTAATTTATAACTATAGTGCAATTATGGAATGAAAAATACGGTACAGTAAAGAGTAATCACTAAAGTATTATATACTAGCTGCCCGCGCCTTCGCCCGCGTTTTATTGAGATAAAAAGCCTTTATTTTATATTCCAGGTCCCAAACTATACCCATACCAAATTTCAGCACAATCAGTTCAGTAGTTTTGGCGTGAAAGAGTAACAAATATCCATACAACCATACATCCATCCATACACACTTTGTCATTTATAATATTAGTAGTATTATGTGATACTGGTATTCAAATCTGATTTTTTATAACAAATCTCTACTGCCAAATTACCCGAACTGCCACTGAGATTTTCGTTTCTTTCTCTCACTCCGATCAATTAATCAACATAATTTCTAGAGTCTTAAATTATTTTAATTATTGTTTTCGAGCAATTTTAATGGAAAGTCACTTATGAACGAGCTAGGCATTGAAGGGTTTCAAATATTGGATTAAGTTCGAAACTTGAGTCCATAGTATGAGTTGTGTATTAGTTTACGATGACAAAGTTATCGTCTCTTTGTATACATTTGGCGCCTTGCAGCGCCTCTACCGAATAGAGAGGAACTATTTTTAGTAGTTTGACAGCGGTTGAATAGTTTCATACTAAAAATATATAATATATACAGTAGCGTAAGCCGTGGGGTCGCGGCGTACGAATATCGACCCCTCCAACTCAACCCGTGGATGTCGTAAAAGCCGACTAAGGGAACCTACCAGAGGAAGGGCAGCAGCTTCCTTCTGAACTAACACTGCGATCACCAATCCGCCTGTCAAGCGTGGTGATTATGGCAAATCCCCCCCTACATGGGAGACCATCCACTCGATGGACCGACGACATCGTAGCGGTCGCAGGGAGTCGATGGATGGAGGCGGCTCAGGACCGCTATTTGTGGCGTCGCACGGGGGAGGCCTATGTCCAGCAGTGGACGTGTATGGGCTGATGATGATGATGAATAATAACTATGTTTATAGTATAAAATTTGACTTGTCTAAGTGCTTATTTTGTAAGCCTAAAGAAATAAAGTTATTGATTCTGATTCTGACTTGATAACCTCTGTGGCGCGGTGGGCGAAGGTCCGCCTGCGACGCAGGAGGTTGCGGGTTCGATTCCCGCCTCGGGACAAATGTGTATTATATGTGTAAATATATTATATTAAGTATATCAGTTATATATATATATTTATATATGTATTATATATATATACCCATAACACGAGCTCTGCTTAGCTTGGGGCTAGATAATGCTGTGTGAATCTTCAAGCATTATTTATTTATTTTAATTATGACTATTTCCCCACACAGCCAATTCACCCAAACCTCCCAAACTGCCACTGAAACCTGTGATTTTTTTTCGTATTCGAATGTTGCACACTCATACTAATAATACTGATATTTTAGATGATACTTATTATTATTAGTCTAGTTTGCCGAAGTTCTCTAAGTAGGATTAATTCAATTGAGAAAATCCTTCAAGCGTTCAAGAAATGTATCCTTCAGGAGTTCAAAGACTGATATAAAACTAGCGTTATTTCCAACGTATTGAATTGCGTTTGTGCCAAAGTGCACTATCTGAAACAGCATTAGTTTGTAGAAAAAATACTTTTAAAGGTTGATCCATCATCATCACAGATTTCGTGAGGCTTAAATAAGTTTAACAGGGAGTGTACGTATCTACGTGATCATGTATTTTACTTAGTTTTGACTCACGTATCGATTAAACACTTAATTAATTAAACACTAAGTCAACTAGCTTGGTTGTATTATTCTCTCCGGAGATCAACCCTTCTCAGCTCGAAGCTATAGGGGAACAACCCTTAGCTTCTACTTAGCTCAGCTCTAGCTATCAGCTCATATACTTTCCGTTGGAGTCACTACTCCAACAGGGAGTTAAACTTATTTAAGCCTCACGACGTCCATGATCCATGATTATAAGATCCTTCCTTGTTATAGTATCCTTAAAGGCGGAAAAAAGATAAATAAAACATCAAATAGACATAATAGACATAAGCGGAAACAGTTCTATAGAAGATAAATTTTTAGATTATTTTATTATCTACCACAGTTACCTACATCGAAATATAATTCCATCCAGGTAAGTGTTTGTCTCCACGGAAGATAATTTTCCATTGAGAAAACTACTTTTGTCCCCGCAATAGGTTTTAAACCTGTATCGCGCTGTTTTCTGTGTCTCTCGCATGTTTAGCAGGTTTGCAGATGTGGTCCTTGTCTATGTCTTCAACCAAACGCGCCTTCGGATCTCCACGACTTTTGGATTTGATCTTGGCCACCACTCCGGTCACAGCTTTTATCTTCCGGCCATCATGGCCTGGTCCGTGTCCTGCCAGACGTGGTCATTTAGAAAAATAATATAATATTTTTTAACTTACTAATTAATATTAATATATAAATTGTATTAAATTATTTCCCTTATAAATAACTGAGAGCTTATAAGAGCCCTTATAACGTTTTTTTATATCTTTATTAACAAAGAAAATTACAATCAAATAATAGAAACAAATTAGAACTAGTATTTACAATTGAAACAATTGTGCTAACTGCAGACTCTAACTAGAATTTTAAACCATTGAATTATAAAATTCAAAGGTTGAATTTTAAATGTAATATGCGCCATGGGTACACGGTACACTATACTAATAAATATAATACCTAACGTAGACCAATATTGAAACAGCGTAAGTTTGTATGTTCGCTATTCCTTCACTAGGTGTGAAGGAATGGCAAGCATATTCTCATAACTATGTATATACTGTGCAAAACTTGAAATTGGAGCAGCAAAATAAGTTCATTTTTTCCGAGAACAATACTCACCCTACGTTCAATGTCATACCGATAATTTTGGTGTCAGTCTTCTATACTCTTCAAAACGTTTAAAAAATCAATACTGTTATTGGCTGTTTGACATATTTTTTAGTTATTTTAGTGTAGCTGTGGATTTTGTCTAATCAATAAAAAAAGGCTACAATTATCAATAAAATAAAGGCTACTTCGCTAAAAACTGATAAGTTACCTACTAGATAGACCCATTGCAACAAATTTAAACACACTCAGCATGAACATAATCTGCGAATAGCACTTAAAACTGAAGACAAAATCTGTATTTTCAGAAACCGACTCTGTTTGGTTTGTGTGGGGAATCCGCGCCGCTGCTTTTGTTTAGTAAAACAACATAGCCAGTCTCGTTTCGTATCCATATCCACTTATCTGAATCTCAAGTATGCTACGTCTGGGTTTACGACGATGGGGAATTCCGGCAAATTTACTTGTTCATAAATTCATTTTGTACGTAATAAAATTTAAGGACGCTGCTGTGTTGCACTTTATTCCATAGATCGTCATAATAATGAAATAGATTCCAAACTCCTGCCCATCTGCACTCATACCTCCGCTACTGCTGCATATGCTATCAACAAACATGAAGTGTTTTGTCATAAATCATAATTTATTTATTACAAAACAGTATAACATCATTACAGGTTTTTTTAACCCCCCTCACCATAAAGAGCACGCGCGGCAGGCGGGATTGGTAATTAGCGGTTTTATTCCATACATCGTCACGTCATATTTATGAAATTATTTCATTACTAACCGTTGATCTATTATCGATATTTTTCAGGTTACTTGTCGTAAGAAGTTAAGAAGCCAGCAGTTTATCCAGGCTAATACAGGGTGGTGCAAAAGTAATGTTGTGTGTGACGTGTTGTGGAAAATGCGAGATTTCAATAAGCCCCAAAGGTGGTTGACATGACTTGTCGTTGGCGCAAAAGAATTAGTTGTCAACTAATTCTTTTGCGCCACCCGTTATAGTGAAATATACATTTATAATGTATTTATTGCTCACCTCATAAATATGAATGTAAACTCCCAGGTCAACAACTACAAACACGGACCGTATGGTGGCAAGTGTACCCAAAGCATAGACAATCAAAAATTCAAAGTAACCTTATCTAATGAATTTTGGGATAGGGGAATAATACCATTCGTACAAAGAGCTACCAACTCTAATGACAAAGGAGCTGTCGACTTTTAATTTAATTAATGTTTTTTTAACAATACAACCTCGTCGGACTTTAATTAATTAACTCCTGTCCGATGTGCTGGGGTCGGAATAAACAATAGTCGAACGTAACTATTTCACTTAGACCGGATGTACAAAATGGAACAAGCTAATTTTACAAAGAATTCGAAAACATTCGGAATACCTCTGTTTAGAATATATAGAGATATATCCTAAAGATGAAATAGATAGACAGTTTACATTTGAAAGACTCCACAGTTTTAGTCGGGGGTTCAAAAACCACAGAGGTCTTAGACAATTTAACCCGCTGTGAAGACAGAAGTAGATAAATCTTCTGATATTAAGTAATTTCATATTTGGAACATGATTTAAACCTGATAAAAGTAAAATTGTGCTGACTATTTTCAAATTACCACACTTAGGTGTCAGTTACAAACGTGTTGGTAATAGGGATTGGAATCCGGATCTGGCCGTATTGGTTTAATCAAGATAATTTTCACTTTTAGTTCCAAAATAGACTGGCGCACACGCACTACGCTGGTCCACGCATTTAAAGGCCGCTGTAGCTATTGCTGCCCCGGTTCTGTAGTGCGTCGTCGGGGATGTTCGCCGGAGCGCACGTGGACTGCTTCTACACCACTATGCGCAAGCTCTGGTGCGCAGGGTCCGGGTCAGTTCCAACAGCATTCTCAGTGTATTCGCTTACAGGTTTGCATTTATCTGTATCACAACTCACGCAGGCATATTTTAACAAATAATAATAATATTAAGAATGATTATTTGAAATGATTTGTATTTTCTGTCTTTATTATTGTGTTGTTTTAAGATTATTGTGATTTTTATATTTTATTATTTTAAATGTGTCAAATTTGACGTTACTATGGACCATTATTGTCTGAAATAAGGGAAGATTTAATTTAATTCAATTGGGTTAAGGTGCTGGTCCAGCATTTTGGGCCAAAATATCTCATTAATAACAACGTTGGAGGAAATTACATTATCACTATCTAATCGGTTCCCTCTTCACCTGACATAACATTAGCTTGAACAATTTTTAGCGAAATGAGAAACTAGTAAGTAACTCATGGAAACAGTAACAATAACAAAATAACACCATGTATCTGAAAATATTGGCCGTGGGGCCGCGGCGTACGAATATCGATCCCTCCAACTCAACCCGTGGATGTCGTAAGAGCTGACTAATGGAACCTACCAGAGGAAGGGCAGCAGCTTCCTTCTGAGTATTTTTAAACACCAACACTGCGATCACCAATCCGCCTGCCAAGCGTGGTGATTATGGCAAATCCCCCTCTACATGGGACACCATCCACTCGATGGACCGACGACATCGTAGCGGTCGCAGGGAGTCGATGGATGGAGGCGGCTCGGGACCGCTATTTGTGGCGTCGTACGGGGGAGGCTTATGTCCAGCAGTGGACGTGTATGGGCTGATGATGATCTAAAAATATTTGTTCCGGGTTCTGGGTATTTTCACGGGCCATAATGTCTTTAAAAATTACAAACAAATTAGAACTAGTGTTTACTGAGCTAACTGCAGACTATTACACAAACAATCTACAGGTAGCTCAACTGATCCATATGAATACCAGTCGGAAGCATCTCCAAGACGCTGGCTGCTCTGCCCCGCTAGTATGGCAATGCTGATGTGCTGCGCCACATACTCACCAGCTCTCGGGTCACGTGTTGCGACCACACATTCAGTTTTTTTGAAAGCCCGGAGTGCCTCGGTACCCTGTAGACCTAGGGTCTCGACTCCAAGGGAACCACTATGTACTAATGTATTGTAATAAGTATATCAGTAATCTAGTACCAATAACACAAGCTCTGCTTAGCTTATGGGTAAATGATGTGGTGTGGTCCACACCATATCATTTACTGGGGATTGACAGCATAAAAAAATGTTAGGGTACATTTTCATGATGGAGTGACGTAGCTCTGAGTACAATGAAAGAATATTCTAGATTAATGAATTACTCTGCGGTTTATCTGAGCTGTTTTTGGAGAGCTCGACAAAGCTCATTGCGGTTCTTCATTTTGATATATTTTTAAGAGAATTGTATCTCCTTTGTGCATCATCACATCACCTTACACTAGCCAAACTCGATGTGAAATGTTTGTAAGCAAAACACGACACAAAAAACTAAAACGCACTTGCTTGGTCGTCGAGTTTCAGACATGTATTAAGTAATATTTATTGAAGGCTGGATCTCAAATCTACAAGTAATGCAAATTGCGTACAAAAAGACGCGGTAACAGAATGAATTTTCGGTTAAGTATGGACGGTTTGTTTACAAACATTGTGTTGTATTTGGCTGGAATATACTTTAAAATATGAAAAAATTCGGTCTGTAAAAAGACTTGGGTAGGTACTTACTACAGCGACGTTCCTGTTACAAACGAGAAAGTAGTGAAAGAGAATCACGATTTCGTCGAACTTTACGTACGATCAAACCATTTTATATTCATGATTTCGAAGGAAATCGTTGAAAAATCAGTGAATCGTCGAGTAATTTAATATACTAATCCATAATGTATTTATTGGGTAGTAGCACACTCTTTGTGTGTCGTGAATCTATTGCTTGTAGGTGCTCGGTTTTATTTGATTACGCCCAGCCTCGGCGCCGTCGTCGGGGCATAACAAACTTTATGGGTTTATTTAAATAACTACCGGCCCACACTGCGGCTTCCCAGCCGAACCTTGCTAGTACTTTTATAACTCAATAATTCATTTAAAACCCCGCGTTAAATTCATTGAAGTTCTAAGTACTTATATTCTTCTCCGAATTCATAAATGAAAGTTCATAAACTCGTGATTAAAAGTTGAATTTGGGAGCAGTTCTCCCTGGGGTGGGTTTTTAATGAGTCTGGGATTTTAGTCATCAATAATATAAAATTATAATAAATAACCATCTAATTAGGTATCATTTGAAAATATGTAGGCACTGTTTCGTTTTATTCTACCATCAATAAACATAATAGGTAGATGAAATTATGTGAAAAGAACAAAAGGCGTAAACCAAATTTGTCGTCATACCACATTTGCGTCCATGCACTCCTCGCCTCTATTGTGCCCATGGTTGCCATGAATAGAATAGAATATAATGATATTTATTGGTACATAAATAAAACATTACATTTTTGGGTTAGCAGTGCCTTAAAGCCTATGTTAGGTTTATCTAGACACTCATCATCATCATCAGCCCATACACGTCCACTGCTGGACATAGGCCTCCCCCGTACGACGCCACAAATAGCGATCCTGAGCCGCCTCCATCCATCGACTCCCTGCGACCGCTGCGATGTCGTCGGTCCATCGAGTCGATGGTCTCCCATGTAGGGGGGGATTTGCCATAATCACCACGCTTGGCAGGCGGATTGGTGATCGCAGTGTTGGTGTTTAAAAATACTCAGAAGGAAGCTGCTGCCCTTCCTCTGGTAGGTTCCCTTAGTCGGCTTTTACGACATCCACGGGTTGAGTTGGAGGGGTCGATATTCGTATGCCGCGACCCCGCGGCTTTATCTAGACACTCGTTCTCACCTAATTGGTTCTTGTGTAAACCCTCAATAAAATCTTGATTTCATTTGTTTGATTGAATACATCACGGTAAGGAAACAAAGGCGCGAAGTGTCATTTTACATCATACCGCGGGGTGAGGCTCACCCCAGCCAACGTAGCGGAAAATAGCCTCGCCGCGATACCTCCCCGTCATTACGTCTCAGGTAGGTACGATTATTCTCCCCGTCGCAGATGTTTCATAAAAATACTATTCTTTGCAGAATTGTTCAGTAAAACATTGGTTTATGGTGTAAGCTAAGTACAGACTACAATCTGCTGCCGTAGAGCTCAGAAAATGTTTTACTTTTCTAATTTCCCGCTTATTGCGTTCCTCTTATTACGACTATTTGTACAAAAAAGCTTAGGGTCGGATTTGATTTACATAACATTTTACGTGGGAAATGATATTAGTTTAAAAAACAGTACCTCGTGTTATTGAATAAGTTAGTTTAGGAAATGAACAGTGTACAAAATGTTTTATTTTTCAAATATTCTGCTTATTCCGTTCATCCCATTACGAATATAAAAAAGCACAAAAGGCTCAGGGTCGGATTTACATAACATTTTTGATAAATCATATTTTATAAACGAGTAGGTTATAGAAAACTTTAATTTAGGAGATGGACTGTGAACATTCCTTTCTTTATGATGTACGTGTTTCTATGGAATTTCTAACAGGCGTCATAACATTCGGGTCCTTGCGGGGTAGTTTCACGTTTCTACTGAATTATTGTTGTATATGTAAGGCTTGGTTTCCACGTTTAATATAAGCTTGACAGGTACGAATAGTTCCTATTAATATAGTAAGGACCAACATTCCTATTATGGTATCTGATACTGACGACCTGAAGGGTAATTCTGGCAATATATAAACTCGATAAATATTGCAAGAACTGTCAAAATATCGAGTGATAAACAAGCGTATACTGGAAAATCTGCATATCGATATTTATCGAGGGTGTTTTTCTTTGATGAGTTGCTCGATATGTCGCACGAGAATGCAGTTTTTGGTGGTACTCGATATTTATCACATGATATTTTTATCCCGTGATAATGAGTATCACTCGATAAAGTATCACGTGATACGCAGAATTGGCCTCCTGGACCCGAACCATTGAAAATTACATTATTTGGCAAGGACACTACTAGCCGCACTACCAGTAGTCTTTAAACTATTCGAGATAGACTTTTAATTATTGGCTCAAATTACTTTTACTGCGAGTAGTTTCCGAGATATGACAGATTTCGTTTTGACAGCTGTCATCAAACATTTAGGTCTAGTTTTTGCCTTTCATTTGAGACGGTAACTGAAAGTCTAGCCCAAGCAGTATCCGTAAAGAGTTATGACTGTTTTCATATTGACAGCTTATCTCATTTTCACATTCGTTGTCAATTTTGAAGGGAACATTCTCAGTTTTATCCCATGATTATCTCGTATTTGTGACAGTTTCTGTCCAATTTTACAGTAAGTGTCAATTTGAGTCACAGTTTTTGAGTTGTTTGCTATTCCTTGAATCATCATCATCATCAGCCCGTACACGTCCACTGCTGAACATAGGCCTCCTTGAATATGCACTACTAATCCACTACTATGTGAAGTTGTTTGAGAATAGTCACAATTGATAGACATTGGGCGATATTGTCAGTAAAAAGAAATATCTATTTCCCTTAGACAATCTAATCCGGTGTCAGCTATGTATTTCCTGATTAGAATGTGTAGCTCAACTTCGAAATAAGCCAAACATTTAAATTTTACAAAACGCCTGAAAGTGTTCCTGAAAGTGTTGTTCACAAGGCAAAAAGACACTAGTAATTTTTTTTATTATAATAGACGATTCGAAGCTACCCCAAATTTTCACATGATTGAGGTTTTTCCAAATAAGATGCTTCCATTTAAGAATTAAATAAAAAACAGTTACATTTCTGAAGTTTGCTGTTACTATTATTTTATGATTTACTTATGTAGTAATTAATAAAGAAGTACATTTCTTACTGTGTTGACTGTACAATTTAATAAAAATAGGCTTGGTAGTGTAGTTAATTTGACGACCTCTGTGGCTGCACCACCGCGCCCGCACGCAGGAGGTTGTGGGTTCGATTCCCGCCTCTGGACAAATATTTGTACGATCTGCAAATATTTTTTCAGGGTGTTCTGGTCGTTTTCTATGTATCATAAAAAATATCTTTATATGTAATATATTGTATAATGTAGTATATCAGTTATCTATTATAGTACCCATAACACAAGCTCTGCTTAGCTTGGGGCTGGATAACGATGTGTGAATTGTCCAGCATAAAAATTAAATTAACTTAAAGAATTTAAATGATAGTGCGGCTGATAGTGTCCTTGCCAAATAATGGAAAATTATAATGTTGACGAGAATCGCCACAAAATCGTTAAGATTGGCGCGACCTTAAATATTGATCAATCCCCGTGCTACCCATGTATTAGGAAGGCTGACCTTAAATATTGAACAAGCACGGGGATTGATTGAGCATACTAACCATTTTTAGTGGCAACTGCAAAATGAAAGACCGTGTCTCTCCTGGCAAATTATTAATACCACTTTTCATTAATACACTTTGGTTTGCTTAAGTTGGCTGGAAAATTAAAGCGAGCTTTGCGGCTACAAAGATTTGCCTCTGTTCTAATTACTTTGTGTGTGGAAAACAGTCTTTAGGTCGAAGGTGCTTTCGTAACGAGCTTGAGTCTTGGGTGATGCTTCTGACGTGTACTATAAATTGTGCCTGTCAACATTTCTAGCAATGTAAACAGTGTTAAGGATTCGTGTCCTTATGTGTAAGGTTTATGCAGGTGTATACTATACATATCTAAAGGAATTCAAAGTGTTAAAGCCTAATTTATCATGAGGTACGCCGATCACAGATAAGGAGAGTCTTATAGCACGTCTCCATGCTCAAATATTTGTGCAAGCATGCATGCACAAATACAGTTTGCGCAAGCAAGATGGTGCGTGTGGCCGGGCTCATCTAGCTTGCGCAAACCAGTTTGTGCAATCATACGTGCACAAATGTTTGAAAGTGTAGCCAGGCTGTTAAGGAGTTATTTTGTTTTGGGCTTTTTATTAACTAACTTTTAAAAACTAACACAATAATTGTCCACGGTGCATTCTAGCAGACGGAGACGGAGACAGAGCAGCGTTATTCTGTTTTTTGAGTTAATTTCAGTACCAAACCAACGCCTTACGCCCTTCTATTTGGTTTATTTATAATATGAATGACACAAATGTTCTCTCGACCACAAGACAGATAAGAATAGGTGTTGTACGCATTATTCCCGACTAAATTTTTCTCAATAAACATCGGCCTGGACCAGAAACATTCTGCTATGCCTGCTCATTTCATAGGGATAGTCACTGCCAAAATGCGTTGAACAAATGAAGACTCCTAAAAAAAATAAGTAACAATACAAATACACAAAGCAGCTGAACAAAAATGACGTACTTAAATAAAAATGGCAAATTAACTCTTATTATAATGGAAGAACCACTATTCTCTAATTGTTTTGCTTTCTTATTTATTGATAACTAACTCTAACTTTTTACTAACTCTTCTATTTAGATTTCAACTTCTTTCGGATATTTTTATGTTTTGTTCTTCTTTATAAACTTTCACTAGGAAACATCCAGATGAGAAATTATTTAAAAAAAATAAAAAATTCGGCATATTTTGTGTTCATGCGATATTCGTGGCTTTCGAAATGGTGCAGTTTAGCGGTTGCTATTGTATTGTTAACAGAAGAAGACACTTAAATCCAGAGTATTAAACGATTTTTGATTTTTGACGGTGATTGTACCTACGACCTCTATTTGACTACCCAGCAAAGTATTAGCTGTTTGTATCGCTTAAATCCAGGGGATTTAAGTGTCTTCTTCTGTTCAACGATTTTTGGCGGTGATTATACCTACGACCTCTATCTGACTACCCAGCAAAGTATTAGCTGTTTATATTATCGCTTTTTGCTTATAATCTGAAAATACGGGCAATACGGTGATATTACTTTTTAATCAAGCTTTCGACTCGGAACGAAACCATATTTTGAATGAGTAAGTACTTCGCTTGCTTGATTATTTTACTCTACAGAATAATGTTGTCATATTTTGTGATTAGTTTACCCATTTGTTACTTACTTATAGTACAAAGACAAGTGTAGGTTATATATACAAATAGGATATAGAAATTATCTGGCTGTAGTTATAACACTTCGATGAGGATTTGGTACTTTTTCGGGAAAATGTATAGGGGCTCAAATCCACTGGTTTACGCTTAATATTTTATTCGGGTCAGTGAGGGATAAAGGTCACAACCTGCATTTAGATTTATTTCTGTGCCAGTCGACCTTGCCACTCAGTTCAGTTTGGCTTTCTAAGTTGCTCACTAGCTAGCTTGCTAATGGTTGTTCTGCAAGAAGTTAATAGGTAAAGTATTTATCGTTTTACAAAATTAAATATCCTAAATATATTTAATACCTTATTGACGGTGTTGATATTATCCTCCTAATATTATAAATTTGAAAATTGCTCTGTCTTTCTGTCTTTCTATCTGTTACCTTTTCACGCCTAAACGGCTGAACGGATCTCAATGAAATTTGGCAGGAAGGTAGATGGTATCACGGGGATGGACATAGGGTACATGAAAAGCACAGCGAAGCCGCGGGCAGCAGCTTGTAATTAATTTATAAAGGCTACTTCCCATTTGAATCAAATCAAAAACATTTATTTGTAACTAAACATAAGTACTATTAAATTAACCGTTACTTAATTAGATACAAAATTTATTTAATATTTGGAAACCTTTTCTCGCAAACCTCTTAAAACAACTGATTAAGATTAACTTCATACAATTCGTTGTGTTTGGATTGAGATACATTCAATAAATCCCCTGAGGTCGAATAAGATGGCTGATAATAATCATTTCGCATATTTTTGAAGGCGTATATAATTAATCATACTGATATTTATAAAAAGACTCAAATAGGTACTGCTGAATATCAGATCAAGAAGGTAGCCGTTACTAAAAGTACGACGAAGACGTGAAGATTTGTAAAAAGTAACATGCCATCTGAGAGTCAGAGCGCGCCAGTGTAAGTAAAAAAAAAACAATGGTGATATCCGATTCAAAACATTTCACAGACACTTTATTATAAACATATTGAGGTAAGTAAAAACTTGATGGGGAATAGGTGGTAGGTAGATTTAGTGATCAGTTAAAATCCAGTTGAATGTTAGATTGTACACATATTTCAAGTTGATTCTGTAGGTACATTTTACAGTCAGCTGGGATTGAATGATCCAGTCAATTGATTTCAATTTTATATGCCAGTACCGGCGGCGGCGGCTGACACATCAGGAAGGGTCGGAGCAGACTGACCACTTCAGTGGCGATCACTCGCGTAATACTCTAGTGGCTGAGTACCAAAGCGGCCTCCGGAATGCAGCGATCATAGGTAATCTCATAGACCTAGTTTTTTTTATCCACGAAAGGTTATCTCAAGCATAGCGTGTTGCTATTCTTATACTTTACCTCTGCTGTCTGCAAAACTGTCGTTCGCAGCAAACAACTACCCAATCAGTGTCTATTCTAAGCCCGTCATATCAACAACACAGAAAAAGTATTTGAAATGTTGGATGTAAAGCTAGATGTTAGGATATTTCTTTTCTAAAACTTTGGATGGAAGTAGGATCCTAGTTGTAGGCCTGGAATCTATTGTTACAAAGGTAACTTCTTATCTGAGAGATCAGGAAAGTTTGATAATAATCAAGGGCGCTGAATCACCATTGTATCGTAAAGGTTACGACTCGGGGTTACGATAGTTTGTTCCTGATTGAGGTGGTTTATTTCAGTTTCAGAGTAGGTCGGCTCTAAATAGATAGATTGGATTCCCGCATTGATACGCCACGAGCTCAAAGCTTTGAGTCTGGTATTCTAAATCTGCATGAGCCCATTTTTTCACTATTTTAGAGATACCGAGTTATACATATGATAGGGGATGTTTTCCGTTTCACAGGATCGGTTTATTCTAGACTCTGGAAGTCTAGACAGTAGTTTTGTCTTCAAATAGGTAGTAAACAGTTGTGTATGGGAGAAACGAATATATCCGTAAGTCCTAATTTCACTCTACTTATAGAAAAGTAGCTGTGCTTTTAAGGTTACGATAGGTTTCTTTTTAATCGATGTTCATATCATTAACTACTTTTTTAAATACTTTTAGTAGACTTTCTTACCATTTACTTGCAGGTAAAGCAATATACTTTAGCAATAATACTTGAAATGGGTTGTGGTTAGGGATTGTGGACTAGATGGTACTGGTTGGTCCCCAAACAGCCCTTTGAGATTGGTTATTTGGTGTAGGTGCCAAGGAAAGTCACTGGTATGGTATGGACTATTATATTTTCAAGACACCACTGTAATTACTGGTTAACTTATGGTAAGTATAGTAAATGGCATGTAATGGTTAATATGGTGGTTTGAACTTGCGACGACGGCGGTCGATCGCGAGCTGAGTAAGTTTAGGCAACCGTGAGAAATACGTATTCATTTGTATGCGCAGCTTAAATGCATATCTGCTGCGTAGTCGGTTTACCCGAACAATATATTTACCGGGAAAATATTAGCATAAAAGCTTCCTTAACCAGTATAAAATACAGATAGTAATAGTAGCAGGGACGACAAGCAATGGTATAATAAATTCTCTGCTAATATCGAGTAGCGAAGCAGGTGAGCCACCCCGTATTATTGCCAGCCACATCTTAGCGCCACAATATGCATCCTCACCATTCACTAAGTTTTAATTGCTCTGCCCTATTCGGGCTTGTGCTCCCCAGCCATGGTTCGTGAACATAATGATAAGACAGATAGATAGTTAGAGATAGAGTTCCTCAGATATTTTACCGCTAGCACGCGCTATTTTATATAACTTTATAATTATTTCAAGAATCTCAAGTCTTAGGTACGTATGCTGTATTAACAAAATACACGTAACACAGTTAAGCTATCTGCAGACTGTTGCATTGCATGCCTTCTCTCTTTTTCGTTGGCTTTAGAACAATCCTACTAATATTATAAATGTCAAAATTTGTATGGATTTTGTTACTCTTTCACTCAAAAACGACTGAACCGATTAGGCTGAAATTTGGTATGAGTATAGTTTGGGACCTGGGATAACATATAGGCTATTTTTTATCCCGATAAAACGCGGGTGAAGGCGCGGGCAGCAGTTAGTATTTTTATAAGTAGAGTTCTACGCGACAGACGTAAAAATCAAAGGTTCTGTTTTTTTTCTTAGCTACGGTACCCTAAAAATCTCTTCTAGGCCATTCATTCTCATGTAACCCGCCACGGCCCGTAATTTTTAGGTCAATCGTGTCATAATTTATGAACCCGTAATAATGACTGTGCTGTCGTTGAGCGGAAATTAAACGGGCTCAATACATTTTCGTATTATTTCTCCTTGATGCTCATTATTCAGTCATTTGTTTCCCGCTATTATTAGCACTTCGCCCGCCCAGTTTCACAAAAGCGGACAGAGGAGGAAATGCGTAAAATCAACAAATAGCAACGTGTCAAAATGACGTCACATTACTATTACCCAACTATTACCTATTCTATTTGTTGTTTATCTATACTAGTATTATAAAGAGGAAAGATTTGATTGTTTGTTTGCATTGAATAGGGTCCGAAACTACTGAACCGATTTGAAAAATTCTTTCTCTGTTGGGAAGCTACACTATCATAGGCTACATTATAAACTTTTTTTTAAAATTAGGTATCTTGAAATTTTAGTTAAATACCCGTGCGAAGCCGGGGCGAACCTCAAGTTTATTTATAAACATGTACATATAACCGTACGGGTACGCAACCAACACCCAGTGCAATAGAGTGCCTTATATTCTACTAGCTGCTGCCCGCGCCTTCGCCTGCGTTTTATCGGGATCAAAAGTAGCCTATATGTTATTCTAGGTCCCAAACCAAATACCATACCAAATTTCAACCAAATCAGTTCAGTAGTTTTTGCGTGAAAGAAGAAAAACCATTCATACTTACAAACTATCTATTACTAATATTCGTAGGATGTTGACTATTTTGAAATTGTGCGTGAATAATAAAATCTTGAAACCCGACTTGCTAATTGAGTCTTCTAGCTACGTTCCGAAGACGACGTGAACTGTACCCTGCGACCCTACCCTTGTTCCCTTAAAGTGCAGAGCCAAAGCTCGAGTAAAAGGTCCCTAGGGGTTTAGAAACGAGCACAAAGCCGAAGAGGACTTTACCCTCTTTCTCTGTACCTACATGGTTTCCTTTATTAAATTTTCTGCTGAAGCTCTTTTACAACACTTATTAGACTTTCTTATTCATTTCAATCTCAAGATGCGAATTTATTTACAAGAGCTTCTTCTCTGTTGAGAAATCAGAAATATAATTACAAAATTACTTTCTGGTGTAGGTGCAAGGAAAAATGGTCTACTACCTAGGAAACTCAACATTCATAAAACCAATAGTTCTATAGGTTGTCTGGTTCTTCTATCAATGGGGCCGAATATTGAGCTAGCTGGTCAGTATTTGTCAATTCCTGTTGTAACTTGTGTGCATATTAGATTCAATTTTTTGACTGGTCTAGACGCTCATATCAATTTGACGCTGACTGTACTTCCTCGTATTGTCAGAATTTCTGAAACATAATTTTCATTCCATTCATGAAATAATCAAAAATCTGTCACAATTTTATATTAGGGCTTAGCCGTAGCATAAAACTTTTCCCTCATAAATAACATTTAAGGAATCTTATTGTCGCGTTGTATTTTTGTTGACTTGCGAAAAAAATGAAAATAACCGGTACAATTTTTCTTGCTTGCAGCCAGATTTTAATACTGAAAAATTAGAGTTTAGCGGCAAAAACATTAATGCATTCTTTGGAAGGTTGCAGCTGCTGATTACAAAACATTTTGTCACCGGCAATTTGTTCTTTTCTTACTGTCAGATTTGTCAGACTTTTGCTTTGAGCTCTTTTTATTTTGTTTGTCACAGTTAAAAAACCCACGTACGCTATACGTTTATTTAATCCATCCCTTCCGATTATTTTTTTGTATATTTTATTGTAAAAAATAATGAGATGACCGTAGTGGCTTTTCACGCTGATGGATCAGGGACAAAAGCTTAAAATTTCCGGTTCGTCATAACATAAGCAAGACACCTGCCAGTAGGATTTATACGGTTCTAAATAATCAACGTTTCATAAAGTTTTCTTAAAAGAAGTAACGGTTTCGGTATTATAAAATCAAATTGCGAGTCGTAAAATATAAAACGGATTTTAATAGCCCAATACTGCGGGGATAATCTACCATAAATTTTCTAAAGGAAGGGGTTGAAAACTACCTTTATAATATTTTATCGCTATCCATGGCCTTTGGTGACTCGTGTTTTCCTTTCGATACTTTCCGGTTAGGATATCCGGCCGGTTTATGTTTTGTTCAAAAACTAGGAACTGTTAGGTATCGTGAAATATGTCCCATGCGGGTTATTTATTTAGTGAGAGAGATTCATTTTGAAATAGATGATATATTTCAATTTATTACCAATATCTCAGCCAACCAGAGTGACTACAAAATGATTATGCTAATATAGCAGACAGTCAATTGCTTCCACGTTGAATCCGCCCGCACCGTGTAATTAAACTTCATCAGGCATTCGCGCCGCGTCTTAAACTTGCTTGTATATTGCTTTGCCTGTAACCTGCTCCGTTCAACTCCTTATGGTATGCTACTCCCTGGCCACTGTTTCTCTCCTATTGCGGGAGAAGAATTCCCAACTACAACGGTCTACCTGTTAGCGGAAAAAAAGCTGCGCCAGCCTAACTACCGTCATAAATTTCTGCAAGTGGCAAAGCAGCAGGGAGTTTTTCGTGGCTCTTTAGAGAGCACTCCGGGAGAGCTTCGAGCGAAGATTTCTTGTGTGAATTAAGCCGGCGATCTCGTCTGGGATTTTACCTGTAGTGTGTTAATGCTAATGCAGGTAATGGTATGAGCACACGTTTAACGGTCGTGTTAGCAGCTGGAGCTCGGTGCTCGTGTATCATTAGTCGAGAGAGAGGGTGTTCTCAGCTTTTTGTTGCAAATGTTACGATTCACATCTGTACAGTGAACACCGCTAATGGATATTGATCCATTAATGCATTGTTTATGTTGCATATATAATCTTATTCAAGTTAAATATTTTGATTTACTGGTTATTCTATAAAACTTATAATAGCTGAGATGCAAATGCTCAGCTATGCAATTTGAAGAAAGAAAAAAGAGCCAGCAATAGTTACCTTAATAAAAGCGGCGTCGTGATGCGACGCAGGCCAGCAAATTGCCAGCACAGCTCGTCTCGGCTCGAGGGAAATTAAAACTGTTTATTTAGAAACACCATCTCTAGGTAGGCTCTCCTCATATCAGAAACTGTGCCTTATAAAACGCCATGAGATTAATCAGATTGTTAAGCAAATGTGCATGATTTATAACGACCTTTGGGTCTTAAACGAGCTCTTTGAGATTGTTATCGTGTACGTAATTACTCGGTAAATATTCTACCTTCTACGTCGTCCCCAATTTAGGTGCCTCCTTAATTATTTCAAATCCGAATAATCATTGAAAACATCCAAGATTATGTGTATTTTTTCGTGGTTTTTGTGAATTAAAGATCACAGTAACCTGCAAGAATATCACTCATGGACAAGAACCGTAATTCATATTTAAAATGCAATAAAACACAAAGTTGCTAAATTATATAAATTCCAGCGAAGACAAAACACCGCAATATTTCAGCACGGTCGGCGCTTACTTCATCCATCACACAAATCGTGACAATATCGATTACACACGAGAAAATGGCTGAATTATGGCGCCACGCAGTCAACTTTTTGCATTATTCCCTTGTTTGTTACAGTTTTTTCAACTTACAGAAAAAGGATAAATACATTTTCGTGTAAGCATATAAATTACGGGCGAAAAGTTTCAAGATTTGTATCGTGGTATATAACCTTTTTGTTGAATGAACAAAACAATGCCTCGTAATTTTATTGTTTTTTTATCTGATACAGGGAAATGATTATGAGAGTCAAAGGAACCTTTATTGCGCTTCGAAGCGTTTCGAGGTTTTTCAGGATTTTTAAAAGGGTCCGTTTCTTTTATTACCGACTAGCTGTTCCTGGCTTGGTCGCGTAGAATTTTATTTTGATTTTACGCGAGACCCTATAAATAGTTATCAGTCTTCTATTCCGGACGGAGACAAATCCAAAAAATAAATTGTGCGTAACTAATTCCACTTAGTTTTATTTAGGTCTATACTAGTTGCTGCCCGTGCCTTCGCCTGCGTTTTATCGGGATAGAAAGTAATCTTTAGGTATGTTATTTCAGGTCCCAAACTATACCAAATTTCAGCCCAATCAGTTAAGTAGTCTTTGCGTGAATGAGGAACAAACATACGAGTACATACATATGTTGCATTCATTCTCGCAAACTGTGACATTTATAATATTAGTAGGATAAAATTTGATTGATTACTCAAAACTAAGATAAGTGTATATTTCACATACCTAGCTATCATCATCATCATTATCATCATCAGCCCGTACACGTCCACAGCTGAACATAGGCCTCCCCCAAACAAGACGCCACGAATAGCGGTCCTGAGCCGCCTCCATCCAACAGTCGTAGCGGTCGCAGGGAGTCCCCTGCGACCGCTACGTTGTCGTTGGTCTATCGAGTGGGAGGTCTTTCCACACTCCGTTTCGCATTGTATCGCGGTCGCCACTCGAGAACCTTTACTCCTCAACGGTTATCGGTTCTACGAGCTATATGGCCTGCCCATCGCCACTTCAGCCTGCTGATTCTGAGAGCTATGTCGGTAACTTTGATTCTACGAATTTCCGTATTCCGGACCCTATCGCGTAGAGAAACTCCGAACTATTACAGAGGCATTTAAAAATGGTTTCGATAAGTAGGTAACACAAATGGGACAACGGATTTTTAGAAATTCCTTTGTTTAACGTAATAAATAATACTATAAATAGGTGGCTGCGCTGATTTGGTTCAGGGAAGCCCCTTAATCTCTTAAAATACGTTACTAGGAAAATTTAATTATAGTCAAATATTTTATCATACATGTAGGTAGGTTGATATAATTACGTGTATGTGTAATGTACGTACTTACATATTAAGTAGCTAGATCGTTCACTTGAAGGAGTAAGTACCCGAATAAATTCAGAGCGAAGAAGGTAAAAAGCTCCCATGGCACCTGAAAACCCTATTATTTCAGCTGAGACAAACAAAACTGATAATAAATTGCATATGACCCTATTTCTGTTAGGGACGCTTACACCTTGGACGACCTTCAGACGAATTTATCGATTGTAAGTAAATATACAGCTGTGATGCATTCTTGCACAAATGGAGGGACACCGATGGCTAATTGACAGCATAAAAATAATAAGGCATACCTATGCCCTTAAATATTATTATTTTTCGAATGGGAAGGCTATTTCATTATTAATAATAGTGGAAATACTTTACTTATATAATAGTAGATTGTTTTACAAGGGATTAAACCATCCCATTAAATACGAGGTTGTTATACTCCCGAGCGTAGTGAGGGAGGATGACAAGACCGAGTTATAATGGGTGGTTTTGGCCCGAGTAAAACACTCTACTTTTCACTTCGATTGCGAGAAAATAAAACAATTCAAAATTAGACAATGTCCAGAAATTTTATTAAAAATTAAATGTGCAGTTAGAGCAATTTTGAATGTTTAGTGATATGTTTTTCCCGGGCAATTTTATTTCGGTTCTCTGTGATTGGGATGTGATAATATTTTGAGTTGATTGTTGTGGAGTAAAAGTTGGAGAGACTCGACTCATGCTTGAGTTTCCTGCATTATTAAGATCTGAGTGCGGCTTCAGCTGAGTTGACATATTCATCCAATCCCGCGATGTAGATGCTTGGGGTTCTGTAATATTTGGTAGAATATTGATTCTTTCCGTAATCCACTGCGTGACGTGATACTTGTTTTGTATAGAGTCCTCTATATAACCTTCAGCCACTTGATCGGACCTCCATCCACCGTGCCGTTTTAATGTCGTTATATTCGCACCAGAGTCGCGGATATTCTGCGGAAACAATGGCCCGTGTAGAGTTCCGGATTTGGTAAATTTAGATAAGTGGCAATATTTTTAGGCATGTTACCAAATTTATTTTTGCCTATGACTTGCCTTGTGCATTTACCATTTTGATAATTTAGAAAAAATCTTCTCGTTGAAACATTAGTGGGACGTAACTCCTGATAGGCTTTAACTATATTAAGGTATTCTCCACTGATGACAAATTTACGCTCTTTGTTTGTTTTCGTGTTCGGCAGACTCACAGCTTGTAGGTTTGTATCCGTTTCTACGTCTTCTATATATGCGTTATATTGGCAAGCTATATTCCTCTGCATTCACCGCTGATTCCATAAATTAAAGCAACCTGTTGAAGAAAAGTTGTGTTAATAATCGTAATAACCTAGGTACATAATTTAGGTATGTAGGTATCTATTTATTTAGTTTTTTTTTAGAGTAGAGTACATAAGTAGGTTACCTTTGTTGCCAAGTATTGTTTATTTGGAGCGTTATTTAAAAATGTTTCGATTTCTTGTGTCGTCTAGACTTTAGATTTTTTTGCCTTGTATCCAGTGGACAATTTCTTCAGTAAAGCCGTTAAATTTACATATTTTTTAATATGTGTTTCGTTTGTAAGGTCATTCTTAACATTGAATATGTGCTCCAAAGAGTCGATGATTTGATTTTTTTCGATAATTCATCTAAATAAGTGAGAAAAACCCCTTCTGTAAAAGAATCCACACGTTTCTCATCTCTCCATTTCATAAAATTTTCGTAACTCTTTAAATATATTCCACGTGATTTTGTCGGCAACAGATTCATAATTATTTCTTTGCCCTTTTCTTCCATTTGCATATTAGCATCTTCACTATCACTTGATGACATTTTTCACGTTCACAATTTGGAAGTAAAAGTCAGGAAGTTAAACGTAAAAGTTTGTGATTTGAAATGAAGAAAATTCTAGAGATTTAGCGCCAATACCATCTTTTTTTTAAATCTCTATTTAACCCGCAACGAAACAGTTCGCATTCTACCGTGAAGGGAAGAATCAACCTTCATAAAAAATCACCAAGACGGTTCTATTTAAAAAAAAAAAAAGATTGACGGAGCACCAAGAAGTCGAGTTTTTACGTAAAAGAACGAATGCTTTGTACGGGCTGATGATTTTAGACAAAAATTAAAAAGAAAAAATACTTTTTAGCCCGAGGTATTAAACTCGAGTTTTAGGCCCGCTAAGCTACACTATTATGATACACTTTTTGAGCAAGAGAAGTGAAAAGTATTTCCACATGAGTAAAGAAGTATATCAGCTAATAAAGACAAAAAAAAAATACTTCTATTATATGTATTATACTATATATGGCTAATAAAACAATTACTACTATTATCATCATCAGCCCATACACGTCCCCTGCTGGACATAGGCCTCCCCCGTACGACGCCACAAATAGCGGTCCTGAGCCGCCTCCATCCATCGACTCCCTGCGACCTCTACGATGTCGTCGGGACACTATTATACGATACTTATATTAACTAAAATATAATATTTTATATATAACACTTATGTAAAAATTACGCGCATAACTTGAATAACTGCTTTGCGCAGGAATTGTAAGAAAATATTTGGGATTTTCTATGTCCAGCAGTGGATGTGTATGGGCTGATGATGATGATGATGATGATTTGGGATTTTTAGATCCTCATATTTTGCAATATGCTTCCACAAATTAACGCCTGAATCTATTATTAACATAAATAAAATTATTTTAATCTAGTTATTATTTGAATAAGAGGTTCCAATGAAGTGCTTTAGTTTGGTCAGCTAGACTGGAAATTTGGTACACGTACGTTTTTTGACCTCAAATTAAAATTATTGAAAAAAATTGGCTTAATTTTTAAAGGAAAAGTAAAGTATCGTTTATTGCATGAAATACTGTGTTCTGTGTAATAAATTTTAGAGGATAGCAATTATTTCTCGGCAAATTGAATACCATGGAAGTTTTTAATACATTCCATCAGGTAAAGCAATCCCACAAATCCTAAATCTATCCGTCGCGATTGCATCCGAGTCGCAAACAGTCGTACATCAAATAAGAGTGATGGTGGGCCATGCTCTGGACGCTCTCTCACCATCCTACATTTTTCATCCCCTTTTAAATTACTACTTTATTTTCAACATTTTTCATTCTCTCCTAGGGTATGGTCCATACTACTATATACATATACACTGCCTTATTGCTAAACATATATGTACCTATGATTGGCTTTTGTTAAAATTTGTTGGTGGCATAGTTGATGATTAAATGCACCCTGTTGTAAATATTACAAAAAAGCAGTATAATTATATTATTTTAGTATTATATAATATACTGCCTTTTTGTAATATTAAATATCCTCCAACTCCCTAAACGATGTGTACTACTATAAAAAAGATTGTTTATTGCAACTTTTGCTTATACCGCTACGAGTCGATACTTTTTTCTAACATCTCATCAACAGCCTTTAGCAGTCAGTAACTTGTCTGCAAAAGTTTTTTGGTGCAATATGAATCTCTTGCGGCTGAGGTCGTGCGACGTTAACAATGTCTAAGTTGTGCAATGGTTGACTACAGGCCTTTCTTGCGACGCTCACCGTCAGCAAATTGAATTTCTAAGTTATTCCCCAACTTGCGAAGGCAGGAATGAAGTGAGCTCGTTCCCCAGTTGTTGTTTCTGAGGAGTCTATGATTGCAGCGGAGGGCACGAGTGTCGACATCGGTTTGAAGAAGTTATCCGGGCAGAATGCTGCTCAGGGACACGACTAACAAGAAAGTGATAAACAAAACAAGTAAGTTTTGAATTTTATTGTAGCTGACTAGTGAATCTGTTGGGAATCATTAGAGTGAACTCGCAAGGGACTGGAATTGATTGCGCGTTAAAGAAGAGGCATTCACATATCCAAATGTAGTCGTAATGGGGCTGAAATGGTAGGTAATAATACCTTCTGAAAACGACATAATGATGGGTATATATGTTTCTCAACCCAATACACAAAAATACTGCGATGATATAGGAAGATTGATCGAATGAATGTCCTGTTTGTAGTGTGTATCTATAATAAACAAACATTTTCGGCTAGCCGTAGACTAAACACTACCCAAAATCAATATACGTATTATTTGTATTAGAGCTATATTACGTGCGAGTACAGATAGACCAAAATCCAGCCTCGAAGTTGGCACACACTCGAACATGAGAGATAAGAAGACAAAGAGGTATGCATTCGAAACCTCCACAAGTTGTGCCTCCAATCTCGTTGCTCGGCTCTCTATCTCCATACGAGCTTTTGGCACTGAGTTCCGACCACCAGCCACTAAACAAACCCTTAACATAAATGATTACGTGTTAGGAAACTCGACGCGATGCCCTTGGGAGATAACTCGTTCGTAACGCGAAACAGACTCTACCTATTCCAGCGTTCAAGACGTGAATTTAAAACGCCCGATTTACAATTTTGTTTAGTCACGAAGCAACCCCTCTTTTTGTTGACTCTGAACTCCTCCCTAACGTATGTGATTACTTTTTTAATTAGATTATTTTGCAGTGGTCCGCCCAAGTACCTCCCTGGCTTGCGTGTATACTATGCATTAGCACGCTCTTACCTATTAAATCTACAATAATTGCTATTATTAACTTACAAACCCACAAAGCAATCTAAGCTCTATTTCAAAGCAGGATGTTTTGGTTTCGTGTTGCATGTACACTTTTTTCTTATTATTTTCCACGATGCTTGTGCAGTAAGGACTCTCTGCTCTAACATATTTTCCATTAAAAGATTTTTTTCCACAGTAACGGTGGTTTAAAATATTCAAGACCACGTGAGAACAATTGAGCTATTATTTATGTATGTTCCAGTCTCCGTATCGTAATGTTAAACGGCCATTACATCCAGCCCCGTTTTTATAAATGGATGTATAAAATTCTCGAGTGACTTTTTATAAAGCGTACGTAGCCTCCACCCCTTTCGTTTATTTGATAGCCAATAGAATGAGATTCCAAAGAGGCTAATTCTGATTCACATCACGTAAGTATTTTAATAAAAGGTACTCGTAGGTCGGATATAAAATAAACGCAGAAAAAACGAAGCGCTTAAATTCTAAGGTGAAAAAGCGTTGATTTTGGTTTTAAATATCGTGCGCGATTCTGGCCATTCATCATTAGGTTACTGACTTCTCCTCAGCCAAGAGGTTAGGGCGTGGACGGCTAAAGAAATTCAACAGGATAATCCAAGAAAAGTATATAAGTAGGCAGAGTAATTTGTTAACAAAAGACCGAGAGTTATACTTTTAAATTTATTGCTTCTGGGATACGTTTAGAAAGGGTCTTCCTTCATCCCGTGTAGGTATTTCCCTGCCTCTATATTATGACAGCGCCCGAATTTCCACACTTTGAAAAGGGACAAAACGATAGTGCCGTTGTATTTTATTATTTATGCGCAGTACAATACTTTTATCGTTTGGGGACAATTTGTCATTCATATTTTGATAAGTATGCAGGTAAAATGTATTTTATAAGGGTCCCTTGCCGATACTTTTTTTCAGACGTGTGGAATAGAAGAAAGTAGATTTTTTATGAAAGTTTTGGCAATTGGTCATTTGGGAATTAAGATAAAGGCTAGAGTGGTGACCACGTAACGGAAGGCGCAGTGTAGGATAGGCTCCCCACGCGATGGACCGACGACCTAGTGAAGGTCTTGGGAAATCGCTGGATGCGCAAAATCGGTAATTGTGGAGATCCTTAGGGGAGGCTTATGCCCAGCAGTGGACGTCGATCAGTTGATATGACGATGATGATGATGAAGATAAAGTAACCTCGGTGTGATTTAATCCAGTAATTAGAATTTTAACCACTGAATATTTTTTGCGCGTTGTCGTCACCTGACACTCGGCATTGAGGTCCGATGGTAGGGTGTAAAATTACAAATATTGGAGTGGTGACCAATAAATTTATATTATCATGTTCAATTATTTCAACAATGACACAACAATGCCGGTGGCGTGCAAGATGCGGTAATGTCAGCCACCAATAGCTCACCGGCAGTTTGTCCGGCGATAGAGTGCACATTTGTCAGTGTTATTTTACGCCAACGTAGCTCGTGGCTCCGAGAAGTATACCCGTGATCCTGCCTGGGGCATAAATCGAGTATGCGTCCGCTAAACGCTACCAGTGAGCTACACTGACAGCACAATGTTCGCTTATCTTAATTGCCTTCGAAGATACGATCGCTCTTGAATTTATCTGCGGCGCCCCGGCAGAATAACTACGGCAGTTTTTAGCGGTACGCGGTAAAAAGTTTAATGATAGCCTGAGTGCTTTCGCTTTGGGGCGTTTTCAGACTGGATTCATTCCTACCTATGACGGATTCAAAGTTCGCAGTTCGCAAAGTTCGCTATGAGAAACTTTAGGGAAGCTGCGTGGTTCAGCAGCAAACTACGTTAGACTTCTGAACAATACGCGCAAAGGCGTGTATAACTGCAGTTGATCTCAGCTGCAGTTTTTAGGTATAAAATGTGCGGTTAGTGTGTCATCCTCTTTACCGAAAGCACTATCGTCCATCTTTCTATTGAAATAAATGAATCTGAAACGCTGCGTGTTTGGTTCACGGTTTTGCGGTAATTAAACTGTTCAATGAACCTGATTGATGATGATGATAAATACTAAAATTGCACGGTGGATGCGGATGTGATGAATAACAGGATGTAATCATTCATTACTAGTTTATGTCCCCGGCTTTACACTCGTTATTACTATGGAAAGGTTTAAAGGGGATTTTTATTCTATGGGAACTGATTTATGGGATAAAAGTAGCTTATGCTTGATTCCAGGCCAACCTCAGCTCGAGCCGTTCAGTAGTTTTGGCGTGAACAGTTAACAAACGTTCATAATACATCCAAACTTTCGCATTATAATATAACTAGCTGCTGACCGCGCCTTTGCCCGCATTTTATCGGGATGTAAAATAGCCTATATGGTATTCGGTCCCAAACTATACCCATACCAAATTTCAGCCTAATCGGTTCGGTAGTTTTTGCGTGAAAGAGTAACAAATATCCATACATCCATCCATACAAACTTTGACGTTTATAATATTATATATAATATACAGTACATATATATATATATATATATATATTTATATAAAGTAGGATAGTGTGATGGATCGTATAAATAAATTCTACAAAACAACAGCCCAACAGGGTTCACAGTGTGATACTTAACTAAATTACATACCTATTAAGCCAATGTGATGACAACAATAAATATATTGAGTATTGAGTATTGAAAACTATGGTATCTACATGTCTTATGAAAAAATACTACTTTCAAAGCAAAAAAGGTGCACGCCTGCATGGATCTTATCAAGGTAGAAATCAAGATAAACTGTCTTAGCCTGTCCCTTGACACAATCGCAACCATCCGTTGTATCTCGGAACACAATGGAAATCGGGTTATCGAGCTAACTAAATGAATTATTTAGCAGATAGTGACCAGACAGCAGGAAATCCGAATATATTTTCACGATCTTTGACCTCAATAAATGACAATTTAAATAAGTTGGTTGTGAAAAAAAAAACATTATAATAACGCCTTCCATTGTAATATGAATCTACTAATGGGAGCAGTAAAGCACACTGGATATTTGCGCACCCAAAATACTAGTCAAAATCGCTTTTCACGTCGGATGAATATATTTAATGGTCGAAAGGCAAATAGTCGTTAACTCTCCAGTTGGCACAGAGCATTGCAGCTCCGTTAATACCGGGCTGGTCACACTACCGGTTAATGTGTCATGTTAATGGTAGACCGTTAAATATCGGCTCCATTTTATGATCTTCCAATTTTATCTACCAAGTGCTGCTGATGGGGCATAAAATTCACGGGCCGCCTGCATGGATTCTGCAAGCCAGGACAACGGTCACTATTATTATTAATTTATTACAATATCAAATCATCATCATTGCCCGCTCATAGTTATGAGGACTAGCTGCTGCCCGCGCCTTCGCCCGCGTTTTATCGGGATAAAAAATTGCTTACATATTATTACAGGTCCCAAACTATACCAATGCCAAATTTCAGCCTAATCGGTTCAGTAGTTTTTGCGTTAAAGAGTAACAAATATCCATACATCCATCCATACACACTGACATTTATAATAAATGAGCCTTAGAAAACAATACTTTCTTTATTAAAACTATCCCATAGAAAGGCTTAGACGGAATTAAAAATTATCGTATAGAAAGGAATTGACGGCCTTATTGCCTTATTAAAACATGATGATCTCTGAGGTCAGGGGGTAAGTCTATTTGACGTAAGAAACGAGACGTGATCGTGACATCTCATTATTGTATGGGATTTGCGTAGTTCCCTGTCCGTACGATACAGAAAAATCCTATAGAAAAAGGAGACGATCACGTCTCGTTACTAACGTCAAATAGAATCGTCCCCCAGTTTATCTCTTAAATTTTAAGGAATAATTGATCTACTCTTTTGTCTACGTGTATTAGGGAAGTGAAAAACTATAATGAACAACCGGTTTCAGTAGCCACACTTTGGTTGGTTCCCATAACCTTGGCGTCCACCCATAATTAAGCCGAAAACTCCACATCGTTTTGAAAGTTATTTAGATACATGTCGAATGAAATTAATGACTTTTCGTTCGATTGTTTTACATGAAACAATATTATGCTCGTATTTGAAACCCCGAGCCCCCAACAACAGAACGTCGAGCCCTACAAAATTATTTACGCAAAGTCAACAACGAAAATACAACTGTGTACAAAATAGAATATGAATTTTACATTAAGAGCGTGAATAGATTTGGCGCCGGTCGTTAGTTATTGCGTAGTTACGCCGCTTGAGTTATTTTATTCAGCTGATGTTTGATTTTGAATAAAAACAATTACATGCAGAGTGTTGTGAATTCGTGGTACAATTCGCGCTTATATTCGGTACCTTATTCGAGCGATATCCCGTCCCGCTCGGGTCTAAATCCACAGGACCTATTCTGTTAAACTTATTGCTCCAATATGACAATGATAATCGCCACGTTTATGCCACATTTTGGCATTCTATCTTAGATGAAAGAGGGCAGAAATGGAGGTACGTGCGTCAAAATTGTCAAGGTTGCAACCATTCTATCAGTCTCTTCGTACTGCACGCGCACGCACAAGTTTGTTTCATCTACGTGACGATACTGCGTCTATACCTTTGTCATAGTAGAGCGATTGGTTTAAAGGATTGGCCCCGTGATCGGTGGATTGGCCATAACGGTTTTGAATAAAAATTTATAGTCATCGAAATTGCCGTCTATTGGGCGAGGCTCCATCTCAATTAAAGCCCGATTATCTAGTGAAAATGGTTCCCGCCATGTGCTCGGAACAGCTGTTGTAAGTGTTATTATCAGGGAATTATCACCGTGGCACTGCAATAACTTTCTTTGAACGTAATCTCTCTATCTATTTAATGGAGAGCAGGAAAACCTTAGCCAGGTAGAGTTTCTTAAGGTAATTTTAACTTTTTTCTAATTAGATTAGGGTTGGTATCTAATATAATGGGCATAGAATATTTACCAATTGACAAAGTCCTTAACTGACAAAAACTACTCAGATAATGTACATAGCTTAGATTTAGAAAATTAATGTTATTTTATGTACTAGTTGGTAATAAAAAACAAAGCTCTTCTTATTTTATCTATTTTTACCTATTTAATCAAATACTATAAACAAATTAAATAAGTATTTACAATTGAAACAATTGAGTTAACTGCAGACAAGAGTAAATTTAATACCTAACTTAAAATCAACAAAAAAATAAATCTTAATCCTATTTAATATAATAACTTATTCGCGTTCCCATGTTGGTTGTTTGTTGTTTCTAATATGTAGAATTTGATCTTTATCGCACGTTCAGCGTAAATCTATTTCTCTGTATGAATAAAAGAACCTTATAATGGTAAAATTTTCACGTAAAATATAATTTATACCATCCCCTTTATTCAGAAATCCCCCTAATAGCTCATGATTAAGCTTAAGTGCCTCGCCTGGCGACAATGTGTAGGTGTATTATGTGAGTAAAAAATACGGGCATTGGACTTACGGTAAAGCAGTATTTCCCGTAAACGCTTTGCAGGACTTTTATTTTGACACTTGAAGCTTTTCAGTTGCGCCTTTGCTGTTAACTATTTTTACCCGAATACCAATAGACGAGGGTTATGAGGTTGGCACTCTGTGCATGTTTGTTTGTATATTTGTAATATTTGTATGTAGCCGATTTTTATATTCCCACGTATGGCTGAAACTAGCAGTTCGATTTGATTCGGTCAGCTACGGTCACATGTCTTGAACGGCCACTTCCCATGAAAGGCCAGTTTTTTGTATGGTCACTTCCTATGAGCGACCAGCCGGGGCTAAGATGCGCGCCTCGTAACTACAACTCTCTCGATTTGTTTCAATATTCCGGTGGTTATATGCTATATGATGTCAAATTAGGATCTACGTAAGATTAGAAAATACCAATAACTATTTCTAAAATTAAATATGCTCGTGTGAGGCATCATTGCAAATGGCTTTTATCCAAAAAGATTTCTCAAATTAATAATTCTAATAAAAATATGTTAATAATGTTTACTGTTAACAAGCAATAAGCAAACAAGTAGAGAAAATATATAGTTAAAAACGAAAACTTGTGTTCGCTGGTGGTCCTAATTATATTCTTTTGATACCTAATTAATATAATAATTACGACGACATTGTAGCGGTTGCAGGGAGTCGATGGATGGAGGCGACTCAGGACCGCTATTTGTGGCGTCGTATGGGGGAGGTCTATGTCCAGCAGTGGACGTGTATGGGTTGATATGATGATGATGATAATAATTAGGTATCACGTATCACCTAACCATCATATATGGACATACATACATACAAGTAGGAACGAAGGCCTTCAACTAAGTACCTAATTATCATCAACAGAAAATGAATTTTACGTAAACGGGCTTAAGCTTATATGTAGAAAAAAATTCTATGTCTCTGGCTTTTATCTATAAGTATTTTTATTGTTTCTTTATCTGACAATATTTGGATGACCTATCGGTATCGGTTTGTAAGGAGGTTGTAAACAAACTACAGTACCTAGTCATGAACGGGCTACAAAGTTATACGTGTAGAAATACGTTCCAACTACCTACTTCAAAGTTCATCCATTAGTGTTGTAGCAATAGCGCTCACAATGTTATTTGAACATTGTAACTACTGGCACAGAATAACTATACATTTAGTACTGGTACAAATTAAGCTAGGTACACTTACGTTCAATACTAAAGTTTGGTTATTGATCCCTAAACATAACAGAGAGAATTGGTTATTTAGTCCAGTCAATGAAGCTCAAAAGAGGTTGGTTGGAAAAGTCGAAAGCAGAGTCTAGTCACTAGTCCAAAGAAAGTTACCTAGGTACTTAATATCTCAGGTACCCAACCATCATATTATGATACATACATATAAGGAGGATCATATTTATTCATAGTTAGCAGACAAAGTCCCTGCCCCTGTGAGGTGAGCCCTAGGAGTGGTGGCACAAAGAATCTCCCATTGTTTACAACTCCTAAATGATGCGTCATAGGATATTTTGACATACTACGAAAGCAGATTAAATTCTCTACAATTTTGATTCTATACATTTTTAACCTATTTCCAATCGTTGTCTAGATTTCCTCCGATTCGTCCTCATCTGTTGAATCGTGATCGGAACGAAAGCAGAAAGTTTGACGTCGGAACTTTGTTTGGACTAGTTATAAAAAATAAATAAAAATCATTTATTTCAGACCCAATTAATTGATCCATAGGTACACATAATCAAATTTAAAAACTTATATTAAAATCAAAATATAATAATAGCCCTTATCTAGCACTAGATCATTGAGCCACCAGCGATGATACCGGTTTCAGCATCATCATCCAGTGTCCCATGATACTGGAGCGGAGGTCCTGCGCCACGGTGGCCAGCAGGCTGTTGGAGCTGCAGCGCATGCGGCCCACCAGGGATGCGACCCGCTTGCGCATGATTGCATGGAACCCATCCACGTGCGCGTCCGCAAACATCCCAGATGCGCCACCATACCGCGGCAGTCCCAACAACATCCTGAAGCCGTTATTGTACTGGACGCGTAAGGCGCTGTAGGCTTTTTGTGTATATCTGGCCCACAGACTGCACGTGTAGAAAGAATTACAATACGCCTTAAAAAGTGATTTTTTGACTGGCGCTGTACAACGTGCGAATCTGCGAGCCACCATATTACACCTCACCGACAACGCCCTACGCTCCCTTTCAACATCCACATTGTCTGACAAATCATCAGTGACCCAGGTATTTAAATTGTTTCACCCAACTAAGAGGAGTACCGTAAAGCGAGACCGGAGGTACAGAGTAGCTCTTCGTACCAGCTTTGAAGAGAAGCAATTCACTCTTTTTTATATTATACCTGAGTCCATGGGCCGCTGCATATGTCTCACAAAGTTTCAGTAACCGTCTCAGGGCACTGATTGATGGGCTCAGTAGGACCATATCATCTGCGTAGCTGATATTATTTACACTATTGCCATGGATAGTACAGCCAATGTTGGTTCTACAAATTAAAAAGCTTTGGAGACATTATCCCCCCCCCCTGCCTCACCCCGCACTTAAATTTGTACTCGCGAGCCCAACCACCTGACCATGTTTTTCTGATTTAGATACCAGAACTTAAAGACATTTATGAGATCTGCACCGGGCACTTCAGTAGGTATCTTTCTCAAGCTTATCCCACAGGATGTCACGGGAAACCAGGTCAAATGCCTTCGATGGGTCCAGAAAACAGGCATATATTGGTGTCTTCTTGCTGGTATAGTATTGGGCAGTATGCTTGAGGCACAAGATTGCAGTTTCAGTAGAGAGACCGGGTTTAAACCCAAACATCTCGAATATTTAAGTGCTTCATAAGGTGTTTGTCAAGTATACTGTCCAACACTTTCGTAACCACCGTGGCTAGAGATATAGGCCTGTAGTTGGACACATCTGAGGCATCGCCGCTTTTGTTCTTGATGACAGGCACAACAATGGTCCTCATCAGCTCTTCTGGTAAGTAAGAGTGGCCGATGCAGAGATTGAAAAGCATAGCCAGTACCCTGGGCAGGTGAGGACCAGCATGTTGCAGGTGCTCCATACTGAGTCCATCATGACCAGGGGATTTTCCCCTCTTCATATTCCTAATGATCTTTATAACTTCATCAGTATCAACCTTCACATGGGAATCATCAGTGTGGACTTCAGTATTGAGCACCTGCACACGCTTGGTTGTCAACATTGGCTCAACTTTAAATTGATCCATGAAGACATTGGCAATACCTTGCGGATCAGACACACCACTCACACTCATAGGCAGACAACTCAATGGGGATAGTTTTTTAGTATTTTACCAAAAGCTGGTGAAATTTTTAGAGGCATGATGTGTATCTAATCCATTTTAATTTGGTTTTGATTGTTCTGACACCATTTTAATTTCGTCTTAGAAACCTTTCTGGTCTCAACCATGTGTTGGTAAACAGGCCCATTAGGTGACCTTCCATACATGAGCCATGTATGATAGGCCACCCGGGCCTCCCCATGAGTAAGTTTGACGTGTTTGTTTCATCCTACAACATGGGCTCGCCTCCTATTCTTACCCTGAGCAGACTCAAAACTCTCAGCTGATGCTTTGCTAAGTATATGAATCAAGTTATTATACAATGTGTCTATTGCTGAAGTGTGGTTGCTATTGAAACAAAATTTATCACAACAATTATTAAGTTCAACTGGCAACTCTATTTTGCTTAACAATGAGTGGCAAAGTGAATTATAAGATTCTATTTGGCTGTTATCTCTTTGCCCCCAAGCTACTTTACAGTTAGATTGTACATTATAATTCAAATATTTAGGCTTAATCAAGTTTATGTTACTGTGCACCACGAGTGGATAGTGATCTGACCAGTATACACCATGCCGGACAGATACACTATCCACTGTGGCCCAAGCGGCTTGGGTCACAAGGCAATGGTCTAGCCATCGCCTACTGCCATGCACATCGCTCACATATGTAAAGGTACCAGAGTTTAAGCCCAGCCTTTCAAGGTCTGCACATATCCTATCTTGTTCACAGCAAAAGTCTATAAGGTGCCTGTAAGTTATGAGACGAACATTTTTGTATGGAGGCTGGCATACCTACCTACCTACTAGTCCGCCATTTTGAAAAAAAAAACGTGATTTGGCCGCCAGTGATGAAACGCTTGTCAATCGACAGAGTAAATGATTACAAACAAAAAGTGTTCTATGATCAAATCCTCTAAGTTATAGGGTTTCTGAGATATTTGGACCCAAAAACTAAAAAAATCTGTGAATAAATGAATGAAATAAAATCCAACCAGTTCTTTTTCTTAAACACATTTTATTATAGCAGTAGATAGGTACTTAAGATAAATGGTTATCTACAACTATTCGATGGTCACCAGCGGCTTTTTAAAATTCGTCATCCGCTTCATTTTCTATATCATGTCTGATGATTATTGAATCCAAAAATGCCGCTGATGACGAAGGCCATGTATCCTGGTGTCGAGCCCATGCCATGAACCATATAACGCACATTATATGGGAACAATAGCCCAGGGTTCTTTTCCTTACTATGCACGAGTAATACCATTCCGCGATTTTTTCTCTACCCTCATTGAGGTTATTTATTAAAATATACACAAAATATGTACGGTTTCCCGAATGACGCGATTGAATTTTGGCACGTAATAGCCACAAGTTATCTGGGAACAGATTGGCATCATTTCCTCTACATACTTGCACTACATATGCACCATTTGTTTTTATATGCTCACCATAATAACTTCTGGCTTGAGCGATTTGAAAGGTTCCTAACGCCATTATTATAAGATCGTCTTACGTTAAGATAGGGAAATATTCTAGCCCGACGTTGCGTCCATTGTTTGGAAATCCACCCTGTGGTGATTTATATTATTTTGTATCACTATTTCGTTCAAGGTATTGGGGGTGTTCTGTTTTAAATTAATTTGGTTCATAATTTCGTTCACGTTATGATGTCAAGTTATGATCGTTGTTTCGAGCACCAAAAGCATTGAGTAAAGCGCATGCAATGCGAAACTCTTCATATATTTTTCTTGCAGCTACGTTTGGATATTGATTTCTCAATTGGCGCAACTGATTTTTAATGTGCCCATTAACCGTCTCGACTACCCACCTGCATATTGTCACTTTGCGTGATTCATTGGCATCTTGGGTAGTCAGTTGCCTCTCATGTCTACTTTTGGTTTTAAGCATAAAAGCTCGATATCCTGCCGCTTCCACTGCTCGAATAACGTCCCGAAAACCGCGATCAAGAATACATACATCGCCGGGCTGGAAAACTCTCCGAAATTCTTCATTTTAAATTAATTCACTCATAATAATTGCGTCAGATTTAGCAGCCCCATGAGGACCAAATGCTTCTATGACATATGCATCTGGTGCCACAATCAAAAACATCTTCAACAAATTCCAATATTTATGAAGGCTGTACGTTTTTTTTTAAACAAATTGTTAGAACTTTTTTGAACATATACATATAATATGAGTTCATTCGCAAACAGAAATGACGCGGTGTGGTTGTTCAGGACTTCCATATAAAAAATTCGGTATCGACAAAATCTTTTGACGTAATTCTTCACGATATTCTTCAGTTTGTCTATTACGCGAAAGACCCAGATTTAGTGGAACAAATTCATTCAATAAATGAGTCCGCACTCTTTTCATTACACGACCAAAGTGTACGGGGCTTAGCCGAAATAAAGAGGACAGTTTGCTTAGCACCATTGCTAAAGCCCTTTTGGGTTGTTTAAGTTGTTGCAATGATGGATTATTATCTAAAATATTCAAAAAAGCATTTTTACTGAATCCTATATAATATTGAAATGTCGCCTCGTCTATAGTCTCAACTTTTTCAAAATCTAAATATTCAATTGGCCTTTGTAAGAGTTTTAACATATCGGCTATTTGCACTGAGCTAAAAGTCTTGTGTCTAGAACGAGTATAATCTTCAAAATCCCGCCAGATAACATTTGAATGTAAGTGTTCATTGCAGACTCTTACTGCAGCAGGAATATAAATATTCTGTTTACGCAAAACATCTGATCTAATTGCTTTGTGTATTCTATGTAAGCCATCACGGACATGACATTGTGCTACAACGCAATATGACGAAGTGTACGAAGCTCTTGAAAAACCAGGGACTGAAATTCTCAAATTATAAGGGTTTGTGGCACCTTGAAGTTCGACTTGCGGAACGTCTTCTTCCAGGTCTTCGTCGGAAACTTGCATAACAATCTCATCGGAAGCTCTTATTGGAACTTCATCAGGCATCCCTTGCTGAATGGGCGGAGATAAGTCTCTTAGTGGATCACTCATTGACCCTTCAGCCGATTCACCTGAAAACGGTTCGTGCACGGAGCTTACAGCATCTGCTATACGGGCTAAGTTCTGTTGTTCCCTTGTATAATAGCGGTTAGCACGCTGAGCACATGGACGACAAATCCGGTCATATGATGGTATCTGGAACAATAAATAAAATCTGATTTTTAAATGGCATTACACATAATGATCTGACTGACTCGGATCTACTCAAAGAATAATGGGAATAAAAATAATACAATTTATAATCATAATAATATTGCCTTATAGAGGCCAAACTAGATAACGTCTATAACGATCAATTTGACAGGTACCTTTAAGGTGCATAGTAATGCAGCACTAGCGCCGCTTTGAATTTTTTCTTATATTATCTTTATGGAAAAGAATTAGCAAAAGTTCTCGACGCTAATGGATAATACCTAGTATAAGCTATTTTTTTATACCACTGTAGTTTTGTGTTTGTTGGAGCAGTGAACTGCAACGGTAAGTATATAAGCTGATAGTTATAGCAGAAGTTGAGTAGAAGCCAAGGTTTGCTACCCTATAGCTTCGTTCTGACAAGCCAATGTGGCCATGCATGTGTGTCCCATAGTGCTGCATCACTATGGGTCATAAAAGTAGTACCTGTCAGTTTGATTGATAAAGACGTTATTTAGATTGGCCTTTATAACGCAGCTTCCTAATGAAAAGTTTTTATTTTCTAATAAACCTTAATATTATTAATCCCATTTATTGTGCAATCATATTGCACACATTAAAAAAAAAGTCCTATCATGCCTTGAAATCGAAAAGTCTAAAAAGTGTGTAATCTGTGTAGTACCACAGATTAGCTGGTAATATTATCGGTGTATAAGTACGGTCACAACGCAACAGCGAAAGGAGAAATAATAATTATCTAATTAAATCGCAAAAAATACATTTTTATCCCTCTAGAAATGTGAAATTCGAATTTAACGCGGGTGAAACCGCGGGAACAGTTAGTCGTAAATAAGTAGAAATTATCTTAGAAATGGGTGGTTGTTGGAAGCTCTCTATAATACCTATTATATGACTATAGTTAACACACAGGACATAAATCGTTACACATTATCATCATACATCTCTTCATGACAATATCGTATAAGATAATTGAAAACTGTAAAAAATATTTTGTACTAACCTCGCGTGCGCCGCCGAGTCGATGGTGGAAATAAGCTTGCACATGTGGATTATCAGCCAGATATTCCTCGGTTAGCTCAAAGCTTCGTAGCTGCGGCCTAGGACGGCGTCCTCCCATACGGGGGGCTGTACTGCGTTCACAAAACAAACACTGTGATCCTGGTGGACCGGTGGTATTACTGGACATGGTAACGCAAATAACAACAACAATAAAAGTAAGGTAACAAAAATTTTACAACAAACACAACTTAACAAAATAACTGCTCGCGAGGAAAGAAAATATTCGTGCACTCAGACCAGAGATTAGAAGCCGAATGAATGATAAACGTCAAACAAAATGGCGGCTGGCGGAGTGCGGTACGGGGCGGGGAGTGTTCCGGTGCAGCGAGCCGGGTGGACTCGGTTTCTTGTAGCACGGACTTTTGATTCCTCATTTACTAAGGTGGTGGTTAGGCGATAATCGAATAACTTTATTTTTTCTTTTTTCGAACCCAAATATCTCAGAAACCGTATCACTTAGAGGATTTGATCATAGAACACTTTTTGTTTGTAATCATTTACTCTGTCGATTGACATGCATTTCATCACTGGCCGCCAAATCACGTTTTTTTCAAAATGGCGGACTAGTAAGAGTAAGTATGATCCCCACTCCTGTAAGGTGCACTGGTAGGAGTGATGGAACAAAGAAGGTCCCGTTATTTAGTTTTTGATTATCTACATCTCCTAAAAAATGCGTTATAGGAAATTGTCCGATACTACAATGCAAGCTGACAAATTTATCTACAACTAGTCCAAACAAAGTTCCGAAGTCAAACTTTCTGCTTTCGTCTTTTCCAATTCCTCAATCCTTCGTTGACTAATTCAGTCGAGAGAAGCATAAAGAGAAGGCTTACATTTTGTTGTCAGTATACAACATATTATATCAAGAATAAACAAACAAGTTTTTTTACTGAAACTTAAAATCAACTCAAATTATTTAAATTAACATTCACACTCCTTTGAGTTTAACGAGAAAAGTAGTGATCATCTAAAATTATAATTTTAGGGAACCATTTTCTATGTAAAACCCAAATTATCACAGAACTGGAAATAATCATCAAATCGACTAAAAATAATTGTTATCCGATTTTGATTTATTAAATTATTATATTATTTCGAGTCTTGAGTAACAAAAATGCTAAAACATAAAACATCATAAACATAGTTTACTACATCTCAACATAGCAGGTGCCATTAATAAACAAGAAGATTTGTACTGTTCACTTATACATCTTAAGAAACGAGATATACATGTTGACATTATCTGCCTTTGTGAAACATTCATACAAGAGGGAACAGAAATAAATCTCAAAATAAAAGGCTACAGATTGGCAGCATCTTATTCAAGAAAAAATTCGAGAGAGGTGGCGTCGTTATATTTCTTAGCAATGACATAGAGTTCAAGAATATTTCTGTTGATATGTGTGAAACCTGTACTTTTGAATGCTGCGCCGTAGATCTCACTGAATTTAAAGTAAGATTGATCTGCCTTTACAGAACACCATCATCAAATACCAACAGATTTTTAGTAAAATTGGAAGAGATGTTGATAAATTTGGGAAAACACACGAAAAAAAATTATCATGTGCGGAGAAACAAACATTAATATTTTTAAACAGTCTAGAGACTTATCTGACTACGACTGGAGGCGTTTAAACTCGATCAGAAAATCCTAGAGCCTACAAGAATCACAGAAACATCAAGATCTTGTATTGACCACATTGCCACCAATATTGAAGATGGTATGGCATTTAATTCATGACTTAGGTCTCTCTGACCACATGGCTCAACTGTTTCAATGGACTATAAAACAAAAGCCTAAAATTCAAAGGAGGAAAATACAGTATTGGTATGAACTTAAGAGAGACTACGACGATGACAACTGTAGAAAATTTTTAAACTGTATATCCAGTCTCTCCTTTCAAAATGTATTTGACGAAACTCTTGCGAACTCGGCCTTCGATACTTTTTCAGAAACTTTTACTTTGTTTTAAAATTTGTGTTTTCGTGTTATAAAAATTTGAAAAACCAATAATTTGAATAGGAACTCTAAATGGTTAACAAAAGGTCTTAAAAAAAGCAGCTCTACCAAACGAATTTTGTACCTTAAATATAGGAATAACACACGTAGTGTGAAAAACAAAGCTGCATATTTAAAGTACTGTACGTTACTAAAAATATGTTATATTGTATCACAGAAGAACAATAACATGAACTACATAAAAGATGCACCCAATAAGGCCAAAGCAGTTTGGAATATAATTAAAAAAAAATCGACAGCCTTAGAAATGGAGAAATTCATAAAATTATTGTTAATGATAGGGAAGTGACTGATCCTGCCTCTATTGCTGATTGTTTTAATAAGTTTTTTATAGACATTGTGCATAATCATATAACTGTTGACGATGACTCTATTAATTTTAATTATGAATCCAATGTCAATAGCATGTACGTTACGCCGTTAAGTTTAGAAGAACTAAGAAAGATTGTAAGCTCTCTTAAAAACTCTAAATCTGTAGGTTACGATAACATTCGCACAGATATTATTAAATTATGTATTCGTTGCATATCTGGTCCACTCTTGCATGTAATTAATCTTTCCTTGAAGCAAGGTATATTTCCAGAAAATCTTAAGCTTTCTATAGTAAAACCATTGTATAAAAAGGGCAATATATCAGAGATGAACAACTATCGACCAGTCACGTTGATACCAATTTTTTCTAAAATATTGGAAAAAGTAATGTGTAGGCGAATATATAGTTTCATCGAAACAAACAAAATCATAACGGAAGAACAAAATGGATTTCGCAAAAACAAAAGTACGTCTCTGGCTAGTTTTAATTTAGTAAAGAAAATCACTGATGCTCTGGAGAGGAAAAACCCAGTATCTGTAATATTCATGGACATGAGTAAAGCCTTTGATTTTGTTTGTCATAAAAGACTTTTAAATAAGCTTTACAAGTACGGTATCCGAGGACCAGCATATGATTGGCTGAAGTCTTATCTAGGGGATCGAAAACAGTGTGTTGAGACCTCGAATTATGACACAAAAACGAAGTCAGTATTAGCATTCAGATCAAGTTTTTTAACTAATAAATACGGCGTACCCCAAGGTAGCATTCCAGGCCCATTGCTGTTCCTCTTATATATCAATGATCTGCCAAAAGCAGTCAAACAACCATGAATTTTATTTACGGACGATACAACAATTGTAGTAGAAGGAGTTGATAAACTTAACTATGAACGAAATATAAATAATGCACTAAAAGCCGCTATAACTTTGCTTGATCAAAACAACTTGAAAATAAACATAGAAAAAACAAAGTATATACAATTTCAAACAAATAAGGGAACTCAACTAAATCTTAAAGTGTCTCATACAGACCATACAATTGAAAATATTACCTGTATTAAATTCTTAGGCATTCATATAGATTATTTATGTTCTTGGAAACTACATGTAGATTATATTTGTAAAAGATTAAATAGTTTTGTATACCCACTAAGACGCATTTCTCAGACAGTATTCAAAGAGTCTGCTATTACAGCTTACTACGGATATGTAAACTCTCTTCTCTGCTATGAAATATTGATTTGGGGCAGATGCGTTAACATAGAACCGGTTTTTATTAGGCAAAAGCAATGTTTGAGATCTATTTTTGGGTTAAAAATGACAGACTCATGCAGGCCCTACTTTAGGCAATATAAGATCTTAACGTTGACTAGTTTATACATACTAGATATAAGTGTGTTTGTTTTTAAGAATAAAAACATATTTCAAATTGCAAATCCAATGAGTAATTATAGCGTCCAATCAAAATACAAAAATAAATTATCCAGACCACAAACTAGATTGAGATTATCCCGTAATACATGATGGCGATTAAAATTTATAATACAATTCCTGACGCTTTTAAAGAAATGACATTATTATCTAAATTTAATTTGACCAAATGGCTGACTGAAAAATGTTTTTATAGTATAAATGAATTCTTTGAATATAAATTGTAATGAATTTCATCTATACATTTTTAATTATTATTTTTGACATGATTCTCTTTATTGTTAATATTCTATGTGATTTGTACGCAATCAATAATAATTTAGATTTTAAATATTCATACGTCTGGAAAGACAGGTTTTAGTAGTACTTTAGAATAAATTTAAGATCAATGTAACCTGAAATCTTATGAATAAATGAATGAATATGAATATCCATCTTGTTATAGGTTGCTGAAAAATAAAGCAGGTATCTAGCCTTGGTTGTCGCAAAATCCAAGTAAAATGTAGGTGTGTGAACATTGTGAACTTAGCGAAAAACTACCAGCTCCCAGAAGAAAGAACCTAAAAGCTTTGTTTCGGCCTCTGAGTTTCTATATTAGGTAAACCACAAGTATATAAAGCTCCATACTCAAACGCTTCCGCGTTGAATATTTTTATCTTGATAGTAAAAGTTCTCTAGAAATTAAACGGCGACTGGTATAATTAAGCGCTCACAAGTTTTATTATCTGTTAGTCTGCAATTTTAAGTGTAAATTTTAATAAAAATTCTAGATGAATAATGAAGCTTCTAACAATTTTATGATTGTTTTGATATAACTAAAAACCGACTTCAAATCCCTTAATTTTATACTGTTTATAAGTTTTTAAAACAAATACTAATGCCTCGAGAATATTATTTTTATGGGACCACCTCGGGATCATTATCTGTACAATAGTGGAAGAATTTTCAAAATCAAAATCAAAAAAATACTTAAAAAAGTAATAAAAAAAAATACATTTACAGCATTGAAAGAAAAAATAATAACCTCCATACTCAAACGCTTCCGCGTTGAATATTTTTATCTTGATAGTAAAAGTTCTCTAGAAATTAAACGGCGACTGGTATAATTAAGCGCTCACAAGTTTTATTATCTGTTAGTCTGCAATTTTAAGTGTAAATTTTAATAAAAATTCTAGATGAATAATGAAGCTTCTAACAATTTTATGATTGTTTTGATATAACTAAAAACCGACTTCAAATCCCTTAATTTTATACTGTTTATAAGTTTTTAAAACAAATACTAATGCCTCGAGAATATTATTTTTATGGGACCACCTCGGGATCATTATCTGTACAATAGTGGAAGAATTTTCAAAATCAAAATCAAAAAAATACTTAATAAAGTAATAAAAAAAAATACATTTACAGCATTGAAAGAAAAAATAATAACCTGTTTTCAAGTAGGTTGTAACAAAAAAGCAGCTTGTGTTTATTTTAAAATAGCGTCTAAAACGGTTAAATATGTAGTATGTATCTTAAATCTTTGAAAGTTTTCGTGAATTTTGAAATGACCGTAAAAAATGTCTCGTAGTCGACATTTTTTTAGTCACAGATAGCTATTATAGAACATGTTTTGTTAGTTAGTTAATGATCTATTTTAGCTTCCTCAAGCTACCGATCACCATGTATCCAGCCGAACATAGCTTTTTTCGAAGTTGGTTAAAAAACCCATTAAAACTTTGCATAGAGTACTTATTTCTATGTGAATCCACGTGTTGCTATGTAAGGCAGCCTGATGAATTATCAATCAAATTCGAAAGTACTTAACGCTGTCTGTCTGTCTTTTTTTCACGCCTAAACGACTGAAAGTAACTTAATGAAATTTGGCACGGAGGTAGCTGGTGTCCCGGGGAAAATAGGCTACTTGAAAAGCGCGTGCGAAGCCCCGGGCAGCAGCTAGTAATATTATTATAAATTCCAAATTAACTATATGTCTCTCTCTGTCTGTTATCTTTTTACGCCTAATGGCCTGAACAGATCGTAATGAAACTTGTCAGGGATGAAGACGGTTTCCCTGGGAAGGACATAGGCTAATTTTTATCTCGGAAAAGCGCACACTTAACCACGAGCAGAAGATAGTATAGAATTGATCCAAAACCTACCATGCTAAAATATGAAACCGTAGGGGTATGGCCGTAAAATTTTGGACACTGACAATCGTGACATATGTATAATATAACACACAGTAACATATGTGATCAAAAGTGACGAACGTGACCATTTTTCGCGCCTTATTTTTGAATTTTACCCGTATAGCCAACCCCCCTCTCCTCACTTCGACGCTTGTACAGAGATTGAATACACGCCATGTTGCAAAGAAGTAAGAATTATTTATTTATTTTCGATCTAGGCGTAGCTCTACCATGTCTCTGGATCTCCATCTCACAGCAAGTCAAGGATTTCAGTCTACAAATATTCATGTTGCTATAACCAAGTAGCAACAACTATTATAAAGCTTAGTTCAGATGAGTATAATTTTTCATAGTATAACAGGTGGGTCTTTTAACTATTTCATTACAATGAAATAGTAAACGTGTTCATCGCAGTGTATCGTGGCCACTTTTGTTACCAGAATAAATAGTACAGGCATTTTAGCAAAAACCTTTTGTACTAAGAAGAATGCGTTTTTGATTGTTCACCATTTGCTAGCTGTTGGCTGGGATGCGGTTTTCCATTGTATTTTTATCTCCTCTCTGTAATTTGGTCTTTATTTATCTTTGACTCACAATATAATTTGCTACAACACAATATTTGCTTCTTGGGATGAAGACTGAACAATACTTTAATGTGGTTTGTCATTAGGTGGAATGCGTTTTCAACAAATGATAGTCGACCATTGTTCATAAAAGCAACAGCTGAAACTGTAGTGGCCAAAACGGAAAAAGTTATCGACCTCGACCATCGACTTAACCACAACTTACATGTCAAAGAGTTATTGTTGTGAAATTATTATATCGCTGTCATTTTCGTTAACTATGCAAAAACCAAGGCAAAAACCAAGTAATTACCTACACATTAGGCAGTTTGAAGCGCGCGCTTTGACAACATACTTTTTTCAACAATTTTCAATTGAATTTTCGTTAATTATGCAAAACCCAAGTATCTACCCACACATTAGGTATTTCGAAGCGCGCGCTTTGACAACAAGCGTTATAATAATTCGGCGTGTTTTAAAAAACTATAATCAGACTTCTAATTCCTGAAAATGGGTTTGGTAGTAGTTTCGCTCGGAGCACTTCGATAGCGCAATAAAAGTGGCGATAAATTATAGTCTATTCTCCCGAGCAAAATAAAAAAAAAAATAACGTAAACAAACCATCTATAAGGTTCTCTATAGAACAAAGTTTCAAGTCACGGACTACGAATAATTCATTAAATTGTTTTTATAATAATGTCTTCATATATTTTTTACGGAGTGTGGGAAGACTCGATGGACCGACGACATCGTAGCGGTCGCAGGGAGTCGTTGGATAGAGGCGGCTCAGGACCGCTATTCGTGGCGTCGTTTGGGGGAGGTCTATGTTCAGCAGTTGACGTGTACGGGTTGATGATGCTGATGATATTTTTTACTACTTTTAAACTACGTAACGAATATACTTTTTTACCCATTTAAACCGTTTCAGGTAAAATCAAAATGATTAAGTTGATTTACTAAAAATATATTTTCTGACAACATGATGATTACAGCAATAAAATCTAAAAATACAGCGATAATCAAACTTTCGTTGCATTTATAACCCTACTAATAATGAAAAATTTACATGGTGCTTTTATTTTGGTCGGTTTTCACAACCACCATCTTTCTTACTTTGGTTCAACGTACCTCTCCGATAAGTTTTAACCGTTAAAGTTTCAATGTCATGCTGTAAATGTTGTTAATTTTCACGGTTGTGACTTAAAAACATGCCAAAATATCCACACCTATTCTTCTGCACTAATATTTTAAAGAGGTAAAGATACATACTTGATAATAAAAAGATATAGGGAAATCCAAAAATTTATACCAAGTAAGTACTATATAAGTTACAAAATAAGTTTGAGAACCATTGATTGATTGTTTACGTTATTTCTTTTGCTCCGGTGAATAGACTATAGTTAAAATTCGAGCCTAATTTAGTTTGATATGATGTGTGAAGGATGACGTTTGTTGTTTGTTTACAGCCATGGAAACTATTCATTACTATGGCAACGAGTCGTTCATTGTCATCGTGATAATTTGATCGTTTTCAAAAAGCTAATAATTGACTTCGAATGCCTTACTTTTACACTGTTTTGGAGTTTGGCGTGATAAATACTAATGGCCTGTATATAAATTAATTTGTGGGACCACCTCGGGATTATTTTCTATTCAATAGTGAAAAAAAAAAATCGTTCGATATATAATTGGCGGAAATATCGCGTAACATACATAAAATAATACAGTCGAATTTAGAATCTCCTCTTAGAAGTCGGTATCAGAAACGTTGTTTCCACACGAAATCTGACACAGAGTCGATAGACATAATTTTTTTTTGCGGTCTACAAGTTTTAATAACCGAAAGACGTAAAGTAAAACATTTTCTATGAACCCATGTTTTAACTTTCGATTTAGACTTAGCTATTAATATTCGATTTAGACTTAGCTATTAATATTCGATTTAGACTTAGCTATTAATATTCGATTTAGACTTAGCTATATTTCTAAAACTTAACATATTACCAAAAGCTCTATTATATCATACTTTATTGTAACATGGGTTTATAGAAAATATTTTACGATTTGAGGGAAATTATTATCAATTAAATTCTGTTCAGTTAAATTAAACTTGCTAGTTTTGTTAAAGAAAATTGGCAAATTATATAAAATTGTTAATTTATAGTTTAACTAATTTGTAATGTGTTTAAAACTTTTACATTTTTTGTAATTATCTTTAACCCAAAACTGTAATAGCTACCTACAGACCGAACAACAACTTCTGTTTACCTTTATTATTTGTTTACACTAAGTTGAAACTACTTTTCTCATGTAAGTGACCATGTCTTTTTTGAAAATAAATATATTTAAACCTAAAACCTATTTTCCGCTATGTACATTCCTTGGAGAATGCAGAAAATATTAAATGCCCCTGAAATATTTGAATTTCGCGTTAATCTCTGTCAGATTCCGTGTTGAAGACTAGGTAACAGAGTTTTTGAATAGCCCTGCTGCTGCGATACTGCGATACTTCTGTTCGCAGGTACACGACATACTCAAGCGCGCAAGCTCTTCAAGCGCGTGCGAGCCAGATTTTGGTCACAACGCTCGTGGCGCGGGCGTGCGTAAGCGCGTTTCAAAACGCCTAATGCGCAGTTACTTGCTCCAATGATAAAAGAAAATCCCTTTGGACAGGATTTTATTCTAGATGACATTGTACTTATGTATTTGTTGATTTACCTATGCTTGTAAGTGACCCACTCACACTATTTACTGCCTCTCCCATAAACTTATTTTATTTCCATTACAATTTCTTTTGAAACTCGTTGAATTTATGCACATTTCAGATATGTGGCCCATTGTCAGATTTTATGGCAAAGGCGGACGCAATAGTTACAGAGGGTGAGAATTGTGACGCCACATCCTTCACACTGCATTTCAATGTGTTCCGTTCTCATGGAAATTTTACATTCGTTTCTCACAAGGCTCTTGTACACTTGTACTCACTGATTGCTGCAAATCAGCAAGCTTATCATGGAGTAAAGTATTGATGTTTGTCAACCAGAAACGAGTTTCTAAAGTAGGATTATTAATGGAATAGCAATCAGATTTTTTCAGATTGATGTAGGTTACTTTATAATTAAGCACTCAGACAAGTCGTACTATAAATGAAAGTACTAGTATTTTCAGTTACGTATTCACAACGTGAAAATAGGAAGATGTTTTGGTATCACCAATTTGATACAACAGAATAGAGAAGAATAGAATAGAGGCAGAGATATAACATGAGTAGTATAACGCCAGGAATTATTACTCATACGAGCTCTGCTTTAGCTCACAACTTTAGGGCGGTGATAACGTCCAATTTATTGAATTTATGGATTACTAGCTGCTGCCCACGCCTTCGCCCGCGTTTTATCGGGTTAAAAAATAGCCTATATGTTATTCCAGGTCACAAACTATACCCATACCAAATTTCAGCCTAATCGGTTCAGTACTTTTTGCGTGAAAGAGTTACAAATATCCATCCATACAAAATTTTAATTTTATAATATTAAGTAGGATAGGATAGGAAGTAGGATAGGATAGGAAGTAGGATAGGATAAATAATTATATAAGTAGGAAGTAGGATCTACAGTTCAGTGGCATGCCGCACGGTGGCGTCTGTCCTCTTATAGCGCGAACAGTCATATAAAAACTGTATAAAAGTCACAAGACTAGATGACGACTCATGATTGTGGCGGAAGGTAATAAAAACAAGGCGCGCAACCTTTTATATTATACCAACACAGAGGTATAAAAGCTTTATATCTTTGAGGTGCACCATTGTGTATACCGACTTATATCGAAGTTTAAAGATATAGGTGTATATCAAATTAAAGTATGAGAAAAAATATTTTATGCATGTATGTATGTAGATTTCGTGTGTTTTTCATTTTTATACAGAGTGCTTTTTGTATGCTGGTAGGTAACATACACAAAAATATAAATAGTAAAATAATTTCGAATATCTTACAGTAAATTTTAATAAACAATAAATCAGTTCTACCTCACTTTCAAACCGCAAATATATGTACATTGAATAAATATTTATCTTTGTATATTTATTCCACACTAGCTCCCGCTCGATATTTTTAACCGACTTCAAAAGAAGGGGGTCTGTTTGTTTTTCTTTTTTCTTTTTTGTATGTATGTTACGCGATATCTCCGCCAATTATGGACCGATTTTGAAAATTCTTTCATTATTGTATAGGAAATGATCCCGAAGGTGTCCCATCTTTATCCCCAGGGGATTAGTATTTATCCCGCAAAAATTAAAATAAGTGTAAAAGTAAGAAAATTTTAAGTCGGTATATCGTTTTTTTAAACACGCCATATTGTATTATAATTCCTTCGTTTGACCACAATCTCATCTGATGGAAAGAAACGCTTGACAAGCTCTTGTCCGAAATAAAAAGTATGTAGCATGCCCATTGCCCGTCCCTGGGATACCGTCAAATTCCTTTTCAAATTTCATTAAAATCCTTTTAAGCGTGAAAAGGTAACAGGACAGATGGAATTACCTATTTTCGCTTTTATAATAAAGGGTGTCACAGAATGTTTTCGGTTTTGATTCGAGTATTACGCGCCAACCACAAACAGTAGGGGGTGGAGAGTGGTCTCAATCGCTTAGCGGGCTTTTTAAGCCATGGAAAGATTAACGGGAGTGCAGCGCAAATTTTGCGTGCGACCGTTTTATAAAAACATCGTATCAAAAACGAAATCCATCTGAAATCAAAAACGAAAAACATGACATCTGAGACACCCTATAAGTAATGAAGTAAGTAAAATGACTGATATGCCGCTACTCATAAATATGACATAACACAATTTTCTCGCCAATACGCCAACCATAGAAAATATACTGTATCTATATGTACGTACAGAGAGCAGCATCAAATGGTAACCCTCTAGCGGTAGAAGTGTAAACGTTAAAGGGGTTACCAATTGATGCTGCTCTCCATACATAAATAGGTAACTATTGGCATTTGGTGGTTAAGAAGGTCTAGAAAGGTAAGTAACTAAACAGCGATCAAATCTTCTATCAATATCCACAGAACCACCCAGAAAAAAACCTACTAAATGATAGTGCACGCGAAGACAGCGCTGATTGACTTATGTAACAAGAAAAGGATCGATTGCCTCTCGCATATGTCATGGGCAGAAAGGTTTCACGCGCTTAATCCACCCCGAGGGGCTTGCCATTAATTAGCCCAGGGTTGCCGGCTGCGGTCTGTGGCTATTGACGTATGTGTGCCTTAAATTGTTGTCCAACGATTGCTGGGTCAAAGATTCTTTCTGGAGTTCTATTAGTTGAGGTTCTTCTGGAAGTGCGCGGTAGGGAATTAACTCTCTGAAGTTAATAATTTAAACTAATACTTACCTATATGGTGTTGATATAATACTTACTTATGGTAAGTGAGATGGCAGTTTAACATGACAAAATAGATGTCTTGTTATCATCATCATCCGGTCCCGATCCGATCCAAGATGAGGTCGGCACATTTAGGTATCAGGTACCTTTTGTCGTGTAAAAGGAACGGTTGAAAACTTGATATTGTGACCGTGACGGAATATAATATAGTACATAACAGTCAAGGCCTGTACTGGGTGGCCGCGATGATGATGGCTGAAAGCGAAGGTGCAGGCCATCACAGCGCTGTCAGCATTGCAGAGATTGCAAAAATGATGACCAAGCTTGAAGGGTGAGACTGTCATAGCGTGGCCAGCAGTGCAGTCATTGCGGACCAAGGCTTGCACACCCAAATAATGCGAGGAATTAAAAAAAATATATCTTTTTCATAATAGTTTAAGGAAAATTTTACTAAAACGATATGGAAAACTGCAAATGTATTACAACTTTACATTTTGATGGTGTAATATCTTAATCTATCTCTTTAAAGTTGAGTCACAGTATTTTAGCTACAAATAAAGATTTTCTTATTCTAATAAGTTATTAACAACATCGTATGGTAGCCAACGAAAATCTATTTGAAATTCTTCTTCTTCTTTTAGCTTTGGTTCTGCACAAAGAGAATACAATACTGACGTTCTGCATCTGGATTGATTTCTGCCAGTGTCAGTTAGGTATGAATTGCGCATTTAGGACCAATAGATTAAAATTTAAGGAGGTTGAGTTTGAAAAAAAATCCAAACTCAACCTCCTATTTGCAAATCAAGGAGGTTACTTGTTCTAAAAACGTTCGCCTTTCCAAAAAGTATAATTTCTAACGTCTTAAAAGAGGTTTAATAAGCTCTCCTCAAGCTCACATGCGTTAACTCCTTGGTTTATGTCCAAAATGAGTTTTTAAACATTACTTACTCTACTACACGTAAATAAGCAATTATGTTAAAAATAACAGCAGAGACAATAAAACGAGCATATATAACGACAATAAAACGAGCATATATCTTAGTAAGCAGTCGAAAAGTTAGAATACTTGGTTTACTACAGCAAAATGGAAAAGTTTTGGAGCACACGAAAAAACACGCACCGCACCTGTGACGTATAACCGCAGTCTGATCGTAAGGTGTAAGAGATATAATTAAAAAATAAAATAAAATGGGGTGACACAGTAATGATAGAGTTTACCCCATAAGCAGAAAATAGATAACGTTTAAGAATCTACATATGTGGAGTTATAACAATTAGGTAAAGTTGAAGCTAGTTGGCAATGTTCATCGACTGCAGCATTTTACGGTACTGCCTTTTATTAGGTCATTGGTTGTCAAGCCTCTGACGTAACCCTAGGGGCATCGGGCTGGCCCCAAGAGTTCGTGGCCAAATCGAGAGGAGCGTAGACGTATCTGACAATGCCATCTGGCTCCTGGCATTGCTCGCACGCTTGCTATATTCTGATATTAATGTCAAGCTGCGTCGTGAATGGTCCTGCGTTTAAGTCCGTTGTGTATAAACTAATCTGATAATCAGGCCAAGTCCACCCATCAGTGGAACCATCTGGTTTGGAAGGGGATGAAATTCTTTATTTGTGAACTACGGTGAGACACCAATTAGAATACCTCAGTAGGGCAACGGGCGAATGTCCGCCCGCGACACACGAGTTTGCGGGTTCGATTCCCGCCTCTAAAAAATGTTTGTTCGATCTGCAGATATTTGTTCCAAGTGTTCTGGTTGTTTTCGTGGTATAATAAAAAATATTTATCTACATGTGTAGTATATTGTATTAAGTATATAAGTTATCTAGTACTAATAGCACAAGCTCTGCTTAGCTTTAGGCTAGATGATGCTGTGTGGATTGTCCAGCATTATTAATCCAGCTTCCTTCTGAGTATTTATCAACACCAACACTGCGATCACCAATTCGCCTGCCAAACGTGGTGATTATTGCAAAACCCCCCCCTACATGCGAGACCATCCACTCGATGGACCGACGACATCGTAGCGGTCGCAGAGAGTCGATAGATGCAGGCGGCTCAGCACCGCTATTTGTGGCGTCGTATGGGGGAGGCCTATGTCCAGCAGTGGACATGTATGGGCTGATATGATGATGATGATAATTAATCCGACCCATTGATTTTACCTAACCTATCCTTTATAATCCTATATAAAATCCCTAATAGTTCCTATATAATCCTTTATTTATGTATGCTAAAACCTTAACTCGTCTATACATCATCATCAGTCCATACACGCCCACTGCTGGACATAGGCCTCCCCCGTACGACGCGTCTATACATACATACTTACTATTCAGGTCAGTTTATCACAGTCACCTATTCCTTTCATAAATTATGAAAAAGAACCAAAACGCCTCAAAATGAAAAGGTTTCTGCATAAACGAGTTTCTGAAATAAATTAAATTCACAAAGAGTAAATCTTCGCTGGCAGCTTTTTATCCCTCATAAAAGGGTAAAAATTATAAAATTACTTTTTTAATATAGCTTTGTTTAGAGTTCGAGACTGGCATAGTACTAAATAATTCGCCGCCTCATCGATCGTTTGCTATTTACAGAATTGGAACAGTAACTGCTGAAGTGTGGGGATTATCTTATACTCAGTTCTAGAATTCAAGAGATTTTATGTCAACAAAAACAATTATGTATTATATAGTTATGAACGTTAGGAAAACTGATAACAAGAACAGAAAACTAAAAAGTAACAGCAAGGGTAATCACAAAAACTTACACCGAATCCCTTAGTTTTGAACTGTTTTAAAATTTTGTGGACCAAAAACCCTTGGGAATAATTTTTCTATCAGACCGTCTCGGAATCGTTCTCTATTCCAACTGCAAAAGAATCACCCGAATCAACGAACTCGTACATAAAAAAATATACATACAGCCGAACATAGAACCTCCTCCTTTTTTCGAAGTTGGTTAAAAAACAACTTCAACAACGCATTCAACACGTGTGCTGTTGAATGCGTTGTTGAAGTTGATTTTAAGCGGCGAAAAAGGTTCAAATTGGATTATGAAAACAGACGAAAGATGAATGAAATAATTAATAATGACTTTCACAACCAAAAATATTTTTGAACTTCTGCGATTTGCCTCGATATGATAGTGTAGTAAAATATTTACCCCCAATATTTCTTTGGTTTTGTAAGTTTACAAAAAATATTTTGCATTTTAGAACCGAGTATCAAGGTATTGGCTTATGGGTTGAAATCCTCATGGTAGCCTTACGTGCCTGGTCTGCCTGACAAGCTGCCCGTCGGACCACCTGTCAGGCTACTCTTTCAAACAGCCAAAGAATAATGGAAATGCACCGTCAGTCTCCCATGCTCGACCACTTCCCAACGCTGCCGACGCGACGTGTGTGTTTGAACTATTGTTGTTATTGACGACGACCGGGCGGTTTACGACTGGACTACAATAACTGGAATAAAATTTGAGGGTAGCCTTCTTCACAACCACTCGCTCGAAAATGGCTATATTGTTACACAATGGACGCCAAGCATGGAAAAACTCGATAGTACTAAAATCGAGAGGCGACAATAACTGCAATATCAAAGAAAATACCTATATCCATAAAACTAAATCTAAACTAGCTGCGCCCCGCGGTGCTACGCGCGTTATTAAACGTATTTCAATTATTATCGTCTGACAGGAACACTGATAAAGATAAAAGGATAAAATTCATTCATTTTACCCAAAAACACAGAACAATAAGTAAGCAAGAAAAAAGTATAAATCTAAAATGAACACAAGGTAATATAGTATTGGACAACTAAATGCCTAGTACTGCATAACAGCGAGATAGGGGTCCTTTTTACATTTTACATTGTTTAATACCTGTTAGATTTTAGTACCAAAATCTAGATTAGAGTTAGTTTTTAGTACTAAAATCAAACAGGTACATTGTTTAATGCCTGTTAGATTTTAGTACTAAAATCTAGATTAGAGTTAGATTTTCGTACTAAAATCAAACAGGTGTTAAACAAGGTAAAATGTAAAAAGGATACCTATCTCACTGTTATGCAGTACTAGTAGGCAATTAGTTGTCCAATACTGCGCTGGTTTTAAGATCACTGCACTTTACCACCAATATTTTAATAGGAACACCAGCGCTACGCCAGGATCTTCCTTCGATAGCATCAGCTGAGTGTTGGCCATTTAGATAGATAGATGAGAGAAGATTTTTATTTGCCTCTGCAACACACAGTAGTACACAGGTTGTATGGATACAGACATTTGACAGAACAATAAAAAATTGTTGCAACTGTACTCGATTGATTATTATTTACATATATTGTTTAAATTGTGCAACAAAATTAACGAATTTTTACTTTTTACTTTACTGTTCCAGGATCAAAAGCCGATTTTAAAATTCGGGATATAAACTATCCTGGTACCTTTCATCTAAATATTTGCAGTTGTTTGAGCGATACGGATTACCCTACACACCCACATAAATATACCTATAAAGTTTTTCGCTTTTATAGTAAAAGTGGATGGGACCAGGGGGAGGCTTTTACCCAGCAGTGCGAAACCCCAGGCTAATTAGAATATTAGTGTGATGAGGATTGAGGACCCTATGAACCAGATCCAGACACAGACAAGTACACTTATGGTGAGATGTTGTTTGTTACCTTCTCTGATTGCATGACATGTCAATTTGTGGGAGGCGGGCGATGCACCCGAATTGCATTGTGTTGGATCTCATCAGTGAAGAAAGAAAGAAAGAAAATTATTTCTTAGACACAACACAACACAAAAAAAAAACTACTTAGAACCTAACACGGTAACACGTAGTCAATATATAGATGAACAACAGAACAGAAGGTAAGTAACAGAAGGTTTTACGCGGAATTGTTACCACATATTTTTATCCGGATAGTTGTAAAGAAAATAACAGTTAAAAAATATAATCATATCAGAACAATAGTTGTATAATTATTTATAAATATAATAATAATTTACAATTGAAACACTCCAGCATTTTTTATACATTTAAGACGCGCTGCTGGGCTGCATTTCCCCGCTGTATGGTAATGCTGATGCGCTGCGCCAGATACTCACCCAGCTGGATCATAAATTAGGTGAAACTAGACGCTATGGTTCTCTTAGGTAATTTGTAAACAAGCATTACATCATCTGTTTCGATTAGAGCTTGTCTGAGAATCAAAATAACGCTCAACGTGTTATAAAATTCTCGTCTCATACAGTCTTGTTATTATAGCGGTGGTAGTGATTTCTCTATAGCCCTATCGTATGCTATAAAAAAATTACATAGCCACGAAGATACCTGTATCGTAATTTCCAAAGCCAAACGGTACAATAAAGTATTGGGTTAAAAAGAAACACGAACGTGGCCACTGCGTTTACACAACGTTAAGCTGGTCGTGACTGTTCCTGCAAAAACGGCAAGTCCTCGCATCCACTTAATTCGAATCACGTTCTGTAGCCGCGATGGGCCTGTAAACATATCAAACTAAGCGTATGACAATATGGTAGATTTGAACAGACGATGTATATCATTGTATGCATAAGGATTCAGCTGGCTTAGCTTAAAGTTACGAGACTTTAGGCGCTATTGTAACAACTTTGATACCTATCTAATATCTAACAATATGTTGCGTGCAAAATACGCACTTTGAGGGAGAATAAGTGAGCTAACTAAATATTATGATATATTCAGTTAATAGTATTGTAAGACCTACTGTACCTAAATTTCAGCAAATAAAGTATTATGATTATGATGATAATCATAATAGAAGTACATTACAAATTACTATGGTATGCTCGCGGTGGTCGAAGTATTTATTTAACGGCACTGTACTTGTGGAAAAAAATACTTATAAGCCTCTTATAAGACTGTAAAAATAAAAGTATTTTTTGGTATAGCTAGGCAGGGGGTCTATGTCCGTGATGTTGGTTTTCCAATACTATTCTATAGACCATAAAGCCAGGTCACCTTTTGTAAAAGAAGTCAATTTCGCTCAGAGAATGTGTTAATAAAACTTTTTTATAATCCCATAAATAAATCGTAAATGCGTACAAGTTCCGGCCATCAGTTTCAGCAGTTCACTGGAAAGCTATGATCGTTCTAAAACTTCTTCGGAAGCTATCAAACAGTTGGTTATCAGGTTTGGTCGGTCATGAATAGCTTATAACTAATTATTATGAATAGCTGATAGAATTTAAACTCGCTGTCCCTACAACTAGGCTACACAAGATTAAGGTATCTTTAAAGGAAAATGTATACGTTTCTACAACAAAATTAACAACCTAAAAAGGTAAAGGTTTCTTGTTCGCTTTTTTACTTTCCCATAAAAAGATGTGAAATGAAGTAAACCAAAATCAAAGCGATCACTTTATTTCCTAGTTTTAACTATGTAATTTGAGTTTTGTGACGTGTCCAAGAGTCCTGAGCACTTTGATATTTGATATGTTACCTGCGTATATGAGTATATACGATTATAATGTAATTTTTTTCGGCGAGTACGAGTAAAATGACATTCGATTTGAGGAATTTATTCGATAGATGAAGCTGTTTGAATAAGAATTGGTCGCGATCGTGCGGGATCTTTCGCGTCGCGGGCTGTCGGTGTGATCTGGGGTTTATTAGGAGGAGGCATGCGCGCTGCGGAGCCGGCGGCGGTGGCGGCGGCGGCGGCTCGGCCGGCAGTGGAACCCGGCCTACGGCGGAGCGCGCCCGCCCACGTCCGCCCTTATTATACCCCATATACTTACGTAAGTCACGTGAAAAAACTTAACACCAGTCTTTGCCGCAAGTGATTTGAATCTATAATAGAGTGATCGTGAGTGAACTGTGTGCTATAGACGTTACATTGAGATTGTGTATTTTACAGTGGAATTTATCACCATTTTATATGATGGAAGGTGAGTATCTTTGAATTGTGTATGTTATTTGACATATTACAAGTACAATTTCAAAATTCTTTATTTCACACCACGAAGAAAACATTAGAAACAGACATACATAAAACATGTACATTGGGCGGCCTTATCGCTTAGAAGCGATCTCTTCCAGGCAAACTTTGGATGGAAAGAATTATACGTATTTAAGAAAGGTTTAAGAAGTATCTAATTTTAACAAATAAATAACATTATAAATATCTAACAACAGAGGATAATATATGTTTTCAATAGCAACATAACTAAATATATAAATATAGGTGCAATATACATAAATAGATACCTATTCACTTTTCTAAGAGGAAAATTTTCTTGACACGAGGTACATATATGTTTAGTAGGTATGTATATGTATGACAAACTATGTTATACTAATATACGTTCAAAAACTACTGAACTGCTTGGCCTGAAATTTGGTATGGGTATAGTTCGGGACCTGGAACAGCATATAGGCTACTTTTTATCCCTATAAAACGCGGGCGAAGTCGCGGGCAGCAGCTAGTTAATAACATATTTTCATTACGAATATTTTCTCATGTTCAAAAATCTTGGTAATGTAATGAAGGCACTGGATTGTGACTGAAGATGTGAGAATGTGTCTTACGCTTTAGGCGCAGCTCTACCATGTCTGTGGTCTTACGTAGTTATTATATCCTTTTTGGAAATATATTTTTAACCTAAAAAGATTGTCAAAACTACGAAGCAAATCAAAATGAAATTTGACGTTTATGTAGAACATAATGCGACTTCAATGTGTGTCAGTGCTGGTAGGTTACATAGTTACAAATTATCAAATGTTTTTAAACGTTTTGAAACTCAATACAATAATGGGGCGTGTTTTAAAAAACGTAACTTCAAAGTTTTTTAAGTTTGAGGGATAAATATTAATCCCCTGGGGATACAACATTTATGGGACTTCTTCGGGGTCGTTCTCTATGTAATACTGCAATAATATTCAAAATCTGTCCATACTAGGCGGAGATATCGCGTAACATACATACAAAAAAACATACGGACGAATTAATAGCCTCCTTCTTTTGAAGTCGGTTAAAAATAAGTCTGTTTTGTCGGCACTAATCTTTTTTTTTACAGCAGTTGGTTATGATTTTGTAAGTGCTGCAAATTAGAAAATATTCTATTTTATTCTATTCGAATAACTTCTAATATTATTATTATTCATATTATAAAACGAATGTTTGGATTTAGGAGTAACATTCTGTATGAGAAAACTATTAAATAAATCCGACTAAGATTCAGTAGTAAGTAATTCTATTAAATTTCAGTCGGATCCATAAAATAACTTAAGTAGCTTTTCATTACTACTACTTTTCATTAAAATGGCGCACGAAACTGCGTCTAGAAGCTACCTAGTGTACAGTAATTTGATTTGAATTTGTTGGATGGAGTTTATACCTACTTAGATATTATCTACTTAGAGATTTCTAAGTAGATAATATCTAAGTAGGTATAAACCGACTAAGATTCAGTAGTAAGTAATTCTATTAAATTTCAGTCGGATCCATAAAATAACTTAAGTAGCTTTTCATTACTACTACTTTTCATTAAAATGGCGCACGAAACTGCGTCTAGAAGCTACCTAGTGTACAGTAATTTGATTTGAATTTGTTGGATGGATTTTATACCTACTTAGGTATTATCTACTTAGAAATCATTAGCTATTTTTATACTATAAAATTTGCCTTGGTTCAGTGCTTATTTTTATTTATATATTTAGTTAAGTTGCTATAGACAATATATATCCTCTGTTGTTAGATATTTATAATGTTATTTATTTCTGACAACTCTAGATACACCCCTGCCTTTCTTAAATTCGTATAATTCTTTCCATCCAAAGGTTGCCTGGAAGAGATCGCTTCTAAGCGATAAGGCCGCCCATTGTATTGTACATGTTTTATGTAATGTCTATTTTTAATGTTTTCTTCGTGGTGTACAATAAAGAATTTTGTAATTGTAATTGTAATTGTAATTATTTTGTAAGCTAAAGAAATAAAGTAATTGATTGTGATTCTGATTTAGATATCAATTCCGGTGTTATTACTTAGGTCCAATTTCATCGTTTACTGTCGAAACTTAGATCATGAAAACTAAGTTTGTAATACCTATTGTCTGTCTTTTATCTTTTCACGCTGAACCTTGGCCGAAACGGCTGAACGGATGTTAATGAAAGGCAGGGAGGTAGACGGTGTCTCGGGGACTGACTTAAGCTCCTTTTTATCCCGGAAAAATGGGTGCGAAACCGCGGGTAGATTCTTGTACATTCAAAAGTAATTATGTTTCTATTAAAAAGTAATTCTGTCGCAATTCAAAAATAATTCTGTCTATATGTTATATGTTCTATCTGTTACCTTTCAGGCCTAAATTGTTGAACGGATCTGTTTGAAACTTGGTGAGGTTGTTTATGGTTTCCCAGGGAAGGACATAGGTTACGACTTAGTATTATCCTGGAAAAATGCATGCAAAGATGAGGGCATAAGGGGTTATATTAACTGTTGACCTTAAAATATGCTCTGTGAGCTATGGGAAATAACGTTACAGTTCCGATTTTCTATCCATGGTTGTGTACAAAATGTTAACAGGTGGCAACACTGAATCACGTCCCTCAGCAGTCAGCATCTCATTCCTTTAAAACCTTTACTTTTGACGAAGCTGCTCCATATTTCAATACGTATAAAATCACCATATGCCGACACGCAATAACATCCTTTTACCACAAGAATCGGCTCTACACGCCCTCCAGCGTCCTTGTTGTAACTCTGAAAGGAAAATAAATAAACTTTCCAGGTAGAAAAATACGACATAATGAGGGTTTTGTGGTATTAGATTTCATTCTTAAAGGGGAATATTTTACCTCTATTTTATTCTCGTTTAATATAATGACGGTGCTCCAGAGCTCAGGTGTTATTTAAGTTGTTGCATATTTTTTCATTTTAAGAGATGTTGCAAATTATTTGTTACGTAAAAAAGGTGCTATTAGGACTTTAAGTTTAAGTTAGTATTCGTTTTTTTTATTGCCTTTTATATCTACGAAGATGAATGTCTCAAAGTGGCCTTTTTGAGGCCTAGATAAAAATTTACCGACACAACATAGTGAGATGAGCGACTGGAGACTATCAGTAAAAAAGTTGTAAATATTGTAGATCATCACAACATTACACTACGCGGTACGCCCTTAAAATTATGAACCAACTAGCTGCAACCGCACCCGCGTTTTATCGGGATAGAAATAGCCTATATGTTATTTGAAACCCAAACTATCATCATCATCATCAGCCCATACACGTCTACTGCTGGACATAGGCCTCCCCCGTACGACGCCACAAATAGCGGTCCTGAGCCGCCTCCATCCATCGACTCCCTGCGACCGCTACGATGTCATCGGTCCATCGAGTGGATGGTCTCCCATGTAGGGGGGGATCTACCCAAACTATACCCATGCAGTGACACAGATTGGCATATAGTACACGGCGCATTTGCGTTTCTGCAATTAAGCATTTTCATTAGCAAGCCGCTGTCACGCCAGTCACTTCTAAAGCCTCTGATCAATGTACACGTATCCCAATATTGGATAATAGAATATCGTAATTGTCATTTAATGTTTTTGTGTTTATTATTAATCAATAGACTCAGTTCAGTGTACAAACTCCTTTTATCACCAACCACACCCACAGTTATCTAAATAATCTATAGACTAAAATAACAAAACCCATACCAAATTTCAGCCCAATCGATTCAGTGGTTTTTGCGTGAAAGAGGGACAAACATGTATAAACATATATAATATTAGTACGATAAGGTGCTTATCAGAGAATTCCTAAGTCTAGCAGTGTACTGGTTTGTTTTTGTTGATTAAATTCCCCGCGGCCAGATATTTAGATTTATTAAGAATTCACTTTTAACTAACTTATTTCAGCGTAATAAGTTTTTTCCAGACATCGAACAATATATATATATATATATGAATGAATGAATGAATGAATGAACATTTTATTGTACTAGAAAATAAATACATTAATTAAAGATCTTATATCTAAACAAAAATGAACAGTATATATAGTATATATATATTTTCATATAAGTAGTTCTAGTTCTAGGTCTGTAATAATAATAAAACTTATGCTACTTTTCCCCTCCAATCCGTTTAGTTGTTTGTCGTGGTGTGAAGAGGTGAAAAACATCCATACAATATACATACATATGTACGTCCATCGAAACTTTCGCATTTACAATATTATTGTGTTAAAATAATGTTCAATTTGAGTACTATGTTCAGTATTTCGGGAACTTGTCCTGTAGGTTACGTTTGTTTATTTGTGTTTGTTTATTATTTGTGTATTATACAGGTTGCACCCACTTATCATAAGCTGGGTAGGTCCCAAATCACAGTGTTGTATTAAGAAATCATAGTGCCTGGTGGTACCCTGGTGGGCACTATGATTTCTTCTGTGATTTAGGTCAGGCGGCACGCAGGGCTGGTAATGCACCATTCCATCACAAGCACTTTCATTTTTTGTATGCAAGCGAGAGTGCCAAAAGTTTTGCGCACTGCGTCTCGTCGCCTTCTCAGCTGAATATGTATGGGGAAAACTTGCCAATTCAAATTCGGTTATTTATTCACCACGGTGCAGTCTTATTGAATTTTTCACTCCTGTGTTTCCTGAAAGCCAGTTCTCTGGGCCAGCAAAAGTTTTAGTAGGCCATATTTTGCCACGCGAGCAATCGTAAAACTTTTTGTTGGTTGGAAAATGCTTATCTGAATTGGTTTGGTACAAAAAAGTTTGACTGGGTTATTATTAATTGGTAGACACCCAATATTTTCCTTGTATATTATTATTATATTCTTAAAGCTATTTTCTACATATCTATATTCTGTTCTAATATGTAACATTCCATAGGTTGTGATATCACCAAATTATGACAGCCCCTTCATCCTCATTGATTCCCAATCTAAATTCCTTGTCAAGCCTACATTATTCGAAGGATTCGCCAATACGCTACAAATTGAAATACCTTTGATGTTGAGTGACGTACATAGTATGTATTACTGTATATTGAAGTTCTATTGGCGCTACAATACATTTTGTCTAGTACCTAGCTGCCTATAGATTAAGCTCAAACACACTGCTACTGTTAGTAACTACGTACTTATTCATAAGCACAACGAACACTTCACTGAAAGTGTTATAAACGTAGAGCTAACACATTGGCGAACCAACCTCCGCTACACCTTATACACGTACATATGTATTTCTACTTCACCTTTATTTAGTCCTCTTCATCAACTTTGTATACAGTATAAATTTCAATGCTATCGACTTACAAAATCGGGAATTATTTATAACATGCATTTCTAATACCGCACAAAAAAGAAAACAATTTAAACAGACATATTAAGAATATATTAGTATTTAAGACTAATAAAAACTAATCAGATTTTTGGAATATTATAATTTTTTTAGAAATTACCCCTGTGTGAGGCTTACGCACTATAATAATAAAAAAAATTGGAATAGAGAAATATGGATGTTGGCATTACATGTAGAAATTACCTTAAGTGTGGCATTATTGTCAACATCAATACCAATTGCCACCAATTCAAACACAATTGCGACATTGCCAACCTAAATACATATCTCATTTAATTTTTCCTTTTTATACATTATGTCCGGTACATATAAAAAGGAAAAATGAAATGAGATGCTATTCATGGATGGAGGCCATACTGTGGCAAACTGTTATTAAAAATAAAAGTTCACATATATTAAAAGCTATATTAAAGCTACTAGCTAAGCTATACGCACTCCTGAACACATTGCCATTCTAAATATTATGTTTATTCGTGGATTTAGCCGCATAATAATAATATTATGTACCTTAATCCACGCGCGTTCGAGATGGCATGGAATTTGTCATATACATTTGGAACTGAAACTAAAAGCTTCGGAAATTTACTTTGACATGGTTGAACCATGATAGTTCTAACCAAGTTTGAAAGTGCGGTTTGTATGAGAAATGTTACGTGAAATATTTACTTTGACAACGTTCCATCCTATTCTGACTGCGAGCGAATGATATTACGTATGTAGCTATAATGATCCTATATCGATGAGATCGCAAATCCACAATTACAATGTTTGACCGAATTTCTGCGGTTTACTTCTGCAAACCGCAACATTGTTCAAAATTGAACAATGTTGCTACGAGTGTCAATATTCCCTCCAAAATAACCGACCTCGAAAAGTCATACTTACTCGAGTGATCACGGATCACTACGTAATAATTTTGGATTAAATAACAACAGTTCATAACAGAATTGTTACGTCGCCTCCTTCACTGCTGGACATAGGCCTCCCCTGATATTGTTCCTTAAGCCGGGTGCTGACGGGTGTTACGGTATGTAATGTATGTATGTACCAAACATGTAAAACCCGTCTCGTTGTTCCTTTCCTTGCGAGCGCTTACTTTCGCCGTACTGATGGCACGAACACGTTACATTACGGTGCGTGACCTGAAAAGGCATATGTATCATTTTAAAGGTTTTAAAATCAAATCATATGCTTATCAAGTTATAACTTATAACACAATAGTCGAGCAAACAATCGTTTACCGGAATCAGTGATCATTGCTCCCTCAGTGAACTCTTTTATGGGCAAACATTTAATTTTGCCTTGAGAATGACTAAGATATACACGCATCAGCTTAAGAGCTGTCTAAGTATTACAAAAAAATAAATAAATAATGAGTTACTTGTTCTAGTTGGTACATGCTTATATGTATATCTTTATCTTTAATATAAAAACCTCTTGTGAAGGTGTTTGTAAACCAACTCGTCCGAAAGGGCTTGAACGATTTTTATGATATTTTTTGGGTATACGGTAGGTCGCTAACTTTTTTTTATACTCCTAAGTGATAGCCCGTCCACCCAAATTATTTTTTGGGTATTTTTATTTTATTATGGTTTGGCATTCAAAAATACATAACTGTCAAACAATTCAGCTCCCATTTTTTATTAGCGATAATAGTTAGTACTATAATAATCTTCAACCTTTGCCTCAGTAGTCGATAGCAAAACAACGTTTGCCAGGTCAGCTACTTTTGTGTAAAAAATATCGAAATTACCTAATTTGAGATATTTGTGACAGTTAAACCTCAGACCGTGGCTTTCTAAATAAACAACTTTATAGCTTGAATGTTCTGAATATTGTCAAGCAAAATGTGTTCAATTAGTTAAATAACAACTTTGTAGGTAAAAGCACTAAATCGTTTCATGGAAAACTTTACCTATTTGAGTGAAATTACCTGAACCTCGTGACCGGCTAGCTTGGTTAACAAAATCAATACTGACCCATTTCATAAGGTGTACCTAAACGCCCAGAGAAGGACAATGGAAAATATTCCATTAATGTGAATGAATGGCTAATAGTAATTAATTGTTGTACGTAAGTCCATAGTAGGAGATTTGTTGCAAAAACGTTACATAGAATTAGTTAGCGACTAAAATTTATAAGCTGGTTTTTGAACGTTACAAGTCGAAAGTTGTTGTAATTTTTATAACCGACTTCAAATTCCTTAGTATTTATACAGATTTTTAAGATTTACGGGACATAATACTGATCACTCGTGATCATGAATGTTTGATGAGGCCACCTCAGAAACATTCAATAGTGAAAGAATTTTCCAAATCAGTCCATATTTGACGTAGAAATCGACGAACATACATAAAAAAACATGCAGCCGAACTTAGAACCTCTTCCTCTTTTTGAAGTCGTTTAAAAAGTAGTGAAGTACATAATAAAAAAGTAATCAAAACATATTAAAGTAAATACTTCGATAAACAATTTTTGCAAATAGTAAGTTTTTGAAGTATATGAAAGGATAACTATCTTGTAGATCTTTTTAGGATTTTTTCTAGAAAGATTAGATTCCCCAAAATTTTATTTTGTTCCGCAAATAAAATTCAGGGATTAGTCAGTTTTTAGTTTTTCAAAACAATAAAATTATTTTACTGTCTATGTTATTCATTATTGGATACTGCATTGCTGGATATAGACGTTTATTATTTTCTGTCAGCCTCCTCTTGCCTTTTCAAGCAAAATCATTAATTAATCCAGGATTTCAAGCAGTGCACTTATTGCTTATCAGGTACTCCATCTAATTACGTAAAATATCACTACATACTATAATAGGAGAAGCTCATAGCCCTCCTCCGTTGGTAGTCGGGTAAAAACAAAGTCGTTTCCCGCTTTCTGTCCCTACGTATGCTTATTTATATCTTTAGAACTACGCAACGGATTTTAATGCGTTTTTATTTTAAATAGATGAGTGATTCAAGAGGAAGTTTTATCGTATAATTTAGTATCAGCATGTATTGCACTCGTGCGAAGCCGGGGCGGGTCGCTAGTCTATAATATAATTAAATGTTCCATTGGCTCGTATTTGCGAATGATTGTAATTGCTTCATTTGTCGGCAATCTCATTAAAACGGTGTTTTAATTAAATATCTAAATAAGTGTACTTTGTGGAGATCTGTGAAGCTCAATCGGAAAACAAACATACAAAATATGGATTCACCAGATTTCAATCCATCCACGCAGCATGCAGTGTGCTGTGCGCAGCTTGCTGCACCTGTTTTGTATTCAATGGGTAAATTTGATTTAGATGCCTTCTAAATCCAATTTTTTTACAACTAGTAAATTCTTCTCAAAAAATGCGTTTATCGGAGATAGAAAATTCAGTTAATCAAGAACAATAATTTGTTTGCATAAATATCAGCCCAATCTGTTCAAAAGTTTTGGCGTAGTGAGGTAACAAACATCTAAACATACAAACTTACGCAATAACGTAAAAATACAAAATAACGGAAGACATAACACTAATTACATTAGTGTTATGTGTAAAGTGAATTCCAGTTACTATGTAAAATTAATGATTTACCGTCAAGTAGAGCAAATCATTCGTTATTATATCGATTACGACGGAAGACATAACACTAATTACATTAGTGTTATGTGTATATTAATTTTACATAGTAACTGGAATTCACTTTACTCGTAACAATGGCATATTAGCTTTCTGCGAACCCTTTACTATTTTAAAAAGGTATCTAATTAATAATGGCCATAGCTTCGATACGAAAGCCAAAACTAGGATAAAGAGAAAAAACCAGCCATAGCACTTTGGCTCCTCCAACGAGAAAAGTAGCTTCGAGTGCTGTTGAAGAAGTTGTAAGAATTTATGGGAATGTTAGTCTGAAAGAGTTTACCGGCGCCTGTAGCCAGCCCGCCGCCAAGTGGGGCATTCGACTTGATCGAAGCCTTGTCCTGTCCAATAGTGTCTGAACACTGTCCTTTTTAACCGACTTCAAAAGGAGGAGGTTATCAATTCGTCTGTATGTTTTTTCCCCGCGATTTCTCCGCCAATTATGGAGCGATTTTGAAAATTCAGTATTGTATAGAAAATGATCCCGAAAAGGTCCCATAATTTTTTTATACCCAGGGGATAAGTATTTATCCCGCAAAACTTAAAATAAGTGTAAAAGTAAGGGAATTTGAAGTCGGTTTATCGTTTTTTAAAACACAACATATTATATCATTCATTTTATATACCTGAGTGAGTGTCATGATTCTAAAATAATAATTATTTATTTCAGGCATCTTCAAAATCGTATAGATGTAATCATCATCATCATCATCAGCCCATACACGTCCACTGCTGGACATAGGCCTCCCCCGTACGACGCCACAAATAGCGGTCCCGAGCCGCCTCCATCCATCGACTCTCTGCGACCGCTACGATGTCGTCAGTCCATCGAGTGGATGGTCTCCCATGTAGGGGGGGATTTGCCATAATCACCACGCTTGGCAGGGGGATTGGTGATCGCAGTGTTGGTGTTTAAAAATACTCAGACGGAAGCTGCTGCCCTTCCTCTGGTAGGTTCCTATGTAATAATATAAACTAATTCTAGGGTCCATATTATAAATATTACCTTAGACAATACGACAATATGATACTGCATAAAATATTCATCGTAGTTTTCATATTGCCACCAACCTATTATTTGCCTACAATGTACTTTTTTCACAAGTACCTAAACCTACCTCTAATGAGTAAAATTACGTTGAATGTCACATAGTTTAGCATCACATCCATTTAGTAACCGACCACAGCTGTGAAAAATTATGTCTGATTCTGATTTTAATAGGTTTTTGCAAATGAAAAAACTAAAATTTCTAATAAAGTAACAATTATCGTCTACCAAAAACCCTTTTCATGAAAGCTATAAATCTTTCTTTTAAGACTTTTTTTCTATTTAGACTACGCGAGAACAACACATAAATACCGCTAACTTTTCTTTTAGCATATTTTCTTTGCTGTTGATATTTAAAAAAAAAGTTTCCAAGAAACATTTGCCTTTGATTTCGGAAACATGGTACAGTTATATTTTGGCTATAGGTAAAGTAGATAGAAAGTAAATGAAATCTTATAAAATATTTTCCTACCAAGTTTGAATCAATAAAATCATTATTTCCGTAACATTAGAAAACAAAGTAAATTTTGATAATTAACGCTCCAAAGAAAGTCAAGAAAATTACAAACAAACAATCGTACCAAGCTTATTTAAACAAGATAAAGTACCGAGGAAATAATTTAAAACTCAAGAAGTTCGGCCAAGCTCCAAACTCGGTATTTTGAGTTTGAACTTTTGAATTTATGTTTACCCAAGTGTTGTTTTTACAACATAGCTTTTTTATTAATGTTCTTTAGGAAGCTATGAATATTCTTACACTGAAGTGTTCGTTAAAAGACAACGTTCAGTTTTATAGCAATTAATCATATTCATTTTATGGAATTAATAAATGGGCGGTGCAAAAGCACTCAATTAAATGTCGGAAAACAACGGCAAAAAGGCTCTTAATAAAACTGGAGGGCACTCCCAGTGACAGGTCCCTTTATTGATGCACAGATAAGTCCCTATCAAATATTAAACGCGGTCCATTTTGCCTTTTGGACAGTGGGTTTCTAATGAAAATACCCTTTATTTTCGACTTCCTTTTTTCATTTCAGTTACTGGTCATTTATTAGACCCAAAATCCTTCATCTGCATATACCTACTATTTGCCTTATTGGTTAGCTGAGCGTCCAATTCAATATATTGTGTATAATTTGCCCAAATAAGGAAATAAAAATGACTGCATAACTGTAATCTTTAGAATCGCTTGTAAAATAATATCTCTTTCATAAAATCCAAGGTGTCATGTCCTTTCCTTTGAATAGCTCGTTACAACGCGCTCAGTCTACAGTTTACTGCGAGTCACCCGCGATCTTTCGCTGCTGAAATGTGTTGTAGAACGGGCACTAAAATCACTTCCTTATTGACAAATGGCGTCTCTTGTTACAATACTACATCCTTTTATTTGGACTGTTTTATTTTGTATTTCCTTCCGTTTCTTTGACGTCAAATAATAATAAATTTGTGCGTTGTTCCTTCTACAAATCGAGAAAATAAGAAGGTTTCAATGATTCAGTTGGATCACGGTAAACGTCAGGTATGTTAATATTTACCTGTGGGTCTTTTAATAAATTAATTTCTATATTTATTCGTCAACGTTATATTCAATTATCTTATTTTATCTATAATTGCTCTCAGTTAAACTAGTGGTTAGCTCCTAACAATAACCTCGTGGCCGTTTTAGTTTCATTCTTCGGATTTCTGAGAGACGCGATAATAAGGGAACATTACCTAATCTGTGACAAGGGTCTGTCTCGATAAGAAGTAATATGTCATTTTTTTATTCCAAGACGTATGGCGCAAAATATATACTATTACCATGGTATAAGAAAACAAGGTATGCTCTTCCGAGACACGATGGTCACGTGGGTGTCTCCAGGTTACGTCATTGACGCCATCGGCCAATGTGAAGACAAATCTGTTTCCTGGTGTTACCAGTAGCGTCAAATCGTAACTCCCCGAACTCCTTGTATTACCTGCATAAATCTGATAAAACTATGTGATTTTGTATTTACCAATTATTTAACACATAGAATCGTGTTTTACTAACCCTGTTTTGACTGATTTAACAAACATAATGGACGATTGTCATTTTTTTATTGATTTTTCAATTGACCCTTATCACGTGTGGTACCCAACTTCTACATTTTGTTGAAATAAAGTGGCAACTGGACAGTGACCTCACCTGGAGTCACTCCCGGAATAGCAGAACTGTATATGCGAAAAGTCAATAAAAAAAAATTGAATTCCTATTGTTTTTTTGGTTTCTCCGTATTCTGAAACGGTCAAAGAGGTTAGCTAAGTTTGAAGTAGTAGTTAGTAAAATGTAATTTCCGAATTCGTAGTTCAAAAAAATGAGAGCTCAAATCTAGCTTACAAGAGCTCTCATTTGGTAGAGATTCGTAGGTAGAATATATGACTTCATCTAAAGGTCTAAAATGAATGCACCGAGTATGCACTAAACTATCCCACTTCGGAACATTACAAATCGGATTAATAAAAAAATCTTTATACGCTAGAAAATAAATAATAACTCTTATGTCTGGAAGAGATCGCTCTTAGCGATAAGGCTGCCTTTTGTACTGTTTATTTTTTCATTTAGATAGAAGATTTTGTATTAATGTTAATTTAAGTACAATAAAGTGTTCATTCATTCTTTTGAAATGTACTTTTAAGAGACCAAACATTTAATGTTTGGACGCACTTGTTTTAAAAACCACTCAACGGATTTGGCTCTACTAAGTTACCAGCATATATCACACATTTCATCTTTTTAAGAATCTTATATAGATTTCACGTAAATCGGATAACGGCTGGACAGTTATGCTCGAAGTGACTTTTACACAATAAAGCCAAATCACTCAAATTGCCACTGAGATCTTCGTTTGCTCATTCCGATCAATAAAAACAACCCAAGTAGGTTTACAGAAAACTACGGTATTGGTGATTTATTCTTGCCTGTCGTAATAGAAAATATGTTTTTTTCATAAATGCATTAAAATGTGGGGTCAGGTCGAACTTTTTTCTCAGCTGTCCCTTAAGAACGGTGCGGATAGCCTTAAAACCCATACAAGCGTACTTTCCGCTTCATTTGGAAACGATGTCCCCGATCTTATTGAAATGTTCGATACGTAATCAGATGAAAAATAGTTATGTTTGTAGCGGTTTAGTTTAAAAAAAACATTATGATCTTGAAATGAGACAGAATCTAATGTTGACCACCAAATCGAGTCATTTTCAAGCGATTTTCATGCATGATAGACTAGATATTATTCGAATATCTGTCGCCTTGAAAACATCCTAAATATATTCAACATTATAAATAATCAACAATATTTCTGAAATCAATCAAAATGCATAGGAAATTACGAAAAAAATATAAATTATAATAAAAATATAAAAAAAAATTGTGAAATTCCTTCTAGTTTTGTAATGCATAAACAAGCATAAATTATCCGGTTAATTCGGATTTCGAACAAACCGGATTGCAATCTCTAGACGTGAAACAACAACAAATCCGCATGGGCCGGCCGCTGAGATTTGGGAGAGGTTTGTAGGTCAGGCTGATAGATGGGAATTATTTGACATTCAGCTCAATTTCTAAGATGATGATTGTGGAAACAATAAACAAAAAATAAATAAAAGGACAGCAAGAAAAATCAGCAGATATTTCCGCAAGTTAGCCATATCATATACTTCCGAGCAAAATGTGTTTGGCTCCCCGTTTCACCAACACAAACACAAACGCACTGAGTGCATTTTCATGGAGGCGATGGGTAAACATACGACGCTATTTTCCCGATATGTTTTTAAAATACAATGTTTAATGCGGAGGCATCCGTTTATAATTATTATGGAATTTCAATATCCCACGGCGAAATAACATCCCAATTTTTAAGGCCACTGATTCATGAGGTTTCCTTGGCGCACTCGGCTAAGGTTTACCTCCGACGTAGGGGAAGGTACGATTCCGCGGCGGAAGAAATGTTTGTACGATCTGCTGATAGTTTTGTTTTGAGTACTTTTTTATTACACCCACAGTATTCTATGTAGGGGGGGGGGGGGGGATATTACGGTATTTATTTTGTCGTTGAACGCGCGATTTCTAAAACGACATGTGAGCTTGAGTCGCCGTTGCCAGGCAACGATTCCCCCGCCCCCGCCGCAAAATTCACAATATTATACTTACCTGTAGGTATTTAAAGATGCTTTGTACCTACAAAAAAATACACGGGATTGTGGGTAGGGGTAACCCCCCTGGGTTAGTCTTAAACCTCACGACATATAACCACGGGGGAGGGGGGTTAAAAAGATACGATAAATACATCACGAGATTAAAGGACGACCCCTAGGCATGATAAAAAAGTAAGTATTAAGTATATCAGTAGCGGCGTAGCGTTCTAAACCATGAAATAATAACATCATAAGTGACAGCTTGAGCAATTAACAATTAATCATGAGCAATTAATCATGTGCATAATATTTAAATGAAAAAATATTTAGGAACAATTCCGCGTATAACCTATTATTTATGATCATGTTTATCCAGTAAGGGGTAACTATTTAGTACCTACGTACGCGTAGCATAATATTTATGTACCTACCGAAATTCTACGTAATATTTTAAAACAAGCACATATATTTTTAAAGGCTGCATACTTATGTACATACATATGTACGAACTGCGTTGATATTGATTTTAAGTGGCACAGTGCCAGAGTGTAGTTTTGTGCGCTTTGACCATGACACAGATCTCAAGAACAGCGTTTTAGAGATGTCAGGGTCTTCAGATTAGGGACGTACTGGGACTAGAAATATCCATTGCAGTTGGAAGTTACTTTCTTACCACTACTCTTCAACTTATACATATGTATACCCACTACATATTTTTTAATCGAACGATACTATAATTCTTTTGAAGGTTAGATTTATACCTTAATGTATAGAGTAGGTAAAAAATCGCTGCTGTCTAATCCTACTAATGATAGGTAACTAGACAAAAATGACTGGAAAAAAGATTGGAAAGTTCAATTTTTGTAGTATTATTATCTAGACTTTATCTCGAAGTGAAATACAGAGGTAGAGAAATAATACTGGCACTTTATTGGACCCCGTAACTTTCCGTACATTAACATGGTCTTCGGTTGGGTGTAAGGTGTTGCGCGCATCGCCCGTGCGGGACTGCTGTCGAACAGCCTTGGTCATCACGTGACGGATTATGTGCTTAGGCTGCCGGTCGGATATCTCGTCATGCCAGCCTTAACGACATCATCCAGCGGCCCTTTCTGACCGCTAACGTACCAGCTATTCTCGAACCGAATGGCCTGTTACGTGCCGATGGTAAGAGGCCCGTGACACTAGTGCATTAGGAGCTAGTTAGCAACGTCGAGATTCTGAGAGATTTGAAAGCAAGACCATCCGAAATATGTTTTACATACCCCTAAACGTGAGCAACAAGCATATGTATTATTGACATGAAAATGCCTACAGTCAAGCAAGAGTTAGATAATTTGAGCAAAAAATACCAACCAAGACTCGATCGAATCGGACATTAACCTGGATTATTGATCCAAAAATCAGATAGCCAAACAGCAGAGAACAGAAAGAAAAACTAACAATTAAATAATACAAACTGTTGAGCTAAGTATAAAAAAGTAAGTACCAATCGGAAGCGTCCCCAAGACGTTGGCTGCATTGCCTCGCTGTATGGCAATGCTGATGCGCTGCGCCAGATACTCACCAGCTCTCGGGTCATGTATCGCTTCGACTTTTAGACCTTCTAACCAGTTTTGACCATACGCTCCAATAAATTGTAAACCTGTTTAGATAGGTGAATATTATCGCATCATCGCATTCTGGCCATCGGCAGAGATTTCACGCTCATACCTTGGAACCGTACGCTCGCGGACCGTAAGATTCAAGAGGAACTTCCTCCCGCCAACACTCACTACTGAGGTTTTCCCATTCACAATTTTTATGAAAATGATCAATGGTATTCCGGGGAGTTTGAATCATGTGTTGTCACTTTACCACTTTACCATGACAAATAGGAGAAACATAAAAAAAAACTCTTGTTGCTCGAGTCATATAGTTGTATGTATGAAGTTGTTTTTTCCAGAACTGTCGGCTATTTACTAACAAACCCTCGCAGAAATGAAGAGCGGATCCGACCGGCCGCGGCCAGTAAAGGCATTAAATCTGTCTAGGGCGTTCGATTTGCATTACGAAAATTGCATTTTGACTCGACGGCGGCGACAACCAGACGCCAGATCTTTGCAGAAAAGTTACGCATTATTGCTTTTTAGCTGATTTGAATGAGGCGGTAGAGCTTGTACTGGTTTGTTATCGTCGACGTCTGCTACCTTGACCTCACTGAAGAGCAGCTCAATAAGCTTGAACGTCTCCAAAACGTCTGTATACGGTTTATTTTTGGGCTTCGCAAATATGACCATATTTCGGAGTTCCGCACAAAACTCAAGTGGCTTCCTATCCGTCTTCGCCGGGATTCTCACATACTTTCTCTTCTTTATAACATACTCTTCAACCCTCTCACTCCACTATATTTAAAGGAGCGTTTTGAGTTTCTCCACTGTTCCCATCCCCATCCTTCTCGTATCCTTCGCTCTTCAGAAAACTTGGTATTAAACATGCCTCTCCACCGAACCAGTTTCTATGGCAAATCCTTTTCTATCCAGGCCGTAAAGTTGTGGAACGCACTACCTGAGTTTATTAGGAAAGCTGGATCTCTACCTGTTTTTAAAGCTCGCGTCAAAGATTTTTATCTGTCGGAAAAGTAATTATTGGTACCTATCTATTCTATATCTTGGTATTTATTTATTTATTACATATAAATAATATATTTTCTACTATAAGTATATTGTTGTTAATCTTATTTTATGTATTAATGTTGTATACACCCTTGCTTTTCTTAAATTGAAAATTTTCTATCCATCCTAAGGTTGCCTGGAAGAAATCGCTTCTAAGCGATAAGGCCGCCCATTGTACTTGTTTATGTTAATGTCTATCTGTTTTATTTGTCTTTGTGGTGTACAATAAAGAGTTTTGTATTGTATTTGTATTGTTATCGTCTTTGATAATAAAATGAAGTTAAACCTGTCATCTAGAGAAGATGTTCCAATTATAAACTTAATGCAATGTTCACAGGGGATGATGAAGATGAAATTAAGCAAATGCAACTACGAATAACTTTATAATCTTGGAATTTTGATAAATGCCTCGTAGTCGTTGCCAGTTTCAAGGAATTAGAGTTAAAATGAAATAGTGTGCAAGTTACTAAGAGTTCCTCCGAGTAAAGCTTCTTACCGTTTATCCCTGCCCGCCAGCCGGGACAACTCACACCTAAAATGGGTGATGGTGATGACGTACGAACTTGAAGTACGTGGTTTTTAAGATCGCGAACTTCGCTCGACGTCGTCTCGTCGACTCTGTATTGCGATGTCGTCGACAGAAGAAGCTTTGTGTTATTTAAGAGTGAGCGAACGAGCGGAAGCGGGTTACAAGCAAAATTCCAAACTTGTCGGATCTCCAACGAACTTACTCGGTGGTTTTAAATTACGCTTACTTAGGGTGACACACCAGCGAGCCACAAGTTCGTGAACTTAGTCGCACGTCTATCACCCACTTTACACCAAGCTTACCTACAATCTCACAGCACGCACGAAAGTAATAAAACCATGGAAGTCCAAACTTTTCAGTCAAGTCTGCAATCAAAACTTTTTCTCGTGATGTCAATTTTGAAATAAGAAGAATAAAAAGAAAAGAATGGCAAGCTATCCTACATTTTTAAATGGCACACTTCAATAAATTTTCCATGTAAAAGTAAGTTCAAAATTCACAAAAAATTTGTAGTATTAAAAAATATTATGTAGGGCATCTAAATTTTAAATAGTTAATCTTTAAATACAAAAATTAAGTAATATGGCTTGCTGTTACCCGGAGAGTTGTTGCGATTACGCCGTGACGCCGGTCTTGGTGTCGCCGGTGTACCCGAGGCGATGCTGTGAAGAACAACCGTTGTGCTACCCTTGCCTGCCGTGTAGTCCGAAGGCAATCTACTATTGTGACACGAAACCACCGAATCCGTGTCGGACGTGTGAAAGGGATCGAGGCCATGAAGAGGTGTGTTGCGAGCCGAGGCACTGCAGGGACAGATCTCCGCCTCGGTACCGCAGGCCGTGCTCTCGGTCGCCACCGCCGCCTCCTCGTCGTCGACATGAAGACTGCCATGCACCCTGCTGCTATCCAAAATGCAAACCAGTCAAAACGCAATATGTCATACCGTGCTATAGATATGAAGACGGCCGCATCGTAAGTTCATTCTTCATTTAACCCAAAGGTTATATCTTAGTACGTAATAGAAGTTTACAGGTTCCCACACCGCAATGCGCTTCTAATTAAAAATATCTTTGTTTTGTAGAATTTCTTAAACATTTCTTGCGGTATTACAAAACGTTACGGCAAACAAAATAGACTTGTAGCTTTCAGACGGAAAATAAATTACACTCGTGATAAACATTCTCTAACTAATAATTTGGTCGCTTTCGAAAATATAAAAAGCTTTCGTGCAAATTTTATAACGAGCAGGCCGGACGTATCAAATAATCAACAATGAAAAATCGCTTAATGGATCTGGTTAGTTGTCAAACTATTTTATGGCTAGGCGTCGCCGGAGTAGATCTCTATTGTTATGTTGTTGGTTTCAGGAACAGTACGTTCCGACCAGACACGGTAGGCTCCCGAAGTCCGCGTACCAACGAAACGGAATACAGGATCAAATTCACGGTTATAGAGGAGCTATGCGGTTTTTGTGCGCGTCCAGGACGCCACAAGGAGGCTGCTGTGTTCACACTGTAATCAGCCCTTTGCAAAGATTGTTCCCTAAAATAACGATGGAAATGCAAGCCGTTAAAAGGAAGAAAGATAAAAAACCTTAGTAAACTGACCCGATTTATGAGTATTTAAAGATTAACTGATTAATATATTTAACGCCACTCCTAGGCAAGTCCATTGCCGTCCTCTGCTTTAAAACGGAACGGAATGCAAGATATGAGATTCGGAGAGAGCGGGGGGATTTCATATATTAGAAAATGTTGGCATGATGCAACCTGGAGCGATCACCCGATAGCTATCCCTGTCAAACGAATGAAGAAACTAGCTGCCAAAGTAACTAAGAAAAAATAAAATCGGTGCGTAGATTTTGATTGCCTATATATGACGCCGCATTTTCCCTCTTATAATGTTAATGCATTGGTTTACCTAAGCGTAGGTGATTCCGATGTATTAGCAGTTTTCGCGGGTATAATAATATACGCAAGGTGGCTAAAGGGCACTGTCTGGTCCGTTGCAGGTAAGCCAGCTGCCTGTGACGGCGTTCAAGCGCAACGGAATGCAGGACCAGGAACACTCGAAGCTGCTCGGTACTACGAATTTCCTTTCCCGATGTCCCCGGGATGTTTCGATTGAGTGTGACGACATTTGCACAAAAAGAATTAAAGTGGGCGATCCGGCAAAAGTACCAAGTTGCTCCCGAAACCCGCTCGGATGTTGTATGCTAAAAAAGAAACCGATTCGTGTAAATATTGAGGACATAATCGATGATTAATTCCTTGAAAATCTATTTTTAATCATGAAAACCTGAAAATATGGCGCAAATAAAACAATTTAGCTCGTGAAATGAGTAATGAATTGTACGGGAATAGAACCATGTAAGCGGTTTTTTGTACTATCAAGGGTTTTGTGTCGAATTGAATTTCAGATGTGATTTTTACCAAGTTTGCACAATTGTTTCAATGTTGTTGTTAAGACTGAAATATCCTACTCTGGGGCAAAGACCTGCTTCTATTCTTCTCTGCTATTCTGTTCTATATGAATTTTCATATCATTGTTAGTTAAATTTTTACCCTGAAACCTTGTTTATAAGACAATTTATTCAAATGATGTTTTGTATTGTTACAGAACCAACCAACGGTGCTGATGCGACGGGCTTGTGAAGTGGCAGTTGGCTCTCGCAGCCGAAGAAAGCCATTTGTGGAACAATCATACAGCGCAGATGAATTCAATGAGGTTCACCGATACGCCGCTGAAGATGAACGGGTATCTACCAGTTAGTTTTGTTTACAAATCTTCCAACTAATCTTCAAAAGAAAAAAGTTACCTTGGGCTACGTACGCACTGACAGGCAACATTTTCTTAGCGTCTAGACTAGTGCCTAGCGAGTCACCTAGCAAGTAGCTCAGTAAACCGAAAGTTCTAGGATCGTTTTCGCGCCTTCACTAATCGCAATTCGGTCGTAGGCAGATGTTTTAATCAATATCGGCGCTTTTTTTGCAAAAACACGAGTCTATAAAAGCGCTAATCAAGCCGCATGTCAGTGCAACACATCCCCCAAAAATGGATTATTAACTAAATTCCTTTGGATTATTAACTAAATTCCTTACGAGCTTGATATTTTATGAAAAATTTATATTTAGTCGGATGTTAGGAGACCGCCTGAATTGATTCCCCGCAATATCCTTTAGGAAGTGAATGCAAAAAGCCGAATAAACGCCGCACACGGTAGCTCCGGCGATGCTGTCGTCGGTGGAATTCAATTTCATTACAAACTGGTTCGCCGCTTGGAAAATGTTTTGCCTCCGCCCTTGAGTTTTTAATCGCAATTTTATGGAATAATCAAATATCGGATTACTTGGAGCGATTAATAACCTAATAAAAACTTGATCTTAAAGTTTAATGTCACTATCGGTTCCTAATTAAATTGTATTCTTCCAACTTTTCGTTTAGACGCACATTAACCGATACGCATAATGCAATGAAAATAACATCAGGAAAACGCAAAATGATCAATTGCGAAATGACCAATACGGGAAACGACCAATCTGAGAAATAACCCATACGCCAAATGACTAATACGCAAAATAACCAATACGCCAAAGACTAATACGTAAATTGACCAATTTAACCTCGACGCAAAAAGAGGCATAGGTATTATAAATTCAGCATGTGTATTTGTGTCTCTGTCTATGGCCTCGAAGTCTCTAACAGTGTTAAACTGGGAATAAAACAGAGCATCTCACCCCACTTTTCACAATTTGTATGAAACTGACAAAGAAAATCAAAGAAGAATGGGCATTTGTGTGGAACTTGGTCTATCCACGGCCTATATTCTGCTCCAGTGTCACATGAAGGGCGTGATAAAGGAACACACGAACATTTCCTATACTGAACCACCAGAATATTGTAAAATATTATAAGTATTATTCAAGTAAACTTTTAATTTTTATTAATCATTACAAATTCGTTGACTTATTATCATGAAATTTCTTATATTGTAACGTATCGAAAACAATTCAAAAAACAGGCATTTTATATCATTTTTTACCGCCGCCCTACCCTACCTATAGTCGAATTCGATAATTTTGCCTCATACATAATATACCTAATAAATAAATAATCGTGTGAATGATTTATCATAGGTCAATGTGTAAAAAGAAGATTTTGCCAATTCATAAGTATGGACTATTTTACTTATTTGTCATTACACGTTTTGGTCCTTTTGCGTAATTTTCCCAATACATCTTGGTCGATATGTGTAATAAGAAGATTGGTCAGTATGTGAATTAGAGATTGGTCGATATGCGTAATAAGAAGATTGGTCAATATGCGAATTAAAGATTGGTCAATTCGCGTATGGGCCAATTTGCTTATTGGTCATTACGCGTTTTGGTTCTTTTACGTTATTTTTAAAACATATTGGTCGTTTTGCGTCTAAACCCAACTTTTGTATTAAAGTGTTGAGGAATCAGTTTATTCGCTAAAATATAAACTTTAATCGAATTGGTCTACAGCCTATTTTCAAGCAAATTACGCAAGATTAGATGTTATTTGGGAGCGGTTGTTTGTTATTCTGACATCGATCGCGTAGCATTTAGGCCGCTATGTTTATTTGGCGACCGCGGCTTAGATTTGACTGTATTATTTAGGGCCAAAGGCTTAGAAATATTATTATCTGTTGATGACTTTAATACTAAGATTATCAATATACTGAGAAAGTTTCATTTTTACTTTTATACTAGTTGTTCCCGCGGTTTCACCAAAACGTAGCCTATGTTACTCCACTCTTATAACTAACTTTATTCTTAAAATTAAATAAATTAGTTGCTTAGTTAGGGCGTGAGGGAAGGACAAACAAATAAACAAACATCCTTTAGCATTTATAATATACAATGGGTCTGGTCACCGGTATCGGAGACTTTGAGGGGTGAAATCCGGTAAATTTTATCGACAAATCACTATCCCTATTTGTTTTTTCTCTCTCCATGATAAAATGGCAGCCATTTTGTTTTCTGCACGGGTGCTTGTACTGATTAAGCTATAGCTACCCAAGTAGAGGTCCTGGGAAGACGATAGAGGATTTATTTGATAGCTAATAATGTAGACAATAAATCAATGATAACATTGTTGCACTTTCTATTTTATAATAGAGGAAAGGGGAATTTAAAATACAAAAAAAAGCTTTTTTATAGCATTTTTTTAAATTATTAGCTTTTTCATAAAATCGAAACTGTCAAGGTACATGTTTTTTGTTTTTAGACGATAGTACAGAATGCATGCTTCAAAATAAGTCGTGCATCTTAGCCCTAAATACGATAGTTTAGAAGTTATGATGGTTTGAATATGACCCTTGACCCTTAAATATCCCCCTAATAAACAACTAGACTAACGGTTTCCTGGACTCCGCTATCGTTTTTTAGTCAAGGGTAATATTCAAACCGTCATAACTTCTAAACTATCGTATTTAGGGCTAAGCTGCACGTCTTATTTTGAAGCATACATTCTGTACTATCGTCTAAAAACAAAAATACATGTAGCTTGACAGTTTTGATTTTATGAAAAAGCTAATAATTAAAAAAAAAATGCTAAAAAAGCTTTTTTTTGTATTATAAATTCCCTTTTTCTCTATTATAAAATAGAAAGTGCACCAATGTTATCATTGCTTTATTGTCTACATTATTAGCTATCAAATGAGTCCTCTATCGTCTTCCTAGGACCTCTACTTGGGTAGCTATAGCTTAATCAGTACAAGCACCCGTGCAGAAAACAAAATGGCTGCCATTTTATCATGGAGAGAGAAAAAACAAATAGGGATAGTGATTTGTCGATAAAATTTGCCGGATTTCACCGCCCCCCCCAAAGTCTCCGACACCGGTGACCAGACACATTGTATATTAGTTAGGATTTTGTGTTTTATAGATATTTTTTAGTAAAAATAAAAGAAAAGTACAAGCATACGTCAAACGACAAAAAAAACATCGAGCGAAAGTCTACTTACTGCTAAACATAACCCTAGCCAAAAGGTTTCAAAAGAGATTGGTAATAATTATATTATTGTAAAAAAATTAAGTTGTTGAAAAGTTGGTCTAAATATAGTTAAAATATCAATGATATTACTATGCAAACTCTGTTCGACAAAAGAATAAGATTTTTATTTGCTTTTTATATATAAAAATATTTATTGATAGATAGTTTAAATTTTTATTTGCAAAATTCTGTTGCATAAAGCGTCTGCCAAGTATTCTGTTCTCATCAACTGACGGCTTGAAAGTTAATTTTGTCACCAAGCTACGGTGCATTGTATGTGACCATTGTGTACCTTCTACACAAACGTAGCTTCTAGTTTAACTAATATTACCTAATCTGTGGTTTAGCCCTAAGCTTAGCATGGTGGCATTAGCCTTAGTAGGATTCGTCGCGATTCCAGTACAATTTAAAGAATCTTCTCTGAAATATTTTTTGTCTGGCAGGGTAACTGTTGCTTCCATTTCGAAAAGAAGAATACTAGCAGTGATACCGCCTGCTGCACTGGCTTACGTCCCTGCCCGCTTTGCAATTCGTGCCACGACCCCTGCTATCCCTGTCCGGTTGGCAGCAAGTCCAACTGCCAACCGTGTTGCCAACAAACTGTCTCAAGCCCCCAATGCTGCAAGTACATGGACTGTGTTGCAACAGGGGTTATTAACCGCGAGAACGGATCTTGCTGTTATTATTGTTAACGTGAATTTATTTGATTTTTGTGGACGTCATGCCTTAAACATTTGGTGGTTATTATATGATTTTAAAAATGATTTATTTTACTTATTGTAATATAGGTTTATATATTATTTGATAGGGATTCTAATAATTATTTCATTGTTGCCTGGAAAACATCAAAAGAAATTAGTGAAATTTATCAGTCACATATTCTCCTGCTTAGCTCACATTAAATGACCATGAATTCGAATGAAATGGAAACTATTTGACTGTACTCTGACGATTTGAAATGTTGACGATTAGAAAGTTGACTATTTGAAAATCTGACCATTTGGAAGTCTGCCTTATGAAAATAAACGGGAACTAATACCAGTGATCCGAACTGAACTTTAGAATACCATCGGTGCTCTGGAAACTGAATTTACAATTTGTAGGCTGCTTCACATATATGTACTTGTGTGAATAAAGAAGTACCTACTTGCTCGAATACTTGAAAACAAGTGTTTGAAAAATGTTTTATCTTACTGTGACGCAAGTTGCGACACGAGGAAAATCAATTCCTCGTATCCTAACCCATTAGGCATCCTAATTAGGCCACGAGGAAACACTCAAAATAAAATGGTTAGAACAGAACATTATATCATGATATTCTGAATGAAGAAATAAACTGTTTAGAACTCTCATGATACAGTTAAAGTATATTCATGCAGCCCGATTACCTAATACTTGTCAGTATGAATACCAACGAAGCCGGAAGAATTGATTTGGGATTTATATCTTATGTTAGTATATATGTACCTACTTTTTATTTCATATTGTTCAAATAACTTTGCTTGATTTAAAGTTGTCTCTACATATTATTTACTAGACACGACAGTGTTTCAGCCATGTTCTGAAAGAAACTGGGTACAACACTGTTATGGCAGGATATTTACACATTTTGAGCTACATTGGACCACCCTTAATCACAATGAGTATTATTTCAGGAAACGGTGGACGGGATTCCGAAACTCAATCAACTAGAAAAAGGAAGACCGAAGCGATTTGTCATAAAACCGCAGTAAACTAAATGCGGCAATAACAGTAAAAAGACTTATAGATTCGTGGTGCGAGCCGTGTGCTTCATTGGCAGTCTGTTTAAGTGTTAGGAGTTTGCAAGTGTGTAGATGCAAATCCTTATTCGTGATGATGAAAGCAGTGACTTTAATTAGCAGTATCGGTGAGTGATCCTCGCAAGTTGCAAGTTGCGGGTGTTGAGATATACAGATGATGCAAGCAGCGTGTTTTGTTATGCGTGTTAGTGAGTAAAGCTTGCAAGTCACAAGTCGCAACTGTTGAGCTCAGATGCACAGATCATGCGAGCCGTGAGATACATAAGCAGTGGTTGTGAGTGAACCTTGCAAGTCGCAAGTGTTGGGCTCAGATGCGCAGGCGACGGTGGGCGGCGCGAGGGGCGCGGTGACCATGCGCCCGTCGCTGAGGCTGCTGCTGCTGGCTGCTGCGTGCGCCGCTGCCTCTGCGCAGATCGCTTGGACGCCAATTTTCCTAGATGGCAGTAGTGAGTATGCCTAACAAATTATTATGTTATGAGCGTTATTTTTACATATTATGACGCTCACCTTTTCTCTTATTTTGCTGTTCATGAAACCTCTCCAAACTCATCTTGCTCATTTGGTCGCGCTCGCGGACGCCAATGATGTAGAGTGTTCACAAAAAGCTGACAATGGAGAGGAATGTGAGGAAACAGCCTGCCTTGCAGTGGGGTACACAATTACAGTTATTTCTACAACTGGCGAAGATGATCTTGGTGTATTATATTTTTCACCTGAGGATGATAACCGCTATGTGTTTCAACTTTAAATTAACTTTCTTTAAGGACCACTTGTCGTTGATTTTGGCCCCACGCCTTCCAAAGAATATTTATGGCCACTTTTATGGCTATGATGGGAACGAGAGGTGTAGTAATAATAATAATGTATGTGTGTTGGTGCAGGTCAAGTAGACCTATGGACGCAGGCGTCGTCGGGGTGTGCGTGTGCCGGCGGCGGCGACGACTGCGCGTGCTGCGTGCGCGACGGAGCCTGCCCCTGTGGAGATGAGCAGCCGCAGCGGTGCGCGCAGTGCGGCCTTGAACAGTACTGTGCAAGTAGTGAGTTATCTAGTGTGTTATTCATTACTCTCTCCAAAAATAAAAATCCCCATTTTAACCTACAACTCAATAGATGGCGCGGATCTTTTGCGAGCGGTTGACAATGATATGCCATGCCATGTCACAATCAGCATGATCTATGCATGGTCCATGTCACTCAACGAACTTGTAAGTACGACCTACGGCCGTTGTACATACGTTAGTACTTACTATATTCCTGATGCCACTTTAATTGGACAAACCATGTAAAAAGCGTCTTTTTTTCAGTCAAGTCGCACTTTAAAAATATTTTTTTGTTTAGCTTTTTATAAACACGGTTTTTTATTATCTAGGACCTGGTGTGGGACAAAGTATTTGGGAAGACAAATCCAACGAACCCAAACTCGACGTGGTTAAGTCGTTGCGTTTAGGAGTTCCTATATAGCCACTTTCAGTGTCCATCATTAGACCAGGTCGATGATACCATGATATTGCATTGTCACCAAATTTAAATAAGTATGCCTTTCAGCTCAATTGGTTAAGGATATTTAAATATTGTATAACCTAGATTATTTTTTTCTCATGTATTTTATGCATGCATTATAAGTGAATCATGTGTTTTAAGAGGTCTAAAAATCTGTTGGAAGATTTGACCCACATAAACTAACAGGGCGAATAGAATGAAATATAGAAGCGCGTAATCAAAATGTTTTTTTTTTTTTAATTTTATTGGTATTGATTTTGAAGTCTTATGTTACACAACATTTCATATTAAGGCATAGCTCACTAACGCCACCCCCTTTTTATTCTTATTTTTACGTTAAACAAAGGATTTTTTATGAATCCATTGGGCATTTTTTAATGTCTTTGTAATAGCTTGATTTCGTATAATTTAGGCAGAGATGTGATGACAGAATTTAGCCGCACCCAAGAGCAACTTCGCATTTCTGCCTAAACTATACAAAATAAAACTATTACAGAGGCATTAAAATAAGGTTATGATAGGTATCAATATCACAAACTGCCCAATGGGTTGTCAAAGATTCCTTTGTTTAATGTAAAAATAAAAATACTTATCTAGCTGGCGTATGGCGGTGCTAATGTAAGTTGGGGCTACCCCAACTTACATTAGCACCGCCATACCTTAATCAAGGTGATATACATAGATTTAGTTTACTGATTTATAATTTAAAATAAATAATAGATTCAGGCGTTACTTTGCGGAAATCCATTGCATAATATTAGAATGAAAAAATATCTAGTAGACAACTTACTTTGATGAATACTATCAGAGAAGGTTATACACGAAATTGTTACTAAATATGTTTTCATTCTAATATTATGATTTATAATTTTATAAGTAATTTGTTTTCCAAGTACGTAAACGCCTTCCGCATTTGATGTGTTCAGGACGCCAAATTTTGTTCTTTATTTATTATTTTATTTTATTAACAGGTCATTGTAGCGGTCGTAGTGAGTCGTTGGATGGAGGCGGCTCAGCCCCGCTAGCACGGGCTTTTCATTTGTACTCTACCTAGACTAGAGAAGAAAGTTTCTTGTCTTCATAATCTTTTTCTTGCCCGAATATGCCGTTTCGAGAAACAAACCCTAGAAAACAGTTTCTTCGTAGAGAAGCGCTTTCTATAGCAACGGAAACCAAACCACAGAAAAAATATAAATGCTGTAAAAAGTTCGTTCTTTGCGTTTCATTACCAAGAAAATCAACATAAAACCAGCCGTATCGCTAAAAAGAAAACTGAGCCCGTAAAAAGAAACGTTTTTGATTACACCAAAATGTCACTTTATTGTATTTGTCAATGTCAATTACAATGTTTTGAAGGGTAATTTCTTTCGTTCAAAGATGTATTTTTCTTTTATTGGACGAAAGAAATACCGAAATCTTTTCACAAAATGTTTCGGTGAAATACTGTCTCTGGCAAAGCCGGCAAATGAAGATTATTGAACTCATAGCATATACAATACAGAATAACGGAGATTAATTTGGTTTTGGAGCAAACAAACAAACAAATTATTCTTCAATTTTTCATGTTGCATTTGCTCGTAATGGCTGCGGGGCCATTAAATAGACACAAAAACACCAAAAATCAAAGAGTCTTATAATAATATAACTAAACATTCAAATATTGCGAGATGCGAGGGAAGAAAGACCTTGTCTAGTTCTTGAGAGGTGTAGACAATTTTAGAAGAAATGTTTCTATTCTCAAATGTCAAGAATTGAGTAAATTGATCCCCATGTTCGCATCGGTAGACTCATCTCTAGGGTAGAATATAAAACATCTCTACCGCTTATTCTTCCGAACGCCGTGTTTTCGAACGAAGAAAACGTTCTACTCTCTACACCTAAATGTCATTTTTACGTAATTTTTTATCTATTCTACTCAGACAAGAAAGCCTGTGCTAGCCCTACAGGACTGCTATTCGTGGCGTCCGCGTCGTTTGCGGGAGGCCTATGTTTAGCAGTGGACGTATACGGGCTCATGATGATGATGATGATTAATAGGTCATGTTTAACTGTAAATATGCCTGCTTATTATAAAATACCATATGTACGCGAGGGAACCATTCGCAAAGGGTTATTTCTACAGTCAGTAATTTCATAACGAGATTTAATTACTTAAAATAAAATGAAATAACATTAATAATACTTTAATAATACTTTAATAATAATGAAAATAACTTTGAAATGATTAAATAACCGCCAAATCGCTGGTGACTGATATTTAAAATAACTTTTAGCAATTTGATCGGTGTTTCAAATGTTTTAGCAGGTGTGTGCAAATATTTACCTCAATCATTAATTTGTCAGCATGCCAACGTGATCAGCAAATTCGGTTAGCATCAAAACCCGTCGTGTACACACGTTAAGTAATTAGTCAAGTACGAGAGTATGTGTGTCAGACATCATGTTCATTCCTACATATATATTAATAAGTGGATATAGTACGAAAACGAAGTGTATCAGTTTTATTCATCACACTGATATTAGGAGCTGACCGATGGCGAACGGTGTTGGAGTTCAACTCCGACATTAGTTTGTTAGATCTTTCTAAGAATAAGTATTAAATGTTGTCTAGAAGGACATTTGGAAATAAACCAGTTAGTGCTAGTTGGTCTTCGTATTAAAATCAAAATAAATTATTAATTGATCTCAATGTTATAAGGTGATCTAATGTTTATTGTAAAATTGTGATTGCGAAGGTTTGGATGGAAATTTGTCGCCAAAACTAGTTCATGGAATCTGACTTATGATAAACTAGCTGCTGCCCGCGCCTTCGCCCGCGTTTTATCGAGATAAAAATAGCCTTTATGTTTTTCCAGGTCCCAAACTATACCCATACCAAATTTCAGCCCAATCGGTTCAGTAGGAAAACCTACTGAACCGATTGGATTACTCTTTCACGCAAAAGCGTGAAAGAGTAAAAAATATTCATACATCCACACATCCATACAAACTTTCACATTTATAATATTAAGTAGGATATTTCCGGTTTAAAGATTTTTATTTATACTCAAAAGAACAAACAAGTTCACTTAAAATGAGTATACATTGGTATCTAAAATAAGTATTACTTGGTAAAGTTACGATAGTTCTTCGGCGTTTAGAATCTAAATTACAAAAATCACAAACACGTAGGTAACAAATAACTACTTAATGGCCAGTATGTTTCGGCTTGAGGAGAAAAGGTAAGTTTTAACGAAAGGTCTTCTTAAGATATCAATGTTAAGCAATAAGTATAACTTCATTTATACTTTTTTTAAGGAGTAAAATATTACAAGATCTTGTTCTAGATCGGAAGTAGCATTGGCTACCTATTATTAACTATGTATCCCGAAAAACGTGAGCAGAAGTTGTTTAAAGCACGTCCATAAATTTTATATTGCTAACAATATCTACATACATTGTGAACACCTTTCGTAGCTGCCCCCGCTTGGGTACCGAAACTCACAAAATATTTACCTTTTCTCCCCAAGCCGAAACATTTCGGCCATTTAGTTATGAAAACTCGATTAATCTATTAGTAAATGTTGTTAGGTTGTTTTCATTTAATGACTAGATCTTTTGAATAAGTCCTTAGTATGTTTATAAAATGGGAAAACAGTATTTTAACCAACTTAAAAAAAAGGTTTTTCTATGTTAGACCGAATGTATGTTTTTTCATTTTGTTCGTCAATTTCACCGTCAACCGATTGTGAAAATTCTTTCGCTTTTGTATATACTACGAGAATAATCAGGAGATGGTCTCAAAAATTATATTCACGAGGAATACCTCGTGAATATAATTTTTGAGACCATCTCCTGATTACTCCTGATACAGATCATACAAATGCTAATTATTATTAGCATTTGTCATCCAAAATTAAAAAAATATATGTATATATTTTAATTTAGAAGTCGATTTTTTATTCGACACAATAAAATTATCGTAATATCAGCCCACACAGTTGTCAGTTTCGGTTCAGTTTCATTCATTTATTTCTCAAAGGTACGTTAGGTCTTAAAATAAAATGAAAATAATAAGTTTAAGGTTCGATTCCCGCCTCGGGACAAAAGTTTGTATGATCTGTAGATATATGTATGTTCAGGGTGTTCTGGTCGTTTTCTATGTATAATTAAAATTATCTATTTTTTAAGTATGTAATATATTGTAATATGTATATCTATCAGTTATCTAGTACCTGTAGTACTCTGCTTAGCTTAGGGCTAGATAATGTTGTGTGAATTGTCGAGTATTATTTATTTTCATTTAAGTCTGTGTACTTGTCAAGCCAGAAAATTAATAAGTTTGTATTGTTTTAACATGCGATTTGGTAGTATTTATTAATTTAAATCTAATATTTTAAAGGGCTTTTAGCCAAACAGTGACTACGACCCTGTTAGTACATACAAACTATGTCGTACTAAAAAAAAATTATAACTCCTGACGTCTGTGGCATCGTAGCTAAACTAAACAAAACTCGGTTCATTTGCTTGAACTGATTTTTGTTTAGTTTTTGTTGTTAGCAAGGTAATTTAACTAACACTATTGTTATCACACACTTTCAGCCAGTACTTTAAGCATCATAGAGACAGTACCACAGTACTTTGAATCATTATAGTAAATAGTATATTGATGATATCAAGTATATGATGGTTAATTACGGTTATGACGATCGATGTGAGCGGCGGGGAAGGTCTGCCTACAACGAAGGAGGCTGCGGGTTTTATTCCCACCTTGGGTTAAATGTTTGCACGATCTACAAATGACTGTCTTGGGTGTTTTGAGTATTTTCTATGTATAATAGAATAATGTATCTATGCAATATATTGTATTAAGTACCTACATATATCAGTCATCTAGTACTCTTAATAGAAGCTCTACTTAGCTTGGGACTAGATGATGCTGTGTGGATTGGCCTATTATTTATTTATTTTGGTTGATGTTTATGGTCAAAGTACAATAATTTTAGTCTGTAGTTATTGTTTCTATAAATTTACCATGTTTGTTCTAGTGTGCAACATCACCATCGATTCTCGCATCCTCAAGAGCAAGTCTGGGAAGACTTTTGGGCAGATCAAGTCTCCGTCCATTGAGGGACCGGACTCGTGCTCCTACTTGCTGCAGCCTGATGCTGGGCAGAGAGTGGAGGTCCAGCTTTACCGGCTGGTTTCTGTGGGGAGATTTAACGGCACGAGGTATAAGTTCAAGAAATGTGATTTTATTGGTAAAAATAAATAATAGTAAAAAAATTTAAAAATAAATAATAGTAAATTTCAATAAAATGGCAAATAATAGAGGTTATAATAGAAAATTTAAGTATATTTTGTGTAGATGATAGAAATATCCAGCCGTGTAGCATTTCTAATGTCAAAAGTAGAAAACGAATTCCTAGGTATATTATAAAGAGGTAATATTTCCAGAAAAACTGCACAGCTATTCTAACTCGATCGAAAAGTTACCGTGACTCGAAATCTGGCACAAATCCGCGCGAAATTCAAATATTTTAGCGGTTTTTATTATTTTCTGCGTTCTACAAGCAATATCAATAGCAGAAAAGTACTTTACCGTAAATTGTAAAACATTTTCTATGAACCCATGTTTTAACTAATTTAGATTCGACTCGACTTTTGGAGAAATTAATAATTTATGAGATGTATCACTAAAAATCAACATCATTACCAAAAGCCCCATTAATCGTACTTCATTGGAACATAAATTCATAGAAAATGGTCAGCGATTTATGAAAAACTACTTTTTAGGTAGTTTTATTCCTTGTAGAACGCAGAAAATATTAAAAACCGCTAAAATATTTGAATTTCGCGCGGATTTGTGTCAGATTTCGAGTCACGGAAACTTTTCCATCGAGTTAGAATAGCCGTGCTGGTCTTCGTTCGGAAATTATTTTACTAATAGGAAATATCGTAGGTATACCTTCTTTTTATCCCTTACTGACTAAGGCTATGTTTTGTCCAGTACACAGTAAAACACGGGTAGAGGGTATTTTAAAATTAATCTTTATTATTTAAATTGCAAAGAAATATCCCGTTTCGTGCATTATAGTTTGCTATAAATCTCATAAGTGGAATGAGGGGTCTAAAAATTCATAATTCATTTCATAGTTCAAACTATAAATATCCACTAATTCACCCTAAAAAAATATCCACTATGTATGTCCCTTGGAAGACAAGTTACCTTTAGAACAAGTTACACATAGTAAATTTCTTGAAACCTCTGAATAAAATAAGTATTGGGTTAGGTGTTCTAATAATTTTAGCGTTACATTCGTTATGAAGGTGAGCGAGTTAACTCAGAAGCTTTGTTTGTGTTGGAATAAAATCACCTGAAGATGTCCCTCGTTTTGGAATGAAACGTTGGTGTTGTTCCAAAAGAATAGAATTCGTCAAGCTCAGTTTATATGGTAAAATATTTCTACATTCATCGGAAAGTTTCATAATATGGAGTTGGATATGAAAGTAAAAAACATGCAAATCAAAGAAATAAAAAACAAACTGACAAGACAAGAATGGGAAAATGGAAAAAAGTCTTGGGCTCGGCTAGATAGGGGTTCGTCATCCCCGACTATGATCAATGTCCCGTCAAATTGAATATTGGGATTTGGGACGCACTGCGATTGTCCACGCGTATAAGAACTGCTTAGATTTACCTTCACCAAGTAAATTTGAATAATAAAGAATTTAACGCTAAACTATGCATTCAACATTTTACTAAAATTCAACGTTAAAAGAATGCATAGTACCTTACCTGTCTATATTTTATTGCGGCAGTTCAGTAAGTGGGAATATGTATATTTTTGCATTTACTATCTAACCTGCCATTCACCTTACTGTCAATTGACACATATTTCAGCATTGGCCGCAAAATCCTTGTTTTTTCAAAGTACCAGATAGCATACAAAAAAGTTGGAAATTCTTTCTGACAGAAGTTTACGATAGACGAGAAGTATACGATAGATGAGAACTAACTGCTTTGTGGCAGACCCAGGATGAGCGGTGGATGAGACGAGTTGGACTATTTTAGAAGGACTGATCCATAATAGCGTTAGTCTACGAGATGTCAAAGAGGAATAAAGGACATCCACCACCACTACCGCATAGCGCAAAAATAAGCATTTAATTATGGGCTTAAACCGGTTATTATATTTAGATACATTGTACGGTGACGAAATGGCTTATCGCAAGCTTAAAACGAGTGCCCGCAATCTGTCCGTTATCTGTTGCCGTCAATATCAAATGCTTAAGAAAGAAAATATCTCCATTCACATTGTTAAAAAAGATGTTCTATTATTTTAAATTGAATTTATTTTATATTAATGACTTTTATGCGGTATTTGTATTTTTTTATTGTACGAGTATTACTTGATTGTAATTAGTTAGTGTAAGTGGTTGTATAACCGTTCTAATTTAATAAATAAATTTAAATTATATTTATCTAATATAAAGAGTTATATATAGTATATTTCTAGTATTATATTACTAATTAATCTAATTAAATAAATAAATTTAAATTATATTTATCTAATATAAAGAGTTATATATAGTATATTTGTAGTATTATATTTGATGGCATATTTGCTGTTCGGCAGTGATGCAGTCTACATCTGCGACAACCTTAGGCCTTTTGCTGGCAGCGGGACGATGCAGGCTGAATTAACTTTAACTTGAAAGGGTTAATAACAAGTTGTCCTTTACAGCTGTGTAGGTGGATGGCTGCAGCTAGGCAGTGCCAGTGCTGTAAGAACTGATGGTGCAGCGGAGATGCGGCTCTGTGGAGCCAATGAGCGGTACACGCCCCCTGTTGTCCTCTTCGCAGATCACGGCGCTTCTACACTTGAATTCAAGTATGTGCTCCACTTTTCCCATTGCGTCTGTACTCAAAACTTGGTCTCTTGTGTTTTATTTGACACTATTTACTTATGATAATTACCCAAAGTACTGTGTATCTATAAAAGCTTTATATAATAATCGCCTAAGAAGCTTACAGATTTATATTTTCATTTTATTTGCAAGCTTTTTAGTCCACTTCCATTCATTACAAGCTAAATGAAAAAGTATCAAACGAAACATAGTACCTGCCTAGGTTAATAAATTAAGGAAATTAAATTAATTATATTTTTGTAAATGTAGTAATAACTACATTCTACAAAAGTATATTTAATTTCCTACATTTTGTTATTTTGTAAGACTGATACACGCTTCAATTGATTGAACAAATAGAATTCACACTCACACAGATAGCATCTCCAAATGTGTACGTGCTTTCAAACCAAAGCCCCGTTTTATACCCCCTTCTGTGCTGGCAGAGATCGGAAACTCGGATAGCCGTCTGAGTGAACACCTTATAGCAGCGCTATTATCTAATTCAAATCAGCAAACACTACGGTGCACGTGAATGAAACTGATATGAGAGAAAGTCGTCTGACTGAACTGTGGGTGACAAATTTCTTACCTACGAGTAAGGAGTCTTTACAGGGGTCTGGGTACATCTGTCTGTGTGTCAATTATGTACTGAAAGCGAAAATGGGTATCAATTTCACAAACATTGTTAATAAAAAAACCAACGTCAGCGAATTTGAAAAAATCTTGACCAGTTTATATGGGATCATCCCTTTTAAACAAAAAAATAATTACTGAAATTGGACGGCGTGGTGAAGAACGTTGTGTTAAAATTTTTATTCATATCACGTGAAACGAACCGATAAACGCGGGGAATCATTGTCCCAGAAGCGGATCAATTTAAGCTCATGAATCTCATGATCCGTCCCGTCCGGGATTGCGTTAGAATCCTACTTGCAAACCTTTTCATTATGTTACAGCAGCTGCACAAATGAAAACGTTTGAATTCAATTTGCGGGTTAATAAATAGTCGAGTGAACTGAACAGCGAGATGGAATTCAGTCTCGCTGTTAGACGCGTCAATCATTCAGCGAAACGTTAGGCAATTCAGCATAGTAATTCGGCGGTAATGAATCCGCATAAGTACGTAACAATTTATTGAATGATAGTCAATCGAAAAGCAGGCTTTGAATGAGCAATATTCCTGGCAAAATTTGTCAATTTGTCGTTGCAATTCACAATTTATCTCTATTTGCAGTGAGGGTCGGAAACGAGTAGCGTTTGTGAGTTGCTATGACTGAACAAAAGGTCGTCGAAACCGGTAATGCTCGCTTCGGGGCTGTGGCGACTATAGAACTGAAAATGTCGTGTCAGCCGACGGCACTGAATGCACCGTTTTATGACCTAGTGCTAGACTTACATTACGTCATACATACATAAATAAATTAATTACGTCTGCAAATAAGTCTAGAGGAACAAAGCTTTGCAACTGCAGAAATTAAAATGTGTGATAGATAAGTTTTGAACAGCTTTTGGATTTTGCGTCAGTTATAGTTTACCTAGGTACTATTTAGCGGGAGAAGGTGGTTTAGCCTGTAGTCTTCCCTAGAAATGTAAGAACAATTTCTTGCTTTTACATGTAGGTACTTGTGTAAAAGAACAATGATTTTGCGTATAAGTTACTCGAATTTGAAAACAGAAAAATCATCCATTTTTGTATTATTATTTTTAAAGAAAACATGGAATACTCGAATAAGCTTCTGATTATTTACACCGTTGCATCCACTTGCATGCTTTTGTATTGCCATCCAACTAGTTCTAGTTGATCTCATTTGCTTTGTCTATACTAGCTTCTTGTATATACATATATTGTACTTACTACTTACTCATTTGAAAATATTCCTTTGTCAACAGAATCACAGAGAGGACGGCGCGGTCGCAATTCCTCGCGTTCTTCAGTTTCACTTCACTCAGCAATACACAAGGCGTGGGGTTCCACCCCCGCGGCGGCTCGCGAATACCTCATACAGGTACTCTACCGAACAAGAAAACCCCTCTTTTTCATATAGCCGCTGCACCTGGCTGGTTTATAGTTCTTGCGGTTTACAATGATCTTTTTGTATCCAAGTAGTTGTATTTCCGGTTTTACTGGCAGCTACAACAGACAGAATTTTAAACTAGCAGCAAAATACTGGTGAGCCACGTGTAGAGAAAACTTCTACAGAGCGTTGAGATCGAGAAAAGTCCTTTAAAACGTTCCAATTGTATTATTGAAGCGGTAACTAATCCAGATAATCACACAAGTGTGCCGAAACACGTGTGCCGTGCCCTGAGTCTTGATTTTCCATTCGAGGTGCCTGTTAATGGCTGTGAAGTAGACTGGAATAGCGATAAACGAGTATTGTATTTGAGACTTCATTAGAAATAACGAGGTGTGATTTTGACTGCCATCTTCTAAAATTTACACTGCATGAGTGTAAATTTTGAACCTTAAAAGAATTGACGCAAGTTTTTCTGGATTGAAGTCCTATTTTCTGTCGTTTATCTCCAAAACTAACTATTAATAATTAATTAATCGTGAATAATATAACATTAAATCGCAAATCATTTAAATGCCTGCAATATTTTAAAATCTTTATTTACAAAGAAAATTACAATCAAATAATAGAAACAAATTAGAACTAGTATTTACAATTGAAACAATTGAGCTAACTGCAGACTGTTGTCAAAATTAATTGAACTTCAGTAGTGTACATATCTCAAATGTTTCATCTTACGTTTATGGCTCCTAATTGGATCAGACTAGTTAGAAGCAGAAATTAATATTGCTTCGAATACACTTGGCTACGTGGCAAAGGCTGAGAGGCGATGAGCCGACGCATCCCTGGCACAGTCGAGACTATGCTCGAATAATTGTCTTCATCTTGGTCCTTGACTCACTCGGCTTAATCGACTCCGAGTTCCGTAAACTCAAGATATGTGACGTCATGGCTATGATATGTTTATATCATAATCGTTCAAATAATTTGAGTAAGTTTGAATAACTTAAAAACGGTGAATTCTTTTTTCAAATAGTTATTTCTCTCTTACCATAATTAAGTTATAGAGAGATTTGATTAATTGGATACACAAAGCGTGAAAAATAATCGGCGTATAAAATAGCGGCAAATATTAGGTAATTGAAATTCACATAAGTTTTTGATACATCAACGTAGGAATTAAGTCAGATTATTTGGGATCAAACTTCATTACCAAACGTAATCTAAATCCTAAAACTTCAAATTAGTTTAGATAAGTAATATAAATAATAGATTCAGGCGTTACTTTGCGGAAATCCATTGCACAATATTAGAATGAAGAAATATTTAGTAACAATTCCGCGTATAACCTTCTCTGATAGTATTCATCAAAGTAAGTTGTCTACTAGTTTCGTCTCTCCACGAGACATCTTCAGGACACCACAATACTCGACCTTGACATTGAGATTGGTAAGCACAGCAACACCGACAGAGTCCCGCCAGTGATGTTGCCTCTCCGAGCTCCGCGCGCCAAGTAACTTGGCGCGCGGAGCTCGGAGAGGCAACATCACTGGCGGGACTCTGTCGGTGTTGCTGTGCTTACCAATCTCAATGTCAAGGTCGAGTATTGTGGTGTCCTGAAGATGTCTCGTGGAGAGACGAAACTAGTAGACAACTTACTTTGATGAATACTATCAGAGAAGGTTATACGCGGAATTGTTACTAAATATTTCTTCATTCTAATATTGTAGATAAGTAATGTTTCAATAACTACTTCAACACTTCTATACATAATCACCTACACCCTCACACCCACCTAGCTACACTTCCTGAACCCACACATGCACACACTCACACACACACCCACGCACCTACACCCAAAAACTCGCCATCATTCTGGTCTGTCTGTAATCTTTTCTTATCTAGTTTTGTACAGTTTTCTTTTAACCGTTAAGATGTTCCCTAAAAACTCCGACCAATTATTTGATTTTTATTTATTAGTAGCCTAGTATGTCTTAGCGTAATAGAAATTACCTCAAGTTACCTGCTCAGGTACCAAGCTATCATCTAGGTAGATAGTTAGCTATCTAGCTAGATGTTAGTATTGGATTATTCCGCTAATCCCCCGAAGCCGTCACCCACGTTCCGCTAATCCCCCTAATGAAATCGAGCCATCACGTGGGGGATTTCCGGAAAACAGATTCCGGAAATCCCCCACATAGCTCGAGCAAAAGTAAATTAGTTCGTAAAAACCTTTACCACGTTCCCGCTGCTGGGTTAGTAGCGCCCCGTTTAACTCTACAGATGATGAGAGGTTTTTCAAAGGGCAATTTAAAATATTTCTGTCATAAGAATGCGATAGATGATGTTGACGAGACCGTGTATCTAATGATTTTACAAAATAACAACTTGACAAGCATATATTTGTCGGTCACTCATTGATATTTAAACATAATTTTTAACTTGAATTTCGGCTAACGCGAAAAAACTCAAAAGAATTAGTAACGTCATAAAAATATTACCTGCAAACACCAATGAGTGCCTGCAAGGACCAGATGATGGTCCTTGCAAGCACTCATTGATGTTTTGAAACAATATACCTTATTAAGATAATAACTTAATATTTTTTTTGATAACAATATAAAACTTTTGTATATTTTTAAGTTATTATGCAGCCGTGTTAAAATCAGCTCCTTATCATGTGTACTTTTGAAATATTTTGTTGGTGACAAAGATTTTTTCAAGTGGTCTCAAACTTTTGGCTAGCTGTGTAGTTACAAAACCTGCCGAAGTCATTTATTTACATCGTCTATTGTTGTTTTTACTTTAGTATGGTGTTATCGTTTAGTAGTTTTATCAAATGATACACAAAATTTTATGATAATTAAAGTTTAATCATTTTGTTTCCTGTTCACTAGTTATCAAATTATCATTAACTAGCTGCTGCCCGCGCCAACGCTCGCGTTTTATCGGGATAAAAATAGCCTTTATGTTATTCCAGGTCCCAAACTATACTCATACCAAATTTCAGCCTGATCGGTTCTGTAGTTATTGCGTGAAAGAGTATCAAATATCCATACATCCATACCTCCATCCATACAAACTTTGACATTTATAATATTATTAGGATATTCAGAGATCATAGAAAATTACAAAAACTTCTTTAAATATCACAAACATCTCTGGTCATATCCGCTCACGCACTTGCTCCAATACGGGGTGTATTGGAGCAAGTGCGTGAGCATTAGATTTATAAATTAAATAACTATAACGGGACCCTTTATACCATAAAATAATCAACAAATACTATAAATAATCACGGACTGATCTGACATTCAACAAAATAGAAATTACTTACTAAGTACTGTGCTAAGTAGATACTGTTTACTAGTTATAAAATTATCATTATTATTTTAGATATGACATCATAGTAATCCAAGTCTTCTATAAGGGTATTTAAAAGTTTCGTAATATAAGGATATTTTCTAGATACTTTGTATGCCATTATGCGTTATGTATAAAATTATCAATAATATTTAGAGAACACAGAAAATTACAAATACTTTTTAAATATCACAAACATCTCTGACCTTAAAATAATTTACAATTACTATAAATAAGTGAATTAATTTGTCCCGCACCAACATGCATTATGCACGCTAGTAAAAATAATAGATTTTCGTGTGTGCAATTTATTTTTTAATTTGGATAATTTAGGTCTTACGAATAAATTCTTTGTAATATCTTATAGTTTTATCAACGGAGAAACAAATCAATTAGGTATTATAATATTTAAGCGAATTGCATATCGAATATTTTGTGTTTGTTTTGCGTTAACTGAAATTCAAATTGCACATGATTATATTTACTGCACTGACAGAAATATTTTTAATTGCCCTTTGAAAAACCTCCCATCATCTGTAGAGTTAAACGGGGCGCTACTAACCAAGCAGCGGGAACGTGGTAAAGATTTTTACGAACGAATTTACTTTTGCTCGAGCTATGTGGGGGATTTCCGGAATATGTTTTCCGGAAATCCCCCACGTGATTGCTCGATTTCATTTGGCGGATTAGCGGAAAAAAATCCGCAAATCCCCCACGTGGGGGACGGCTTCGGGGGATTAGCGGAATAATTCTTAGTATTGTATTATTGTTTTATTGTATGTAGGTAATCCGTGGAGTGGGGGCACTGGAGACTTGCAGTTACTGGTTTTTTTCAAAAACCTATAGCAGGCTCCAGCCTCTCACAATAAAGGTTTTTACATAGACTATTTCTCTATATAATATATGTTTAAGTTAAGCTAAAAACCTTTTGTGAAGAGAAATATAAATAAATTTTATTTTATCTTACTTCTAACAATCTCGCTACTAGCAAATCTACTTATTTCTACTAAGTATGTTATCGTCTGGTCCAAACAAAATTTGTAGCCACAAGCTAAATCTATGCTATAGTTACAACGTAAAGCCCTGATTTCTCGACATCTCTGGAGTCTTTTGGAAGGAGCACAAGTGTAGCGGACGTTAGACCCTCGTCACACTTACTATTCTAACAATAATTATTATGTAAATGTAGACATGCAGACCCTGCTGACAATTACGAACATGCGACTTGTTATTTACCAGGGACTTTCTTTATCAACTGAACTAAGCCAGCAAAAGCATCGTATATTTATCAAATTCCTAATAATCAATCTAGGGCGTCAACATGAAAGTTTCAATACCTAAAAGTAGACATCAGGATAGGGGATTAAATTTACAAGCATGGGATTGAACATAGAAGCACGTTTCGAGTTTCGAGTGTCCGCCACTTAAAATAGCTGAGTGTTTAGAAAAAAGTATGACTCATCGAATAAATAATGTAAGGCTGCCCGGCTGGCACGCAGCAGAGCGGATACAGATAGCGTTCGACGGACAAGGATTTAGACCGGAACTCCAATCGATAGCTGAAATCTGGAACCGATGACCTGAAACGTTTTCAGCCTTTGAGTTTTGAACGTGACTGTTTTAGACTTCCTAAAAGTTTTTAGTTTACGAAATCAACTAAAAATAACCTTAAGAAAATAAACGAGTGGTCTTTTAAGACTTAGAAAATTATTCTGTGGTAAACTAAACTAAGTTTTCTTTGTAATTTTTATAATTATTTGAAGGTGTTGTCAAGAGACACAACACATTTAATATTATAAACTATTTTTACGAAACCGTGCCGTCATTTTAATTGTGAAATATTTCTTTAATATTTTAAAGCTAATAATAGATTTAATTGAATAGATCTTAAAGCTAATATTAGATTTGAAGAGAATTTATGTAGATTTTTTGCGTCCTCCCCAAGCTCTAAGGCATAAATGCATTTCATTGTTGAGTTACTGCCCAATGGATTTCGCAATGAAGGGCTGGATAGAGTAAACTTGAATCGAGGCTAGGGCGAATGTTTACGGACCGGAGCTATGCTTACTTTGGGCTTTTAGCTCTAGCATTTTGGTTTGCTTTGTCAAGTTTATACGAGGCGAGTACCGCTTCTGACGTGAAAACGTTTAGTGCGTGTTAGGGACAGTCTATTTTGTCACCAATATAAACTGGATCCCACTAATAGTATAAATGTGAAAGTTTGTATGGATGGATGTATAGATGTTACTCTTTCACGCAAAAACTACTGAACCGATTAGGCTGAAATTAATGGGTATAGGTATGGGTATAGTTGGGGACCTGGATTAACATATAGGCTAATTTTTATCTCGATAAAACGCGGGCGAAGGCGCGGGCAGCAGCTAGTACTTCATAATGTGTTAGTTTATACATTGCTCTTTCTTGGAAGCAACTTACGTAGACATTATAAAGTAAATTGACGCTCCTGATATCAGTAGGTGAAGCACGGCGGTTGTTGTGTAGAGTAAAATGGAGAAAAATTACGTTGCATCGTCATTAAATGCGAAAATATTTGAAATTAATTCCTTCAACTTCTACAATTTACGTAATCTATTAACGATGTGGGATGGAGGAGGTCTTCACCCGTAGATGGGTGCCCAATTCAAAGGACAATAATAATGCATGACATACCTAGTGAATTTATTAAAACAGATTATGAAAATATTATTCAAAGATGCATGAAAATACATAGGTACATTTCAAACATAAATGTATTATATATTTTAATTTAACTATTTAATTTATACCACAATTTAATGCATAATAAATGTTAATATAAACAAAATTAAGATAACTTGGAATACTAAATGGTAAGTTAAATTTAAATCTATAGAATACCGCAATGTTATTTAAGACTGTTTTGGAAATAAATGGCTTGCGTACTTACTTATTAACGATGTGATGACATTTTTGTATATTCTACCTATTTTGTATAACAACCGCTGTGCTTCGTCAAGACTTGACAAAATACCCCTTAGTAGGATGTATTTTCTGATTAATAAGCCGAGTACTGACCTGTGTTTGGGGCGTAATGTACGTACCATTCGTAGCGAGCATGATACATTAGGCTATATTGTGCTAAAATCCGCCTCGTTGCTGCGAGGGTCATTTTCCTTCTTACTGACTGCACAACCGCTCGCTTTGTAACACGTCGCATTACGCCCCGTAACGCCAGTGAATACCCACCTTTACAATGTCCGAAATCTAAATGGGAGCCACGATACATTTATTATTTCGTTAAATTTTTCACATAATAAAGAGACATGTGGTTCTCATTTGTGTTCGAAAAAGGGATTTCAAACAGAAGTTGAATAGGTGTTCAGTTTATTTTCTGACATCTGGTTAGTAAAATCATAATAGATTTTTATCGATAATCTATTGGGCAAAGACCCTTGATCCATAAATGCATCACGACTCTGAGCCACTTGGGCCCAGGTTCTATCGAAGGAGTTTAATTCGTCGCGCCATCGTTCTTCAGTCTACCACGACGCCTTACGTTGTTGGGACTCCACTGAGTGGTGATCGTAGCCCACAGATCTAAGCTATTTATACTTTTTTAATATTATTTATTTAATCTTCCTTCTGTCTACAGATTGCGACTGGTTGTACCAAGACGTGTCATGCCGCGGTGCCGGGTCATGCGTCCTGGCCAGCCCTGGGTACCCAGGACTCTACCCGCCTCATCGCCGCTGCAGATACCTCTTCGCAACCAACTCTGTCCACACCAGGGTCAAGATCATCTTTACATCTATTCTGCTACCTAGAAAGTATGTAACTACATATATTTCAATTTTTCTCATTGTAGAACTGTAGAAACTATCATGGTTATTCACAACCTTCCTTCTTGCGTCGATATCTTCAGTGCTGAGGGGCAGGACCTTTATTTAAGACTTTCAAATGCACGATGTGTCTCCATCATGCAGGGATCGGTCTTCCGCAACCCGGATAGCGTTCCTCATGTTGGCTTCCAGCGGATTTGGTTACACCAACACATAGGGCATTATTCACAGCATTAAAGCCTTTATAACGGGGTTTTTACCATGATTTGAACGAGTTCTCCAATGATAATAAAACCGGTGGTAGTGGTAACGTTCGTAGCAAAATACCAAGAATGAATGTAGATCGATATGTCTGCCAATAAAAACTAACTCGCAGTGACTTGAGTTACTCAGTAATCATGACTCTTGAAACTATGATGAAATATTGGATAGCTCAAAACTCAAATCTACTCTTTGTCTCAATGGTTTAAAGGATTCTGATGGCATTAATTGGCACGAACAAATCAGTTAACTTACAGGTTAACTGATTTGCTTTAAATTAACTTAAAGGTTTAGAAATGCTATTGAATGAATAGTAAGAAGAAAAATTGAATGTAAGGATCAGTGTGTATAATTACAACCTATTTATTTAAATCACGTGGGACTCTATTATATTTGTATTTGTCATATATATTTGTCTATTATATTTGTATTTTATATTTTTGTCTTTTTTCGTCTATTTGTCTATTATATTTGTATTTTATATTTTTCATAGCAATTTCTGAATAATTTATGTATTGCTTATAAAGAAAATAAATTAATTTATATTACGAACCTGTGCTTGCATAAAGCCTCGTATAACACAAAAGGTAGTATGTCAGAACGACCTTCGTTCTTTGTAGCTCAGTTTCTAACTTTCAAGGAATGACGTATCAACCTACCTAACGCTTTGTCACATTCGTGTTTCTAGGTTTATTAGTACTGTACATATCTGGGTCACTCAACGTGGGTAATGATTGTCTTGAGAATCTCAAGACAATCTCAAGTTGAGATAGCATATGAACATAAAAAGATAGGGATATCGCAGTAAGAGTAAAAGCTGTTGTGTACCATAATTGACACTCTCATGGCCCACGACGCACATGTTTGTCCGCACCGCCGTCGAGACTGGGCAGTGAATGCATTAAGCTTCTTATGATTGAGATCATTATTACATGACTCCTTAAATTCCTATATTTCTCCTCTCTGTATAAATTTCCCAAAAAATATTCCCTGTATAAATTTGATTGTAAACTGCTTTATAAACTTATTACAATAAAATAAAATAAACAGTTTCTAAGAAAGTACCTTTATATTTATCATCAGTCCTTGTTGGGCATAGACCACCATTCGACATCACGTTCCATTCGCCACATTTTCTATTGATACAAAAATATGAAAAAAAATTGTTGAAAAAAATAGTAAATTTAAGAGTAAACACATTTTTTATGGCTACGCTACGTCTTTTCTTGAAGGTGGTTTGGTTTCGTTTTTCGTCTTGAATCAACAATACAAAGTCTGAAAGCACCGTAAACAAAATGTTGCCTGTTTGTCAAATGCACCTGTTTTCCGATGAAAACTTTCTCCCTAACATCTTTGTAATACAGTCGACATTCTCCCAACTTTGGTAATGCTTTTATCCTCAAATAAGATAGAGTTACATCATAAAAATGCGTTATGTATGAGCTACCACATCACACAATACAGTCTGGATCTGACTTGACTCTGGCAGTGATTGATTGTATACCAAATTTAGATATTCTACTTGAAACGTGAAAATGTATTTTAAAAAGAATTCTTAGGGAATGTATATTTATTTTGCTTGAAATTGTGTACCATTATTATTTTGTTATAATATGTTGTAACTAGCTGCTGCCCGCGCCCTCGCTGCGTTTTATCGGGATAAAAAGTAACCTATATGTATCAGCCCAGTTAGTTCAGTAGTTTCTGCGTGAAAGAGGAACAAACATCCATATATGTATATATAGTAGGATTTACTACAGGTGATACGAGTATATGTTCATATTATTTGATAACAAAGTTGCCTTATGGGGCGGTTAACAGCGGCTGTTATTAATTTTAAGTGTTAGAGCAAAATTGTTTTAGAAATCATAAACAGCAAAATTACAAATGTAACTTTATAGCTAAAACGTGATGCTGATATCAAAATAACATCAGATGTTGTTCTCATTAGATTGAGATTCCTGAATAGAGTTTACCCCATTACGAGTGCAGATGGGTTAAGTGGCACCCTTAAACCCTCGAAAAGGTTTGCTCTAATTTACATTTTGATCAAATAAGATGGGTTCGGTCAGATGTACCTATAGAAATTAGATTTTTAAGTGCATACGTTCTTTTGCCTCATTTCGGTGTTTTCCCAGAGCTAATAAAGGTCCTTTTGAAAGTTATGTCAAAGGTTATGGATAAGGACAAATCAATAAATGATATTTATAGGTATACTAGTTGACCCGGCAAACGTTGTTTTGCCATCGACCACTGAGGGTTGAAGATTATTACAGTACTAACTAATATCGCAATTAAAAAGGGGTTTGGTGTTAGAAAGGTGAAAATTAAGGGTTATATGTATTTTTTATGCCAACCCATATAAATAAAAATACAAGAATTACTTAGTCTAAAAACTACATAATATTTTTTTGGGGTGGGCCACCCTTGTTACCTAACAAACATACACACAAAATTTCATAAAAATTGGTCTAGCCATTTTGGAGGAGTTTGGTTACAAACACTGTGACACAAGATTTTTATAATATATATATATATATATATATAGATTTTAGGCGATAATGCTTGTCAGGTCACAACGTTGATAGTTTTGCAGTGTTTTTAGTAACCACCCAAATGAATATGTCCCAGAATTCTAACCATGCTGCAATTGTTTGCAATAAAAAATCAATCCTATCTTCGTTCTACCTGTATGCTTTTGTTGTGCCTCAAAACATGGTAACAAGTTATATATGATTATTGAAAACCCCTGTGGCGTATCGGGCAAAGGGCCTCCTACAACCCAGGAGGATGCTGGTTCGATTCTTGTTTCGGGGCGAATATACGTATGAGACTAGAAGAAGGCTGTAGCGAGTTTTGACTCTATGCATGCGAGATATTAGTTCTGGGTGTTCTGGGCAATGAGTAAGTAATTATATTAAATGGGTCAATGGGTTTTATATGGAGAATAAATGTAATTTAATACATCATAAGATGTTCTTATGATGTACTTATAGTTACTGTTCTTATTGTTCTTATGATATATTCAATTATATTTATAGATAGAGCTTTTGCCCTTGCTTTGGGGCAAGGGCAAAAGCTTCCTTCCTCCAACAAGAGCCAAAAAATAAGCAGGCAAAGAAATATACAAAACTAATTAATTTAATAGTTCAGCCCAAACAATTTGAAATAAATCTACGAACCAATCATTTTCATTAAAGCCGGGTAAGTGTTAAAATAAAACTAAGATAGTTCAGTAATTGTTTTGCGCTACGATCGTGTTATACGACTTCTATTATCTTGGATTCCACCGCTTCAAAGTTCCTTTAGCTTCATTGCAGAATATAGTTTATCTATTGCTTTCAGCGTTAATTAATTCCCTATCAATTCGTTCTACACAATTTTAACAATACGACTATACTCTCTATGAGAAGGTTAGTATAAAAATTATTGTGAAATACAATTTTTTTGTCAATTTTGCAAGCGACTTGGAAAATTGACAAAAAAATTGACCATTAATCTACAAAGGCGCAATAGTGATTGAGCTTTAAACATTTTCAGCTTTATGTTATTTATATACAACTAATATTTCAATTTTCTGCAATTTCGCAACCATATCCTGCACTGAAATGAAGGTAGCTAAGCCGACTGACACGTTAAACCCAGGATTACTTTGTTCCGAAGTCCTTTCCATTCACGGGTTGCATCACGAGAGCACACGTAACTGGATCGAAGTAAAGCAACACCAGGAAAAGCAACTAATCTATAAATTGGAACCGTCTCACTTGAATGGCGGCATCCACAAGATAAATCTCAAAGGAAAGGCAGTGGGCGATCTGAGTGTGATTCGTTCTCCGATGTACTAATAGGTACATACAATGTTCGCACGGCCTAGTCTAGCAGTCTACCTTAAAAACTAAATACGAAGTTAACAGATGACGGACCTCACGAAACGACGGACGACCGATTCGTCCTATTATGACCTACTATGAAATTGATTTTGACATTTATTAATTCCGAAACGAAAGATCTCAGTCGGTGACGCATCCAAAGCAACTTGATAGGTAAGGTTGTTCATTTTGTGCGACCCGTTTAACTTCGTATTTTGTATTACAAAGTAGGCGTCCTGGGTTTTAGCTTGGCCCTGTGTAAACGAACCAAGCCTGTGTAAGAGAGCGCGTTACTCTATCTGTGTTTACAGTATCTGTGTAATGTTTCCAAAGTTTTTGAGTTGACATTCCACTGGAATATCAAAGGGACTAAGCGCAATTGTTAGAAAAGTTTCAAAACATTTTTTCGAAATGTTTTGAATATTATTATTATTTATTTTGTTTTGTTTTAACCAATTAAAAAACTTATTTAATAACTCTTAAGAAGGCTACGAACCTCTCCTAAACGGAAACGGATCGGCCTATGCGGATTTGTTGTTGTTTCACGTCGAATGAAATGGGGCGCGCTATTAGTGAGAAAGCGCGTCTAACCATCAAATATGATGCTGTCATGTGGCTGAGTGCGTGTGCTCGGTGTCGGCACCATTTTTTGATATTTTTCCGTACTTTCCGATTAATTTTGAATAAACGATTGATTTCCAAAATATTTTTGTTTATTTATAATGTTGAATATATTTAAGATGTTTGCAACGCGACAGATTTTCGAATAAAGATGTCTATCACGCATAAAAAATCGCTTGAAAATGGGTCGATTTGGTGGTCAAAATTTAGTTTCGCTCTCATTTAAATACCATGATGTTTTTAGAAAACTAAACCGTGACAAACATAGCTATTTTTCATCCGATTACGTATGGATAATTTCAATAAGATCGAGGACATAGTTTAAAAATGAAGCGGAAAGTAGGTACGTTTGTATGGGGGCTAAGGCAATCCGTTCCGTTCTTAAGAAAACACAACAACAACACTTTTTTATATTTGGTTGCCAAAATTCAGTGTAACAGTATGATGAAAATACACAATCATAATATTTGGTGCACAAAAAATTCCTAGCGTGCATAGCCATTAATTTTCATACGGTATTTCATGCGGCGGCGCTGAAAGATAAAATGATATTCCCACTGGGCTGCACAACACTGTAAAAGTGACAAATTATAAGTGTTTTGTGTAGCGTGCTACGCTCGTAGCACTGCTACGTCTAATTGTCTACGGCGTTGCAGGGGCTACGAATTCTGTTACGAGTTAGACGAATAGAATTATGAATAGCGTTCTGCTTCACATTTATTAGTTTTTAGAGCTCTGTTGTTTAAAAATAACCCTTCTGCGTCCAACATTTGTTTATTGTTTCGATAAAAAAATGCATTTATATCTCTGTAACATAGATATGGCACTGACGTTTTTATGCTTGTTTTAACGTCTATTGCAACCGGATTCCGTAGATATATACACATTGATGTGCTCTTTTCATTCACAGTCACTGCACCACCGACTATCTTACACTCCGCGCTGGCAGTTCTCCGTCAGCGCCGCTGCTCGCGTCGCTGTGTTCTGAGAGGACGGCCACTCTAGAGCATCCTGGGCCTAATCTGTTGCTTGAATTTAAGTAAGACTACTGCAATGTTTTTTATTTTAATTTTATCAAAATAAGTTTGAAAGATGATTATAATGTACCTACTCCTAGCCAAATTTTGGTAGCCAATCGAATTAGGTAGCCGTGTGCGCGGGACATAATATTACACAAGTGTGAGTACAAACACAGGTCTCTATTTCCTCACTGTTATAATTCGATCAGACGAACCGACTCGACAATTTTGTAAAACTGTGCCCCGATTATTCAAACAGTACATTGATAACTTATGCACTCCTTGTTTTACAGATTTTCTATAGTAACTGTCAAATTTTGAACTTGTTTCACTAAAGCCTAATAGACATTTTTTTCAATGTATAAAGATTAAAGACTGGTTTACCTATTTTCCATCCTAATGGAATACCAAATAACACGTTTAGTAATTTCACTTCCACCAGCACAAAAGCTAAAACCGTATAAAAGACGACAAAAGCAAAAACACCTTTGTAGGTAACCAATGAAACAAAATTCCGGTGTTCTTTTTTTTTGCTCGAAATAGCTTGCGGCGTTGCTGAAATGATGTTGTATTATTGCAGTATTTATTTTCAACTGACTTCAAAAAAAGAGTAGGTTCTCAACTAGGCTGTATGTTTTTGTATGAGTTACACACATGTTTGTTACACTATCTTCGCTCATAGTTATCCAATGGATGATTATTTGGCTATTGTCTAAAAGTTAGTCCCATAAATGTTATTGAATTTATTTACTCCTGAGGGATATTTGACCCTTCAGGAAAATACAGTTTAAATATTCCGGAATAAAAATCACCTTTCTTTATTTTGTAAAAAAAACTTAATATTATTTTTGTGTCGTGTCGAAAAATAAATTATTTTATTTTATTTTTGTTATTTATGTAAAAAATGAAATGTTGTTTTTGTGTTGTGTAATTTTTTTGTAAAAATCTAATATAGTTCTTCTGTTGTGTAAAAAATTTGTTGTAAAAAATCTAATGTTGTTCTTGATTTGTGTAAAAAATGTTGTAAAAAATGTATTTTTCCGCGTAGTTCCGGACCATTAGTCCCACCGTACGATTACAATGGTTTCATCGCGAGGCTGGAGTTTATGGAGAGGGTCGAGAGTAGTGGCGCGCCCCCTACCGTAGTGGCCGCGTCGGCGCCACTCGCTGCACTCACGCATTTTATCGATGGTAAGGGTCATTCAGTATTACGAGTACATTATGGTGAGGTAAATCTCTTTGTTCAAATTAGTATAATTTTAACAAAGAGATTCACCTCACCATACACTTTCTTTTTATTAACTTCAGTTCAAGAATTGGTTGTTTTCTCTATAATAAACTAGTTTCCGCCCACGGCTTCGCACGCGTTGATTTTATTAATATTGATTTAGAAAGTAGCCTACGATTTTATTCGAGACCTAGAACTAGCTGTAAGATAAATTTTTGCTCAATCCGTTCAGTAGTTTTGGCGTGAAGAGGTAAAAAACATCTATCCAAACTTTGGCATTCAATATTAGTATGACTACTTTACGAGTGGTGGGGTGCATGCTGTACATGAATCAATACGACTTTTTGGTGGGTTCGAGGAGTATAAAAAAGAAAACCTGTTGTAAAAATCCCACATAAGCGAAAGCAGGGTAGATAAAAAGATAAAGATAAATTTCATTTATTTATCCCAAAAAAACACAACCGTAAAAAAAAACAAGAAAAAAAGGCCGAGTACATTAATAAATATAAAATTAAGTATAAAATTAACACTAGCTAACATAATGAAATACTAAAATCTAACAGTTATAAAATATTATACGGTAAAAAGGGTTCCTATCTCAGCGTTATGCAGTATTAAATAAATAAATAAATAATAGTATAAATTATAATTAGGCAATTAATTGTCCAATACTGCGCTGGTTTTCAGTTAGGTAAGGTCAGGGTCAGGATAAGAGAACGATGAGAGATAGGTGTATGAATATTAATATAATTTACATATGTGTATAGCGAGTGAAAATCAAGGTTTCCCGCTGTTTATTACCTAATCCGCCTAAATAATAGTGATACTAAAATGATACTTTCGATACTAAAACCTCGTACCTACGTATCTAAAAAGTAACTACGTCATGCTATGATCGCATAACGAGCAGTTTCACTAAACTAATGGCCTCAATGACTGCGGCGGATACAATACAGATGCTAATGGCCACAATGACTCAGTTTTATTGAAAAGCTTTTATCCAAACCAATTGTTTATCCCGCAGAACTTTTAATTTCCTTATATACATTTTGTAGTGTTCACTCTGGGGATCTACATTTTGTGCTGTTCTTGTGTTGGAGAGTACGGAGTCGGCTTCGAAGATTGATATTGCCTATTGCACAGATTGAAACAGTTTCTCAGAGGATTTGAATCGGAACCAATACAATGGTTTCAGTTCTGATTATTTACCTAACCTTTTCCTTTACACTAGTGCGCATTGACCTCTATCCAGTTTATAGGGATGAAAAAAAAATTTTATTTTTAAAATTTTCGTACTAGGGAATATGGTATTTTACTGTATGTACATATATTATGAGAGTCAAGCGTGGTGATTATAGCAAATCCCCCCCTACAAGGGAGACCATCCACTCGATGGACCGACGACATCTTAGCGGTCGCAGGGAGTCGATGGATGGAGGCGGTTCAGGGCCGCTATTTGTGGCGTCGTACGGGGGAGGCCTGTGTCCAGCAGTGGAAGTGTATGGGCTGATGATGATGATGATATTATGAGAACATCAAAAATAATATTATTGAGATAGCTTAGGCCTAGAGCGGTCAGAAATTGTTATTTCATAAAGTAAGAAAATACATTTTAAAATTCAATTGAAACATTCTATTAATTTTAATCAGTTTTTAATGCATGTATTAATAGACATGTTATTACGCCATTCGGCTGTGTTAACTAAAAAGTCTCAACTATTAACTGATCATCTTATGAAGGCGAGTTATTCCGTTTTCGTTCCATTTTTTGGTTCGCTTCGATACAAAGTGGGACGAATGCGGAAAATGAAATTCTGAGACTATTTGATTCCGCATTCATCCCACTTTTCAAAGGCAGGCTTTAGTACTGTCAGCCACACACATGCTTTGTACATTTTTTACACAGCGAACTGGCGCAATGACCACTGATCAATATAGCGTCCACTTCGTTCAACTTTCGCCAAATTATGTGTGTTATTTTTTTTATGGCACTTATCGATTGAATAAGAATATAGTTTTTTTGTGGTTTAATACAAGATTCTAGTTGAGACACTTTTCAAAAATAGGTTTAATATCCTATTCTTGATTGACTCACAAACAAACGTTTGAAAACAGAAATCAGGCATTAAAATCTAATAATGTTTCAGGTTCACAATCTCAACTAGATTAACTCGCAAATTTACGTTTACAAATCGTTGCGGTGGCGTTACTGGTCATTTTTATGACCATACCTACACGACAGTGACGTATTATTTATTTTAACGTTTGTTTTGTGATATGGGTGATTATTTGATTTTATATAAATTTTTTCAGTGTATTCTAACACAAAATGTATTTATTTGTGAATAAACTGAAACTGAAAAAAAAACTATAACGTTACGCCAGAGCAGATATTTATAAATCCAAGTCTCATTGATCACCAAAATGCTCACTACCAAAACGAAAGCTTGCTATAGCTGGGTGGCGTGCTTTTAAATGCATCTATAATTCTAAAGTAGACTATTTACCGATAGGGCAAGTCATAAGGCATTTATATTTTAACAGTTGATGGCGTAGCAGCTATAGAGAGCAACAGTGTCTCCAACGAAGTGTACGCCGGAAACAGCGGAGGCCGCGTTGGGTGTGGTGCGACTGTCCGCGGGTTTGGTGCCGGTGGGGCCCGCTCCGGTCACTTCGACACTCGCGCTACGCCCTGGAGGTCACAGTGCGCCATACACCTGCTGGGGACACCCACGGACGTGGTCCAAGTCTCGCTATTTAATTATAATTTAAGGTTAGTTTCGAGTTTCATGAGTGACATTTACATTTAGTCGAGACTTAACTATATTATAATATTTCATTGCTCGAGACCCTCCCACGCGCTTTACAGAGGGACACTTAAACTAACTTGTATAATTTAACTACTTTTAACTACTAAATAATAAAATAATAGTTATTTACAGGAACAAAGATGCCTGTAAATAAACATCTCATCAAAATTAAACGAAAATTGATTAAACTTGCGAGTAAAAGAGCCTCAAAGGAATATTTCAGAGAGAGTTAAGTTACGTGGATAATACCTATGTATATTGCAACTTGTAAAGAAATTGCCGGCGCGCCAATAAAGTTTTAATTGCTGATGAAACTCTCAGCCATTCGTTGCCATCAACTATTACACATCTATCAAGTTTAAGCGGCTTATGTTAATATAGATGTGGCCTTTTGCTAACAACTTAGAATGTTAAGCTTACTATCACTGGTCTGGTACCCCGATTAGTGTAGAAACTTTGAAGTTTAGCCGGCAAGTTTGGGAGTATAAACTTTCTGTTGGCAGGTTGCAGAGCTGTCGGTCTCATATTGAGATTTTGGAGGGGTTACACGAGTTCGTGTCTAGGGAAAGGGGGGATAGGTACGAGAGGGGAGATAGGGCTTTGTTGAGGGTGTGTGGGCCGGCGGTGCGGGAGGCGAGGGACCCTTCAGGCCGGTTCCTCATACGTCAGGCTGTGACGTCCAAGGGCGCTAACCTGACGATATTGGTGCGGCGAGCGACATCGCAGATTGCTGATGAAGAGGAGTTCGTGGATGGCGCTTTTGCTTTCCATGATGGTGAGATAATTTGAGTTCTGTACTTTGAAAGCACAGAACTAATATAATAATATAAAAAATTTACATCCAATCCAACCCATCGTACAAAACAATTACATTGTTGATATAATATTATTTCGTGGTGACCTAACACTTCTGAAAGCTTCAGTGCTCGTCAAACATTAAAAGTATCCAATATTGGTTTTTGGCAAAGTTCTGAAATTGAATATTTTAGTATAGCTCCAAAAATCTTATTCTAAATAAAGTTTCAAAAATCTTCAACATTCTATTAGTCTAATGCTTTTTAGAGCTACACGAAGGTACAGTGTCCCCGGACGCGACATGCGCGTCTACCCACTACGGGTTGGCTGCGCCGGCGCACGGCGGTGTGTCAGCTCCGGCACATCACCACATCTACTGGAACATCGAGGAGCGGCTGCTCTGCACGCATAGATTCATACCCGCATCTAACCAGAGTGTCACAATTGAGGTGAGATATAAAAGCATCCGTCGACCCACTGGAGCTAGCGGCGCAGCCGCACGGCAGCGTGTCAGCACCAACACATGGCCTACTGGAACATCGACTAGAGGTAGCTGTGAACATACCGATTCATACCTGTGACTAACCAGATTGTCACTTCTGAGGCGTAATAATAAGTAGTATAGTAGTAATTTTGTTGCCAAAAATATTTATTCATCTGTCCTTGAATTGGCCGTGGGGCCGCGGCGTACGAATATCGACCCCTCCAACTCAACCCGTGGATGTCGTAAGAGCCGACTAAGGGAACCTACCAGAGGAAGGGCAGCAGCTTCCTTCTGAGTATTTTTAAACACCAACACTGCGATCACCAATCCGCCTGCCAAGCGTGGTGATTATGGCAAATCCCCCCCTACATGGGAGACCATCCCCACTCGATGGACCGATGAAATCGTAGCGGTCGCAGGGAGTCAATGGATGGAGGCGGGTCAGGACCGCTATTTGTGGCGTCGTACGGGGGAGGCCTATGTCCAGCAGTGGACGTGTATGGGCTGATGATGATGATGATGATGTACTTGAATTCAAATTTAAATGGTGGACGTCAGAAAGCTAATTCAAATATGAAATATCAAAGTGCCTTATTTCCTTTAGACCTTACAATTGCACATTTAACGACCCACCCACTAGTGATTAAGTAAACAGAATCGAAAGCCTTACTCACCACTGTATAGTAATTACTAATGTTTTTAATCATCAAATATAAAGGCGAGAAAGTTGCTACTTCTTGAAATTCTGGTTCTTGTTTCTCATTGAATAATTTCCGAGTGCCGTTCTTTAGGTATCGAACCTTGAAACACTCTTCTATTCGTAGATTCAGCGGCTAGACCGCATGTGGAGTGCCGAGTCAGGGACCAACGCTGAAGCCGGTGGGTGCCGGACCGCGTGTGGGGACGCGGGTTGCGAGTGCCGCTCATCTACACCGATGTACCACCACGACCACGTGGCGTTGGTGGCTGGAGACGGCACGCATCTGTGCTGTCTCTGTGGGGACTTTCAGGTATAGACCAGTCATTAACTATAATAATAGAGTGCACGGGAACGCGGGTGCCAGTGGGTGCCAGATCGTGTCGCTGGAGATAGGGTGCATCTGTACTGCCTCTGTAGAGTCTTTCAGGTATTTATAGATCAGCCTGTATAGGATAACATTGATTGCGGAGTGTACACGAGAGAGTAACATTGGTGCCGGTGGGTGCCGGCCCGCGTGTGGGAAAGTCAGCTGCTTGTCTCGCTTATCATGACCACGTGGCGTTACGGAGCACAGGGCACAATTGGCACACAATTATTATTCAAAGCAGTAAAACAGACATCAGGTGTGTTAGTGGCAGTAGACGGCACGTTTCTATGATGTCTCTTCGGGAACTTTTGGCAACTATAGGCCAGTCTCTAATAATTGATTACAGTCCGCTCGGCCTCGCCACTGGAGATCCTTGACCGTAACACTCTGGTCGCCAAAGCCGATACATACGCCCGGTCATCATCAAAGCCAAGATTAAAGCAGACGTAGTTATTTGTTTGAATAAAAAATGCCATATTTTCTAAAATGTCATAGGAACGTTTGATCCAGATAAAACGTGAGCAATACCAGCTGCAGAAAAAATAGTGGCTTTCAATAAGTCTTAAATAGAAAGTTTCTCAGGTTCTATGTGTCAAAGGATTAAAGTTAATAATGAGTGTAAGTAGGTATACTACACTGATTCTGCAAATTCAGCAGAGTTCTCGCATCTATTATGTATGTATAGCCCTTACAAAAATACCTATAGCTCTCTCATTTATACGCTCATTGTTTCCCTCCGTCTGTGCCTGCCTGCTAAGTATTGACAATAATTGAGATTGACGCTAATTACCTCACTGAATAAAATATTCCTTTCGAAACAAATCGACGTTAATTTGCTTAAGTAATGGAAACATTGGATGTAATCGACGTGAAAACTCAGGCACGCGTAAATGGATAATTCTATCTTCTGCAACTGGTTAAATAGAACGTAGCTGGCACAATTTAAATTCAAAAGTTTAAATAAAGAGCTTCCGTTGAGTACTCCGTTTTACCAGACAGGAAGCAAAGTGTGTGATCTAATTATTGCCGAGCGCTTTGAAAAGACGACACCAAATTAATTAATCGTGTTAGTTGGGCCGGGCCGTGCTAACATAGCAAGGTACGGCCGTATGTAGGACGCGCTAACCCTTTCATAGCCGACGCCGACGCCAACGCCCGCCTGCTGTGCGATCCGCATAATTAAGTAAGAGGGTTACTATTAAGTATGTAACAGCAATAAACCCTGGAACGACCATCTGAGCGAGTTGGGAGCAACACAAAAGTAAATATGCTCCTTAATAATTTATAAGGTGTATTCACTTCCCTCTCGCATGAACGCTTTATTCTTTTCTGAAAATTATTTTCTTGCACGCACCGTTCTTTTAGTACCAATATCAAAGTACAAAGTTTTTCTTCTTCCTGGTAGGTAAGAGGGAAGCTTAGATAAGAGTAATAACAATGAGTTTTGGAAGAGATTGATAAGATTATACATTTGTTCTATAGGCATGTGCAGATTCCTACGTGGCGATAGAAGTTCGTTTTCCCTAGATCCCTACATCCACCTATTGATTATCCGTATTTACTTCCATGTAAACACATTCATTAGACAGCGGAACGGTAACAGATACGCTCTCACAGCTTTGTTATTCGGTCTCAGGGCAGAAGCGGGTAATTTAATTATTAACCGTGCTTGCTCCCATTAGCAGCCGGTATTTTAGCAAGATTGAACTTTGCTGGCAAGTACTTAGACCTAAAAGGACCTAAATAGACTAGAATGTCTGTCCGGAGCGAAGTGCACTCGTCTCTATAGTCATAAACCACTGGGTAACTGGCGACGTGTCATGTGCCTGGATATAAGTGGTGGAACAGGCTCGGGGCGACAACCAGTCGGCTCCTGAAAATTCAATTACTTAGAAGCTAGCTAGGTATGCGTGCTGCGTAGGCTGTTGCACGGAATTGAGTCAATACGTTGTACACGTACGCGCGTATATGAGCGCACTATATTTTTATTAGAATTTTTGAGGAGGCGAATTCTTTAGGGAAATTCTTTTAGGGTTTATACAAAATTAAACCTAATTGCTTTTGTTTCCGAAAGGGATAAGAACGCAAAATTAGAGAACTTAGAGAGATTTTAACGTAACACAGTTTTCGCTAGAGAGGAAGGAGATACCTCTAGTTGTTTTAGGTACCTAGTTACCTACATATCCGTGTAGGTAAAACTAAAACAACTAGGTCAAGCTCTAATAGTTTACGTTATGTTCATTTGTGACTATCATTTTATTATTGCTATTGTGCTGCTGCCCTTCCGGGGGGCAGCAGCTTCTTTCTGAGCATTTTTCAACACCAAGACTGCGATCACCAATCCGGCTGCCAAGCGTGGCAAAACCCCCCCCTACATAGGAGAGTATCCACTCGATGGACCGACGACATTGTCGCGGTTGTAGGGAGTCGATGGATGGAGGCGGCTCAGGACCGCTATTCGTGACGTCGTATGGGGGAGGCCTATGTCCAGCAGTGGATGTGTATGGACTGATATGATGATTGTGTTTGTTCGTATAGGCTGCGTGGTTACCGGTCGTGGTCCGTAGCTGGACTAGCGTTCGACTGGAGTACTCAGTGGCCCACTACACGTACGCTAGCCCAGGGTTTGACTACGCGGCCGCCTACAACTTCAACGAGGACGTAATGTGCGGTCAACGCACCTACACCACACACTCTGGTAAGCATCGAATTTATCTTGAATGCAATTGAATATATAAATATACATACATACATATATTTTAAAGATTTTGTTTAAAATATATACCTGGGTGAGTATTAGTATATTAATTGCGCGTACATAATACCAGCGTGTAAGAGTAACATCGCTATTTCGTACAAATTGAGCGATGCTCTTTTAACCAACTTATAAAAAGCAGGAGATTCTATGTTTGGCTTTATGTAATTATGTGTGTATTTTTTATGTATTTTCGTCGATTTCTCCGTTAATAAATGGGCCGAATTTGAAAATTATTTCGCTATTGTATTGAATACATCATATATGTATACAATACAATAGCGAAATAATTTTATCACGAGGTGGACTCAAAAAAATGTATTTCCAAGGGATTAGTATTATGTCCTTCAAAACTAAAAAAAAATATGATTAAAATTAAGGGATTTAAAGTAATTTTTGAGTTTTTTAAAATCAATCAAATTATTGCTGTCCCAGTTGACTTTTATCTGTTTTTGGTTTTTGTCAATTTGTAATAGGCAGGTACTTACTTTCTAATACGAAATATTTTACTTGAGTTCGGTTTCATTTTTTATAAGGCTTAGGTATAAGTTTATGGTACCTGACGACTTTCATAGTTCATACGCGCTGTCTACGCGTATCATCAAGAAACGCTCGCGTTGCCAGCACTGATAAACTTGAACGATTAGACAGCATGTCTTAAGAAGGCTATGAAGCTCTCCCAAAGGGAAACGGATCGGCTCATGCGGATTTGTTGTTGTTTCACGTCGAATGAAATGGGGCGCGCTTATGAATGAGAAAGCGCGTCTAACCATCAAATACGAAGCTGTCATGTGGCTGTGTCGGCACCATTTTTTGATATTTTTTCGTACTTCCGATTCATTTTGAATAAACGATTGATTTTTGATTATTTATAATGTAACAATCAAATAATATAAACAAATTAAACTAGTATTTACAATTGAAACAGTTGAGCTAACTGCAGAATGTTGAATATATTTAGGATGTTTGCAACGCGACAGATTTTCGAATAAAGGTGTCTATCATGCATAAAAAATCAAAATTAGTTTCGCTCTCATTTAAAGAATATTATGTTTTTAAAAAAACTTAACCGCTACAAATATAGCTATTTTTCATCCGATTACGTATGGAAAATTTCAATAAGATAGGGGACATAGTTTCCAAATGAAGCGGAAAGTACGTTTGTATGGCTATCCGTTACTTGCTAAGGCTATCCGTTCCGTTCTTAACTTAATCGCATGCATACACTCTCAGTGCTAGACTTTACATTAGTATTCAAACCTCGCTCACCTGTAAATGAAACCCATTACCTCAACACGAAAACAAATATCCGTAGATACTCGTAATTCGATAAAGTTGTCTCGCGGAGAGGGACAGATAATCGGCAATTTATCTCAAATGAACTCCCTGAACGCATAAAGTGAGAGACAAACAGAGCTATTTGACATTCGACGCTCGTCGGCAACGTTTGGAAAAACGCGTGGGATATTGTTCTGGCGGCCTGCGGGGCGTCCGAGAAAATTACGTGGCACGACCTAGTTTCGCGCCCTCGGTGTCACACAATCGAAAAAACCACGAACAAGATCGTAAACTTCCAATTACATGGACGATGTTGCGGTGGCTCGTTTTGTACGCCATTTTATTATTAGCGTGAGCAACGTTGATATTTCTATCTGCGCGTTTGGGAATTCTTACACTTCTCGCTCAATTTTCATATTACGAATGAATGAGTTTAGTTGTTCAAGCTTTAAATTTCTTTTTCAGTTAACATAGGCTACTATATTTTATATATATTTTATTTTTATTTATTTTTTACATGATACTGTTTCCGATTCACGTAGGGACGCAATCGTCGAAGTTTATAATGTTTTCCCCATTTACCGGTCCATAGTTCAACTAAGCTTAGTGCCAATTTTTAGTAACGATAATTAAAACTAAGTAGGGTATTTATCATTTTTGTTTAAAACAATACTTCTAAAAATTACTAACGTCTACGAAATTCGTAGCAGTGCTACGCCGTAGACATTCCCTAGCACTATCTACTAGCTTCAAAATTTCTAGAATCGTAAACGTTAAAGTCTGTGGTGTCTGATGTCCTTTATTCCTTACGAATACTTTTGAGTGTGATTTTCTTTTATTTCTAACGCTGTTTGCCACTCTAGGTGAAATATCATCCAAGAACGTGTCGGTAACGGGCAGTTTGAACGAGTTCTTCTATCAGCAGTGCACTTGGGTGCTAGACTCGCATGTGGAGAGGCAGCTCTTCATAGATATCTCTTCTGAGCAGGTTTGAATTTTTAGTTTTAAAAGAACTGTTACTTGGTAACAGTGATGACTTACGGATCCGAGACGTGGTCGCTGACTATATAGTCCTTGTGCATAAACTCAAAGTCACCCAGCGAGCTACGGAGAGAGCTATGCTCAGAGTTTCTGTACACGATAGAATCCGGAATACGGAAATCCGTAGAAGAACGGAAGTCGCCGACGTAGCTCTCAGAATAAGCAGACAGAAGTGGTAATAGGCAGGCCATATAGCTCGTAGAACCGATAACCGTTGGGGAGTAAAGTTTCTCGAGTGGCGACCGCTATGCAATGCGAAACGGAGTGTGGGTAAACCTCCCACTCGATGGACCGACGACACTATAGCGGTCGCAGGGAGTCTTTGGATGGAGGCGGTACAGGACTGCTACTCGTGGTGTTGTTTGGGGGAGGCCAATGTTCAGCAGGTTTGGGGGAGGGCAATGTTCAGCAGAGTATACGTAATCATTTACTGATGATGACGCGTAGATTTTTATCATAGATTAAAATTTTAAATAGGTTTTACGAAGTTTACCATTGATGGATTCTGTTTAGGAACATATCGTAAATAATTTAGTACCTATTCTCAATGATACGAAAGACGAACCTCAACTCATAAAAGTTATAGTTTCGACAAGATTTATTTCTCAATATATCATTCATCGTCTCCCAGAATTAAGTTCAAGGTACGTTTAGCTTTACGACGAATGTTAGGATCGTCTCTATTTCTTTTATTTGAAATGCTGGACTGTATCATTTATCTAAGCAGAGCTTGTGTTATGATTACTCCGTCTACATTGACTAAAAAATCCCATTTTACCAGGACAAGTCGTGTGGCTCATGGAACATCACACTCCACGAGTGGTCGGGTCCTGGGGCCAAGAGCGATGCAGGCCTCCATGGCGCCGCTGGCGAACTATTATACACCTTCTGTGCAAGGCATAAGAACCACACTTACACGCTGCCCTGGCGGCTCAACACTGTAGTTATTCGGTAAGTAATCTAGTCTAAAGTCATGTGTAAGATTGCAAATGATGACGGATCTTAGTATGCGGTGACACGGCGACCTTTTGAAGATCGTTCCTTATTATTCCTAATTATATTTTTCATGAAAACTCATATTTTCCGCTCAAGTTCAGCGCTTGAATATTTATAGCTATGTTTTATGCTCATAAAAACTCATAACTTTATCACATAAATCAGAGAGACGTAAGCTTTTAGCTCGCTCTAAACAATTTCCAAAGAGAGGAAAAACGCTTCACATCTTCCATTTGATAAATTATTTATGGGTGTCCCTTCATCTTAAACCGACTGCCAAAGCGTATAGGCGTATGTTTTTATTCGATGGTACTTTTTCGCTCGGTGAGTAGGTAAAGATCTTCCTTCTTTGTGCATAATATAAGATGCCCTTAAGTGAGAACGTGGCATGTTTCTTAAATTCTTTTTTCGCCCGTAAATCCTGTATAATGATGTGTGAAAGCATGTTTGTCAAAGCTTTGAAAGGATCGGACATAAGCACTCCTTTCACGGCCACATGAGTAGTGTTCGTAAACTGGAATACATAGTTTTCCGGGGTTTTATTTTCGTTTTCTTTCAATAGGTTGTTTGAGGAAAAGTTGAAGAAAAGAAAAGCATTCAACAACATATTATGGAAGCTAATCAACTGTGGCGAATGGACAACCAAGAGTTGTTTGTTACTCACAAATTTTGGGTAGGAAAAAACCACCCTTACGGCGAATTTTATAATATAGAGGAAAGAAGCAAAAGTGGAATCCCAAGTCCAACAATTGAAACTTATTATTTTTTGGATTTATGTTGAATTTTATCTGGAGAAATTAAAGATTTTTTTCACAACTTATTTTAAAAATTATCCAATCTCTGGTGAGACACGCCTTGCAGTAGTCTGAACTTTTTTTCTCTCTCTTTAGCTATTTATAATACTTCTGATTTCTTGGCAATTTACTTATATTGTCTATCACTGCTTTTTACCTACTAATGGAAATGTGTTGGTTTGGTTCAAATACATTTATTTACAGGTAAACCTAACTAAGACAAATTTTATGCAGTTTACCAATTCCAATAAAAAAAGCGATCGTCTTGACATCTATTACAAGGAACATAAGTTAGTATCTGTAGGAGAGACAAAATTTTTAGGTATTACATTAGACCAAAGTTGTAACTGGAAAGCCCATATTGACCAAATAAGAAAAAAATTAAATAAATTTATTTATATTCTTTATAGGCTCCGGAAAACTTCCAGCTTCAGTACTATTTTAACTGCCTATCATGGCTTCGTAACTTCTACCTTAAACTACGGACTTATTCTATGGGGTAATTCTACAAACACAGAACTTGCCTTCATTGCCCAAAAAAATGTGTACGCGCCATTGTAGGAAGAATACCTCCATGGGAGTCATGCAGGCCTCTCTTTATTAAAGTAAAACTGCTAACATTTCCCAGTATGTATATTCTAGAGGATGCTAAATTTGTAAAGGAACATTCGAATTTATTTATTAAAGCTAGGGATAAATACCCCAGATGTGTACGTAACCCCGAAAGAATTGTTCTGTCTAGGACTCCTAAGACAGCCTTATATGTTAAGAACTGTCATGCCATGTGTGGCTCTATATATAATAAAATCCCTAATGACATCAAAGATTTACCTTTAAAACAATTTATAAAAAAAATAAAATTATGGCTTACTGAAAAAGCTTTCTATAATGTTAAAGAACTCATGGACCTAAAATTTAACCATCAACATCATTGACTTTATATTGTTTAATTAATTTTTAATCATTATTAATCAAAATCAGTAAATACAATGTATATAGGAACCTAATTTTAAGTAATTTTGCATGCCAATGTGTTTTGGTGAAGTATGTGACACTATTTTATCTTAAGATCTTGTAATAACCATATTTCTTGCAATAAATGAATTGAATTAAATTGAATTCTTTCTTTCTATCACCGTGTGCGATAGCTCCCAGTCCCAGTACAAATTATCCATGTTCAATACAAAAGAAGGAAGGAGAAGAAAGCCTCTTTCTGAAAGTGGGATAGTGTAGGTAGACTAATAGTTATAAAAATAAATATCATGCACCTGAGGATTTAGCCCGCCATGTATACTCATCTCCTTTACATGAACTCTCTTATAGCCCGGCTACACGCTCAAACATTTGTGCAAACACCCATGTACAAACACAGTTTGCGCAAGCAAGATGGAGCGTGTGGCCGGGCTCAAACCAGTTTGCGCAAGCAAGATGAAACGTGTGGCCGGGCTCATCTTGCTTGCGCAAACTGGTTTGTGCAATCATGCAGTCATGCACAAATGTTTGAGCGTGTAGCCGGGCTATTAAAGGGTATCTGTGCCGTGGCTTTGGCATGTCTTTAAAAATACCAAGACCAAGAAATGTAACTGTACATACATGTAACATAAATTAATAATAATGTTTCATACAGGTTAGTAGCACTATCCCGCCAGCAGCCCCTGTACACAATCCGCTGGCGATCGCAAGTGGTACGCGCCAACAACCGGCTCGGCCCGCCAACACCAGCACCGGCGGCTTCCGCCACAGCCGCGCAGGCAACACTCACTTACATTCTCTACGTACTATGTGCTGTGGCACTGATAAGTGTTTTATAATAAGTGAATATGTATAATATTAAATTTGTGAATATAGTGAAAGTGATTGACTATTGACCATTGGTGATGCGAGCGAGACTCACATTAAGTTACATTCTCGACACCTTTGCGCTGTGAAACAGAAAATTGTTATTAATGGATATAGTGAAAGTAATTAACTCTACTAACAATAAGATATAACAAGATGCAGGCATATTGACTCTGTGTTCTGGGCACCGTGACGCTATAATATATAGTTAGTGAAAATGGTGAAAGTGAATACGTAAATTCATCTATAAATGATCTACCGTCATTCTGAGTGAAAAATAAATAAAAACGAAATTCTACAGTGTATTCTCTAATAAGTGCAATATGACTAGGTAGTGAGCGATAAAGATTTATGTTATAACCTGTGTTTCATAATATATTCACAATATGGACATTAATTATGACTGCACAATGAGATACGAAATCTCTACCTACTCGACTCTATTTAAACCATGTCTTGGAACTGCAATACAGTCCCATAGTTATGGCTTAACATACGAGTCTGTATTGTCACGCAATCACTAGCAAACAGCTCTCCCTTGCTGCTGCTAGCTCGAAGTTCTAGGAATTAGATGGCTCATGTACAGCGCAACACTATTTAGTTAGTTGGTAATTTATGAAATTCGACTACGATGTAGTCAAGTCATGGCAGATATGTTTTAGTTACAGTATGTTTTATGTATATCTAATCATTAGTTTTAGAGCCTACTTGATATAAAGTAAACTCAATAATTTCACTGTCTTTTTAGTGCCCAAAATATGCTTCACCAATGCTGTACTTACCTACTATAGAGACAAAACAAAAATAAGTAGATGTATTTAATCTGACAAAAAATTCACAAACAACCATCCTAGATTGAGACAATAGCTTTCAGAACATTAAGTAAACATAAACAATAACTATTCGAGTAGATTGTACAAAGCGCAAGGGTTTATCTTATAAGCAGGGTCTGGACTCACAAGTGGTTATTCACTTTATCAATGTCAACACCGCGAAACAATGCGCAAAGGGGAAACAAAAACATGAAAAGCATTTTTGTTTGCAAAAGAGATGATGAAACAATTTTCGGTAAACAAATGTACCAACTATTTATTTTATCGTGATGCTTTTATCTTAATAAAAGCATCAGTGTGAGAGAAATGTGTACCTAGATAATATCTAGGTACACATTAGAGAGAAATGTGTACTTAGATATTATCTAAGTACACATTTCTCTCACACTTTGTATAACATATTTTGAGAGGCAAAAAAGGCAGAACACTAAATTGTATCTATCTTAAAAGTAAAGATAAGTGGAATAGCACTCAGTAGCAGACTGACTACTGCTTTAGTCTAGTGTACAACAATAGCATCCACCTTTTGTCCTAGATTTATATTTATAACGTAAAATTCTTTTAGGAATTTTTGTACAGTGAACGCAAAGACTTTGTGAAGTGAATTTAAGGTTCTCGTTGAAAGGCAGTAACGACCATAACCGCCGCTGGGAAGTTGTATCTTCTGTATATTGTGAAAACTGGTATTCCAGCAGCTCGCTCTTAATGTCGGGCCATACGGTTGTAAATACATAGGCAATTATAAACTACCATGCTACGAAATATATTTATCATCAGAAGGAAATGTTTTCTGTTGTTAGGATTATTTATTTGTCAGTTGTGATATCTATTCTGTTAATTTCTATAAATACCACGCTTTTGTTATATAGATACCTCAAAATAAGACCTCGCCTAATTGCCTAGAGCCGTAGTAGAGGGTATTTTTCACGTTTTTTTATTACTTGATAAAGTACATAACTGAATGTGGTAGAACAGTACGCTTTTCTTTTATTATCTGTTTCTAATATTAGGCTTATTGATTTAAAATATTGCTTAGGCGCTTATGTGAGGTCTTAGCTAAATTCTCCATAAAATGGCATTTAATTATTAACTTAGTGGTAAATAACAATGTAATTTTAAGCATGCAAGTAACTGTCTAAATGTCAATTACGGTCTTTAGTCTAAAATGAATAATTATTATATAGTTAAATTTTGTTAGCACTTTTTGATGGTACGCTTGCGATTTATTTGCTGTTTGTAAGCAGTTGTAAATTTGCAATTTATTAATTTTCTTGATGTTGCTAATTGTAGTCACAATGTGTAAAAGTACAATTATGTATATCATAACCATCTTTAAATAAATACAATTACTCACCTGTCGAAATAAATGCAACGATGAAATATTGAGATAGCAAATCACATAAACTGAATTGGTATATGAAATACCCGGTTATCACTTTTGGCTTCTTACTTTGCTGGTTAGATTGTCTAAACTTCATATTGTTAATTTCTGGCTATTTTTATGTAATAGACTATAAACCACGGACAGGCTACACAAAAAGGTTGTTGTGAATTTTCTTTCCAAAAAATAACTGACTACAATCAATCTGGAAAAAATCCTATAGTCAATGAGTTTGTTATATTAAACCATTGGCCGAATTTCACTAAATTAATCGCTTCATCATAACAATAGTATCGTCACAAAATGTCACACTTTGGCTATATACCTTTGATCATGGTATAAGAAAACAAGGTATGCTCTTCCGAGAAACGATAGTCACGTGGGTGTCTCCAGGTCACGTCCAGGTACGTCATCGACGCCATCGGCCAATGAGAAGATGAATCTGGTGATACCAGTAGCGTAACTCCCCGAGCTCCTGTATGAATCTGATAAAACTATGTGGTTTTGGATATATTTCATTATTTATCACATTGACTTGTATTTAACTAACGCTATTTTTTAATGGATATTCAATTGACCCTTATCACATTTGTTTCCGAACTTCTACATTTTGTTGAAATTATATGGCAACTGGACAGTGACGTCACCTGGCGACACTCCCGGAAGAGCAGACCTGTTTTCTTGGATCATGCCTTTGATGAAAGAAACTGCCAGATGGATGGACGCGTGTCAAGAGTCAAGGTTGAAACCATTATATCAATATCTCCTTGAAAAGAGCACCCCACGCACTATCTAGAGTTTCTTTCATTGAAGGACTTTGCGACAATACCATTGTCATAGATAAGCCATCGGTTAACAGATTTTGTGTTACCTGTTCATCTGTAACTAATATTGAGTAGATGTACATAGCCCGTAAAACCGGGATTACATCGTCTGTGATCACGGTCGTTTCGTCGACGATGTAGAGCCAGTCTTACGTCTTAGGATTATACGCTAATTTTAATAGGTAGACAACTCTACGAAATAATGTTTGTTACACCGAAATAAATAGATAAACAATCATACTTGCTTTTATTCATTCTCCTTTAAAGTTTATAGAAAATAAACCAATAATCAGGACAAATATAATATTATCTGCTAATTATTTATTCGAATTTGAATGCTTAAACAAATAGCCATTTTATCTGAAGCAAAATTACGGAAATGTCTAAAATAAATAACATTATTGATAATTCGCTCACCTTAGCATTTGATTTAACGAGTCACTTAAGCTAATAAAATCATGGAGACAAATACTGGAGGGTCATAGGGATGCTAAATTGGGTGTAAAAAGACGGAAATATAATTACTATCTACTGTATAATCCCACATCGTAACGTGTCACCTGAGACATTGAGAATACCTACTTTTCATGAGACTTTGGGAATAGGAACGTCTCACAAGAGACGTTTGGAATAACGTCTTTATTTCATGTAAAAACAGTTTCAGCTGATTTGTTTCTATTGAATACTGTCATAACTATTTGCAAACCTTTCAAATTTCATCTCAATCTGACAAAATCTTTTATTCCGTTCTCTTCGATTGGTGAAAACCTGGCTTAGCAAATTGAATCCAAGATCGAATCGATAACAAGTCCGACTAAAACAAAACAAAACCTAGGTAGCTAAAGCGCTTACCGGTCAACAGTCTAGCACGCTTCCGGCTAAACCGACCATCTCTAAATACGTTCCAGAAGCTTTATCAGTTCGATCGGGCCTCAGTTAGAACTTTCCATTTGAAATGTTTTCAACTGTGCCTTTCTTTGAACTTCCGCTCTCGCCTTTGAGGTTTCTAAGACGGAAACTTCTCTACGATTGGAGTGCTTTTATTTTACCTCTCTCCATTAGAACAACTATTACTCTCTGAAAGGAAGGCACTAAATTGATCTTGGTGGTGAATAATTTTAACCTATTAATATTGCCAAGTAGCATTCACTTTTGTTTATTTCAAAATAGTAGTAGAGCTAAAAGCACAGGTTAAAAACGTTACTATTCGTTAAATAACTTCATGGAGCTCGTACTATTTATTACCTATAAGCTATCGTCTTTATGTAGCAAAAACTCGAAATCTTGAACAATTTAGTCGTAAAGAACTCGAGAAATTTTTTAAGAGTTAAGAAAATACCGAAGTATGTTCCAACCACCGTCATACAGAATCTCGAAACTTGTACTGAAAAAGGCAGCAGGCAAAGCCTTCCGCGGATGAAGTTCCTCGCATCTCGCCGCCGTCTTTGTGCTCCACTCAAAGGAAACGCAATTTAAACTACATGCGGGTACGGCAAATATTCATCCCCTTAACCCCAACTCTTTCGGGCGCAATCGGAAAGTTTCGCCCAAGGTTTCCGACATGAGTCCACACGCTGACTTCACAGAATAACAATTAAACAAATCCGAATTATGGGAAACTTTTAGCGAGCTGTGTGCAGTTCGTTAAAACTCTATAATTGGGTCTGTGAAAGCTACTGCACGACACACATCCCAATGTGAACATGTCCGACACAGTGAAGGATTAGCACAAAATTTGTATTGTATTTTGTGTTGGGCGCGTCCTTTGGGTGAGTCATTTAGATATGTCATGAAAACAAAGCACGCCCGTCGTGTTTGGTTTTTATTATAACATGAATTTTATTGATTGCATGAAATTAATAAAGTTGATGGTGAGGTGGAGAAAAAGCCTTCGACCGGTTCGTTCATTAGCACCCCAAGCTAAGTAGTTAATGAAATAAATATTATGTACCTAGACAACACAGTGTTAAAGAAAACTCGACTGAGTTTTATTCTGTCAAGTGGAAAATATGTGCCTCGCGTATATCCATATCATTTACATAAACTATATTTGTGATAGATGTTAGAATTTGTGATAGATATATATGTATCATCATCATCATCATCAGCCCATACACGTCCACTGCTGGACATAGGCCTCCCCCGTACGACGCAACAAATAGCGGTCCTGAGCCGCCTCCATCCATCGACTCCCTGCGACCGCTACGATGTCGTCGGTCCATCGAGTGGATGGTCTTCCATATAGGGGGGGATTTGCCATAATCACCACGCTTGGCAGGCGGATTGGTGATAGATATATATGTATAACTTTCAGAAATTCTTCCATAAATAATTTGATTGTTTTGAAAAAACTAATACATCGACATTACATAACACTAAAAACTGATATTGAGTCCCTTAATTTTATACTGTTTTTAAGTTTTGCGTCTTTAATACGAATTCCTTGGGAATCAAATTTATGGAACCACCTCGGACAATGTTAGTGCTTTAGTAGCTTTAAGACTTCTTAGGTCAAAAGAAATAAACTTTCTTTAAGGCCTTTGAATAATCGCTAGCAAAGTAGTTTCAAATTATACGACATTTTCTAAAAATTTTGATTTATCGCCCCCGAAACCCTCCGTATACTAAATTTCATGAAAATCGTTGGGGCCGTTTCTGAGATTCAGATTATTATATATATATATATATACAAGAATAAGAATTGGTCGTTAAAGATTTAAGATAATATTTCAATTATTCAGCATTTCTCGTAATAACTCTGACGGAAATTCACAAAGTATGTTAGACCTCCCTGGGGGATTAGAACCTGTCATGTTAGTCCCCGCTGTCTAGTTGGGCCTACAGAACCCTACCCACTATACCCTCGTCTGAGAGTGCCTCTCATTATCTTGAACGTCAAATATTTCTTTGGTGTTACATTTTGCAGCCCGCAAAAGAATTTAAGACTATTTATTGCTTCTTCTATTTGAATCAGTGCAAATATTTAAATGATAAAAAAATTGTCGGTAATTAATATTGCATGTTTTTCCAAAAACTAAAAACCGATTACTAATTTTGGTTTATAAAGTTACACAATATTTTTAAAGTTTTACGAAAGGAACTTTTGTATCTCGAGAATAAATAGTGGTCCTATTCTCAGTATCATTCTCCATAGAAGATCGAAAGATTATGGATTGGAAACATACTCGTACATAAATACCTAACAATAAGTAAATAAAGTGAATATTGAATATTGGTACTGTACATAGACTATTTATTTACTTATGTAGGTATATTTTAGTAGGTTTATATTTCCATTGATTATACATATTTATTTATTATTATATATCTATTATTACATATATTATTAGGTATTTGTTAATATTTATCTTAAGACATCTTTTGTACACGCCTTTCTTAAATTCACAATTATATCCATCTAAGGTTTGCCTGGAAGAGATCGCTTCTAAGCGATAAGGCCGCCCATTATTATTGTCCTATGTAACATCTCTCTGTACCATTGTTTTTCTGGTGTACAATACAGAATTTTTGTATCGTATTTTATTGTAACAACAAGAAAAAGAACAGCCGAATTTACCTTCTTTGAAGTCAGATACAAATTGTTTAATGGCAGGTATTGTTCGAGAACATTCTTAATTGTTATACTTTTCTTAATGACTACTAATTACATAACTTGTTATACGGCATTCCTTAATTGACCTTCGTGACAAAGCAAAGTTCCACATTTGTTTATTGGACTGAGAATTAAGTCTTTGTAGAGGACTTGTCGTTTTCGCTAATTGAATAAGAAAAACTTATTTTCAACTTTCCTCAATATTTATCAGTAATTAAAAGCAAAATCGTTTGCACCCGTAGATATTCACATGAATGTATAAATCACAAGAATATTTCATCATCATTCACACTTGAATCATTTCATCCATTTATTCGTATCTGGTCTAAATATTCATATTTGTGAATATTTATAAGAGTTTTTAAAAGTAGTGCCTATTCAACTTTAGAATTCATTAAAAATAAATTATTGTTATTCAAACAAAAGTTATTTTATCGATTCTTGATAATGCGTTCAGAAGCTTTCATAAATCATCAGAAAATAATAAGATTTCGTTCTTCCAAGTAACTTGGTTAAAAATTCTCAAAGCTCCACGTGTGGGAGGATAAGAAACACAGATCCGTGTAGTTAGGTCATTTTATTAACCATTTTATCATTATTTACGATAAAATAATATACCAAAGGATAGAATAACATTATAAAAAGAGTTGTTTAAACAACGCAAATAAATGTAATGCAGGTGCAAGCGACTGCAGCTCTCGATACACACTCTCCCGGACCATTGCACGTCGAAATTGCTTCAGCGCCAAAGCAAACTAACCGTATTTCACGCCCAACAGCTCAACTATCGAACCTTTCAATTCAACCTTTTTTGAATATTCGATACGGGATCCAATATAAACAATGCCAGCGCCCAGACCAAGCAAACACCTATAGCTTTGTTTGGTCGGATAAATTGAACCGAGATGAACAGTCACCCTGAGGAAATTATTCTCTGTTTGCTAGTAATATACAAATATGGATTATTGAGATTATTCATGGTATTGATCGTTCTAGGACTTATTTTATTATTATTATTCAATCAATCAATCAAAATGCTTTATTTAGGTAAATCAAATACTTAGAAAAGGTCAAATAGGTAGGTACTTCATATTAAAATAGACATGGATATGACGGCGGTTGATATAAAGAAATATTAAAAATTCCTGCGTGTCTGCGTGATTGAAAAATGAATAAATAAATATATTTTTTTAAGTTAACGGTACAATAATATCGTTTTGGTAAATAGAAGCCATTTGAATTTGATTTCTAATTGTTTATCATCATCATCATCATCAGCCCATATACGTCCACTGCTGGACATAGGCCTCACCCGTACGACGCCATAAATAGCGGTCCTGAGCCGCCTCCATCCATCGACTCCCTGCGACCGCTTCGATGTCGTCGGTCCATCGAATGGATGGTCTCCCATGTAGGGGGGGATTTACCATAATCACCACGCTTGGCAGGCGGATTGGTGATCGCAGTGTTGGTGTTTAAAAATACTCAGACGGAAGCTGCTGCCCTTCCTCTGGTAGGTTCCCTTAGTCGGCTCTTACGACATCCACGGGTAATTGTTTATCATGGTCAAGGAATTTCCCGGGCGGCAGAAACCTTGATCGTGGATTGTCATGCACAAAATGTATATTTTTCTAATTTGGGCTATTCAAATGCAAATAATTTTTTTAAGAACTTTAATCATTACACAGTTTGACTTTTCGATATGGGATGTGGATCGCTAAATCTGAAACCATGAGAATTAGAAAAAACTCGTGAAAGGAGTCATGACCTCCATTTATGAGAAAACAAAAACTGCAACCGCTTTATAGGAAAAGGCAATTTATAAAAAAAATATACTACACCTGCTCGGAAAGTTGCCTATTCCTTTTCCAAATATAATATAGAAAGTAAGTCATTGCAGGCATAAAGGAATCCGTGAGGAAAAACTCTATGGAATTTCATTTCTCACGTGTTTTAGCGGGAGGGAAAACTGTACGGAAATCCATTTCTAACTGTTATTTTTTTTTTTAATTTCATAAAAGATCGGCCGGTAGCTATGGTTATTTTCATTATAGGTCAAACGACAAAAAGTTTTTACTCCAAGTCCACTTGCCTCTTCCGATTTCCGAACAATATTTTGAAAAAAGAATCCAAGTGATAAAGGCTGGCGCGAGAAGTTCTTCTAATTTTGAATTTGGTGTAGGCAATTTTATTAATTCTACAGAATGTCGTCGAGTGATACTGAAAGTTTTATGACACCGCCAGAAATAAAATATTTATTCTGCTTTTTATTTTCCTCGAAGGTCTAAAGGTATAAAGTACTATGTATCACTCGGCAGAAAGTGCGATTCGTACCTCGTGTGTCTCAAATGACACACTCGATGGGAATTAGGCACATTCTCGCCTAGGTGTACAATGTACTATAGATTGTATACTCCTCTAATAAGTATCAATGGAATTTTTTTAAATAATCGTTTCTGTGTTACCGGTATGCTTGCCGCTAGCAAAGATACTAAGCCTGTATTTTAATGGCGTTCACCCTCGATAAAACATCTATTCGTAATGAATATTGAAAACATAAACGTCGAATTCTGTAAAAAAAATAAGTAATTGTGCAGTTTTTATTTTCTCTTAAATTGAGCCCATGATACCTTTCACGACTTTTGTCTAATTCTCATGGTTTCGGATTTGGCCATCCACTTCCATTTCATAAAGCCACCCTGTATATTTGAATCACAGGATAAAGTTGAAAGCTTTAAGAATTCCTGCTATAAATGTTATAAGTAATCTATAAAACTTAACGTAAAATTATGTTATTCCATTTTCCAAATGCACCTTCTCGGATCTGTTCAAAGTTTCAGTTCTCTGGAGGAACAAACGTATATCCACACTTTTGCTTTTATATAGTGTGATATTCGTTTGATATATCACTGATGAGTTCATTACTTACTGTTTCAAGGAGGGGAAACTTGATTCCCCTTATATCTTTGTAACTAAGGTGGAACGTCAAAACAAAACCGCAATAATGGAAGACAGACGACATGTGATGGCACACATGGGAATAAACAGTTTGAACGTACAGTGCTCCCAACTTTCCTGGACAGTTAGACGAAATCGGAATCGAGTCCGTTCAACACTACTGGATCAACAAAGTAGGGTACTATTTCACGGTGTCACCTGCACAGAAAGGCTGGGTGCGCTGTACCATATTCCTCGTTGGTTTGAGCACACACATTCATCAGCCACACTCGTTGCTCACTCGTACACTTTCGTACACATTCGTAGACTCGTACACATTCGTAGACTCTCGTATACTTTCGTAGCCATCCCGTAGCAAACAAAGATACCTTCGATCCCAAGCTCTTACAAATTAGTTTCCTGAACTTACCTACAACAATTTATCACTCGTTTTTTTTGCTGAAAGAAAGATTGGTGAGGAACGTTCGCGGCTAAAATACGTACCTACTCATTTTGTGGAGGTGACCAGCGAACAGTGATTAATACTAGGTTTTATTTGCGCTTAAAACAAACGAGATTTTTCACGGAGAATAATTGGTCTGTTATGCCAAGTTCTTGGTGCTTGAAGTTTTTGTACGAAATATTGCGCATCACAGTACAATCAAAGTAATTTATTTGCAAAGTAAGTTAAATAGCTTTTAATTTCATTAAAAAGTTGAAGCTAAGTAGGTACAAGTCATTAAAAATTTCCAAATTGATCGGCATTCGAGGAAAGAAGCCTATCACAGACGTAGCAATAGTTCAATATTTTTTTATTTATAACAAGATGTTGATACTCACATTGGCTAAACAATTATAACTAAGTATAAATTGTAGCCATACATTAATATAAAATAACATCAAATATTCATCTTTAACGTAAAAAAGACACTTAAAAATAAAAAAATAAAAATATTTCTAAGCGTCTTTTTATGTTATTATATACAGTATATTCATATACACATACAGTATATATATTCATATATAATTCGGAAAATTAAATGTTATTTTGAGCGTTTACACTCGTCAAAGCTATAAAAAGTTTGCTCAATAAACCAGCGTTTTAGGCGGTGCTATAATATACATAATGAATCATAGCAACATTAGCAACACATTTTCGAGTGACCACGCACGCAACTATAATTTATATTTCTATTACGTCACCAAGCTATTTACATTATAGTACGGTATATTAAGTATATTATAGCTACGTCTGTGATGGACTTTACGCGCGGCACTTTGCTTGGGATAGTTTTCAGTTGATTTGTAAGTTAAAAGTCTGGAAGTAATGGGTGGAGTATATGCGTGGTCGGCGGCGCGCGGGCACTTGAACGAAGTGCCATGCGAGATTAAAGGCTTACCCGGCTGTAGCCAAACAAATTGCCCGCCTAATGGGAGAGTGGAGCTCGCCGCGATCTCACCCACGCGCCACCGATAATCCAACCAGTTAAGGGTTTTCAGCTATTTTTGTTGGATTAACTTTTGTTATTTTACTCACACTTATCCAAAGAGATTGGAGATTTAATTTACGCAGTATTTTACTTTATTTAATATCCGTATGTGTAAGATTTCATTTGTATTGATTTGTTTAGGTTTCTGCTTTACTTATTTGGGGAAAATAATATTATTTTAATTACGAACGAAAAAAAAATCCGTATCTTTTAAATTTATTTTCTTAATTGTTTTGGAAATCAAAGTACTCCTTCTTCTGTTTAGACTTAACAACATTTTGTCATCAAAACAAATAAATTCAATAGCAACAAATAATTACAATCAAAAGGTAGAAAACGGTTACAAATGCCAGGATCGGAATCAAAGCATTCAATCTGAGTAATTCCCATTTGTCGAACAGTATATATTGTTCTATAAACCAAAATGAGATAAATTTGTGCCATTTAATACGACATATATTTTTCGTTCCTTTTGTACGATAGTTTCCTTTAACCCAGAAGGCTTAACATAATCACCGTGGACAGCAATTTGTCTAGAGCTTTGCCAATCACAAAGTACTCGTAATCCTAATTAATATTATAAATGCGAAGTGTGTTTGTTTGTTTGTCTTTCCTTCACGCCCTAAATAAGCAACCAATCATTGATTTCTGGCATAGAGTTGAAAAGATGAAAAGTAACATACACTACTTTTTGTCCTGGTAAAACATTAATTTTCTATGGAAGATTTACAGGAAAAAATACTTTTTTATCCCCCTTGAATGTGAAATTTGAATTTATCGCGGGTGAAACCACTGGGAACAGCTAGTTTGAAATATTTATAATTATAATTTGATGTTTTTTACTAAAACTAAAAAATTACTTCGAATTCCTTTATATTTCTCCTTTTCTATAAAGCAGGACAAATGGTTAAACAAAAAAATTTGGGACCACCGTGGAATCATTTTCTATAGAAATACATACATATATTCTATCCAAATCTGACCACACTTTTTAAACACAAATAATAAAAAAACATAAATAGAGCCGAACATAGAACCTCCTCCATATTTTGAAACTGGTAAAAAATACTTTCTTTCCTACATAGTATAAAACAAAGTCGCTTCCCGCTGTATGTCCCTATGAATGCTATATCTTCTTGAATCTTTTAAACTACGCAATGGATTTTGATGCGGTTTTTTTAGATAGACAGAGTAATTTAAGAGAAATGTTGATGTATAATCCACGTGGGCGTTGCCGCAAGTAGGTCAGCCAGTCTTTAATAAATTAATGCAACTTACGACATTTTATCCTACTCTAGAACAGAAAAAGTATCATGAGTTTGCATCCTACCAGCCCCTCTAGCACGGAGATTGTTGTCTAGAGTAGAATAGATAAAAATTACCTCACTAAGGCGTCGAATGCGTAAATTATTTGAAATTGTTTCCTTCAACTTCAATAATGTGCGCAATCAATAATGCGAAATCATTATTGTCTATTCTACCCTAGAGAACAAATACCATGCTAGGGGGGTACAGATAGGATTATATGTAGATAGTACGTTGCAATCCAATCAATACTGGTGGGTACTTGTATTGTAGGTCTATCCTTTGGCAGCGTAAGGCTCCATAATTACGTGGCTGGCTTGAAAACATCTCGAAACAGGAACAAGACAGGCAAAAGAAACGAGTGATTGTCTTGCAAGAAGCCAATCTAGAATTATCTGGAAAAAGAAGAGCCAATCTTGAATTATTTGCCTTGATTTATATTGGAAACTTCAAAATAATCTCGAATTTTATGCGGTTAAATCAGTTCGTAGAACTGAAATGTGATAGAAATTGTTTGTGACCAAAAACTTTAATTAATTTGTATTATTAATAATCTAATAATATTACGTACTTAAATAAGTAGTATGTACTAAATCTTCACCTTATAAAGCCACCTCATATAATGTTGGACAATCCACACAGCATCATCTGGCCCATGTAAAACAGAGCTTGTGTTATGGGTACTATTTAGATGACTGATATACTTAACAGAATACATTCCATGGTTAGATATGTTTTATTATAAATAGGAAATACCCAGTAACCCGGAACAAGTATTTGCAGATCGTATAAACATTTGTTCCAAGGCGGCAATCGACCTGCAACGTCCTGGGGCGTAGGCGGACCTTCGCCTGCCACGCCACATAGGTCGTCAACGTATTAATAGGGACGTTAACAAAATACCAGCAACTTTCGAGAAAGATGAAAAGCACTGGCAGCTTACGAAAAACTAAATCATCATATAAACATTATATTTTTCGTGTGCTGCAAAAGCTGACAATAATACCTATTTTTCTTTCTCTCGCCCCGTTCTCATTCCACAAAAGCTGTTACAGTTCTCTCGTGTAAAAGTATAATATAAGAAGTGTTATTAGTAGAAATTTTTTGGGATATTATTTAATTTCTTAGGAATTACTCCCAGTGAGAGCTAACGTACCTAATATAATAGCAAAAACTTTAGAAGCAACGCGACAACTCTCGCCATAATTTGGCGTGTTTTAAAAAACGATAAACAGACTTCAACTTCCCTTACTTTTACAATTATTAAGTTTTGCGGGATAAATAGTAATCCCCTGGGGATAAAATTTTTATGGGACCCTTTCGGGATCGTTTTCTATACAATAGTGAAAGAATAAAAAAAACATACAGACGAATTGATAACCTCCTTTTGAAGTCGTTTAAAAGTCATTGAGCAGATGTGCAAAAAACTTCAATGTTTCTCCTGTAGGTGGAGCTACCGACACTTGAGTCCGTAGAGAGTCCCAGAGTTTTTCGACTCCTATGTTTTTTCGTAGTGCAATTGGTTAGCGCATCCGGTACTGAGGATGGGTGGTGGGTTCAAGTCCTGTCGAATTGGTATTTTTTTGAGACATCATTATATTTCTTAGAACTACTATTACCATAGTATTTAGTAGGAATACCGAGTACCCACTTTAACTATAGTATAAGTATAACCATGGCTGTTGCGACGATAGGAAAACAATCCCGATATATTATTCACCTTCCTCCGCTTGGTTTTTAAACTTTGAAGAAAACAATAAAACTGGTCGGATATTGAATCTGGAAAGTTTTACGTGCGATTCATTTATTAGCCTTTGCGTTGAGAAAACAAGCGATAACCTATAAAAATATTTCTTTGAAGTTTATATAGAATTTACCCTCGGGAAATATTGTTATTTGAGAACTAAGATTTTATAATTTGTAATAGGTACCTAGAATAGAAGTAGAGATCGTTTCGTGGGAATAGACTAAGAAAAATATCCCAACATGCATTGTTTTGTTATATCTCAAAAGGCAGCGGTTTCGATGAAAGCTCGCGGGGCTTGTCTTATTCCGACACTTCCAACAATTTATCGTTCAGGTACCATAAATCTGTAATAAGGATTAATAAAACCTCCGACAACTTTCTATCGTGGATTTTTTTGTAGTAGAACGTAGTGAAAAAATCCTAAGTCTATGGAAGAAGTTTATGGATGACATTCGAATTTAACGTGGGTGGAACCGCGGGGCACAGCTAGTAATATAATATTTCTGGTTACACAGCATCATCTGGCCCCAAAATATAAGCAGAGCTTGTGTTATGGGTACTACTAGAAAACTGATATACTTAATGCAATTTATTACATAGATGATATTTTTTTTTATTTATTATACCCAGAACACCCGAGATAAATATTTGCAGATCGTACAAACATTTGAATCGAACCCGCAACCTCCTGCGCCGCAGGCGGACCTTCGCACCACATCGGCCGTCAATTCGTCTTCATCAAAACTTTGACTCTAGTAGAATCGCAACTAAAAGCATGAAAATATTTGAATTCTGCGTAGGTCTTTCAATATCTTTAGATTTCGTCGTTATAACCGAGTAATGGGCAAAGAAAGGGCTTACAACTTTCCCTTAATGTTTTCGATCTTGAGTCGCTTAACTTAAATTATTGTCAAACAAATCATTATCAAGACCCATTCAAAGTTTTTAACTTTTAAACATTTTTAAATAATGCTTTTGTAAAAAGTAGATCGTGATTTTTACTTTCCTTACGAAAGAATATTGAAGTGAAATTCAATAATAGCAGAAAACATTTTTTTTTATCTGTATCGTTATTCTTATTAGAATATAGTCAATCTATTTGGCAAGGTTACCGGAGAGAAATTGTTCTCAGCGATAAGGCCGTTTTTTTACTGTTTATTTTTTATTTAGACAAAATATGTTAATGTAAGTTTATTATCATTAATTTACAACCATATATATATGATGATGATACCATCCATCCTATGATTTTCTCTTTACTCCTTGGTGGTCTAGGAGAAACACTTTAAACGATAAGACCGCTAATTCCTTTGCCTGTATAATAAGTTTAGATTCAGTAACGGCAGTGAAATAAATAATTATAATCTGTCTATCCTAGATAATTTACCTAGGTGCTCCAGGCGCAATGTATTTCAATCAATAGTCTCAAAAGACATGATAATCCCTAGGTTACACAGAACAATTGAAACATATAAAACTCAGGAATCCCAGACACGCTTGAGATCTAATAATTGTGCGGTGCACGTACAAACAGCTGCAAGAAAGGCCAATAGGCCAAAGTGGACAAGGAAGCAGGTTGCAAGAACCTTTTGAACTCTTTTGAGAAGGTCAGACAAAAGTAATATAAGAAAGACGCTAATCCGCGTATGAGATAACAAATAATGCTGGACAATCCCCACAGCATCATCTAGCCCAAGTACGAGTAAAGCTCTGCGCGTGTTATCGGTACTAGATGACTGGTATACTTAGTACAATATATTACACAATATACATATATTAAATTGATAGATATTTTGTAGAAAATATTCGGAACACATATTTACAAATCGTATAAACATGTGTCTCAAGGCGGGAATTGAAGCTGCAACCTACCTTCCCCCTCATCGCTACATCGGTTGTGACAAATCTGGAAATGGAATAGCGAGCGCCAAAGCTTTATTTTAAGTCCCAGGAATCAAGATTTTAGATGAAAGCAAATATGGATTTAATCATGTCAATCATTAAATTATTTATAAATGATTGTTTTGACTCGAGATTGATATTAAGATTGATAATTATTTGTATTCATTCTTTTTGTTTATGTTTTGATGTATTGTTCAAGATTTGACTTATTTTATGCCAATGTTGTTATTATTATGTATCCAACTCTTGGAAGTTTTAGTTTTAATTGTAAGTCCACTTGTTAATAAATACATGAATCATGAATTTATTTGTAAATTTCATAATTATTTCTTGAAAAGTTCCTATAGTATATTCTTGCAATTTATGAAAATAAGGCGCTGTATGCAAGGATGACGACAGCAAATTTAATGTAAACGAGCCAACGCCAGCAACCTGCTTTTTGCACAAAAGTGCACATACGAACATCGAAGACGCAGCCTCATCAGCTCGTTAGCGACAAAGGACCCTGATGCTCCACGTCTTTTGTCTGGCGCCATCTAGCAAAAACTGTACAACGAGGTACATTTTAGTTTCCGTTCGCATTACACCGACTTCGTGTAGCAGAAATCTCCCTGGGATACGGCAATTACGAACCTTCTGATATTTGCGGTTTCGCCGATACGTATAATATGTATATAGATATTTGTCCCAAGGGAAACAATGCCTTATTATGGGAATGCGGCTTAATAAAATGGAAGGAAAATGTTAATGTAAAAACGTTTCTTGGAACTCCTCGAAGATATCAAAATACCGTGCGACGCCTTTGGAATTTTCGTTGCCGGTTGATTGTTAATCAAATCTGGCGTGTGTCGAGTCCCTTCACCCGTTAATCCTGGTGGAAGGTGATAAAGTTCAACCGTATATTACGGTTATTGGGATATTTACGTCGCGTCGCTAACTTGGCCCTCGGTACACTGGCGCCCACTCTACTTTATTGCTGCTGCCTACCTTAATTAACGTTAAATTCGAACTTCCAACTACCTACCTATATTAACCTAACCCGACGTTACTATCGAGTGAAATTCCGAGAGATATATTGAAACAAAATTTGAAGAACACTGCACCTGATTTATATACTGTATCTACACGTAGGAGCGATAAATCTTGCCTCAGGAGCTCCAGCTAAAACGGTTGGATGACATCTCACCATTTACCATGACTTATGGGCACGTAGCATAGCGTTTTTGTCAAACCATGTGCTGCAGATTTCAGCGCCGTTCTCTCCCTACATTTTTGTAATAAAACATCATCAAGAGGGTAGGTATCTTGAGCCGAGTAACTTATACAATTTATGATTGAATAAGGTTGGTTCTTTGGCTGGATCTAAACGAAACGATGTGGAGATAGTAAGGTCGTAACTAGATAATGAAACGGTCCACCCTCTGATTGATTTCCGTGCGGTCCGCGTTTGATAAAATTCAATTTACTTTCGGTCGCACTACAAAAGAGATTTCAATTCACTTCAAACCTTAATTTAATTTGAATGAAGACTGCTTGCTGTCCATCTTGATAAATGTATCAGCTTATTACATTTTCGTAGGAAAGCAGTAATATACATACATACTTCACTACATAGTAACAAAGTCGCTTCCCGCTGTCTGTCCCTATGTATGCTTAGATCTTTAAAACTACGCAACGGATTTTGATGCGGTTTTTTTAAATAGATAGATAGATTTTAAATAGATAGACTTATTCAAGAGGAAGTTTTATATGTATATAATTTAGTATCAGCATCACACCCGTGCGAAGCCAGGGCAGGTCGCTAATTTTTAATATAAATAAAAATCAATACATGAACTGGAGCACCATAGGCCAAGTGTGAAACGGTGGTTCCGTAAAAATACTACTAGTCTAATCTTCATACCTTTTATCACTATATGTATGTATTCTCTGTTAATCCTACTTCCTACTAATATTATAAATGTTAAAGTTTGTATGGACGAATCTATGGATGTATGGATGTATAGATATTTGTTACACTTTCACGCAAAAACTACTGAACCGATTAGGCTGAAATTTGGTATAAAGGTATAGTTTGGAACCTGGAATATTTATTAATATAATATTTTATCCCGATAAAACGCGTGCGAATGCGCGGGCAGCAGCTAGTATAAAATAAGATGGTGGATGAAGAACGTTTCTGAAATAATTATTATACTTAACAAAATTGCTGAGTGTGCACTGTTTCAGAAATGTTTTTAAGTAGCACCAATTTCATCATAATCTAAAGGGTTTTGCGATAAATATGCGCATATTTTATATGAAGCTGGCGCTGTTATGAAGTTGTTGGACGCCAGATTATCATTTTCAATTACCAAAGTACCCACATATGAGTTATTCATATTGAGGATGGAAATTTTAAGCGCAACTGCCACGAAAACTAGGTTTTCGTTTTGTAGCTGTTATTTCATATACACAATATCATATTAAAAATGTATATAAAAATTAACCCCTATTTCTCCTGGTTCAGCTATAACTTGAGAACGGCTATACCGATTTCATTTATCTTCTTTTAAAAATGTTCTCCAATACTTCGTAGAAGGTTCTCACGTTAAAAAAGTTAAGAAAATAGCACAGAAATTTTGAAAACTTAAGGAATACCTTAAATATAAACTTTTTTAATGTAACCTTAGCCCCAGCGTTATATACTTTTGGTAAGCATGTTTGAAGCCAAGCGTGGTGATTATGGTAAATCCCCCCCTACATGGGAGACCATCCACTCGATGGACAGACGACATCGTAGCGGTCGCAGGGAGTCGATGGATGGAGGCGGCTCAGGACCGTTATTTGTGGCGTCGTACGGGGGATGCCTATGTCCAGCTACGTGGACGTGTATGGGCTGATGATGATGATGAACCATGTTTGAAATAACTGTCAATTGTCAGTTTGACTTGAATGACAGGACAACGTCTGTCGGGTCAGCCAGTAACATATAATTATTAGATATCTAACTTTACTAGCTCAAGGCCCGCGGGCTCGCTGTTGTAGCTATGCTATTAGAAATCACCTAAAATGCTTAAAAAAAACTTTGTACTACGCTCTTCTCTAGAACATTGACGACCGATGTGGCGTGGCGGGCGAAGGTCCGCCTGCGATGCAGAAGGTTGCGGGTTCGATTCCCGCGTTGGGACAAATGTTTGTACGATCTGCAAATATTTGTCTCGTGTGTTCTGGGTATTTTCTATGTATAATAAAAAAATATCTTTCTTTGTAATATATTATATTACCTATGTATATCAGTCATCTAGTACCCATAACACAAGCCCTGCGTAGATTGGGGCTAGATGATGTTGTGTGCACTGCCCCACATTATTTATTTATTAACTACCCATACAAGTAGGTAATTAATAACTATACCAGCATACAAAGCGAGGTTATGAGCAGTACATAGTATATTATTTTATTCTGCAAAAAAAACTTCTGACTTCTATTATCAGATGTTTCTACGGAGCGTACCTAATTAGCCTCTTATTCTATCTAAATGGGCTCTAGAAAAAATATAATATAGATTATAGAGGGGCTTTGCACGCGTTTTTTCCATAATAAAAAGTAGTTTAGTATATGTTATTCCATGTCTGTCTTTACAGAATTTCTACTAAACGGACTGAACTGAATGAAACTGAGCTTATATACATATATTTCTATATATAGGTTGACTTATTATAAATATATATTAGGATACCTTTAACCTCCCTCTGTTATGGTTTTATTTTACATAGGATTTAGGAAGAGATGCGAAATTGCACTTTGTGCCCACCAAACTCAGTTTTCGTACCTCCTCCTAAACTATACAATATAAAACTATTACATATGCATTAAAAATAAGCTTATGATAGGTATCACAAACGGGCCAAGGGATTTTTAAAATTCCTTTGTATAACGTGATAACGTAACATAATAATACAAATAGATGGCAGCGGCGCTAGTTGTGTCAGGGAACCGCCTTAAATAAAGCTGAATTTTGAATAATCCAGAGATAGTAACTCGACTACAATTTAAACCTGCCTTCACAAACCTTCCTCGTTTTGCAAATATTTACGAATCTTACATTTCTGTGTGCATCCGCATAATTTCCACAGTACGGTTCGCTCCCATTTGCCAGACTCCGTTATCATAATTCTGGCTAACAATATCGTATATCTCAATCATTAATTCATTCACTATCTAGGATATATCATGAGCATTGTTCAGTTTTGCATTCCTTCGGGTCATTCTCTCTATGTAAATCTATTTATCTTTTGTTGCATTGTTACTAAATTATGTAAGTGAAAAGTTTTGACTGAACCTCATTATGTCCATGACCCAAGAAAACTAGGACTGCTCCTCCGGGAGTGATACTAGGTGATGTCACTGTTCAGTTGCTACTTTATTTCAACAAAGTTGGGAAACAAATGTGATAAGGGTCAAAAAAATTACAATCATTGATAATGTTTGTCAGATCAGTCAAAACAGCATTAAACCAGAGTTAATGTGATAAATAATGGGTAAATAAGTACAACGTGTATAAATCTGATAACACTGTAGTTTTACACATTTTTATCAGATTTATACAGGTAATACAAGGAGTTACAATTTTACGCTACTGGTAACACCAGGAAACAGATTCGTCTTCTCATTCGCCGATGGCGATGATGACGTCAGCAAGTGATACCCACGTGACCATCGTGTCTCGGAAGACCTTATAATTATTGTACCATGATTATGTCTAGAAAAACTAGATCATAACCATTGACGAGTTAAATTTTCATAAATGCTAACGTAATATATATATCTCTCTCTCTTCATTTTATTTGATGCAAATGTATGTAATTTTAGTAGGAACGTAATTAAAATGAATTTATTTTACGCGTTTAAATTACATGTTTTTAATTACGTGTAGGTACTTTACAAATTATTCAAAATATTATCCATTGGATAATAATACAAACCGCTATTCATTGGCAATTATTTTAATTCGTGCATTAAAATTAAAAACGAATTATGATGCGATGGTTACTGATGGCATAATTATAGCAACCTACAACCTCAACCTTTATTGTTGTGCTTTAGAGCGAGACCCCATTAGTGCGTTGCGCTGCGTTGCGTCGTCTTCGCTGCGTCGATTTCCATATATTTTTATGACATGCCTCATTAGACCATTGCCTCGTCGCGCGCGACGTTTCAACGGATCGACGGAAAAGACGAAGCGAGAGGGAGGGTGATGCGCTGCGTTGTCGGAGCTCCGCTGCTGCGACGACGGACAGTAATTTGTATCTATCCATTACGAAGGCTGAACTGAGACGCAGCTGCGACGGCGTGCATACCCTCTTGCGTTGCGTTGTCGGGATGTCAACGCAACGCAGGTGTGGCATACATACTTGCGTTGTTCCGTTGCAACGACTCGACGCAATGCAGCGCAAAGCAACGCACTAACGGGGACTCGCTGTTAGCCTTAGACAATCTAACCCGCGTCTTAGCGTAAGTTTTTTGTTTTTACTATCCCTCAGGTTTTGTGTGTACGCTAAATAAATTTATAATTCTATTCTATTAAATATAATGTTGGACGATCCACACAGCATTATCTAGTCTCAAGTTAAGCAGAGCTTGTTTTATGGGGAGGTAAGGTGCTAGATGACTGATATACTTACACAGATAGATATTTTTTATTATACATAGAAAATACCCAGAACATCCGAGACAAATATTTGCAGATCTTACAAACATTTGTCCCAGAGCGGGAATCGAATCCGCAACCACGTGCGTCGCAGGTGGACCTTCGCCGCGCGCCGCACGGGTATAGTCTTACAGAGTTGGCTCATTATTTCTTCTTGACTTCTCAATCTCGAATTCCACTCCAAACTTTTATTTGGATGAGCATTGTACGAACCCCACCTCTGTAACGTATAAAGAAAACAATTTTAATAAATATATTGATGTCTCCTCGTCTCTGTAAGTAAACGTAATAAACTTTGCAAACAGACTTAGCCATTAATATTTGAGAGATCGCATTTTCAGCGCTGAGAATGGCTGGAATCCATAAATTATTCAGGTTCGGTTGTTTCGGTGAGGCTCCGGTCGTCAAGGGACAAAGATAGAACGTTACAATGAATGTGTACGTTACACTGAATGTGTACGTAAGGTACCTGTACCTCTGCCGCACCGTCGAACGCAGCAATCTGTACTGAGCAATTCACTTTGCTCATAGCCGTTACTAAGAAGCGGTAGGCACTATCGAATGCCCATAATTGAGTCCACCAATAGATTCCAGCTAACTTTACCTTCTTGATTGCCTGACTATCTATTTAAGGTACTGGTACGGCTTTATCGCCTTTGTAAACAAGAAAATTAAACAGGATTAAGGGTCTTATATTTACGACGTAAGACGCTACTCCTTATTAAGGGGAATACAATTACACAGTGCCAGCAATTTAAGAAGATCTAGGCTCAGCTTAATAAGTGAATCAGCTAGGTCATTTCCATGAATGGTTTGTCTTTCACTTAAGCACAAATCTAGAGAAGGAAGCTTACAAGAGGACGGTGATTTTTGCCAACGGTTTTTACATGCATCTATTGTGAAAGATTTTATAGATTGATAAGATAATGAAGAATGTTTTTGTATCGAATTTTCACTATCATTATCTATTTATCTCTATCAATAAGGATACCTAAGTAGAAGCTACGTAATTTTTTCTCATAATTTTACGAAGTGAATCCGCGTATTTCAGCCGAAAATAATTGATGAGTACTGTATCCGCTTTGCTTGAAAACGGAAAGTGATCGCGCTTTTATCATTAATGACTGTGTTCTAGAGCTGTTTAATTGTAGCAGCATAAATTGTCTCTGAACAGATAATTTACCAGCGCCCAGACTTATTTTATTGGGCCTCGTAAAATTAACCACTTCGGTAGTGGCTGTAAAAACCAATAACTTAAGCTTGGCTCTTGTTTTTCCCTAATAGGTTTTGCTATTTATATTTTGCTGGAAATTGTGTGAAATAATATTTTTTTCTGGGAAATCCAATTATTCCTTATCCTGTCTATCAAAACAATGAAAACTGAGTACTGATTTATATTTATATAGTGAATAAGTTAATAACTTTTGTTTTTTCTTTTCTTTGTTTTTCCTTTTCTGCAAGTGCAACAAAATAAAAGAAAGTACGTAATAAAACAAGCTGTTAGTCTAAATCTTTAATCGATTCGATTTGTTATGATAATGTTTTTATGGTGATTTTACATATTTATGAAGAAATGCAATCAATTTTTTATTCTTGCTCAACATTTTGTATTATTTTACAGAGAAACTCAGGTGTCTAGCTTAAGACTTTATTCTTAGAATCACTATATTCAAATAAAATAGTATATTTTTTATTTTTTTATTAGCTACGTGCTTTTGCCCGCGACATTATACGTACTTTTCCGTGATAAAAATTAAGACAAATTAAGATTGTGATGGGGTCTATCTCTATCTAAATTATAATAAGATTAGTAGGTATTTATTTATTTTCATTCAATATTATATTTTTTATTCAATTGTTTATCTAATCTAGTTATTTTATATATTTTATCATTCTATATAATGATAATATAGGATATGATAATGATTGTTACATTTTTTTAATTGTATGTGTCATAGCCTGAATTTGAGAAAAAAATAGTAAATAATAATACTTTATTCTGACATTCAGTCTTCATTCACTCATTATCATCTGCCCGTATACGTCCACAGCTGAACATAGGCCTCCCCCAAACGAAGCCACGAATAGCGGTCCTGAGCCGCCTCCATCCAACGACTCCCTGCGACCGCTACGATGTCGTCGGACCATCGAGTGGGAGTTCTTCCCACACTTCGTTGCGCAATGCATCGCGGTCGCCACTCGAGAACCTTTACTCCCCAACGGTCATCGGTTCTACGAGCTATATGGCCTTTCATTTTTGCATTATGGCCACTTCATCCTGCTAATTCTAAGAGCTATGTATGTCGATAACTTTAGTTCTTTTACGGATTTCCGTATTTCGGACTCTATCGCGTAGAGAAACTCCGAGAATAGCTCTCTCCATAGCTCGCTGGGTGACTTTGAGCTTATGCACAAGGCCTATAGGTACTCATTTACTCACTTGTCATCAATTCTATTAGAACTTCATAAGCGTGCTTGTGATAGGAAAGGTATAGTAGTAGGTACCTATCGGTAGGTCTCGGTACCTATGGATGGTACCAGTACCGGATAAATATTAAAAAATAATTCAAACGATGACAATCAAACTGGCAAGAAGTTTTTAATAAATGTCATCCGAAGGCTCAAAAAATGATATATGACTTTTCGGTGGTGGACGACGCTACAAAAAAGCTGCGTCAAGGGCCTTTTATAATATCGAGAATTTTGGCAATTCATGGCATTAGGATGGTTACCTTTTGATATTATTTTGGCGGACAAAATCTGCAGACCTATTAGGACGTTCTTTATTTCAATATTAAGTGAGCTATCAAAATGCTACATAATTTACCAATGATAATTATAACTGTCAATAGAGTGTTTTTTTATTGTAGCTTAATTTCAACAGAAGTGTAAAAGAGTCAAACTCCTTTTTCATCCATTACAGAGTATGTTCAGACGCAGTACTCGCTCTCCAGAACTGTAGCAAAATCGGAGTGCGATAAGCTTATTATCACTAAAATACTCGACGAAATAAATAAATAAGACATTTATTTTCGACTTATAAAAAGCCAGGAATAATTTGTGTACACAATATTGTTAAGATCTATAATATTGTATATCATCAGTGGACCGCGCGAAACCCAATCCAAACTTATCACTACCGATCTGGGTAAAAAGAAAAAAATATAATCACAACAACACAACATCACTTTGAACATAATTGATTGTCCCGATCTTCTGTTGCTGATTCAAATTCAAGCTCCACACCGTGCTTTCAGTCGCCGAAACGCTATGTTCCACCATGCTCTACTAACTGCTGCAGAAACTCTTTCTTTGCACGCACATGTACATTTTTAACAAGGAATATTTCGTCAATATGGATTTGTTTTTTTTTTGAGGCAAAATGGCATAAAATATCAGGTTCATAAGTATTGCTTTGCAGATTAAATATATTATAATTATGACCTTACTAAATTTACTATATTCTGCATGTTGGTCTTGATTTGTGTAATGTCACATAATCTTATTTTTATCAGTTAGTGTTTTTGTTAATTATTATTGTTTTGTTTATATTGCTAGTTGTGGTTTTTACAGTTTTTAAGTTTTGTATGGACACATTAAATCTTGTTTATCCATAAGCGGAAACTGCTAGGCTTAAGTTACTCATAAGTTCCAACCATTACTGTTAAATAAGCTGTTTGTTTTCCAAATAAATGTAATAAAAATAATAATTAGCTAACAAAATGGTAAAGCACATCCTTAGTGTACTATAGTTCCTATTGTCCTTTGGAGTAGGTAGCTTGAAATAATGGATGGAGTTTCTCGTACTCTCGTCTCAACAGTGTTATTAAATCATACACGGAAGAAACGTCTACAAAGCGTCCGATACTAAATTTACAAGCGATTTATTTGCAAATAAGTATTCTATATTGTACCTTACAAGACTTGAAAGTTTAGGATGCCTTAGTATGAGCTTTGCATTGGTAGTTTACGAAAACTATAACAAAAGTTTACGTTTTCTGCCATACATTTAGGTACTCAGTCGAGCGCTCTTGCCGGAAACAGACAGGAACTTTTTCTATAGCTATCATTTACATACATACCTACTATTAAATTCATTTCATGACGGCGAACCAATAATTCTATACGAAAACGATTATGTTGATTTCTATCTCTGTTCGGGGTAGCTATTTGAACTGGATGGGTATGCACATAAAACTCCTTAGGGATGAATCTATCCAAGGGGTGGTTATTCGCACACCACAAATACTCTACAAGTCCGTTATCTTGTGTCTAGAATCCTAGATTTTTTTTGTTTTTGTTAACATAGATTTGCAAATATGTACAAAAATAAATGTGGATATTATTAAACGGCACTGGTATAATAGGAGCAAAACGTAGAAATCGAAACAATTTTTGGTTTTGAAAACTATCTTTTATCATTTCATTCGTCTCTCTTCCGTTTTGGAACTAGAATTTGATTATGCGTTGATGAAGTTTTTGTTTTAGTGATTTTCTTGTTTTTTTCGGTTATCAATCAGTTTTTGTTGAGTTTTCATTTGTTGAGTTAAAATATTTTGAATTTTAGAGTCAAGTATGCATACCTGTATATATATATATATATATCCAACGACTCCCTGCGACCGCTACGATTTCTTCGGTCCATCGAGTCGGAGGTCTTCTCACACTCCGTTTCGCATTGCATCGTATACATATATATAGATAGATAGAAAAGAGATATATATATATAAATCGTTGGATGGAGGCGGCTTAGGATCGCTATTCGTGGCGTCGTACGGGGGAGGCCTATGTCCAGCCGTGGACGTGTATGGGCTGATATGATGATGATACATAAAGTATGATATGAATATTATTTCACATAATGTCAGACACTGGTTGTGTCTACGCACGAGTGCAAACTCAGATACACTTGACACCCGCTCACAGGCCCTTGACATAGCTACAGCCAGTTTGGTAAGTGGCATCCTTTATGAAGAGAGCTTAAGTGCTCATTCTTAACCACCACTCTGGTTATTGTCTTTATAATACAAACTTACATAGACACTAACTGTCACATGATTTTATATGTATGTTCTTATCAAAGTAAGAAGGCTATTTGTTATATTTCTACGCTATTTCTTATATATGTTATGATATAGCATATCTATAATCATCTTTGGAATTTAATTGACACATTATCTTTTCTATTTGTTGTGTAGGAACACTTTTATGCTTAGAGACATGATTTTATATTCTGCCCTATAGTTAAAAATATGTGTACCTATTATATGTATCAAATAACTCTATCTGGAATATTACTTTTAAACCTGTGTCTTATGGGGAATATTTGATATTGAATCTGAATGACCCAATTTCGTTCCATGTCTCCAATAATTCCGAGGCTAATTTTCAGCATGGTGAGCCAGTCATCAATATAATTCTGTCACCCACACACTATTTTGCGCTTACTGGAATTTAATCTCTAGAGACTAGAAATCCGTAGCCAAATACCAATTTAATCAGCTCCAATGCGAACTCGGTTCACATCACAGAGCAACTTAATTTCATCACTTCGTATGGACTTGATTCTATTGATAATACTTGGAACCACTTGAAACATAATTTATTTATTTATACAGTTAGGTTAGCGTATGGCAAGTGCACTTATACTACAATGTAAATATAAAAAGACTTCAAAAGATGCTTAGTGCACCAACGTCTTAAGGCTGGCACAGCATCCAAAAGAAAACCTCAAACTTTTAACACAGCAGTAGGAATTGTAGAGATAATCATTAATCTGAGTTATACATACATCTTTAAGCGGCCATAAGTACCAGATTTATTTTGATATGCTTCAGGATGTTAGTTATTTTTAAATCAATTGTTTGAAAAATAAATGAGACCTGAAAGAAGATACCTGACATGACTGAGAGCAAGAGATGCTGTACCAATGTGATAGAGACATTCGAGTAAGTAACTATAAAACCTACTTCATTGCACTCGAGTAGCTTATAGTGTCGTTCCAGCAAATAATCGATGGATTCAGCTCTCTTTTTACTCAATAAGAATAAAAAAGTTTTACGACTGAAATAACTTTATCGAAACGAAACTGCAAATAAAAGAGATTAGGTAACAATTACCTTGAAAACCGGTTTGCTATAATCGTTTAAAGTATTTTGTGCTTCACTAAACTTTTAAATTTCAATAAATTGCATAACCCTGATCCGTGATAACTGTTATAAGTCCAGTGGGGCGGCGGGAGAGAACGGAAATACAATTAACACGGGACGGTGCCGCTGTCAGGCTGGTGCAGACAGGGGTAAAACTAAAAGAATCTTCATACTTAAGTCATCTCGGCTGTTGCGACATTTCAATGTATGAATGTTGTAATCAGCCGACAATGATTTGTCAAGTGGTCGACGGACCGACTTTGGTGTGTAGACTCCATAAAAGTTGCCGTGGCACACATGGAAATGAAAGCTGTAAATGTATGTCGCGTACAGAACTGGGGTTTCAAAGTTTATGTTTTTTTTTACGGCAATTATTTATCATAAAACCCTTTGGATTTTACTGCAGGGCTGCCACCGTGGATCGTAACTAAACCGGCACTACTTTTGGAGATATTTACTTAGTAAAGACTAGATTCCTGTGACAGCAGCTATTTTTCCTATACACGCTAAGACTAAGAAAAGTCGAAACGTCACAGACACCTAAACACACCGTTTGTAAGTGTAAGTAACTATATACATATATAAACCCAATATATAAACCCCATTGCGTTAAACACGATTATAAAAATATATCGTTCATTGTTGCACTGCCCCTCTATTGTCACCATAAACCCTGAATCCGTTCACCAGTGGGGCTATTTCCCCGCAGCCACCGGCTTTATGTTCTAGCTCATTTCACTGCCGGTCGTGACAAAATACTCTGGCCTTAATTATACACTCTATTATTTAATTATACAGAGCAATTTCAGAAATTCATAAAACGAGAGCGAAATTGGAGTACACAGTTTGATTGTTTTGAAGTTGCCTGTTGGACAAGAGTTAAAATGCGTTAATTGCTCCGTTAAATGGATTGAAATAACCTGAAAGAGTTTATGGGGTTTTGATTGCTTAGAAGCGTAGATTCACAAAACTGTTTTAATAAGGACTAGATTATAAAAATTATCATCATCATCAGCCCGTACACGTGTACTGCTGAACATAGGCCTCCCCCAAACGACGCCACGAATAGCGGTCCTGAGACGCCTCCATCCAACGACTCCCTGCAACCGCTACAATGTCGTCGGTCCATCGAGTGGGAGGTCTTCCCACACTCTGTTTCACATTGCATCGCGGTCGCCAGTCGAGAACCTTTACTCCCCAACGGTTATCGGTTCTACGAGCTATAAGGCCCGCCCATTGCCACTTCAGCCTGCTGATTCTGAGAGCTATGTCGATAACTTTGGTTCATCTACGAATTTTCGTATTCCAGACCCTATCACGTAGAAAAACTCCGAGCATAGCTCTCTCCATAGCTCGCTGGGTGACTTTGAGCTTATGCACAAGGCTTATAGTGAGCGACTACGTCTCGGATCCGTAAGTCATCACATCACTGTAACACACATTGGTTAAAGACTTTCGTCTTGAGGCTCTGCGGTATCTGTGACGAGAAGATATTGCGAAGTTTCCCGAACGCTGCCCATCCGAGTTAGATTCGTCGCCGGATTATAAAAATAGAAAAAATTGTATGTAAATATTGTATGTATGTTTTTAATGTATTGTATGTATCTACGTCATTTATGGACCAATTTGGATGATTCTTTTGCAGTTGTATAGAGAATGATTCAGAGGTGGTCTGATAAATTTTATTTCCGTGGGATTAGCAATAACCCGCAAAACTAAAAAGAAAAAAAAACTAAGGGATGCGAAATCTGTTTTTTTAGAAAACAATCAAATATTAGTAATTAAAGTACCACTAATTATGCCTTCGACAAGTTAGCTAAGCGAGTTAGATCTAAGAATTATGCGCATAACATATAAGAAGTTGTTATTTTTATAGAAGGTAAGATATTTAATATACATATGTATGTATATACCTTCTTTATTTTATCATAAATAAATAACAATGCTGGATAATCCACACAGCGTCATCTAGCTCCAATCTAAGCAGAGCTTGTTTTATGGGTACTATATATATGACTGATATACATAATACAATACATACATAGAAAGATATGTTTTATTATACTTAGAAATTGGGCCGTGGGGCCGCGGCGTACGAATATCGACCCCTCGATCAAGCCGTGGATGTCGTAAGAGCCGACTAAGGGAACTTACCAGAGGAAGGGCAGCAGCTTCCTTCTGAGTATTTTTTAAACACCAACACTGCGATCACCAATCCGCCTGCATTATGGCAAATCCCCCCCTACATGGGAGACCATCCACTCGGATGGACCGACGACATCGTAGCGGTCGCAGGGAGTCGATGGATGGAGGCGGCTCAGGACCGCTATTTGTGGCGTCGTACGGGGGAGGCCTATGTCCAGCAGTGGACGTGTATAGGCTGATGATGATGATGATGATACTTAGAAAATAACCAGAATATCCGGAACAAATATTTGTACATCGTACAAACATTTGCGCCAAGGCGGGAAACAAACCAGCAACCTCCTGCGTCGCAGGCAAACATTTGCCCGCCGCGCCACATTGTTCGTCGTGTATACATACAATATATAATACATAGCAAATTATGTAATTGTAGTGTAATAAAAGCTCGTTCCCGACTAAATAGCTCGCGTTCATAACCATAAATAACAACATCTTTATAACTCAGTATATTTTCGACAAAGTACGATAATAACTATCACAATATTTTACGCAATATAATAAATACTACCTGCTGCCCGCGCCTTCGCCCGTGTTTTATCGGGATAAAAAATTGCGTATATGTTATTCCAGGTCCCAAACTATACCCATACCAAATTTCAACCTAATCGGTTCAGTAGTTTTTGCGTGAAAGAGTAACAAATATCCATACATCCATCCATAAAAACTTTGACATTTATAATATTATTAGGATAGTAGAGATAAATGCTCCCCTCAAGGTACCGACAACAGAGGATTTTATAAGTTTTAGGATAAGATTTACATAGTTTACGATAACTATAAAAGTTTTCGTATTTTATGTAGCGTCGTCCCTAGCGACATGTCAAATATTGAAGAGGAATTATTTGTTTTAATATGTCAGCGTTCTAAGAGTTTCATACAGTCCTAGTTTTTATTATTCTTGTTTTATCCGAACTTGATCGTAGTTTTAGAATGAAATTGAGTGATATGTGCCATGCGGTACAACAACAAGCGGTAGTAAACGAAAACTTTTAGTTTTGGGATAGTGAAAACTCATACTAGCTCTCAGTTGGGAGATATTTCATCAGTATTGCCAATAATGAAAGTTCAACTTCTTTTTTTTAATGGCGCCGCTTGCTTTTCGTTACGACTCTGCCAGTGTCAGTATGGAGTGTCATAAACTTCAAAATAATATGATCGTTTCAATGAACGCAGAATAAAAAGTAAAAATATATCATCAAAATGATTTACCTACAATAATGAAACTAAAATATGTGCAGAACTAATCAAACCAGATCATTGACACCTGTTACGGACCTCACTTTCATTTTACATAATTTGGGACTGCATAATATGCGTACGACGTTACGCAAATATTAGAATTTTACGATACAACCTTAAAGAAATCGAATCAGACAACTAGAAGTGACACAACGATAGACTAAGATTTTTCACTGACACAACAATTTATGTTTATGACACTGGACTGGCAGAGTCGTAGCAAAAACAAGCGGCGCCATAAAAGAAGAAGTTGAAGTTGAAATCTCGAAGTATTGTACAAAGAGAATACAATACTTACGTATTGTATTATCTTTGGTTGAAATATTGTACATCATCTAGCCCCAAAACATTGAGTTGTTTACAAGCAATTTATATACGCTGTTTATTACAAGCTTTTATTTAACTTGCAATGTATGTATGTTTGTTCGGGTGGAATCTTTCAACCCAATTTTAGACCAGTTATCCTCAACCGATTGAGATGAAATTTGGCACAATGCAATGTCATGGTGCCATCGAGCTGGTCTGATGATGGTAACCGAAGGTCGTGGTGGATGGTGGAAGTGGTGGGATAGGAACTCCTAAACGAAACGACTTCGAGCTTGGATTCGTTGGATTTGTCTTCCCAAGCATTTTGGTCTTAAATGATATAAAAGCTTGTGTTTCAAAAGTTTTTATAATATTAAAAATCTATTATAAACAGGAAGCACCCAAAACACCCGGAACAAATTTCTGCAGATGGTAGAAAAATTTGTACCGAAGCGAAAATCGAACCCGCAACCTCCTGCGTCGCAGGCGGACCTTCGACCGCTACGCTATCGTCGAAATCGAAAATAATGGACTTCTATTTTAATCACGACGATAAATACCGAGCATTACTAAAGTTCATGACTGAATTATTAAAGTACTGAAATCTCAGCGAGGCGTGTCGCAAGGAGCTAGATTATAGGCTAGGCATTCTGACAATATCAACTTCGATACAACCTTGTTTGACAAGGGTTGGTACCTACACAACAGCACAAGGTCGTGTGGAAGGGAATAGGGAGGCCTTTACCCTGTAGTGGAATGACCCAGGCTAAAAATAATAAACATAACGAGAACCGTCACCCGAGTTAATTGTGTTATCGTTCCCAAAAGTTCAATCCAAGAGTTTCACATCTAGATCAGCAGCAAAATGTTCCATAGCGATTTACAGGAAAATTGGGCAGGAGAGCAATTGATATTCGGCTCTCGTTGTGAATTTTCGCGAGTTGTATTCACTGCTGATTCGCCATTCATGTGGGGCGCACGTCTCTACGACAATCGCTAGAAAACAACGAGTTACATACACGCAGGATGTTTTGAAGTTTTAGCAATATGGGATGGGTTTGAATGTTTATAACGTAGGTACCGTGTTGGTTTGTCACATATTTGTTGAAGGCATAGTCTCATACCTAATGTCCTAGACACATTAAGTCAAAAAGACTGTTTACAGGAATTTTTCACAAAGCCTTAGTGCACCCGACAACTAAATCAGCTTTACAGCTGTTTAAGGTCGTTCGTTAGCCATCACAAGTAGATATAAAATATATTATACGAGTAGGTACACTTTCAGAGGATAGATACGTAAGTTTGAAGTAAGTTTTGTTTGTTGTTATGGGGTAATTAATTTTTTTCTTTATATTTTCATTTTGTTAAACTTATCTTTAAAATATATTTTGTTGTGTACAATATATGTAGAATACAATAGAATACAATAGGACTGACATGTTTGTATAACAAAAGTCCTTAAAAATAAATTAGAAATAAAAATTCTAATTTTTACTTACATAACTTTCACGAAACCCATTGACAGTTGATCTATTTATTAATTTACCTCATTTTATATATTTCTAAATATCTTGATTGTTTTTGTATCATGTCTGTTTTATGGCTTTGAATTATAATTATATATACATATACTATCGTAAATTGACGTATCCAAGTGTGCCTTATGCTCCTGCGGCGAGCAAGGGCAATAAATGACAAGGTATGTCTTACGGAACGTATAACGGTTTCAAGATATAAAAGAGAATAAATAATTTGTAATGATAAAAAGTCCTAAACGCTATGTCTACATTATGAATGTAAGCGGTTTAAATACGAACCTAGTTTAGTTCATAATGAATTCGTGAAACTACGAAAGTTTTTATAATGAAATAGCAAATTATGCCTTTAGAAAACCCTGCAAATTTTTTACTATAATATTCAGGGATTTAAGGCTATGCAGCAATCACAGTAAACCAAAAATAAATATAAAGTAAATGGTGATGATGTCCTCCTAGCCGAATTTAAACCACGGGGCGGCTGGTCCCAAGTCTCAACGGAGACTAGCCAGATGCGCATGACATATTAAAGTGCACAAGTGTGTGGGCAAACACAGGTGCACAAGCGTGTGCCCAAACACACCTGTGTTTGGGCACACACTTGTCTTCGGAGTTACACTGCTAATAGTTTTGCAATCTACCCTGTTTATTTTTTATTATTGTTGGCTTGTAATAACATTTCTTTTATACCTATCTATCCAATAATTATGTTAAATAGCACTATTATATAAGAACTTAGATACTACAACTATGTATAAATAAGTCCTAGAGGTAATTTAAACATTATTTACGAATTACTTATTCTCATTGTAAATGAATTTATGTATTTTTAAGAGAAATAAAGCTTATTTAACCTCAACAGAGCGTGCACCTGCACGCTCTGTTCCCACACTCATGAACGACGACACGACCGGAGAGAGGTCAGGCGAAGGACCAACGGCTTAGCGTGCTTTCCGAGACACAGAAGTGTAACAATGCTAACTTCCTGACTCTGGGCTGCTACAGTGAATTTTTCTTACTAGATAAACTCAATAACTACTACACTCGTCACGAGGGTCAACATAATACCAGTGCTGAGTAGGTAATCCGACTTATCTACTCAGCAAAATGCTGAGTTGACACGTTTTTGGCTCGACAATCGGTGATTTACCAAGCACCTAGCGGAGGCGCTAATAACAGAAATAATTTCTTGTATCTTAAACATAGTCTTAGTTGTATTTTAGATTTAATTTGTTTTTACTATTGTTGTTGTTACTATTACTTTTGTTTGTTTTTCTTAAATTTCGTAAATTAGCTTAGTGCTTCTTATTTAAGTATGTCTTGGTTAATGCCAAATAAACATTTTCATTTAATTTACTATCAAACCATACGTACTGCCCAAATAATGAGTTTTCTGTTCATTTCCCTTCTGGCCGCTCTTCTAATGCCATGTCGTGGTGAGCAAACGAATTAGCGGTCGCAAAGGCACACCTATTAGGTCACATCCTCGCTGGCATCCGGTTCCTTGCGAACACACATTAGTTATGCCGCTTACACATAAATAATGGAGACATTTCTAAACACAATTTATTTATTCGTCTCGTATTGCATGGCTTGTTTAAATTAAGACGTAATAATGTCAAATCTACCATAATGAAAAAACCTACCATACCTAATGGGAATCCTACCATAATGTGAAACGTACCATAGTGTGAAGGTACATAAAAAGGAATCTATTTATTGGCACAAATAAAGAGTCACAAAGATACAAAATAGTTTTTTCGCGTTGAATTCAAGAAAGTGCATGCAAATTCAGAGGGGATTAATACGTTTCTCAAAATAATCACCTACAATTTGCCTATGTTTACTATAATATTTATATTCGAAAAAAGGTGCGTAACTTTGGAAATTTAGTAAAATTGCAAAATGAACCATTATTTTTTAGTACAATGACAAAATTTTACACAATAGCCATGCCGGAAGTACTCATTTAGAGTGGGGTGAGGTCAGGATATTGCTCATTTATTTAACTACAAAAGAAATTAAAGATAAGCAATCTTCTGATATTTTACAGTGGCAGTACTCTGCCATAACACCATTAAATTAAATAAAAATGCTGGACGCACAACATCATCTAGCCCCAAACTATGCAGAGCGGGATACATTACATACATCGATATTTTTTGACATTCATAGAAAATACCAAGAACACCAGGAACAAATATTTGCAAATTGTACAAACATTTGTCCCAAGGCGGGAATCGAACCTCCTGCATCGCAGGCGGAGTTTCGCTCGCCGCGCCAGTCGTCATTGATTAAATGATAATGATTCGACCTTCATTATCGACAGCGATAATGACTGTGACTTTGTCGACGCGACGATGTTCTACGATCGTGGTTAAAAGCAAGAGAGTTTTTACGTCGACAAATTTTGTTAATTTTGATCATTCGAGTTTTACCGTATCGAATTCGGTCGGCGTATTTTCTCCGATTGCAAAAATATTGTAAATCCAAGAACGTTTTTGTAGGTAATATTAACTATAGGGTACAGTGTCGCTCATAGATCGGTGAGGGGTTACAAGTCTCATAATTATAATTATTACATACTAGCTGTTCCCCGCGGTTTCACCCGCGTTAAATTCGAATTTCACATTTCTGGGGGGATAAAAAGGTATTATTTTCCCGTGAATCTCCCATGGGAATTTGATGTTTATTAGGACAAAAAGTTGCAACTCTTCATCTTTTCACCTAACTTCTAGCACTAAGCAACCAATCGACTTGTTTTTTGGTATACCAAAAAACAAGTCGATTGGTTGCTTAGTTAGGGCGTGAAAGAAGGACAAACAAACAAATAAATAAACAAACACACTTTCGCATTTATAATATTTTATAAAATCCTAACTGATTGTATAAAATATTTTTTTTTTGTTTTTATATAAAACAATTTACCTACTACGCTCATTTACTACTATTCATTTAACCGAATGACACTAGTTTTTGAAATTACGTATCAGTAGAAATTGCCTTCAATCAAACATACGTAGCCTATTGATGAAAGTCATTGTACATGCACCATAAAATAAAAAATATTGTATCAATATAACCGACCCAACATTTACCAATATAATATATCTATAGAAACATACAAATACAACCAAAGAGTAGCAGAAAAAGAGTCTATTTGTATTCGCGTCCATGAATTTCCATGAAAACGTAAGTATTATTATGAAAAAAACACTAACTGAATGGCCCTTGAGTAATGTTTTTGTTATCTTTCCCAAATTAAAAGATCCTACAAAACGTAAGGGACGGATTCCTCATTGAAGCCAAATGAACCGGAAGAGCATGAGTTCAATCAACTGTTGAGATTGGGCTTCGAAATACGCGACAAATGTACCCACGCGCCCACATGAACTTTGAACTGTTTATCAACGTCTTTATTTCATTTGCATATCGGTAAACATTGAGTTCAATGATTATAAAAATTGATTTTATATTTTCAATTGATTTTATATTTGATTTAATAACTGTGTTCTATGTTAGGTTCTATTATTTGTGTGAGGCAGCAACATTAAAGCTATTCAGCAGACACTAGTTTGATTAATTTATGAAATCTGGAATTAACTTCGAAATTAAACATTAACTTCACATTTAATTTCATTTGCTTTATTCCCACCGTAGCTACATGTTAATACGCTTGACATCATTATAATCTAAAACACTACTTGTTTGCTTCAATACTTGTTTTTTCGAAAAGGAAGGAAGCTCCATTTGGGATTGTAAGCACTAGAAAAGAGAAGACAAAAAACAAACAGATAGTGATTTCTACATAAACACATAATTTTTTTTATGTAAAAGGTAAAAATTAAAATACATGTCATGAAATGTCATTCATTATCAATGTACGACATTATAACAATGCCATCTCTTTATATATATTTGAACATCATGCATACAAGAATGCATATTTACGATACTGTAAACATTCGGACAGCCACCAGTACGATATATACGATATATCCAAAAATAGGCTTTTCCAACCTATTACACGGTTAACGAAGGTTAAAAATTCGTTTGTGGTAAATTGTGTTACATTGTATAATACTTTGCAGGAGAAATTAATTAAATTAAACAAAAAAATAACATAAATATAAATAAAAATAAAAAGACGCTGTATTCCATATTACATTGTGTAAAAGACTTCCTTTCAGATAAAGATGCTTGGAAATATATTATTTAATACTAGCTGCTGCCAGCGTCTTTTCCCGCGTTTTATCGGGATAAAAAATAGCCTATATGTTATTCCAGCTCCCAAACTTTTAATTAAAACTATACTACTTCAAACTATACCAAATTTCAGCCTAATCGGTTCAGTAGTTTTTGCGTGAAAGAGTAACAAATAACTATACAATATATCTATATTCATAAAAAAATTGACATTTATAATATTAGAAGGATTACATATTTATTCATTAAGTATTATTATTTGACTATACTAAGTGCATAAATGAATGCCTATTGAATTGAAATAAATAAATTGAAGTTGCTTAACTGGCATACGGTCCGCGCGGGCACGCTATTGTATTAAATTGGTGAGACAACGCGGCGAAGACGTTCAGTGTATTACATAATTAACCTACAAGTCTACAATTATCTGAGCGCCTGGTCGAAGCGACGCGTGAACCGAGAGCTGGTGAGTATCTGGCGCAGCGCATTAGCATTACCATACAGCGAGGCAATGCAGCCAGCGTCTTGGGGACGCTTCCGACTGGTATTGATATGGACCAGTTGAGCTATCTGTAAATTGTTTGCAACAGTCTGCAGTTAGCTCAATTATTTCAATCTAAATACTAGTTTAATTTGTTTATATTATTTGATTGTTATTTTCTATTACCAACAAGTTAAACAAAATTATATCGCCTATTTAGTAGCCAATGTCTGACTCAGGTACAATACGACATCAATACATACGTCGTCGTACAAAACAAACTAAATATCAGACGTTTGTGCAGCACTTCAAACGTAGTTTATCCATTGTCGGTTGTTTCCCGACCACCATTTTGTTTGTCTACGTTCGAATTGTCGGTTCAGATTTGTTAGCAAAAATACTAGGATATTTGTGGAATTGTGTTGGAGTAGTGGAATACACTCCAACTTAAATGATTGTTTGAGTTACGTTTCTCGCTGGGAAGGTGAAAAAATAATTACTTCCAAAACTCAAACATGGGGGTATGTTTGAGTTTTAGGGGTTACTTAGGTGTAGTTCTGAAGAATAATAATCTCAGCGAGAAGGCATGTGAAAGGCATTCGGATTTTAATCCTACTCTTTATATACGCTAGTTACTTATACTATAAGTAACTGAGAGGGTTAATAAATAATCTAGTGAAGGCTTTCATAAATTATGACAAAACCAAGTGATAGAAACTTACAAACAACATCAATTGTTGTGACTCTTGTTAGCAGTATGGAGCTGTTGGTGCGAGCGACGACGCGACGTGCGGTCTCTTAACAAATAGCCTTATACAGTTTGTATACCGTATTTGCAGCACTTTCAACTTGGTAAACCCATTTTCATATCGCTATATCTTTTAACGGTGTACCATACGCCTTCTAAAAAACGTTAAAATCCGTTTCGCAGTTAGGCTTGAAAAGGTAACAGACGAACAGACTTCCAGCCGCTTTTCTTTATAATTATATAAAAGAATTCCATCATCATCTAGTTCCAAGCTAAGCAGAGCTTGTGAAATGGGTACTAGATGACTAAATACATAAGATGACTAAATCACTAAATACTTAATGCAATTTATTACATAGAAAATACTCAGAACACCCGAGACGAATATTTGAAAATCATACAAACTTTTGTCCCAAGGCGGGAATCGAACCCGCGTCCTCCTGCGTGCCTCCTCGCGCGTTCGCCCACCGTACCACATCGGTCTTCAAGTATGGTTGCTCTACGAGTCTCATACAACATGCCTACAGAAGCACTAATGTGAAGAGCAAGTAATCAAACCGAGTGCTGCTCAGCAAGTTTTATTAAATGCTTAAATTTTAATAACGATTCGGTATCTTAAGTACCTATTCCACGCTTCGTAATTACTGCGCTCATCAGGATCTGAGGCTGCGGGGGTTTGCAAGATATACAAATCAACCATTATTAAGGATAGTTTATAGAAAATAATCAGAGCGTGTGTTATGGGTACCTACTAGATAACTGATATATAAAAATAATAATAATAATAAAAAAAAAAGTCACTGCCCGTGACATACGTCTCCTTAAGAATTTTATATTTTATTTATATTTTTATTCTAAATAATCATGTGAATTGTGTGTGTGAATTAAAAAATGATCACTAGAGCAGGTGCGAGGGCGGCACAACAAGCGCTCGAAACACTACCACCGCAGCCCGCCTCGGCTAGCTCCACATCCTCGTCCTCGGATGAAGAGGAATTCCAAACGCCGCCTGAGACGAGTGATGTGTTGAGCAGCGAAGACGAGCTGCCGCCGTCGCCTCGACCGCCGCGAACACCTGTGTGGCGAGGCCGACCCCCACTGTCAGCTGGCTTGGGACCTGCAGGGCGCACTGCCCAGCGACCGGTCCCACGCCGCTGACGGAAGAGCGCAGCGCATGAAGTGGACACAGAAGATGAATGAAAAAGTAATGCGCGCGTTCTATAGGGCTACTGAGGGAGGTGCTAACCTGACCGCGTACCGGTCTAAGATGCTGCCTTTGTTTCAGGCCCTTGAACCAACAGTCGCGGTTAACGAGCAGCGACTATCTGATCAGGTAGGGGTCATCCAGCGCTCAAAATTGTTGAATGACACTGTACTTGATCAACTCCTACGTGAAGCGCTCAGTGCTCAAATGGTGGACCATCCGCCATGTAACCAGGCTGTGGCGTTGCCACCGCAATACATCATATCAACACCAGTGATTTCCCAGCCTGATTACGCTGTGGAAGAGGTTAGTTATGAGAGCATTGAGGTAAGTACCCAGAATAATGAGCAATTGAGGAGGGCTTTGGAAGATGCGATTCTAAATTATAGAAATTCGACTGTAAAGCCACGTCTGCCTCGCTTCCCCACTCATAGACGTGTTTTGGCTATAGTGGGGGCCTTGAATCCACTACTAGTCCCATATCTGCAGACTAGTAGTGATCTTACTGATACGCACTCTATTCTCTATTGTGGGGCTATTGCGGCCTGTCGAGTTGCGCGGGTAAAGTTTGCGGACTGTAACCGTGCTCCGCGCCAGGCTTGCAGCACCCCTACTTGGCAACAAAGAATAGAGAGGCGTATTAGTAGGTTCAGGACCCTCATAGCTAAACTAATTTGTTTTAGGGAGGGTAACCATAGACCTCGGGTTCGGCGTTTTGTGACACAGGCTTTTGACGGAACTGAAGTTCAACCTCGGGAGTATTTAGCCTGTGCCACAGAGCGCATAGACTACCTAAAGCAAAAAGTCTATGCGTGGGCAAGTCGCATAAAACGATATAAGAAGCGAGTTGACAGATTTTGGCAGAATCGCATTTTTCAAAGTGACCAAAGGAAAGTTTACCGCGAATGGGATAAACCCGATCTACGTGTGTCCGACCGACGGTCAGGTACCGGATGCCGAAACTGGAAATATTTTTTGGTGAGGCATCTGGTCCATACCGGTCGAACACACGGAAGCGGACTGGATGAATGTGGTAAGAGCTGAATGTGAAAACATCGAAACAATGGACCCTATTACTATCTCTTCGTTAGATGTAAGTAATGCAATCCGCTCAGCCCAAAATTGGAAATGTCCTGGCCCGGACGGATTGCATAACTTTTGGCTGAAATGGTTTCGATGCTCGCATTCGGTTCTGGCCGCACAATTCCAAGAAGCAATTGAGATCGGGTCACTCCCACGTTTTATGACGACGGGTGTAACTTTCCTGCTCCATAAGTCTGGTAGTACTGCGGAACCAAAAAATTATAGACCTATAACATGCTTACCTACCATCTACAAGCTGCTTACATCCATTCTACTACAAAAATTAACACACATATTGTTACAAACAATATTTTGGCACCTGCTCAGAATGAATGTAGGGTTGGGTCCCGTGGTACTAAGGAGCTTCTCCTCATTGACATGGCCATTAGTCAACAGGTCAAACGTGGCAGAGGGAACTTGTCGGCTGCATGGATTGACTATAAGAAGACTTATGATTCGGTGCCTCATACTTGGCTTAAGAGGGTCTTAGAGATTTATAAAGTAGATAATACTCTAAAATCATTCTTGGTATCATGTATGAGGCAGTGGACCACTGTTCTTCGTCATCTAGGCAGCCGAATGGATCCATCTGCCACCAATGGTCTGATAAGGATAGAGAGGGGTATATTCCAGGGCGACAGCCTGAGTCCCTTGTGGTTCTGCCTAGCTCTGAATCCACTCAGTACTCTACTGAAAGATTCAGAGATAGGCTATCGCCTTCGAAGAGATGGTGAGGTTATTTCTCACTTCATGTATATGGATGATCTCAAACTCTTTGCCCCAAATAAAACATAGTTAATGGCCCTTCTGAATATCACACAGATATTCAGTAGCGCTATTAATATGGAGTTCAGTGTTGATAAGTGTGCGGTCATACAAATACATCGGGGGAAAGTTGTAAATTCTAGTAATTTACAACTACAGAGATAATTTCCCTCAAATCTCTCTCAGAAGGTGAAACTTACAAGTACCTTGGTATGCCAGAAGCGTTGGATATAGTGGACAGGGACATGAAGCAGTCGGTGAAGGAACGTTTCTTTTGTCGCCTTACAAAAGCGCTAAATAGCTTTTTGTCAGGTGGCAACAAGGTGCGCGCTTTCAACGGCTGGGTTATGCCACTGCTCACTTATACTTTTGGCATACTAAAATGGACTCAGACTGAACTAGATGCCTTGGACTGTAAGGTTCGTCAACTTTTAACCACTCATCGCATGCGACATCCCCGATCTTCGGTTATGAGATTGTATATCCCGCGGAAATGTGGTGGTCGAGGCTTTTTAAACGCCAAAACCCTACACAACCGTGAGGTATGCAATCTCAGAAATTATTTCCTTCAAGCCGAATACCAGATGCATCGCGATGTGGTTGCAGTTGATAAGAACCTTACCCCTCTCTCCTTAGCTAACGAGAACTGGCGCAAACCTACGGTGATGAGCATTCAGGATAGGAAGGCTATATGAGAGAGCAACGAGCTACACGGGAGATTCTACAAGGTTCTCACAGGACCTAATGTAGATCTCCTGAGTTCAGTAAATTGGCTACGCTTCGGTGACCTCTTTGGGGAAACCGAAGGTTTTGTCTGTGCAATTATGGATGAGGTGGTAAAGACGAACAACTACCGGAAGTATATTATGACGTGAAATATGGCACGATCGGTATCTGGCGATAGTGTTATCTTCCTGGGGAGACCCTTCGTCATATACTTTCGGGTTGTTCGTTGTTCGCACCTTGCTAACTCTCAGTACTTGCACAGACACAATCAAGTAGCCAAAATTATACACCAGCAACTTGCTCTCCGATACGGCCTTACCGGTCCTGAAGTTCCGTATTTCAATACCATTGAATATCGATACAATTTAGCCAAAAAGGAAATCAGAGAACATATCGCAGTAAACAATGTACTTCTAGGAATTGGGAAATACAACGAAGGCAATAGTCCTGCGTCACAGACCAATACGATGCAGAACTTCAGGTCAAATAATTTAGTCATCTCACCAAACAAAGCGAACCTACCAAGCACTAACATAGACAGTTGAAAAGAAAATTTTGTTGAAAAGAAAATAGAAGTACTACAAAAATTGATTTTCGAAATACAACGGACACATATACCTAAAACTACTGCAAAAAATACTAGCAAAATTAAAATGCAGGGTAATAATATGTTCTTTTCAGTAAGATGGAGTAAATGACAGTGAAATATTTTACATTAATAACGATATTCACCACATTACGGTTATAAATGAGAATATCAAATATTTAGATATCAAAACAACAAGAAACAATAAATATGCCAATGTTAATAATGTAGCAGAAAAGATTTGCTACATTATAACTGATTTCAAGAGTACAAGTAATCTACAGTTTATAAAACCAATCAATGAACAAAAAGCGGGTTTTTTACATGCAAGAAAATTACTAGAAGAAACATAAAAACAGTAGCAAATGTTAAATTAATAGTAGCACATCAAAATGTACAGGGGATAAAACGAAAGACACTTCTAGTAGACTTGTTTCTTGAAGATGAAGGAATAGATGTATTCTGCATGACGGAGACATGGTTGAAAAAGAAGAAAAAAGTGTATGCTCTTTTAATAATCATAAAATAGTTAGTGCTAACTGTAGGTGTAATTATGGTCGTGGGGGCACAGCTATCATAGTTAAAGCTGGTATACAAGCTAAAGCAAGAAAAGACATTAGTAAATTTAATGTTGAAAAAGATTTTGAGGTTAGCTGCATCGAAATGAAACAATGTTTTATCCTTGTGGTGTATAGATCGCCCAGTGGTGACTTTAAAGTGTTTCTTAAACATCTTGAACTTTGTCTATCAGCCCTTACTAAATTTAGATCAAATGTGCAAAAAGAGATGATTCTTTGTGGTGATTTCAATGTTGACTTTAAAAGTAAAACTCACCCATGTAATATTTTGTTAGACTTACTCGGTTGTTATACTCTAAAACAAACTATTTATGACGTAACAAGACTGACCAGCCATAGTGGTACTCGCATTGACAACATCTTTTCAACTGTAGAGCTTTTCAATCAAAAAGTAGTGATGGGTATACATCCGATCATTTTGCTCAAACCATGGCTTTCGATGCTATCACTGATGCTGTCAAAAATATTTGCCATAGCAAGAGAATAGTCAAAAGTGATTTAGTTGAAAATTTGAAATCAAATCTAAGATCCGAATTCTCTAGCCGAGTTATTTTTGATTTCGAGGACTTTTTTTCATCCTTCATGCTGAATCTAGACAGTATTATGCCAGTAAAGACAGTGTGTGTAAAGGCCAGACAGTGTTTTAATGACTGTGCGTCAATGGGTCTAAAAATTTCTCAAGTAAAAATGAAAAAACTATACTATCTACTCTCATTGACAAATGATGAAAATCTTCGAATTTATGTTAGAAACTATAGCAAAATATTCAAAAATTGTGCCCTCTTGGCAAAAAAGATAAGTATACGCAGAAAAATTCTAGGCTCTGATAATGTTGTGAAATGTACTTGGAATATTATAAAGAAAGAAACGGGAAAAGATACAGCTGATTGCAATCGAAATATGTATAAAATGTATTAAAAACCTTAATAACGAAATTATGACATCACCTACAAAAATTGCCGATTATTTTAATGGCTTTTTCGCTCAGATTGCTAGTGATTCCACCAAAAATCTAATGTCAACCGAAGTAGAAGCTGTTTCTTTTCTTCGCAAATTTTTACACCTAATGAAATCACCTTTTCATTGAATGACATAACATAACTCCTGTTTGCATAATAAAAATTATCGATAGCCTAAAATGTAAGAACTCATGTGACCTATGGGGTATATCCTTCATTAATAAAATCACTTAAATTTGAATTAGCTTTTCCTCTAGCAAACGTAATTAATAACTGTATGCAAAATGGTGATTTTCCAGATTTACTTAAACTGGCGAAAGTCATACCGCTTTATAAAAAAGGCTCACATTCGGATACTAATAATTATAGACCGATCTCTCTTTTACCAGTTTTCAGCAAAATTTTCGAAAAATATATTGTGAACGAGCTTTATGCGTTTGTAGAGTCTAATAAAATAATAAATAGCAGACAATTTGGTTTTCAGAAAAATAAAAGCACTGCATTTGCAATTAATACCTTGCTCGAGAGAGTTCTTTGGAACCTGGACAGCTCTAAAAACACATACGGCTTGTTCTGCGACTTATCTAAGGCCTTCGATTGCGTTAATCACAAAATACTTCTGGCAAAATTACATCATTATGGCGTTCGTAATAGCTTTCTATTATAACTTCATATCTCAAAAATAGAAAGCAAATTACCGAATGTAACGGTGCCAAATCAAAATATTGTGAAATAGAAATAGGAGTTCCTCAAGGCTCCATATTCGCCCCTCTGCTATTCATTATGTACATCAACGATCTTGTGACTTGTGTTGAAAACGAAACGGATATTGTATTATTCGCGGATGACACTACTGTTATTGTTAGTGACAGACACAAAAAAGTCTCCTTAAAGCTTGAAAAATTAATTGTATGTATAAATCAATGGTTCAAGGCAAATAATCTTATTCTGAATATGGACAAAACAAACGTAATACGATTATTTTTAGGTAATGTTAAGGGTGTTGACAATTCTATACGAAACACAATCATGAAATACTCAATTATAGCAATAAATGATTTAACATTTCTAGGTATTAGAATTGACAGCAAACTGACTTGGCAGTGCCATATAGACTCTCTAGTAGGCAAACTGAAGTCGGCTGCGTATGCAATAAAAACTATTAGGGAACTAAGCGATATACGTTCTGCCAAGGCAGTGTATCATGCGTATTTTCACTCGTTGATGACGTATGGTATACTGGCTTGGGAAATGCTTCACAATCAAATAGAGTGTTTCTGTTGCAGAAACGGGCGATAAGGTTTATTTTGAAAATGGATAAAATGGATTCATGTAGGTTTAAGTTTGAAGAATTAGAAATAATGACATTTGCTGGTGAATTTATTTATCAAAATGTAATTTATGCTAAGTTACATATTGACAATTTTCAATTAAGATCCGACATTCACAATTACAACACTCGAAATAAAAATAGTTTTGCTATCCCAAGTCGTAGGCTTACTAAAGTAAGTAACAGTTTTGTATGCTTATGCATAATTTTTTACAATAAACTACCTGTCGACGTCCGAAACTTGTGTTTCCAAGATATAGCAGAAAAGTTAGATTATTTTTACCGTTAAAATCCTATTATGATACTGACGAAGCTCTAGCCGATGAATTCTGTATGTAGGTTACCTACTAGATGCATATTATAATGTAAATTGTTTATAATTATTATTAATTCTGTTAATTAATTAATTATGTGTGCCCCTATGACTTTTCCTAGTGTACAACAACATGTATCAAAACGGAATAAAAGAATTGAATTTGAATTTGAATATTATAAATACACACCGGCGCCAGTTCTCGAAAACGGCCGTGCCACGCTCTATTGGGACCGATCTATAATTACAGACAGGACTATTCTCGCGAATAAGCCTGATATTGTACTGATAGATCGGTTAGGTTAACGGAGGGCGGTGCTCGCTGATGTCACTGAACCACATGATGCTAACCTCGTTAAAGCTGAGAAAGATAAACTTAGTAAATATCTTGACTTGGCTAACGAGGTTGTCAGCATGTGGGATGTTGATTCAGCGACCATCGTTCCGATAGTCGTTTCAGTTAATGGCGTAATAGCGAAGAGCCTCGATCAACATCTTAAGAGACTCTCGCTAAGAAGTTGGATCAAGGGTCAGATTCAAAAGGCGGTACTCCTGGACTCGGCGCGTATCGTCAGGAAATTCCTCTCTCTGCAGCCCTATTCACCGGCCGCTTGAGCCTAGCTTCGCGGCCGGTCATCCACCGTTTTAATATATTTTTTACTGTAGATTCGTTTTATATGTTGCGTATTGTATTTTCTATAGTAAAAAATGTATTTTTAGCGAGATTTAAAATAAATGAATATAATAATTAGAAATAAATATAATAATAATAATAAAACCTTTTATTTCCGAACTGGTTTACAATACTGCTCATGTTCCTATGTTGCTACTACAAAATTTCCGTCTGTTCGGTGTGCCTTTTGGCACAGGCCTCCTCCAACTGAAGAATCACCAGTCGTCCTAAATCTTCACAATTTCTATCTTGATTCATGGCATCTCGCAGATCTACATAATTCTCAGCGCGCAGTCTTCTCTCATTTGTTCTGTTCTGGTGTATACCAAACGCTCCGTTTTAATTTTGGTGTAAGTGTTCACCAGAAAACGGTTGAACAAACCTCGAAACCTTTGCAGGTGAGCAATGCGACCTTCTCTTATTGATAAAAAGTATCTAGGCGTACAATTTCATTGCGGAAACTTTTTTGTATCCAGTCTCGTCAGTTTTCGGATTCACATGTCGAAGATCAAAGTTGTATCCGTCTTCGCCACGACAATAGGTATATAAGCGAGTAGAGACTGAAGAGCATCAAATGCCTGGTGCGTTTCACTAATGCATTGCAAGCAATGTTAAAGTAGTCGCGCATACTCATACTTGCTGGCATAGTAAGGTACAATGTAATAGTACATGCCCTAGGATTGAGCAGGTGAACGAGCACACCTATCTTGGCTTGGTGATAGATAACAGATTTAACTGGTTAAAACACATTGAGAAAACTTGTAGTAAATTAAGAGCAGTCATGGCGAAATTCTATTTAATAAAATGTAAAGTTCCCCTTCATATACTATTACTGATGTACAAAGCCCTAGTAGAAAGCATATTGTCGTACGGTCTAACCAGCTATGGGCGTACCTATAAGACGTACCTAGATCAGATTTACAATATACAATACAGAATTTTAAAATTGATAGTCCCCGCCAAGATTAAAAGTAAATATAATGAGAACCCTGCCGAACTATTTGACTACTGTGGTATTATACCTATACATAAAAAAGTTCAACTAAACCTATTAATCGAGCAATACTTTCGTTCTGACATTCAAACCCCAATTAATCATGCAATTACTACGAGAAGCATTTCAAAAAAATTGTTAACAAAACCCAAATTTAATAACCTTTACGGCAAAAGAACATCACAGTATCTAATTCCCGATCTCATAAATCAATTACCAACAGAAATCAAAAATAAAATCAATAAGAAAAATATAAAATACATTCTCATAAAATATTTCCTGCGAAAAACCGCTTAAACAAAATGAAACACCCTATGGATGGTAGACGCACGCACATACCGGCACTGCAGACTACGTTTAACTTACCGATGCGAGACGCCTTGTACTTGAGTTGCGATAAGCGGCTAACTTCGTGATGAATGAATGCTTTACATTTTGCAACATTCGGACCGTAGCGAAATGTTTGTGTCGTTAGCATTGTCAGTTTGTCATGCGTACCTACTATGTTTTGATATATATGAACTTTAGCATATAGTTATGTATGTTTAATGTAAAGCATTGCTGGCTCATGAAAAGCCTGTCAAAATGTTATTTTATATTATTAATATAGGTACCTACTTACCGGTGTGAACTCTGTGTCTAGTTAAACCTAACATAGGCTTTAAGGCACTTTTAACAAAAATGTATTGTTTTCTTTATCTGAATAAATTATTCTATTCTATTCTATTCTAAGCGGTCATCCCGGGTCAGCGCAGCAGCACAATGTCAGTGCAGCAGCACAATGTCCCGCCCGTCACAGTGCTGATCTAACAGGACGACGGCAACATCATTGGTAGCGAGAGCTTTGTACCAACCGGATGCCATCCAGTAGGTCTTTTACTAATAACAATTTTGTAATCATTTAGTTGGTTTTGGGGTACGGACTCGTATTTTATGTCCTTCCTCGTAGTATCATCTCAAATCATGCTAAGTATCATTCGAATCCATTCAGCAGTTTTTTTTAGGCCATTTTGGGCCGAGAAATGTCACTTCCATCACCACTCCCAAGGGAACCCTAACGAATTCCAGATTAAAAAGTATTACATGACCTTCCTCGTAGTATGAACTTAAATCATGACAAGTTTCATTTGAATACATTCTGTAGTTTCAGCGCTATGCGCAGCCAAGAAATTTTACTCTACTGCGAGGGGCTACTGGGGGTCCCACTGCGGGGGCAAACTGCCGGTGCCCTCCACTGTGGGGGCTAACTGAGTGGGTCCCACTGCGGGGCAATGTGGGGGCCCCACTGCGGGGGGTGCTGCGGGGGGCTACTGGAGGCCCCACTGCGGGGAAATGTGGAGGGCCCACTGCCGAGAGACCCACTGCTGGCGCCCCCACTGTGGGGGCTAATAAGTGGGTTTCACTGCGGGGCAATGTGGGGGGCCTACCTCGGGGAGCCATCTGCCGGCGGCCCCCACTGCCGGTGCCCCCCACTGTAGAGGCTACTGAGGTCCCACTGCGGGGCAATGTGGGGCCCCTCTGCCGGGGGCTAATGGGAGGCCCGGTTACGTGAGGGGTTCCACTGCTGGAGCCCCCACTGCCTGGGGCCCCACTGCCAGTGCCCTCCAGCGGGGGCTATCGCTCTCTACCGCCCTTGCCCCGCGCGCCAGCCTGCAACGCGCAAAATTTCACTTCGATCCTCTCTCCCAAGGGAACCCTTCTGAATTCCGGGATAAAAAGTATTTAATACCCTTTCTTGTAATATGAACTTTGAATTGACTACCTGACATTTGAATACCTTCAGTAGTTTCGGCGCTATGCGCAGCCAAGCAATTTTACTTTCATCCCCTCTCCCAAGGGAACCCTATTGAAATCCGGGATAAAAAGTATCCTATGTCCTTCCTCGTAGTATGAACTCAAACCCTGTCAAGTCTCATTTCAATATGTTCAGTAGTTTCGGAGCTATGCGCGGCCAAGATACAGACAGACAGACAGACATGATGGAAAAAAATTACATTTTTGGCATCAGTATCGATAATAGAGTGCCCTCTAAAAAAAATTCAAAATATCTTCAATGCACAGAATTGGACCTGTTACAGTTTTATTATAAGTATAGATAGATTGTTATTTTTTTTTTTCAAATGATACTCTGTCGCAATAAAATAAACCCATAATGCTCTAAAGTACATATTTATTAGGGAACACGTAGGACAAATTTCATTGAAATTTGCTAAATAATCACCAAATGAAACTGGTTTTTCCATAGGAGTATCTCTGGAAAAATGAAAATTTAGAGGCAACTTCGTGATTTTTTTTGTCAAGTTGATCAATCGTGTTTCGGCTCCCATAAGTAACTAAGTAGAATCCTGTACTTTAGATTCTCATCAAAAAATTATAAAAAATTAAATGATTTCTTGAAATTGATTTTTCCTACAGTCAAAACGTTGGTTTTGGGACTCAATTTACCTCCTTACCTTAAGGCTAGTTTATAGAAAAAAATGCCGGACAATCCACATAGCTTATTCAGTAGTTTAATTTCCTTCAATTTTGTGCTGCTTGTCGATAGGGCCTGAAAAGCTGTAGTCGGTTAATAGTTTTTCGTTATGGCTTTGGTTCTTCTGTTGTTACGTTTTGTCCATTGAACTACATATATGATTAGAAAAAAAAACACAATAACGTTGATGGTTGTATAAATACACAACCCATTTGTTCGGTTCTCTAGGTATAATGTTTGTAAACAAATAATAACACAAAAAACTAAAATTATGTTTTTGGCATCGAGCTTTAAAATAATGGTCAACATTACGCGTTATAGAAAGAGCTCAAATATGTAGATAAGTAGTGCAAATTCTGTGAAAAATTCACTACATTCTAGGTCAAGTAAGGGGGTAATAATGAAAGCCAATAAATAATAGCCGCTTATAAGGGGGAGGCCCGCATTCAGCAATGTAGGTACACTACTATGTAGTATAGGCTGTAGCTGGAGATGATGCAAGAAATGTTTACAAAAATTGTATCAAAAATTCTGCCGCAGTATAAATCTAACAAGCCTTCCAAAGCTGTTCTAACAACTATGGAATGTTCGTAACCTTTTTATAGCTAATTCATGCAACATGAGCTTTATCCAAGTGCAGTGTTCGGTAAGAAGACGTTTTATGCTTCTTCTAGAGCTTTCCAGAGTTTCCCAAAGCCATATACATTATACGGCTCATATCAATGAGCATAAACATGAACATGAATAAGGATGACGGTTTTACTGCCCGCCCGTAAATCCACGAAGACGGTCATTACGTCACACGGACAGACTTGTACCATTATACATACATACCTACATCCCTGTTGTATATCATAATTCATAAATATTGTATTTCCTAGTTGCCAGTATCTGAATCATAAGTTACATAATAGGTATGCTGTTAATCCTGGAGCTGTAAAATAAATAGCTGTACAAACTGAAATATAATGGCGTGTTTTAAAAAACGATAAACTGACTTCAAATTCCTTTACTTTTACACTTATTTTAAGTTTTGCGGGATAAATACTAATCCCCTGGGAATAAAAATTTATGGGCCCCCTCGGAATCATTTTCTATACAATAGTGAGAGAATTTTCAAAATCGGTCCATAATTGGCGGAGATATCGCGTAACATATGTACATACAAAAAAAACATACAGGCGAATTGAGAACCTCCTCGTTTTGAAGTTGGTTAAAAAATTATAAAAGATACCTGTTTGGAAAATAAAACGAGAGTCTCGCCTCGGACCACCAACAGTTGAATCATGTGGGCCCAAGTGAAAATTCGAACAACCGATTAGGAGTCGGTTGCTGTAGTAAATAGCAAATATAATTATATAATTTACTGGTCCAGTTTTTTGTTTTAAATGCTAATATATATCGCCCATTTGCGACGACAGTGTGACATTTAAAAAACTCTAATTTTACAGGAAACAACTTTTAAACTTTTAAATGAGCATAACTTGTAAATTGTTGTTAAGATCGCTTTGTGATGTATGAACTGATTAGAGTATGTTTAATAATGAAATGGTATATTTAAAAAGAAAAGTACATCTGGAACGAAAATAATTTCTTATTAACGTTTGAAAAAAAAAAAGAAAATTTATCACGTTGTTCCAGAAAATGAGACAGTTTACAATGTTATAAGTTTAGTTGTAACGTTGAAGATGATGTAAAATGTGACTTTTGACTAAGTTATATTTAAATAAAACATTATTCTTGAAAATTAGTTTTTTATTAATGGCATTATATAATCATTCAACATAGTGGTAACTATTCTAATCGTAGACTTTGATACGTTAAACTACACCTTGACTAAATAGGTATAATTAGGCACTCATGTAAACTTCAATACTGTGATTGCCTAGACAATGTTAATGTTTGTTTATTTATTCTAAAAATAATTCGTAGCAAAACTCCGTAAAATCTAAAAATACGTAAAAATACAAGACTGCTAAAAGTAATTTCGTAAACTATTACAAGAACAAAATAACATTGTAACGAAAAAGACCGATCTAGTACTAATTTCGCTTAGAAATAACAATGAATTAACCTTAAAGGTGTTACCCCGACCCAAAAGGCACATAGAAATTTTTAAAATTTCCTTTGTTCAACGTACTACTAATAATAAAATAAAATCGGTGGCGGTTCTGGTTTGGGTTGAGGTAGCGCTTTAACATAACTAAGTAAGTCTATTCGTAGTCTTAATTATCAATACACAATAACAAACATAGGAACATTAGTGAGATTCATCAGTCATATAAAATCAGTCTTCTAGATGTTTTATTATTTGGCTTGGCCTTGTAATCATTATTGAAAAGAACTACAAACTTTCGAAAAATGCCCTGTAAAAGCCAGGAATGTGGTTGCCATTTAGTAGTGAAAGAAGATCCGCTTTTTTATTATCGGCTAACCCCGGTTTTCTATTGAAAGCGTTTTTAAGTTGGATTTCGTTAACAGGCTTCTTTTTTATTACTACAGCTCTCTTCATTACATCCGCGTAAGACATACGATAGTAAATCGCATAGGGATCATCTTTAAGCACTCGAATCCCTTTCAATTCAGAAGTTTTAATGACATTCTGATCTTCATCCTTATGAATTGCAAAATTCATTTGATTAAGAACAGCTTTCCAATCATAAATGTCACTGTAACATATTTCATTGACATGTATTGGCTCGGACTTTTTTCTTGCAGCTTTGATCGCTCCTATAAATCCTTCAGGAGTAAAAATAGGTCCACTCCTCAACTGCCTTTTTACCTGACGTTCGATTTGAGAGTGGGCCGAGTCGCCTTCATTCTGTGTATGCCCCTTAATGAGAAATTTGTGCGTAATGGAGTTTATGTTGGGAAGGTTCTGCACAGCATAGAGATACATAGCCATCATGAACTTGTTCTTCTGCTGGCCAGCACAGTTGTCTGAGTAAAACACAACATCCATTGAATTTTGCCCGTCAGAAATCTTTTTAAGTACTGGAACACGAGTGGCAATCTCATTCACACCCCTGTAAGCCTGAGCTTCATCCCACACGTAACTTTCAACAGAGTTTGTTTTGAGATCATAAATTGTCAGATTCAAAACGTTAAGTTTTGATTTATAATAGAATACAGACGTGTCTCCTTTTGGGCATTGAAACACAGCTTGAAGATCGAAAACGGCCACAAAAATGTCCTTGTCTTTTTTATCTTTTTCTTTCTCGATTCGTGACATCCGTTTTTCTTCTAGGTGAGATAGAAATTGCTCCTTTTTGTTTTCCTTTTCTTCATCTGTACTTAGTTTATAAGCTTCGCAAACTTCGCATGCATCTTTTTTGGGTATAAAAAAAGATATGTTAAATTCCTGAGTAAAGATGCGATAGAACATGATGTAATTTGCGTAAGGAATGTTTTGGGCCTTGCAATGCTCAACGTAGTCTCGGTGTATATCGGAAATAGTTTTGCTCCCATCAATGTAATGCCTCTTTGAATTGGCTCGGATGTAATGTGAATCTATTTTTGGTATAGCATTGATAAAAGCTTTAACTCCAGTTTTTATTGTTTCGTCAACATGGGCATGATTTTTGTGACACCCACGATTGTCTTTAATGAAAGAAATGTTTGTGTTTTTATTCTTTTTGTTTTGTGTTGTTTCTATGGGTCGGTTATTGATGGCCAGAGTGTTTTTAAAAAAGGTTTTACAAACTCTTATCTTAACCCCAGACACTGTAAAAAAGTAGGCATTGTTGTTTTCGCGCTTTGGTGCTATTGTTCCGTCAGGATCAATTCTGACATATCGCTGGGGTGGTTTAACCTCTTCCATAGACTGAATTATAAAAGACCACTGTCTTTCAATTTCACCCAAAACCCAGTACTCTTCAAAAAGTTGTTGTCGTTGAATTTCCGTTATATTTGCGTGGCATTTAAATTTACAGGATTCTTTACAGGGGGGTTTAAGTCTGCGTTCTGGAATATCCTTTTGAGTTTTTGCTGATTTATAAGATTTCCCACTATTTCTCATTTTCTTTGCAACATTTTTCTTCCATTTATTTTCTTGTCTTGGCCTTTTTTTCCCTTTTTTAGTAGGAGTTTCAACGATAGTAGGCGGATTTTCAGATTCTGTTTCGGCGCTGACGCTAGGTTCAATTGAAGGCGATTGATTTTCGGTAATCAAAGTATCAGGTGTATTGATTGGATTTTCATTAGAAGTTAATATTACTGAGTTGACACCTGACATTGCTTCTTGGTTTGTCGTTTGCTCACTAGTCGTAGCTGTCGGAACATAATCGCTTAAATCATTGAGTGAAAATACAGGTTGGCGTTTTTTTTGAACATCTATATAGTCGGGGTCCTTAACAGAGTCATCGCTGTCCTCGCAAAAAGTTGAAGAACTTGAAGAGCTACTTGAAGAGCTACTCGAAGAAGATGAACTCGTTGAAACACTGCGATGGCGATGAGTTTGTGCCATTTGTTGGTCATCCACTGTTTTATCGTTGTTAACAATCTTTGAAGCGGGGTTATTACGAGCAACCGAGGTACCTGCAGAAGATGAACTCGTCGATACACTGCGATGGCGATGAGTTTGTGCCAGTTGTTGGTCATCCACTGTTTTATCGTTGTTAACAATCTTTGAAGCGGGGTTATTACGAGCAACCGAGGTACCTGCAGAAGATGAACTCGTCGATACACTGCGATGGCGATGAGTTTGTTTCGTTTGTTGGTCAGCAATTGATTCATCATCGTTAAGAGTTTTTGATGTGGGGTTGGTAGGAGCAATAAGGTTACTACTGGGCAAATTCTCGTTCATTTTTGTTTGTGCTAATAGCAATATTCGTTTAGACCTTGTCGCCATCTGTAAAGATAACTGGTGTTTTATATTGCTGTTTACTATATACAAAGTGACAAGTAAACTTATCATTCAATTTTATCAATCTGCATTCTGCTACAACAGGACATCAACAAATGACCCACAACATATTTCCAGTATCAGAAAATATATTATCATCTACAACGTTACAATTTAAGATGTCCCATTGATGTTATGATTTTTTTACAAGAAAAACGTGACATCAAAAAAATATCCCTTTAACATTGCTTTAATTTTTTCAAGAAAAGTGTGATAAATAGGACATGCCACGTTATCGAATAAAATATAATTAAAAAAAGAAACTCACCTTTATCACCTAGGTCGTGGTAACCTCGTGATGTCACGTTTTTCGTCTAAATCGAGAGCACTTCACATGTCAAGACCCAGGTGACAACTGAACTGTCACTGTGTCGAAGCCAAAGCCGATCGCCGAACGAGACAGCGCAATATTGTGATATTTTGTTTCATTCTCTCATCGTATTTGTTGTATAAGTCGAAAACAAAATCCCGTTTTTGATGATAATAAAACGCGAGATCGCGATTCAGAATATCAGTAAAACGAAAAATCGTATAATTCGAAATGTCACACTGTCGTCGCAAATGGGCGATATAACTGTATCTTGTTACAATTGTATTTTATGTAGACAGATTCTCCGTATCGTCAGCTACATGGCTCTGACGGAAGACCAGCGTTGATTACTAGCTTGCTAGCAATCAGCCCATGCTGAGGCAGAGTACATTTTGTGAATTCGGGCTTACAATTATAAGTATTTTTATTTTATTTTTTATTTTATTTAAATTGTTGTAAGTCTCAATGCACAAATAAATTATTTTTCATTTTAATTTTTCTAAATTATAAAACACAAAAATTATCTAGGTACATTTCTACGCGTAATTTTCTTCTGCCTCCGATCTAAAGATCTTCTTAATGAAAGATGATCATCATTACCAAGAAGCTCGAGCAAATCTAAAACAAGAAAATCTTAAATTCATTATCAACGAGAAATCTCATAATAGGAAATGAATCGTAGAATAAAGGCTACTTCATTCTTAAAGTAAGAGATTCAAATGGAATCAGGATAATTAGCATTATCTGCAGTTTAATTTCTGCCTCGCCCTTACATTCACGGAATTAAGCCGACCGGGCGCTGCCAACTCGGTGTCGTTCGCTTAAAACGTAGCCGAGCAAAGCTGAAAGCTCAATGTGTATGACGGTATCCATACAAAGTTCAGACGCGTCCTCTCGACCTTATTCACAGTAGTCTTACCGAGTAGTCTTACCAGTTGAACTACTGGGAATTTTGTACCCAGTAGACTTCTCCCCATTCTTGTCGGTTCGTCCGTCCCATCATATTAGATAGATAGAGAGAAAATACTTTATAAATATTTTTATATTACGTACATACTAAGAAATAAATTACAAAATAATAATTAGGAGAGCGAGAGAATAGAGTGTGCGTTTACACAGGTGGTTTTTGTGCATAACGCATAAGCACATGGCTGGCTAGTCTGTGTTGAGATTGTTCACAAGAGCCGGTAGTTCGGTTATGAGGACATCAAAAAAACTAATAACATGCCTACTTCAATCCTACTTATATTATAAATGTCAAAGTTTGTGAGGATGAATGTATGCACGTTTGATCATCTTTCACGCAAAAATTCCTGAACTGTTTGGACTGAAATTTGGTATGGGTATTGGTTTGGGACTAGAACAACATAAAGGCTATTTTTTATCCCGATAAAACGCGGACGAAGATGCGGGCAGCAGCTAGTACAATAAATAACAAAATGAATTGGTGAAAACTTAGTAAGACGTGATAAGACATAGATAAATTGCTACGGCGTAGCAATCTACCGTAGAATGCTACGCCGTTGCAAGGTCAGGTGTCTTGAAAAGTAGATTTTAAACTGAAATTCGAGTCCTGGATTGTTGTTGATTTTCATCTGTATAAATTTAATAAATAAGTATAGAAGTAGGTCGACTCAAGGGGGTGGGGGGGGGGGGGATTGAAAACAATCGTTAAATAAATAGGACCAGACATTTTTATTGACAAAGCATCATCTAGTCCCAAAGTAAAGCTTGTTTTATTTACAAAGTTCGTATGAAATTTGCTTTGAACGTTTTGGAGAGGAGCGACTTTGTAGTAAATTGCTACCAACAGTACAAGTTAATTGTTAGTAGTAAGGTCATAACGTCTTGGGTAATACTGCCTTTGTAATGAAAATGTGACAATATAGCTGATATGAGTCTGGTGATCTTTATCATGTTAACTAGTTTTCCGTGAGCTTCTAGCTTTATTACTCTTTGAGCATTTGATGAACTTGTATCAAATTATATTTCATATTTATCAGCATACACGTCCACTGCTGAACCTGCCCAAGGGCCTTCCATAACAAGGGGTTTGCCAATCACCACAGTTCGCTGACAGATTGATGACCGCAGTAGAGATGGCAAAAATACACAGGCTGAGTTCAAGGGGTCTATTTTTACACCACGTTTGGCATAGCACTCACAATTTAATATCACTAAATACGAACATTTACTGGTGGCTCGTATTATGTATGACGTATGAGGAACTCGCGGTTACTTAGTACTTTTAAGCAAACCCACAGAATAACAAGTTATTTTTTTCATATATTCGATCATGCAATGAATACAATGGTACATATTCACCAACTAGGTGTCCTATAAAGCCACACAACTTCGTCGGTGAATTTTCTCCCACTATATCGCGAGAAGAAAATGATAAGCGAAATATCTGAAATTGGATAGTATCCGTTAGAAATGTGGCTGCAGATTGTGTGCCGTCTCAAGATGGAACGAAATCTTTTGCTGCACTGCCGAGCCTATATTGCTTTCTTTGTACACCTTCAGTGGACAATAATAGATTTGGCAACGAATGTAATGAAAATTTGGACAGTTGCCTTTACTTTGTATTACTGTTATGTACTGAAAAGTGTATTATTAGGAAACGGTATAAAATCAGTGAATGCCTGTCACTTGTTTTTGATAGGGAATAACGAACAAAAAACCACACGTTCAAGCTACTTAAAGAACCTTTCTTTGAACTTCAGTGGACAATAATAGATTTGGAAACCAATGAGATGGCAATTCATTAGTTTCCAAATCTAGCGAGCCTATATTGCTTTCTTTGTACACCTTCAGTGGACAATAATAGATTTGGCAACGAATGTAATGGAAATTTGGACAGTTGCCTTTACTTTGTATTACTGTTGTCTACTCAAGGTGTGTTTTTAGTAAATGGTTAAAATCAACGAACACCCGTCTTTGAATGGGAATAACGAACATAAAACCGTACGTTGAAGCTACATAAAAAAAATAACTACCTATAAGTACATAATTTAATTTAAATATAATCCTCAAATATAGAAATAAATGAAGCTATACAAGCAAAATTAATTTGGTTAAATTAAATTACGCAAGATACTTCCTACAAAACCAAATCAAAATTGTAATTTACCTTCGTGATTAGATACTACGTTCCCTACTTACGTTTGTTAAAGCTTTTTTATTTTTAATGCCCAAAAAAGCCGTGTCCCAGAAAGATTCATTTTAATTAAGTTTTTCATGAGAAATTACGACTCAGGAAAGTAGCAGCGGCCTTCACCTAACAACCAATCTTCATTAACTTCATTATTTCTGTGTTATATTGGGCGTTACGTGTTTTTGCGGTACCTACATGATTGTTTGAGGCCTGATTGATTCTAATATGATTACGCAAAATACTAAAATGGAAAAGTTTTAGTGAATTTTACAGATGCGCGAGCACCCCTCTCCACTCTTCATTTCCCCCATGTCGTCTGAGACGGTCGCGCACTTGCATCGATATAGTCGCCATACAGTCGCAATGCCGCGCCGCATTCCGTCGTACGTTTTCAGTCGCGCGTTTGCATTGCTACAAAAAGTCGCCGTGTGGGCGCGCGCTCTAACAAAACTTCGAACATCATGTTCCATTTGTGTTTCGAGTAAATTAGAGCGAATGCTCGATATTCTGTTACTAGTACCTACATGCTCTAGTTTATATTTACCTACAATTGGTAAACTGTATTATGTAGCTTTGGTAACTATGTACATATATATATTTCATTGATCGCATCATACTACAAAAATTAGTTACTGTTAGTATCGGGTAGGGGCACTGATAAGCACTAAATGTAACAAAGAACGATTTCCTAAACTACCTATGCAAAACTAATCCTAAGCGCCACCTTGGGAGCTTTTATTAGAACATTTATATTTTCATTCGGAAAGGGGAACGATTGTTTGCTTATATAGGTAAGTACCTAGTTGGTTTGGGTGGAATATCTTTAGCTTGAAAATCGGAGGGAGGAATTATTTGATTTATTCACGCGGAACGACGCCGCCGTCGTCGTCGTGACCGTACGTTACTTAAGTAAAGTTGCACTCATAAATCTCGGACTTCGGACCACTTCAGAAGCTGCTCATATACCAAGGTATAGCTGAGCGTATAGATATGTGGGACTTTAACCTACTAAAACCTTCAGGGTGTTCCGCTTCTGCCGCTTATGGTGGGAACGCGGGAACGTTTTCTGTTCCGCGAAATTGATATGAGTGGGACTTAGTGGTGGGACCACCAACCATAAACTGGTGGGACCATAAGTCCGGTAGGTTAAAATTGGTGGGTAATCGTACTTGCTAACATACTCATTAGATAGAACGAATTTAGAAGTAGATTGTAAGATAATTTATTACATATCCTTATAAAACATTCAGTAGCCTGTTTAATGATGAGAAATCTTGAAAAATCTTAAAAATCTGCTTACATTAAAATGGCCGTATACGGTCTGATGATGATGATGAAAAGAAATATACCGAATACCCTGTTCTTTACACCAACACGTGTTATTGCGGAACATTTAAATTGCGTAGATGAATGGAAGTGGCTCAGGACCGCTATTTGTGACGACGTATAGGCGTCGCGTCGTATAGAAAATACATAATAGCATTTTTACGATTCGTCAACTCAAACCAGTTAGTTCAAGACTGATGGTGTTGTGAGTATAATCATCATCCACTGCTGAACATAGGCCTCCTCCAAACGACGCCACAAATAGCGGTCCTGAGCCGCCTCCTTCCAACGACTCCCTGCGACCGCTACGATGTTGTCGGTCCATCGAGTGGGAGGTCTTCCTACATTCCGTTTCACATTGCATCGCGGTCGCCACTCGACAACCTTTACTCCCCAACGGACATCGGTTCTACGGGCTATATGGCATTCCCATCGCCACTTCAGCCTGCGTATTCTGAGAGCTATGTCGGTAACTTTGGTTCTTCTACGGATTTCCGTATTCCGGACCCTATCAGGGGTTTGTTAAATACCCGTGCGAAGCCGGGGGGCGCCGCTAGTCTGTATAACAGTTATCTAGTATCCATAACACAAGTTCTGCTTAGCTTAGGGCTAGATGATACTGTGTGAATTATCCAAAATGATTTATTATTATTTCTTCATTTATTATTTCGAAATAGGTCGTTGGTCAAATTACGATAGTTTAGGTAAGTATTTAGTAAAATAGGTCATAGAAGCTTTCTCATCTCAGAACTGCCACTAAAGTTATCTCTAAATAGAAAAGTTTTGATTTGTTGAGAGACGGGGAAACTATGAGGCATTTGCAAGAGTTACAATTGTTTGGCAACTTTCCATTTCGGCAGCGAAAAAAGCCAGGAATTTTCTTTGTGAATCTGACTTCCGTAAACAAGAGTAGGTATAGCATAACACTTTAAATAGATAAATAATTATGGACAATCCACACAGCATCATCTAGGCCCAAGCTAAGCAGAGCTTGTGTTACTTATGGGTGACTGATATATACATAATACAATACATACATATAAAAATATGTATATTTATTATACATAGAAACTACCCAGAACACCCGGAAAAATTATTTGGAGATCGTACAAACTTTTTTCCCAAGGCGGGAATCGAACCCGCAAACTAGGCGGGCCTTCGCCCGCCACGCCACATCGTTCGTCAAAAACAATACAAAGGTGAAAGAAAGAGAGAAAAAGAGTTACCGTAACCGTTTTCTTACTTCTATAATCGATACTAATTATAAAAGCGAAAGTAATTTTGTCTGTTTGTTACCTTTTCACGCCTAAAAGGCTGAACGAATTTTAATGAAATTTGGCAGAGAGTAGACGGTAACACGGAAACGGACAAATACTACTTTTAAATAATAAAGCTTTTTCATGAACAAATTGTACTTTCTAATTTCAATTTTTTGGAAAATTCGCGTGTGACCATTTATTCCCTTTCAAAACATAAGAAAACGTTCTGCCAATTCAAATGGTTATCAAGCAGCCTCTCTGGTCAGATCAAGTTCCATTCCACGGATGATGGAGCGTAAGGCTGCAGTCGCCGCCCGCCTCGAACTATGGCCAATTGGCTATATAGCCCTGTCGTCGCGCGTAAAGCTGCGTATCGACTACGCGCTCCTCGCGCACGTGTCATGATGACCGCGCCGAGAGTGCGTCTCGCGGAACACGTTCCAAATATTTGAACTATATCAACTAAGCGCCCCTGGTGCGCATAGCTACTGTTCCAGTGTTTGATCGTTCAACATTCACCTTTGATACGCGGTTAAAAACCGACACCAGATGGAACAGCCCGCTCCACGTTCGTGCGTTCCAACCGCACCGAACCGTATTCATTTCGCGTGCCCGGAACGCGGGCCAATGTTCGTCCTCTTGGAGCGCGAATTCGATACGCAGCTTAACACTTTTTTATCCTGGTAAAGCGCGCACGAAGCCGTCAAAGATCCATAATTCCCCAAATTTGTATGACTACCTTTTGTCTGCGGCCTCTCACACACTTTTGTAGTTACTAATGTCCCTGGAATACTTACCATTTACATGTCATTTCGAGTGCAATAAAAGTCAGTGACGCATGGGCGGGCGTGCCAGCATATTGCAACCTGCTTTGATGGTTATACCTTTATTAACAAAGAAAATTCCAATAAAATCATAGGAACAAAATAAAACAAGTATTTACAATTGAAAAACATTGAGCTAACTACAACCTTACAAACAATCTACAGGTAGCAACTGACTGAACCAGTCGGAAGCGTCTCCAAGAAGCTGGCTGCATTGCCCCGCGCTATATGGCTAATTGGGCATAGTGGAATAACCTTAGTTTGGTTATTTTTACATTCTTACTTGTTAAATAAAATACGAATATACAGGGTGTAACAAAAATAACGGACCAAACTTTCAGGGGGGGTTCAGCTTCGAACATAGAAATAGCCTATGACACTCACAAATAAGTTGGCTTTCTAGCTGTAAAATAATTTTCAAAATCGGTTTAATAGATCCAGAGATTACCCCTACAAAGTAACAAACTCAAAAAAAATCCTTCTATTATTAGTATACCCATAGTATACCTAATACATTAGCAAGCTATATAAGCAACAAAATCGGCAACCACAATTGACGTTAAAAAACACATCCTTCTTTTTCGAAGCCGGATAATAATAGGAACCAGTGACAGTGGTCACTGTGTGTGTGTGTTTCTACTGATTACTCAATCAAAAGCATGGATATTTACTCTAAGAACCATATATAAAAAAAAATGCCGCACCATCCACTAAGGATGGGAGTTATTGGATATTTTGGTTCCCGGTTATTAGTTGGGTATTTTGTTTCAATACCGCTAATACCAACTGGTACCCAATACCGTTACAATTAAGGATGGGAGTTATTGGATATTTTGGCTATCGGTTATTAGTTGGGTATTTTGTTTCAATACCGCTAATACCAACTGGTACCCAATAACGTTACAATACTCTATACCTGTCCTGATTTCTACCCAATATATTTGTAACCGATTTGGTTAGAAATACCAAATACTTGCTGCAGCTACATAACTTTACGGGTGAACGGTACGCTAGTACCAATGCGTAGATGATAGTTAGGAAAGTATAGGTATTGAAGCGTTGGGTAGTTATGGCTCAGAGTCGGTTAGGCGCAATGCTCGCTTTGCACAGTTATTCCCTAGCGGTATGCGGATTTTACAATAGCGTTAGATATTTTAGGACCATGCTAACAGGTACTGAGTTAGTTATTGAATACCGGACTCATCTCTACCATCCACTCAGCATCATTTAGCCCCAAGCTAACCAGAGCTTGTATTATAGGTATTATATGACTTCTATAATAAATACATAGACACTTATAGTAGACAGATATTTTTATTATACATAGAAAATACCCGGAATACCCGCAACAAATATCTGCAGATCATACAAACATTGATCCCATGGCGGGAATCGAACCTGCAACCTCCTGAGTCGTAAGCAGACCTTCGCCCACCGTGCCACATCAGTCGTCAAACCATTTGAAAGTCGGACTAAGCTCTCTTAACTAGTTACATTTTACTCCTATTTATTCACTAAACCAGTTTCCATCTTCCTCCTAGTGGTTGGTACCTAATTGAAATTTTAATTGAATTGTTGCGGCAATTTATCACAGGGCCTTTAAACCGCTTTTAGAGGAAAAACTTGGCTTTCCTTAGAAACTGTAAGGTATTGTTTTAATATTTAGGTCATCATTATCACCATATCAAATAGGCCACACACGACGACGTTAAATAATAGAGATGTTTCCTTGGTAAAAAAAATATAATTCAAAATAATCCGTCATTCGTTAGTTAGATTATCAAAATATATTGTCCACATATTTTTTGCTTTATCAAATCAATCAAAATTGATAATGATAACGCACATCAAAGTTCGGGAGCCCCTCTCCCTCATGATGACACTTCGTGGTAATAAGTGTACCAAGGCGTGACGTCACGCGGAACTTCAACGCACTATATCTTCGTCATTTATTGTTTAATTGACAAAAAAAAATGTATTCAAAATATTTTGGTAATGTAAATGACGGACTAGTTATATTTTTTCAAGAAACTAGCCTATTATCTAACAGTCGTAACTCACTCACCCGGGCAAGCACTTGCTCGACTACGGGACTACGGGACATCATCCCGAAGAAAATCCTACAGTTCCTAGCAGCTGCAAGGTAAGTGGCGAATTATGCTGTAGTTTTCAAGGGTGAACATATGAAGTGGCGTTCACAATAGGCCTACCATGGCCGCAGTGACACAAAAGCCACCATGAGCAAATAAAAAAATAAGGTCATTAACTCCCCACCTCCACTCATCGACTTAATAGTGTGGTGTTTTAGTAGTGGATTTTCTTGAAGAGATCGCTTCTAAGCGATAAGGCCGCCCATGGTACATGTTTTATGTAATGTTTATTTTTAATGTTTTCTTCGTGGTGTACAATAAAGAATTTTGTAATTGTAATTTTCATGCATGCAGGGCTATTCTAACTCGATCGAAAACTTTCCGTGACTCGGAATCTGAAAATTTCTTTGAATATTTTAGTTAAAAGTTACACAAAAAAACTAAAAGTCATAAACGTTGATCCCGCAGTCAATTGAACGTAATAACATCGACAAGCTGATTTATATTTATACGATCGACATCGCAATCAAACCCTTCGGTTTACGTGATAAAATTATGATTTATTGAATTATTGACGCCATCAAAATCGGATGAGCGCTGCGTCAACGGAGGTCATATTAAGATCTGAGGTGGCGAAGGGGTGTTTGCCCGAGAGGGCTGGCAACACCCTACTCTCCGACCCTGGATGGAGTCTACTTTGAAAAACGAATTGCGATGTTGTGGCATTGCGGATCGCACAAAACGACGGACGACCGATCCGTTCTCTCGATGACGCTACTATAAACATGATCACCTGAAGCAAAATTAAATAAGCATTCTTATTATATAGGTTTATTTCGTTTCGTTTTTTTTTTCGCAAAATTGTTCTCTAATTCTCTATGTAGCCGGGCTATACCGGCTACACTTTCAAACATTTGTGCAAACATGCATGCACAATCACAGTTTGCGCAAGCAAGATGGAGCGTGTGGCCGGGCTCATCTTGCTTGCGCAAACTGGTCTGTGCAATCATGCATGCACAAATGTTTGAGCGTATAGCCGGGCTATTAGAAAACACCAATTGGGTAAAACGAAATACACAATTTCGTGTTGGAGAATTAAAAAACGCTCCCTGAAACATCGTGTTTCAAGTTAGGCCTTCTGAAGCAGTTGAATCGATAGATTCGAGTTCATTGATAGTGTCAAAACTTTCAAATCTCTGAACAAAGCTGATGAAACTTATACTTATTCAATCGATGGCTCAGATCGGTACATATTGACGATTAATTATCTGGTGTCGAATTCCACAAATTAATCGCTTCATAACAATGGTATCCTTTGATGAAAGAAACTGCTAGTACTGCTAGACAGATGGATGGACGCGCCATGACGCGTGTCAAAAGTATCGCGTGCCAAAGGTTGGAACCAATCTACTAATATTCGTACAAATAGCACCGCACGCACTGTCTAGGACGATTCTGCGACGAAACCATTGTAAAGCGATTGGTTAGCAGAATTTGACCCCTTAGGGCTTCGTTGACATGCAAGCTTTATAATTTATTTTTGAAACTATCATGGTTATTTAGGTACAACACTAAAGTTAATAACGGGATATTTACCATGATTTGTCATGAGTGTTAATATTCATTGCAAAAGATAAAGAAAGAGGGATAGATCGATCGCAGCGTGGGCGCGTGCGTATGGAGCCGCGCTATTAATACAAAAATCCAATAAAAAAAATGAAGGAGAAATCGACGAACACTCAAGAAAACATACATACAGCTGAATATAGAACCTCTTCCTTATTTCGAAGTCGGTTAAAAATATAAAACTGGTTCCAAATACATAAATTAAAACACTTTTTAAAAACACCGCGTCACCGGTTTTACAATAGAACATCAGCATGTTTTAGTTTATGATTATAATGGCATGCATATTTACAAAGAATTATTTCTATCTATTACGATATTATTATTTTTTTATTATTTTTAGGGGTAGGTTTATTATTTTTTCCCAACGTTAACATGGTGCTATTTACTGGAATAGCAACTCAATATCCCACCCAAGACCACATCTAATTATGGCTGAACAGCCGATGGTAGATAAAAAGGAAGAAAAAAAATATATTTTTAGGGGAAACATCATCGGTACCTTATCGTCTAATTAAACACAGTGTTTAGCATTAAGGTGACCATTAATAGGTTCCCACATATATCTTATTACCTATTTATTTACATAATACAACAACTAATATTCTTTATTCGACTACTGAATTGTTATTTCTCGTATTTACGTCCAGATTTATACTTAACATTGGATTTTCGTATTATTAGCTCCATATGCGCCCACGCTGCGTGAATGTCGAAACCACACTAAAGTAAAGTGTACGGAATGCAGAACAGTTCAATCAAAGAAAATGAGTGTTTGCATCGGCAAATCTAGTGCGTACTAGATACAATAAATCAATGGATGCGGCACGCTTCTGTTACGTTAGATGTGAAACTCGTGCGTAGATATAAACGGACCTTAATAATTATTATGCTTACGATTTTATTTAAGAAACACAAGAATGGAAATAAACGACGTCGAAATTGAATTTTAGTAGACGGCAATAGCTTAGCTTGATCACACAAGCAGCCGCGGTCCCCTGGTTCTCATAAAAAGCTATTGTTGTAAATTCTACGATATGAAACGTCGAAAATCCATGCCATCCTAGACAAGTTACAGTGAATGTAGGGGTCAGAACTCGGCGATGAAGGTTCGTAATTGAATTTCCTATGGGTCTCGGTAAACGCCGCCGGGTGTAGTGTTACCAGCATGTCAGTTGCGGAAAATTTCCACAGAAGCCTAATTCAATAATTATGTAAATGATCGACATTCAAGATATTGAAATATAGAGTAGTAGAAGGTAAGTAATAGATCAGTCAGGTTGAAATATAATGAAGTGGGAGAATATACAAACCGCAAAAAGTTATTCCTTCCGCTGTGTCATAAAAATACTAATGAGAACGTCTATGCGTCACACTAATGTTCTAAAGTGAAGAGGTAAATAAAATGCAAACAATCAAACTTTCATTTTGTTCATTGTTCAAAAATTTCAATGTTTGGATTTTCGTTACCTCTTCACTTTAAAGCTATTGGACAGGTTGGGCTGAAATTTAGCATTAATATAGGTATTCATAAAATGTAGGTCTCGACCTGAAGTAACACTACTTTTTATATACAACGGATGCGAAGCCGCGTTGTATATATAACTGAACACTTATTTATCAGAAATTGTATAGAAACATCTGCCGAGTGATGAACGAGATGAATTTTCTAAGCCTAATTCTTTAAATTAATCCCATCCATCCCCATAGGTTTGATTTTAGTGACCTTTCAAAAACCTAGTGTGATACTCAATTGACTAAAACTTCATTACATTACCTGTCTTGACTTTGGTTCTATCATAGAAAAGTTTTAGACATACTCTATGTCAATCTAACTACAGAATACACAACAGGTAACAGTCATATTTATATTTGCAAAAATAACTTACTACCTACCGATAATTTTATGCCACTACCGATGTCAGAATCAGAAAAAAATCTTTAATGTTACGTACTGGTTGAGCCTGAAAAATATAGAGCAATTTTATGTACACATATCAGTCAATAAGCAGTTACCACAAATCAAAGCCTATAGCCGTAGAAAATAACAATACACAAATGTTTGAGCGTATAGCCGGGCTATTAGAGAACACCAATTGGGTAAAACGAAATACACAATTTCGTGTTGGAGAATTAAAAAACGCTCCCTGAAACATCGTATTTCGTGTTTCAAGGTAGGCCTTCTGAAGCAGTTGAATCGATAGATTCGAGTTCATTGATAGTGTCAAAACTTTCAAATCTCTGAACAAAGCTGATGAAACTTATACTTATTCAATCGATGGCTCAGATCGGTACATATTGACGATTAATTATCTGGTGTCGAATTCCACAAATTAATCGCTTCATAACAATGGTATCCTTTGATGAAAAAACTACTAGTACAGACAGATGGATGGACGCGTCATGACACGTGTCAAATGTATCAAGGTTGGAACCAATCTACATATGTATCAATATATTCGTACAAATAGCACCGCACGCACTGCATAAGACGATTCTGCGACGATATAGAGAAATATAGAGCAATTTTATCCACACAAATCAGTCAATAAGCAGTTACCACAAATCAAAGCCTATAGCCGAAGAAAATAACAATACTGCTATGCGAGTAGTACACTATCTAAAGGAAAAATCTACACAGGTAGAAGGAGAACTATCCTATATCTCGTTAGGCGGGTCCAATCTGTCAATAAAATGACCCCATTCTGTTATCTGTCGAGCTCCGGTTTCTACAATATGAGGAAATGTGCTCCTCTCCGATTCGTACTGGCTTTTGCGACAGGCCCTTATCACGTAAGTACCTACGTAGCGTGAAGGTTACAAACGAAATAGTTCTATAGCAACCTTTCCGCGTAGATCGTATTATTGACGTCTGAAATATTCTTGGATTATATTCAATCTTCGACGAATCTGTTTTAACGCGTTCACTGACAAGCTTTAGCGATGCAAAATGGAGGGGCGCGTCGTTGTGCAATTTTTTTATTTATTTATTTATTTATTTATGACCCGCTCTCGCCGAATATTTTTATTGCCATTCTTGAAAATATTTTTAGGTCATTAGAGTGGACGGGGTTAGGAGTAAAAATCGATGGAAACTACCTTAACCATCTCAGATTCGCAAACGATATTGTATTGTTCTCGAAAATTCCAACGGAACTGCAATACATCATAGAGACGCTGACGGAATAAAGTAGAATAGCTGGATTAGAACTAAATGAAACAAAAACTAAGGTAATGACAAATAAAACACAAACAACTATCACGATCAATTCAACAAACCTAGAATACGTAAAAGAATATGTTTACCTTGGACATCTCATTGCATTTGACTACTATACAGAAAAAGACGAATAAAATCAAAATAGAACAAATACTGGGCAATGACAGAGATTTTCAAGAGCAATCTACCCATCACATTAAAAAGCAAAGCCATGGACATACGCCTCACACCCTGCCTGACCTATGCTTGCCAAACCTGGACTACAACAAAGAAAATGTTAGAAAGACTTAGAGTATGCCAGAAAGGTATAGAAAGAAGCTTTCTAGGCATCAAACTCAGAGATAAAGTAAAAAGCAAAACAATTAGAGGGAGAACCAAAACAAAAGACGTGGTCAAAAGAATATTGGGCCTAAAATGGAAATGGGCAGAACACATCCAAAGAATGAAACCAAACAGATGGCCATATATATTCACAAACTGGATACCTCTTGACCAAAAAAGAAAAAAGGAAGACCATTGAACGATGGAATGACGACATCAGCCTGAGGGCTGGAAAAATGTGGGCACGCAAAGCTAGAGACCGAGACTACTGGAGATCCTTGGAGGAGGCATACACCGCTGAAGGCGTTCCATACCACTAAGAAATTGACACCAAAAACATAATATTGACTAAGAATAATTCTATTTAATTTCATGATACACCTGACATCTACATACCTATTCAAAAATTTCTTATCAATTTCATAACTATTGTGTACTTTCTCAATTGAACCATATCATTTCTTATAAAGAATATGTTTTAAAATGTTTCTTTTACAGTATGTATGCGATATGGAATAAAGCTCTTTTTATTTTATTTATTTCAGATAACAAAAGATCCATGTATTAATCTAGCAAGAACTATATGTATTATAATCTGTGCGTCAGTGGCAATCAAAGTGTTAACCTAATAAAATACTATCATATCAAAAACTGAAAATGCATGACATCCTGCCGTAAAACAGTTTTTACTAGTACGGAGGACTGTCACCTTACTAAGGTTCTGGTATTGATGACATACCTACCTACCAAATAGCAACAAAGTCGTAGGCTTAGAGTAAATAATCCGTAGTGTCTTATTTACATACACTTTAGTTTTATATAAAACCTACCTACTAATGTTTATATAATATATAAATACATATTGTACCAACCTACATAGTTAATATTTTGTAAGAAATAAATGTTTATGTTATGTTTATGTTATGTTATGTTATGAAAAAAGAAACATTCATGCTAAACTCTTTGATGGGGAAATCGAGCTTGGAATTCGTGTTTGTACCGAAAGCTCCAAAATGGGGGAATAAATTCGACTGACTATGTATAAACGAGACGGAAAAGAAATGTGAAATCCGAAAAATAGGGAAAACTGATTTATGCAATAAACACGTTCCCGGAGCTCTAGAAAAGACGGATTGAATTTAGTATGTCATCTGCTGAATGTCCTGAAAATGTTAGTTAATTAACTTGTGCATATGTATTGGTTTGAAATGACCAAATTGCAAATTCAATTCTTAATTTGATTGTATTAGCTTTAAGTTTCATTGTGTAATATTTAAGTGTGCCTAAATGTAATGTTTTTGAGTGAATAAATTATTGTATTTATCACAGTGGATCCTATTTTATATGCGGCGGGATCATTAGAGGAAGTGGGATCGGATTTACGAGGTTCTAAAAAAGCGTCCTTGTTAGGAATCAGTTTAAGCACTAATATGTCTAGTATTATTATATCTGTGGTAAAGGTCATCCTCCTACACACCTAACCTATAGTGAGACAACAAATTGAAAATCAAGTAAGGTAGGTACGAAGGGTTACAAAACCCAAGGAATAAGGGTGGAAAATATTTAACGACGATGGTATCATAGAAGTAAAGGACAGAAGCTCGGAAAAAGTTTAGCTTTTGAAAGCTTTCATTCATCATTTAATGGATCTCTCTTTCGTTTTCGAATTCAAATTTAAAAATATTTCGCTACACATGTAAAATTATGCGTTATTGAAGTTTGTGTTTTAGTTTTTGGTGGTAACTGTTATCTTGTGGTTTTCTGTTATTGTTATCAGTTTAAATTTTCATTCATTAATGTCTTTGTTGAAATAAAATATCTTTGATTCTAAATCGGAGCTTAGGCATCCATACAATGCAACCAGCAGAATTCTTCATGTCTTTGAAATCACAAAGCTGTTTTTATCAGGGTTCTGATTGGTTTAGATTTGGATCTTTTGGCTACTGCTTATTTGTTTTCGACAAACTGCAGTTAGCTCAAGTGTCTCAATAATTGAGACAATTGAATTATGGTAAATACTACTCATAATTATAAATAGATAATAAAATAAATAAATAAATAAAAACTTTTATTTTTCAAGAACGTTACTAATAGCGAATACATTCTTTACGATAAACTTAATCCTAGACTATTATGATGATTATAATTAATGTACCCATAGTTGTAATTTTGTACATTGGCATTTTTGTATGTTTGAGTTGGGCCAAATATATTTAATTGCGATGATATAATTTACGGAATGAAATACTTTTATATGCTGATATTAATGTGCGTTTTTATTGAAGTTCAACGCGAGACTGAGGTCTCGTAGTGTTTACGTTACATGAGTCAGCTTAACAATAGTAACTATGCATAACCTATGACATGTCATATGAGTATGAACAGACTAGGATGTAGGTGGTATCGCTACAGTACTGAAAATATACGTTTTAACATACCTTATTAACTTAATTAAAGTTTTATATCGTGACAATACTATAAATAGTCAATAAGTATTGAACTCTAACCGCAATGCAATGCATTCTATTGTTCTATAGCACCGCACTAAATGCTACTACAGTTTTTGACATACAATAAATACTGCGTGATAAATTCAAAGAACTAAATATAATGACTGTACCATGTCAATATATTTATGATAACTTATTGTACACTCATAGAAATATCGATCGAATCCCTAAATATTGCGATATACATAATGTAAATACTGGAAATAAGAACAAACTCGCTTTGCCCAAAACTCGACTGCATAAGATTAGTGTATCTTTTAAAGGGCAATGTATACGCTTCTACAACAAAACTCCGAGTGAGTTGCAAAAATTATCAATAAATAAATTCAAACAAACTATCAAACATATCCTTTGTAAAAAGGCTTATTACAAAATATCAGATTATCTAGAGGATAAAAAAGCATGGGACGACTTTTGCTTCAACTCGAAAACTAACAACCTAACAAGGTAAAGGTTTCTTGTTCGCTTCTTTACTTTACCTTAAAAAGATTGAAGTGAACAAAAAATCAAAGTGATCACTTTATTTCCCTGTTTTACTTATGTAATTTTAATCCTGTAAGGTCTAAAGGAAATAAAGCACTTTGATATTTGAATAAAACCAAAATACAAACCTTACCAGACTAGATCACGCAGCTAAAGCCACGGGTAGTAGCTAAAGTAAAAACAAAAATATTTATCACACTCTTTGCTTTTGTTAAAGCTGAGCGAATTTTCTACGATATTTTATAGTTGACTGTAACAATTAAAAATAATTTGAAGGTAATAGAAAACAGGTATAGTCGGCAGTATTTACGAATTTTGGTAGCCGTTTACAGCGGGTACAGATCTTCGAGTATGGGTTACAGTCTCCCCAAATATATTTAGCACAGTTCAAATAAAAACATAATTATGAAAAAAATTCTACACGGTAACTACGGTTCCCTCTCTTGTAACGTATGTTTGCTTTGTAAGAAACGAGACTTGTGTTATTAATTCATGAATAATTGAATATTAATCTCGAATAAACATTATATGGAATAATTTTGTTTAAGAATGTTCTTTATATAAAGTTCTCATTGAATAAGAAAAGCATTATTGCTAACTGAAGTAGTAGAACATATACATAACTTAAATTTTCAATAACAAGAAATACCTACGTAAGAATAATACTGATATAACGACCATGGTAATATTAAGGTAGTATACTTTACTTTCATTATGCATTAGTGTGAAAAATCGTATCGGACAATCTATTGGACCAACCTGGGGGCCAATTCTGCGTATCACGTGATACTTTATCGAGTTATACTGATTATCACGGGATAAAAAATATCATATGATATATATCGAGTACCTACCGCCAAAAACTGCATTCTCGTGCGACTTATCGAGTAAATCATCAAAGAAAAACTCTCGATAAGATATCGAATTGCAGATTTTGAGAGTACGGTTGTTTGCTACGTACGAAGCACTCGATATATTGACAGTTCTTGCCATATTTATCGAGTAAATATAATGCCAGAATTACCCTCCTGGCTTAATCTAATGTCCTATGGTCATCTGGGTCATCTGCATTACCGTTCCCAATAATAGAATGACATTATGAAAGCCTCTCGCGTTAGCCGTTATTCCTCTTTAATCGATTCCATAAATCGACAGAGATTTTACGATTCGCTATGAAATGTCCATCTTATATAAAAAGGTAATAGCTTCATAAACCAACAATTTCAATTTCAAGCTGAGTAAGCGCACTGACCTGGATATTTTCTGTTGAACCTTCTTTATAAGCACTTTTGCAATTTGGACTTCGGCTGATTTTTGGTTACCACTATAAGGGTGTGAAATAAACCGGTGGTCTGAAGTGAGAAGTCGGAGTTTTCAGTATACGTCTAATTTGATTAATATAAATTGACAGTAAGGAATCCTGTGTAGATAAATTTTTGCACTAATTTATCAACAATTCTAGGTCTATGACTTTACCGTACAATGCTGTTATGGCTAGGAGCAATTTTATGACGATTTTTTATAATGATTTTTTTATGACGACCGTTTTGCGCGGCGGGTGAAGGTCCGCCTGTGACGTAGGAGGTGGCGTGTTCGATTGCCGCCTTGGGACAAATGTTTGTACGATCTGCAAATATTTATTCCGGGTATTCTGGATTGCTTTGTACAATAAAATATAACTATATATATCAATGTAATTAACTCATATTCTATTCATGTTAAGTATATCAATCATTTAGCACCCATAGCACAAGCTCTGCTTAGCTTAGGGCTAGATGGCTGTGTGGATTGTCCAGCATTATTTATTTACTTAATTATGTACGTATCAATCTAAATATCAGGTATGTATATGTAAACCTAAATAAAGTCTCAGGATACTACGATACACCTACAATAGGTAAAATAATGATTACCGATCATTCACATAAACATAACCTCAATCGAGCGCTGATAAACAGCGAGCAGAGCGTCCCGTTTCAACAATCGCATCGTGCACTACGGTGCGCGTGTTAGAATTTGGAGAGTTCCCTATTGCTATATACTACACAACTGCGAAGTATCAGAGATAATTCTTAAGATTCCTACGTAAATACATTGAAGAAAATACTACTGTAGTTATCAGTCAATCATTGATCACTAATTTGTTGGCTCGATATGACAAGAAGCTTCTGAAAACTAAACAGAACAAACATCTTCCGTTCTAGAATTTAAGAGTAGGTACGGAGGGTACCGACTTACTGTTTTCCTACAAGGGGGTAACCTATGTATGAAATAATGAAACATTATAAAACATTTAAGTACCTTGGCTATATTGTATACAAAAGCACAGCATCACTCAATAACATAGAACATAGTCGTAGTAGTAATAATTACCTTTATTAATTTACATTATATACAAAGAAATACAAATGAAGGTACTTGTAAAATTACTTTGAAGCTTCGAAGCCAAATCACATAATAACAAATAAGGACAAAATATAAATATGAACAAATTACAAGGTACCAAATTACATACCTCAGTTTAACAATAAGTACAGATATTATTTAGTTTCCACTCGGAAGCTAAATTACAAGCAGTATTGCCTATGTATTTGTAGGTAAATACACGGAAAGACATGTAAAGGAGTATAATAACAATGGTTTACTTAACTTTGTCACCCAAGCTGCACAACACAAACTGACCCCCTTTTAGACAATCTTTTTCTTTTATGCAATATAAAAGAAAAAGATTGTCTAAAAGGGGTCAGTTTGTGTTGTGCCTCAGAGCCCATACAAAATCCTTCCTCTCCAAATATGGTCTTGTTTGTTGAATCACCAGAGCCAATCCGAATCAAGTCGTATTTATATTTATAATCTAACTCTTTTAGAAACAAATAACATGGTAAACCTATGTTGAAACTTATTCTAAGACTCTTGTGATTCATCAAAATCGCTATATTATATCCCTGAGGTTAATAAAGTCATATTTAGGAGCCAGTTGATGAAGCAACATAATTTCTAATATGCCAAACTGATATATAAAGAAATGATATCTTAACAAATCTTTTCTTAAATTCCACTAATGGTTTATGAATATTATCTGCTTCATATATTGTTACATAATTAATTAGTTAGTTGCTAAACTATCACAAAATCAGTCAATTATCATCATATTTACAATTCAACTGATGTAATCGTACACCAAACTTATATCTAAAGAAATTATAACTTTACAAAGCATCTCTTAAATTCAAATAATGATTTATGAACATTGTCTACTATATAATATTGATACAGATTTAATTAGTTGCTAAACCATACACAAAATAGGGTATCCTTTACATACATACGTATTTAAAGCGACACCTGTTACCTTGTTCAGATACTATTTTGATACAGTGTACGCATCGCTTCACCACCTATCCTTAATCCGTAAACAAACAGTTGAACCCGATTTCACTAGGTGGCAGTGGATTTAAATGTTTCAATTGGTAAATTCTTCGATTTATTCATTGAAATACGTCACGCGCATAGCTCGTGCACCGCCGGAGCGCTTAAAGTAAAGATGCGCGACTGCGAATTATCTGACTATTCGAATGATCGACAACTACTAATTTCCTTATTCGACTTGAAAATTAGTAATATACTAATCTTCAAGGCGAATGACAACTACTAATTAGTAATTACTAATGCCGCTACGAATGGGTCATTCATGGCTCCGAGTCGACTTTGTTAGTCGAACGATCATAATCCAACCAATCCACGTCGAATACCGAATGAAATGAAGACCGACTCGGGCAGTCAAACGAATGGAACGACGCGCGATTACTAACCAAATTAGTTACTAATTTGCTCTAGTCAGTCGAATCGTTCGAATAATTTGTCAAATCGAATAATTCGAATGAAATCATTCACAGTCGCGCATCTTTAGCTTAAAGCGAGAAACGGTACGCAGCCTTAGTTTACGCATCTATAGATAAAAGAAAATGTTTGTCCATGGTTTACGTCAAATCGTATATAAATAGAGTAGTTGCAAATACTAGAAAAAAGATAGTAAAACCATCAATCATTATTTTGTAAAAGAACTTTATATATATATTTTCACTAAATCCGACATCCGACCGTACTCTATTGCTCCTGTATAACAACAGACAAACAAAGAATTAGACCTGTGTCGATCGTGATAGATCGTATCACAAAGACTCGATCGCGACCCGTGAGTGATCGATCGAATCCCTAGTTTTAAAAGTTTTCGATCGTTCAGTCGATCATTCTGGCGTTGATGCTTGTAAAAAAAAAGTGAACCTTACGATGTGAAAGTTAAGGTAGTTGTTTCCCGACAAATACGAACGATCGAGTCTTTGAGTGAGTCAATCAATTCATTCATGCAATGCAAAAGAAAGTGAACCTTATGGCGTCACTGGTAATATAGTTTTTCCCGACAAATACGAACGATCGATCGATCGAACGATAGACTGCACGCACCGGCGCGGCATGGCAGTGGCAAGTCATGGGTCTTCGCGACCCGCGACCCGCGAAACGATCGAGTCTTTTTGATTCGATCTTTCTGAAAGTTCGATCGTGATCGAACAGGTCTTGAAAAATGATCGATCGACACAGGTCTACAAAGAATAACTGATAAACGTCGCACAGGTAGAACGTGACAACGCTCTACGACGCCGAAATTAGCAGAGTCTCTTTCTAAAGACAACGTGCATTTATTTATCGCCGGGTGGGTACTGCTACATAAATGCGCCTAAAATAACCTACATTTTTTTTGGCCATGAATGGAACACCATATTTTTGTACTCTAAAATGTATAACTTTCGACTTACTTACTTTCAGGTTAAATGATAATATGTGGACTATCCAGCATTATTTATTGATTTAACCTACCTAGAGAGTTCCTATTTGCTCAATTATTTTCATGGTTGTTATTAGTTTCATTTCCTTTCTTAATCCCGGATATGTCCCGCAGCGTGTTTAATTCCATTTCAATTGGTAGTTAAGGTCCTTTTTCATAAGGTACTCGATAAAAGAATAAAAACACAGACAGACATGCTTTGCACACGGAGTGTGGGAAGACCTCCCACTCGACCGACCGACATTGTAGCGGTCGCAGGGAGTCGTTGGATGGAAGCGGCTCAGGACCGCTATTCGTGGCGACGGCGTTTGGAGAAGGCCTATGTTCAGCAGTGGATGTATACGGGCTGATGATGATGATGATAATGTTGACACAGCATCATCTGGCCCCAAAGTATGCAGAGCTTACGTTAAAGGTACCAGAGGACCCATTATTAAGACCTACATTAGGTACACCCAGACCTAAGACCGTGTGTAAGATATGAGTTTAGTGCTGAATTTGGTGCTGCGCTTTGCATACCTATGTCATTTTAACTCTAAGTGGGGGAACTGAGATGTACACTGACATCTCGCATGGAGAGTGTTTTGTGCATTATCCCCCTGCATAAACAGGCCCTAGCCAGCCCAACTCCTTGAAGTAAAGGAGCAGGACTTTTGGTGATTGAAAGCTTTTCTATGGGTGTGGATATGGTTGGTCTCTCAATGAGACTCTTCAGTCCACTCTTGCCTCCTCTGTGTTACATACCTACCACAATAATAAGGGGCCAAGAAAATATATGCGTTGTTACTATGGAAACATTTATTTATGGTTACTCCTATCCCATGGAAACTGATTAAGTTCAGCTTTTTGGCGTGAAAAAGTAACAAACATGTATCCAGACTTTCATATTGAAAATATCAGAGTGTTTAGTCGAGTCATTCCCAACGTCTCGCGTGAGACGTGCTCAGTCGCAACGTCTCACGAAAAGTATTCCCAATGTGTCACTAAAATGCACGCAGTAGCAACGTCTCACGAAAAGTATTCTCAACGTCTCACGAAAGTCAGAGCGTCGTGATTTACAATCTACTACATCTACTAGTATTTTTAAATTTTTTTTCATTATTGACATCCTTTGAGGGCAAAAGATGAAATAAGAAGATTATAATTTTCAATGACAGCTTTCAAAATAAAAGTTCCTGATAGCCACGTAAACTTTAGGTCCGACGCATAACTAGATGTCGCTAATAAAAGTAACCAAGCTCTAGATCGTGCAAGCTGATTAGAACGCACGGTCTAGCTAGAGCTATATAGCTTTGTGTGGAAAAAAATAATTCAGTATACTCCTATACCTAATGGTATCAGAAAACAAGGTATGCTCTTCCGAGACACGATGGTCACGTGGGTGACACTTGCTTACGTCATCATCACCATCGACGAATGAGAAGACGAATCTGTTTCCTACTGTTACCAGTAGCATAAAATTGTAATTCCCCGAACTCCTTGCATTACCTGTATAAATCTAATAAAACGATGTGGTTTTGTATTTAACCAATAATTATCACATTGACTCGTGTTTAATTAACGCTGTTTTGACTGATCTAACAAACATAAATAACGATTGTCAATTTTTTTATTGAGTTTTCAATTGATCCTTGAAACATTTAAATCGCCACTTTTACGCTTTATTGAAATAAAGTGGTAACTGGACAGTGACGTCACCTAGTGTCACTGCCGGAGGAGCAGACCTTCTTGGATCATGCTCTACCTGAGTTTATTCTCCAAAATTCCTCATCAGTACTCAAAGTCGAGGTAGTGCTCAAACAAGTGTGATCCCGAATTTCTGCTATCTTGATGAATTCCTTCAAAAAATAACTCGGTAAATGTAGCGAGTTTGAGCCTAAAACCTTGTCTCCGACCTCTTTCATCTAATTACAGGCCTTGAGCTCTTATGGCCTGAAACAAAAGCTGACTGAGGACTGTAAAATTAAGGTTTAACTGGGATGCGGGCAGTGTGCGCTGCGGCAAATGAGTTCAGGCTCTTCTTTATCTTTTGCTCTCGGCAGCGTCACGTCATTATCATTTTAGGCACCTTATTATAGAAGACCCTTCAAAAGTGTATCAACTCTATTATTAAAACTTAATTAGGAAATTCCTTGTAATTTAACGAAACTTTTAGATTTTACCAATTATTTCTTACTAGCTGCCCCGCGGTGTTACCCGCGTTGATAATTTTTTGAATTATCTGATCATCCATCCTAGTAATATAACCATTCATATTGACTCTGCACTTTTCAAGATTATAATAAAGGTAGCCTATCAGCTAATGCAGTTTAATTATGCTATCCTTGTACCAAATTTCATCCAATCCGTGGAAGGAATCACAAACACATTTGTCTTTATAATATTTGTCTGGTAGAAAATAGGCATGCGCTAAACGTGTCCGCGACTGGATCGGATCTGATCCGACTCCAGATGGGTTCGGATACGTATCCAGGATACGACTCCGCGGATCTATTTGGATCCGCTTGCAGTAACGGTTCCTACATGTCCATATACATCGGTTTGTATAGGACACGTTTGTTTCGGTGGATCTAACGAATCAATGACAAAAGTATTTGTCCTGTTTTTTACAATCATTGTTCTAGATTAGTGAGTAGGTAGTTACAAAAGTTTCGTACTTCTAGGTTCATAAACCTATACTATTGTATTGTAGTACCTACTTATTTAAATAAGTAGGTATATTATAGATTTATTTAGCGAATTATAATATGGTATAATTTGTCTGTAGTAGTTACTTGTTTACTCGTAAATGGATCCGAATCCGTCGATCGAACACGTCCGAACCCAAACCGAAGCTCAGATCCACACAGTTCCAATCGCTCGTTACATTCATTCGACTTGATAAACCGAGACCGATGCGGCGCGGCTAACGTGTCCGCGGATACGCCAAGAACGCAAGTCCGGAGCAGAACCACACAAATCCAGGAGCGGACACGACTCCAGGATCCGTTTGACTCCGGATCTACACACCTCTAGTAGAAAACATTCTCAAACGATTAGACCGCCAATTGTCACTTAGTCTGTTGTTATGGTGTTCATTGTTTACATTTCATCTAAGGGTAAAACTAGCTAGGTATTTTCTATATAATATATATATATATATATATATATATTAGTGTGATAGGTAGTGTGACTTAGCTAGGCACACGTGTCACAGCTGTTACTTTCTATTTCTGTAGTTGAGCATACTGAGATCACTACATTATTATAAACACAGTCCTCCGCCGCATCTGTCTGTCTGTTCGCGATAAACTAAAAAACTACTGAACGGATTTTCATGCGCTTTTCACCAATTTTCGATAGAGCTATTCATGAGGAAGGTTTAAGTATATATTTAGTCAAGGTTTTGTGTAAATTGGTTCAAATATACCGATTATTGTTGGAAGTCAAGCCGCCTGGGAGCTTTCATCGAAAACGCTGGCTTTGAGATATACATACATACATATGCTCTACTACCCGTGCGAAGCCGGGGGGGTTGCTCACCTACACAAAAATCCGAGTGTATAAGCCCCTTTACCCTTGCACCGGTATATTTGCTTCATAATTTTCTCGATTTAATTTTAACTTTTGCATAGTTGCATTCGAAGTTATCAGCGGCTTTATTGATTTTTTTTTAAATTTTGTGGATCTATTTTTACTCTTTTGAAACATCATCGTATTAAAATAACTAGTTTTTGCCCGCGGAGTTGCACCCGTTATTCCAATGTACATCAAACTTTAAAAGATATAGATTACTACCCCGCTATATTCGACAACGTCTGTGGCGCGGCGGGCGAAGTTCCGCCTGCTACGCAGGAGGTTGCGGGTTCGATTCCCGCCCCGGGGCAAATGTTTGTACGAGCTGCAAGTATTTGTTCAGGGTGTTCTGGATGTTTTCTAAATGTATAAAACAAATATATCTATGTAGTCTATTATATTAAGTATATCAGTTATCTAGTAGGTACCTAGGTAACACAAGCTCTGCTTAGCTTGGGGCTAGATAATGCTGTGTGAATTGTCCAACATTATTTATTTATTTATTTATTTATAGGTACTGAATCATGGGATAATAAAACCGGCAAGTGCGAATTGCCTCGAACCCGGAGGGTTCCGTACCATCGCACAAAACTTTCGAAAAAGAAAGAAAATACCCTTATAAACAGTTTTTTGATGAACCGAAAAAATTGTCACCCATTCAAGTACTGAGCGCGCCCGACGTTGCTTATCTTCGGTGATCAGTACTCAAAGCAGTATGGACGTTGTCCCTTAATATTAAATTTATTAAATGTTTTTTTATATATATATTTTTATAATAGCGGCAATAGTTATACACTCTCTTTCAAAATTGCCTATACAACTTCTCAACTGCCTATTAATGCTCTAAAGATACAACCGCCGCGCGCCGGGACAAACTTAAACGTAAATAACCAAAAAATCTCGTTTTTGTATGGGGCCCTTTAATTTCAATATATTTATTTTATTTTATTATGATAGCGGCTAAATAAATGTTTACTATTTTGTAATACACTGGCAGCTCTTAAGCTGATGCATGTACATCTTAGTCCTTGTCAGTGCACTTTAAATGTTTGTCTAAATATACCTTCTGTGGAAATTTCAACTGTTTACCTTTTACGGTTCATGTGATACAGCCCGCTGACGGACGGACAGACGGACTTAGTCATAGGGCCCTATTACCAAGCCTCCGCTGTCTATTCGTTTTCACCTTTTGTGTACGGAACCCTAAATATTAAGTAGCTTTTATTTTATTCCAGACCCAACTAACTACTAAGCTAACTACCTGTGTGCAAATTTCAGCCTGATCCGTTCTGTAGTTTTGGCGTGAAGAGGTAACAAACATCATAACATTAAAATTTTCGCATTTATAATATCAGTGTAATGTAGGTAGGTAAAATCTTGATTGAAGCTCCCACCCAACCCAACCCACCTTTGATCCATTCCTCAAAAGCTATGCAAGCTATGTAAATAACTTGGACCTTCGTAATTGCCGAAAGATCATCCTTGTCTATCCAGAAAAAGATTAACTTGACAACTTTAGATATGAAGATTTATTTTATACCAAGACTGGAAAGAAAATATTTACTGAAATGAAATGGACGCAGGTAATAACTCCGTAGGAACCACTGGAAATTAGAAGCCACTACTTTAAAAGTAGCTCAGCTTAGGAAACTAAAAATTAATGTATTTTACACTCAAAATGTATTTCATACGAGTGTCCAGAGCTTTCATACTTAAGAGAACACTTAATACTTGACAGAATGTAATAAAAATAATGCCCGCAGTGCAGCTTGTGGCAAGCTGTTGGTTAGAGTCGATTGGGACCACTAGGTAAAGGAAATGCGGTCCCTTTTGTCGGATTGTTTTTTTTTTTTTCCGGCAAAAGGGACCGCTGTCGAAACAATCGAAAAAATCAATTGTATAAGGCAAGTAAAGTACAGTCAAAGAACGATAGTAGGTAGGTATAGAAAGTATTATTAAAGAACAAAACTCTTTGATTGCAGACATTATGGGTCACGATTAAAAGAAAGAAAGAATAAAAATTTATTTAAGTGCCAACCACATATTACAAGTAATGACTTACGACTAATTATACCTAAGAAAATATGTTAATTGCGTAGTAGACTTTGAGGCAAACATGGCCTTCCCTCAGCATTGTGCTAGACGAACAATTGTGTGTCTACGAAGCGCTCACGAACGTCCAGCAAGAGGTGGAGATCTGGTTCTCTTGGGACGTCACTCCGCAAGCGGAGACGAGAACCAGGAACTTCCCCGGGATAGTGGAGGCGGGAGAGATCTATCTGGGTGTATCCTCGAGGATGGAAGTCTTTAATGTCGTAGTAGAAATAATAATACTAATATAGTATTTAATAAGTATTTAATGCCAAAATGAACCGGTCTCAAAATTATTTACCGTCATAGAAATTTGATCAAATATGTAGTTTTTAAAAGAACTCGATAGGTGTTAGATTTTTTGCAATTTAGTAGTGGTACCAAAGTGCAGAAAAAAAGCTGGGCAGGTAGTGGTACCTGCCCAACTGCCTGTCTTTATTTCCAATACACCTTACGCATTCGCTCTCCAGGGCTTTGGATTACTAGCTGAAGTTGCGTACATTTATGTAGGTAGGTTAGGTACCTCAGCAAGGCCCAAAGATAGGCCTCCAAAAAACAATCGTAAACACAATGCCTAATTAAAGAAGAACTTTCCGTGTTAAACACGTTGTAACACGTTGAGAGTTCCGCTGAATTCGTGTTTATGAGTTGCCTTTGATGGAGTTATAGAAGTGAACGTGAGGCCATTATGAGTACCGGATGTGGAGGCCATCTAACTTCGACTGTAAATAAGCTCGCGACTGCGTGGAGTAAGGGCGCAGACACACTAGTTATATGTATAGACTATTCAAGTATTTATTTTGCAATCATAATACATACATTCTTATAATAGTCCAATCATTTTGTTCAAAAATATGATGTTACCATACCTGGAAAGTTTTGAGGTAGTTTTGGAAATGGGTACCTACTTAATTACAGGTTTCGATTTGCTTGCTCTTTCTGGATTTCAACTTCGCCACCTCTTATCTTTGCCACTCGCGCCGGAGCTAGAGATAGGAAAACGGTAAAACTTTCGATTTTTTCAAAAAATTTCAAGAAGTATGAACACTAGCAGTTCATTTTATAAAAACATTTATGAAATTATTAGGTTAGATAGGCTAGGTAGGGTTCTTTTTTATTTAAGTAGTATGTACGTGCAGTAAAAGCGCAAAATATTTATTATTATTTTAAATTTGAAGTTGATAGCTTCGGTAGTTGCTGAAATCAACTACCGAGGGGAAAAAGACGGATAGAAAGAGATCATAAGAGTTTCGTTCCCTAACGACACCCTAACCAGAGGTAAAAAAGATGGACAGAGTGAGACAAAAAACTGCTATAGGCGCCATTTTACCACTATAGCGGCGCGAGTGGCAGTGTTGAAATTCGGAAAGAGCACATCGAAATATATAAAAATTACTCATTTTCAAAACTGCCAGAACATTCCAGGTAACATTATCTAGCCGTTTGTGATTGAAATGACTGTACTTTGACCACGACGTGTGTGTGGATATTAATAAGTATTTTCTAACAATAAACTTAAATAACTTATTCTATTTGGCACCTTTATAACTTTTTGGAGTGCAATATTTCTCTTAGTCAACGGCTGTTACCGGCAAAGTGTAGCCACGCCCTAAAGAAACTCCAAAATTATTGTTTCAACCGGATGTTCTAGTTTGTTTGCCGCGAAATCACGTAGATACTGCACTGCAGAACTAAATTATCTACCTATCTGAAGCACAAACTCATCTAACTACATTTGTTTGCCGCTAAATTGTTGAAATTTTGCGTACCTTCTTATTAATTTACATAACATCTCTGCCGAATGAAAGAGATAGACTTCTGCATAAGACCAAAGTTTTCCAAAAAAAAATAATCTAAATTACATTCAAACAATTTTGATTGTTATCAAACATGGAAAAAAATTAGAACTAGTATTTAAAAGAATTGAGCTAACTACAGACATATACAATACACAAATTTTAATTGAATTTACTGTGTAAACTTGACTGTTGTGTAAATTTCTCAATGACAATAATGGCTTTATGTCTGACTAAATCTCATAAAAATTATACATATCTTCATTCAAAGTGGGCTCAACATAGATTGTTGCAATTCAGCTACATCAGCATAGTTTATAGGTCGTTCGTGGACCCTCTAGACTAGTTGCCCAGTGCCTGCTGGCCCTTTGATGTGGAGAGCCACCTGAACCTTTGGCCTTATTCCGACGACATCTTATACAACGGGCTTTAAAGCCAATTATGAGTTTAGATAATTAGGATTGTTAAAAACTTTTGAAAACGTTGTAACATTGTATTCTTTGTTTATTGGGAAAAAGGCGTCAAAAGCGTCTTGGGGACGCTTTTGACTGGTATTGATATGGATCGTTGAGCTACATCTAGATTGCTTACGACAGTTCACAGTTGGCTGACTATTCAATTGTAAATACTAGTTCACACGATATTCTTTAATAGTTAAGTGAGATTGTGGGCAAACGTTCAACCATAAGCAATAAAAAAATACATAAAACACTTTGTAACGAAGCTCACAATTATTAATAATAAAGATCATACTCATATCATAGAGCATCATAGATATATCATATCATAGATCTACCTACATCTATTAAACACGAAAATCCGCTTCCTTTATGTTCTATGAACATTACATACATATCTTTCTTCAGTCATAAATTGTTAGCTTTTATTGTTTTTTTTTTATATTTATAAATGTTGATATGTACCTATTATGTACTGTATTAGTATATGTATTTTATATTATGTATTGTATGTATATATTATATATTTAAGTAATTCGCCACCGTTTATACGAGCACAACTGCTTCTTGTCCATCCCAAGGTTGTCTGGAAGAGATTGCTCTTAGCGATAAGGCCGCCCATTGAGGAACTCTATTATCTATTTTCCTGTATAATTTGTATTTTCTTGGTGTGCAATAAAGTGTATTGTATTGTATCATGCCCACACGTACATATCTGTGGATAAACTTCCTCCGGTGATGTGTAAAATTTAATAAAGCTACGGCAAAGTTGCGAAACCACGGCAAATGTAAATGTTATAACGATCCCTCATCGCGACTCACCCACAGGCTGTGACTCCGCATAACATTGTTGCCACTTCCGAAAATAAACATTCAGACCCGCACCAGGTAACCAAAAGGCATGTTATTATGTTATGTCGGAAATTTCGTATACTCGCATAATTCCTCAACCCAAATTAAGTTAACTTCAGCAGGTTCACAAATGCATGTAGCGAACAAAGCTACGTATAAATTGAATTAGTGGGTACCTTCCGAGCTATCGCTCGTGTGACGAAGGCTGCGACCGACTACTCCACCCGTCTGTCAAAGGATATAACTACGTACTACATCCTTTGAGAGACTACGACAACGAAGACACTAAATGTGGTTCATTATTGATTTACGACCGCCCCGAGTGGCTTCGATCCAATTATACCCAGCTTAATTCACATTACGCAAACAATAGAAGTTTTATAGTCTTGTTTATTGTGCGAGACAAATTAATTGCCTTTCCGATTAACTGAATCTATAACTTCATTATGAAAGTAATAAAATGTGACAGAGCACAATGAATCCGAAGTGGAAATTAAGTTTCCCGGTGACCGCTGACCGGATTCATTTAATTTTTACCCGACGACCAAAGGACGAGGGTTATCAGTAATAACTTCGATTTCTTTTGTCCATCATCATCATCATTAGCCCGTACACGTCAACTGCTGAACATAGGCCTCCCCCAAACGATGCCACGAATAGCGGTCCTGAGCCGCCTCCATCCAACGACTCCCTGCGACCGCTACGATGTCGTCGGTCCAATGAGTGGGAGGTCTTCCCACACTCCGTTTCGCATAGCATTGCTACTCGAGAACCTTTACTCCCCAATGGTTATCGGTTCTACGAGCTATATGGACTGCCCATCGCTACTTCAGCCTGCTAATTCTGAGAGCTACGAGTATGTCGGTAACTTTGGTTCTTCTACGGATTTCCGTATTCCGGACCCTATAACGTAGAGAAACTCCGAGCATAGCTCTCTCCATAGCTCGCTGGGTGACTTTGAGCTTATGCACAAGGCAATTTTTTTGGTCACAGCAAGCAAATTGCACAGGATTGCTTGATGTAGAGCACAGCTAAACTCGCATAAATAATGGTTTGTGCTATACTCGAGCTTAGTGACAGCGGCAAATTATGTCAACAAATCCGAATAAAACAACTTTAATTCACTTGCTTGCAAGTTGTAGTAGGTGAATGTAATAGTTTAAAACGTCGAAGAAAGTATCCCAAATTAACAAGTACCCTAAACTGTTTATAAAAATCAATTGATTGTTTACATTTCTAGCAGCGATATCACTATTGAGTACCTAACAGTGTCTTGCGGCGATCCTCTAACTTTGATGATAAAATGCTTAGATAGGTACCTACTAACTATGGTACCAAAATCGAGATGATAAAACAACAAATAATTGTTTATCTTTCATTGAAAGCTTTGTCTTCAACACCATTATCTATCTCGAATTTGTTTACCTGCAACAAGCAACTAACTACCATTATTAAACCTTCATTTATTTATTTATTTTATTTTACGTTTAAGAAAACTTACAGCCAGTCTTTTACAATACGGTGTTTGTTTAAGCTAACATGCATGGTGTACGCATGATATTATGCTAAAAGCTAATTACAGGTTTACCACTCAGAATAATCTTTCAAAAAGTTTTTTCTATTTCGTTGAATTGTAGTGCATCGACTGAAACCTCTCATACATAAGTAGATTATCCATTTCAACTCGAGTGGAAACAATAAACCGAGACGGTATGATACGATTTTCCTGTCGATAAATCTTGATATATTTCCTACAATGGCTACCTGTTAGAATCATTTGTTCATAGTAAGTAAATCAAATGAAAACTATTTACGAAACTATATACGAGTATGTACATATATTTTTACATATATTTAGTTTTAAAGCTCACTCATAGACACACGGCCCCGACATGCATTTTTCCGAGGCCAAAACTAGCCTTTTATTATGTATAGTAGCGACAGTGGGTAGCATTTTCAACTTTCATCCCCTATTCCCTTTGATATTTTACCCCCTTGAGGGTTAAATTTGTAGAAACTTTAAATTACATTCTTATTCATATCTAATCAACAGGCTAAAAAAATCTTTTAGTTTTAAAAATTACGATACCTCTATACAACCTTTCAACACCTCTTTTAACCTCTTACAATCCTTTTTTCGTATTAAAAAGTAACATAAGTCCTTTCTCAGAGTATCTTTGTACCAAATTTCATTTAAATCGGTTCAGTAGTTTTGGCGTGAAAATGTAACAGACAGACAGAGTTACTTTCGCATTTATAATATTAATAAGGATAAGACAGTAGCCTTTATCCTTTCATACTAGATAGCGTACCTCCCTACTTTTCTCGAGGTTCCGTTCTGCCATTTAATTGAAAATGTAACACACAGTCAGAAAAACAGAATTACTTTCGCTTTTATACTATTAGTAACTTATACCAGTATGGCTATGGCTAACTGATAGTTACATAATAATAGTGTAAAAGCGAAAGTAATAAAACCCAGTTTTACTCAAAAGAGGAAGAACCTACTTAAATGCGATTGTAAACTGGAGACAAAGATAATAAGCAACTACCGGCCCATCTCACTTGCAACCATTATAGCAAAGGTTCTTGACAGCTTGCTTAACTAAATTTTCTTGCAGCATGTCAATCTACACGATGCTCAGTTAGGTTTTAGGGCCGGACTGTCTACGGAGAGTACAATTCTGTCTCTTAAGCAAACTGTCATGCAGCGATTTATAAAATAAATTCGCAAAAGGTGTCCACTTATCCAAAAAAAAAAACTTTTTACCTTTAATAATTTGATGGCATCTTCATCAGACGAGAGGTCCTCGAAAGGTCATTCATTATAATGAAGAGCTTAAGTTGCTTCAGTCCTAATAAATGGATCTCAGAGTCAACATCGTTAGTAAATCTTGCTAACACGATTTTTCATTCCTTAAGACTTACAACTTTCTTGTAAAATGTTGAACAATTCCTTGTTAGGTAAGACTTTACTTTTTTTTACTTCTTTACAAACTTGGCAAAGTGAAGACTGTTTAATCCTTGTATAATAGATTTAAAGATATTCCATAGAAGATTGTACTGTACCAGTAATGTTACTGCTCAACATCTTTTCATTCATAAAAAGATGAGGAAATAAACCCAAACTATAATTTTTATGATAAAATACATTTATTAATAAATAATAGAACAATCAAATAACAGAAACATATTAGAACTAGTATTAACAATGAGGATCCGTAACGTTTTTAGTTGAGAATGCAGATTTATAGAGCTAAGAAATTATTAACATAAAGTGCAAAAATTTTTGTTCTACTACAAAAATTAACGAAGTTATGACCAAATTACTAGCGAAGTTCACCGAGTGGCCCGCCGCGATAGCTGTGACGTCACTTAGTCCGTCGCGCCAGTTAGCCCTTGGCTGTGATAAGGCGCGCAGTGTTTTTCTTGATTAATTGTGGTTTTAAAATAAATTCAGTGTCCAATTTGTGTACGAATCACCTTTATTACTATGTATAAGTATTGTATAGTACCAAAATGTACAAAAACTTCTATTAAAACGCCAGGAAAACAATTTTTTTGCGTACCGAGGGACACAAAGCTACGCAAAAAATTGAATTTCGTTGTAAAATGAGATGATAAAACTCCACTTTCTGTCTAGACCACAAGACATTGCTGTGAAGATCATTTCGATGTACGTACCTACATAATAATATACCCCCCTTCCCCCCAAAAAACTCCCCCCTTTTAGTATCTCCCAAGCGGAGAAACTTTTAAGAATTTCCTTTTTGGGTCATGTAGGGGATAAAAAATAATTTTGAATGCGAAAAAAATATTTCCCCCAATCCCCCTCTAGACCCCCTTTTTATAAAAAAAATCGAAATTTGGCCTAATTTTGAACTTTTTTTTCGGGTGGATTATTGCGGCCTATATGTGACCCCCAAACGGCTCCCCAGAACCCTTTTTCCTTTCCTGAACTCAGGGGAGCATTGCGGCGAGCGAAGCGAGCTGTGCTGTGGCCCACTAACGCCCCCCAATACCCCTTTTCCCAAACCCAGGGGAGCATTGCGGCGAGCGAAACGAGCCGTAATGCGACTACAGGGAACAGCACGGCGAGCGAAGCGAGCCGTGCTGTGACCCCCAAACGCCCCCCCAGAAACCCTTTTTCTGAACCCAGGGGAACATTGCGGCGAGTGAAGCGAGCCGTAATGCGACTACAGGGAACAGCACCCCCAAACGCCCCCAGTCCCCTCGAACCTCCTCTCCCACCAAAAAACTGATATGGGTATCGTTTTCGAATAAGTCAAACACGTAGATTACAAAAAAGTTGTCCATTTTTAAATCCAAGATGGCTGACATTTTAGCGCAGTTATCACTCTTGGGTATTGATTTTGACAAAATCTAAAACGTAGGTTACGAAAAGGGGAACTAAATAAAAAAATAAACAATAAACACAACCGCCGCGAGCAGCTTGCGCACTCCTAAAAACTAGTTACTCTATAAAATTGTACTTACTTATATAGAGCAAGGTGAAAAGATATATTGGCGGATCGATCACTGTAATTTTTGTAGTTTCCAACCACGGATTTCAGCGCTGGTGAACTTGGAATGATTACCCAGGTAATCAAAAACCATGAACGAATCAACTTTTGGAATGTTATCTGATTGAGCTTGCACAAAACCAGCTTCTACTTTATTAGTACCTACTCATATTTAAGTACGTTTTAACTGAAATATTACAAAATTACACTCTAACCAATCTAAACAACACTCTAAGTAAATAATTTGCCAAAATAATGACCAACCGCGTCGCCGCTCCACACCGGCTGCGCTCGGTTCGGGCGAAGTGACGTCACACGCACCCGCGTACATTGAATTTTACCGGCAGGAACGACGTAATGTTTATTACTTAATATCTTCATACGTAATGGTCCGATTTAGATAATTCAAAAAAATATATAATTCTTATGTCATAAAAAATAACGTGGATAATAGTTCTAATGAATTTGCTTTAACTTTACTTATCCTCGTTGAAACAATTGAGCCAACTGTAGACTGTTCTAATCTAAAAGTAGCTCGACCGGTTCACATCAACGCCAGATAAAATATTATAAAGCCTGGCATAATAAAATAAAAAATACAAAAAGAGCTAGTTTACTAATCCAAAATACATATATCAAACTTACTGAATAGTAATGCCAACCACAAATCATTACTTAGTACACTCACTCCAAAGCCTTTCTTAGCGTACACATGAAAACGAAATGGTACCATTTATTTTTGATTTACGATCCCCGATAATTATCGAATTCCGATTGGTTTTGTCGCTTTTCTTTTTTTAGGAGCGATCTGTACAGTCGTTTGTGCTATTTACGTTACACGCGACGCGTATTTTATGTCTACGCAGGATAATAAAGTATCTGGCAAAAACAGTTTTCTACTCTTATGTACATACCTATGTGTGTCAGGGGATGTAAATTATGGAGCTTCGATGGTATTCAATTATAATTATGTCTTATTTATCAGCCATAGGTCGGAATAATCATACATTTTGACAATTACAATTACAAAACTCTTTATTGTTGTACACCACAAAGATAAATAAAACACAGACTTTAACATAAACAAGTACAATGGGCGGCCTTATTGCTTAGAAGCGATTTCTTCCAGGCAACCTTTGGATGGATAGAAAATTTACTATTTAAGAAAAGCAAGGGTGCTTACAACATCATTACATAAAATTAAAATAAACAATAATGCCCCTATTATAATATTAACCTTAATCTGTGGCGTCGTATGGGGGAAGCCTATGTCCAGCAGTGGACATGTATGGGCTGATATGATGAATATTAGCCTTTATTTAACAATCTTTTACGGCTAATATTATACATAACTAGCTGCTGCCCGCGCCTCCGCTCGTGTTTTATCGGGATAAAAAAGCCTGTATGTTATTCGAGGTTCCAAACTATACCCATACCAAATTTCAGCCTAATCGGTTCAGTAGTTTTTGCGTGAAAGAGTAACAAATATCCATACATCCATACCATCCTTAGAAACTTACTTTTAATATTAGTAGGATAGTAAGTAGGATAGGATATAATATATATTTTATCGTATTGACATTATTCAGTCTGGTACGATTAGGTACTAAGCCAATAAAGCCAGTTCAATTCTCTAGAGCTATCCTCCAATAGAATATTCTCGAATAGAAACATCCGGTGCAAGATCTCAAGCAAGAGCTTTCGAATGAAATCAGATAAATCGCTTCAACCATCTGCATTGTGCCTAGAGTTCAATGAAGCGAGAACTGACCGAGATGTCTGCTGATTTATGTAGGTACCTATAACTAGCGAAAATATGAGTTATTCGCAACGTCTCATGAGAGACGTGCTCATTCCCAACGTATCACAAAAATAGAATTTTTGTAATAAAATTGCCGTGGCGATAGCAGCGTAAGAATCCCACAAAAAAAAATACGTTTTTTTTCAGATTCGTACAGGTAATAAGAAGCTAGAGGACTTACGATTGTACGCAATTGGTAACACCAGAAAACATATTCGTCTTCTGATTCGCCAACGTCGATGACGTAGCTTGTGTCACCCACGTGACCATCGTGTATCGGAATGCCATACCTGGTGAATTATTATTATATCATGACATATCCCAGCTTTTACTTTATTAAGAGTACATTCATAAACATACACTCAATAGATTGAGAAACTTCTCGTATTATGTACAAACCTACATTTAAATATGAGTGAACCACAGAAATCTAACTGTGTGTCTAACTGGAGTAAACCGATTTCACTAGTTAAGGACTATATTACATGTTACCAATCTATTATGTTACCTAAAAGTATTAGGGTGGATCAAGATCAAAGTTTATCAATTACCGAGCAGGATTACGAAGTAACTAGGTATTTACCGAAACAAAAGGCCGGCTCATATCCAATTTGCAGGTCTGATCCCGCACACTTATCTAAGACACAAGCAGTTTAAGTAAATTTAACAGCAATTTGCAGTATGTTAACTGTACAAAAGCTTATTGCCGCTCTACTCCAGGGCCCTTATTCGCTATGACACGAACTCTATGGCTATGACCTTATTCGTATGCAACTAAGCGCGTTACGTTGCGCGTTTTTGTACTGTCTGTATGACGATCATCATTTAAAACATCGCAAATACGCTTCAAATAACTCTTTAAAATAACAAGCTTGCCTAGAGAACCAATAGGCCTTACCTAAGCCATATGTTGGTCTAAAAAAGTTGGGCAACGCTGGTTTTTCTGGCAGGAAATTTGGATAACCGAGTTAGTATAGCATTTCTTTATACACAAATAGTAGCAAAAAGTAGAGCTTGCATTAGCTTATTTTATTAGCTCACATAACCCGTTAAGCCTTCATGCGATTATGGGCATGGAATATAGCGAATACGGACCCAGTTACAGTGAGTCCGGATGATATTGCTAATTGGGTTTCCTAGCTGCCGGAAATCGTATAAAGTTCAACTAACACGGCAGAAGCCTTAGGGCGACTCACATTGGCCATTGAATAGCCGTTTCACAGAATTGCAAGAACCACACACTCCTGGTTTCCGTATGCAAAGTGGTACATGAAATGCTGGAAAGTTTCGGCAAATTAGGACAATTATTAGATCTGAGACAAGTTCGAGCTGATTGATAAAATGTTTAGGCAGAAATTAACGTGTATTTTTAACCGATTTCATAAAAGAGGAGGTTCTCAATTCGACTGGAAGTTGATTTTTTTATGTATGTCTGTTACGCGATATTTCCGCCACTTACGGACAGATTTTGAAAATGCTTTCACTATTGCAGAAAAAATTATCCCGAGGTGGTCCCATAAAAAATATCTGATAAATATTAATCCCCGTATTTATCCCCATAACTTAAAAACAGTGTGATAGTAAGGGAATTTGAAGTCGGTTTATCGTTTTTTAAAACACGCCAAATTTGCCTATGAACTCAGCATTTGTTTGTTGATTTAAGCCATCTATCCTTTCGCTATACTGCACAGTTTTGTTATCAACTTTGAATTCAAGGTTTTATTAGGTGTAATGATAATAACCTCTTGTGAATAGGTCTTTACAACTGGCATAATCCAATGTGATTATACCGATCTGTAATTGCGAAGGTGCGTGTGACAGTTACGATTACTTGTGAGCGCCATACGCCATGTTGGCGGCAGAAGATTAAACTGAAAGCCCACAAAGAGATGGCTGATTGAAATGTGAGATTCGTAATGACAAGATTATTTTGTGAACATGTTGGAATTTTTCAGGAATGGGTTTTTATGTGGAGTAAAAATTTTTATGTTAAAGATAATTACAATCAAATAATTGAAAAATATTAGAACTTGTATTTAAAATTGAAACAATACATATTATGAGAATATCTGCAGACTGTTGCAAACAATCTACAGGTAGCTCAACTGGTCCATATCAATACCAGTCAGCAGCGTCCCCGAGACGCTGGCTGCATTTCCCCGCTGTATGGCAATGCTAATGCGCTGCGCCAGATACTCACCAGCTCGTATAGCAATAACTATGAATGGAGTAGGTTATTTTTGTAATATAATAGTTTCGCATGAAAATTCATTGTATCTCTTAGTCTGAACATTTGCATATTGTTTATAGCATGCAATTTTTATTTATTTCTGATATCCTTAATTCCGATTTGAGCGCCATTTCAACGAAAAGTATACCTTAACGTGCAACTCTAAGACGCAGTTCTTCATACATGTTTTTTCATTGCAATTACCGATGCTACGCCACCGTAGTACGTTGCTACGCTTTGTGTTGCTACGCAGTAGAAGAAAAGCTTCGTCGTTAACAGAGTTAGGAAAATAAAGGTTTACCCTCGCAAAAGAAAAGGTAAACGATTATACTTGTATCTCTATATTGTTAAACCTCTTAACACAAAACGTAAACATTTACTTAACATGTGTGACTGTGTTTCTTTACATAACCAAACACGTGTACCTACTAAAGAGCATAATTAAATTTGTTTCTACGCCGGCTGTATTTTGGTAAGTTTTTGAAAGGGTTTTGATTCTCATCAACAAAGTAAATGTTGATATAGAAGTCACTGTTATTTTCTGTGAACTTTCAGTTTCGACACAAATCTTTAAAATTTGTTTTTTATGTACAATTATGTTCTAAGAATTGCAGTTACATAATCTTGTTAGACAAGTTGATACAATGTATTACCAGTATTGGTGTGCAATACAGAAAACAAGAATTACACAACTTGAATTTAATAAGAATGATATTTTGAGTTGTATAGTGTGTAAATTTTGTTTTTATACTTTTTTTTAGTACAATTTTTGATTGTGTTAATAAATAGGTCGGAGATTGCGCGTGATCGAACCTACTGGAAATATCTTGGCCTACATTCTAACAAATACAAAATAAACAGATGATCCGAGGGACGTAGGAGTTAGAGAGTTTACGCTTACCTACGGAACCCTAAAACAAATTTTATATACCTAGCAAGCAGAATGAAGTGACATGCCTTAAACCGCGCTCGCAAATTGCGAACTCATTGTTTGCGGAGCACAAACATTTGCGGGAGCCCGTTTCCTTCCAAGCACAAAGGAACTCCATTTAGTAACCAAATAATTTTCATTGCCTTTTATTTTAAATTACTTACAGCCTTTGAAATGGCAATATTATTCTAGCTAAACCAAATTTTCTAGAATTTTGGCTAGACATTTTCGTCGACTCGACTGCAGTACCTCGGGACACCGAGGACGCCTGGGGAGGCATGCACCGGCGTCAGCGAGCTGCTGGCCTTCCTGGAGGACATCGGGTGGTTAGACTAGCAGCCCCCACCCGACACGCAAAAAGGGCCCACCTGTGGCCTAGTTGCGAAAAATAGTCCAGAAACAAGTAACAAGTAAGTAGACCTTTTCGTCCACTCTTGTTCCCAAACCTCGATTTTAATTCTAACAAGCTGCGCCCGCGGCTTCGCCCCCTTTGAATTATTTTTATTGCGCGGAACTCTATTTTTTATAATCTATATCCTATTCCGGACTGAAATAAATCCAACAAAACAAAACTCATTAGAATCGGTTCAGCCGTTCTCTAGTTATAAGTGTTGTAACTAAAACGACTTTTTAATATAATCAGAATCATTTATTCATATAGATATCAGGTACAATTTATGTTCTTATTATAAATAGTAGGTTTCACTGTATCTTACCCTAGGGGCGTATGAATAGTTATATATCTAAATTTAATTATGTTATACTAAAATAAAATGAGGTTTGATGTAAGTACATCAAACCTCATTTTATTTTAGTGATATAAGTATATCACAATAAATTGTTTCAATAAAATGTCCCTAATCTATCTAACATCCACAATTTCACATTCGATTTTGTAGAGATTTTGTATTTATAACAATGTCAAAAATTATTTCAATCTCTTGTCAAACCCTTAATGATTCTTATCACAATAGTCCATAAACTCTTTAGTGTTATAAAAGCAGTTGTCTAGAAGCCATTTTGTCAGTTTTTTTCTTAAATAGAAGAAATGGGAGATCTTTAAATGAGTTGGGTAATTTATTATACACTCAAATGATGATGTAAGATTTTTTTTTTGTAAATGTCAAGCTCAAATTTTAGTTGATAAAGCTTATATGGATTTCTCTTTTCATATTTTGTTGGAATTATGTCAGATCGTTTGTTAAAATAGTCAGTATTCGTTCTAATAAACATACATAGCTCCCGTATGTACATGCTAGGCAATGGGAGAATGTGAAGTTCTTTGAATAGCGGCTTGCAACTCTCCATGAACCAAACCCCAAAGATAGCTCTAATACACTTCTTTTGAACTTTAAAAGTTCTCTCTATATCGACTGAGTTCCCCCACAGCAAAAGACCGTACGAAAGAACAGACGAAACATAGCCATGGTACGCCGTAATGGCAGCTTCTTTTGACACTGTTAACCTTAATCTATTCAAAGCATACACGAACCTATCTAATTTGTCACAGACGTTAGATACATGTTTCTTCCAGTCACAATATAGATAGATGAATGACTATATTTTCAGGGTTTCGTATCTCAAAAGGAAAAACGAAACCCTTATGTTCATTTTGTTCTCCGTCCGTCGGCCCATCCGTCAACCCTCTTTTCTCAGAAACTAGCTATCGAGTTAAAATTAACAACAAATATGCAGGTCCGTAACCTCTTGGAGCCGTGGTATAAATCAAACTTCTAAGTCAACGCAAATCAAAAGTTACAGATGTTTAAGGCAATTTTTTTTTAAATTTCCTAAGAAATCACTTGCACACAAAACCTATAGGGTACTTCCCGTTGACCTAGAATAATGAAATTTGGCAAGGAGCAAGGTACAAGTAAACGGGAAAATCCGAAAACAATTAATTTGTAGTTTATATTGGCAAAAAAAATTGTTAGCTATCAGTACCTATACTTACGTCCCGTTGACCTATAATCATGAAATTTTGAAAGAAACAAAGTCTTATTATTACGGAACCCTCAGTGCGCGAGTCAGACTCGCACTTGACGTTTTTATTTTATATTAGCAGTTCTTTTCATACAATTGTTAAGATAATATATCTTTCATAGGAACATAAAATGTTTATTCCCAGAAATTCCATTAGGTAATAATGGAATTTCTGGGAATAAACATGATTTTTTGCTTGAGCCTAGCTTAACAAGCAAAGTGTGTTTTAAATAAGGATGGGAATTGTTGGATATTTTGGCTACCGGTTATTAGTTGGGTATTTTGTATCAATACCGCTAGTACCAACTGGTACCCAATAACGTTACAATACTCTATACCTGTCCTGATTTCTACCCAATATATTTCTAACCGATTTGGTTAGAAATACCAAATACTTGTTGCAGCTACATAACTTTACGGGTGAACGGTCCGATAGTATCTATGCGTAGGTGATAGTTAGGTAAGTATAGGTATTGAAGCGTTGGGTAGTTATGGCTCACGGTCGGTTAGGCGCGATGCTCGCTTTGCACAGTTATTCCCTAGCGGTATGCGGATTTTACAATAGCGTTTGATATTTTAGGACCATGCTAACAGGTACTGAGTTGGTTATTGAATACCAGACTCATCTCTAGTTTTAAACCTCTGATCAGATCAGATTGGCTCACGCTATGCTCCGGGTCACCCTGAAGTCATCTGTTTTAGAAACAGCTATAAAAACAGGCTCGTACACAACTTTTCACGCACCCTTTGTCATTGTGAAATCTCCCCCACACATAAATGTATAAGAGCCGAGAACTATAAAAGAAATCCTCTTGAAATCTTAAGTGCTTTACATAGATTCACTTTCCTACCTCTACTCAAGTGAAAATTTATTGATTTTTAGAATTTTTATCTGTCTAATCCCGTAGATGAGTTGTTCCGTGTTCGTCCCACTCGGAAATCATATTCAGAGATGATTTCATTCCGCATCCGTCCCATTTAGATGTTTTATCTGCTAAGCTGCTTTCAAAGCTTGTACATTATTTTGTGAGAAATCAGTTCCAATTCCTAATAATGATTTTATACCTCTTAGTCAAACGTTTTATTTAACAAATCAAAGAGTTTTATCTTATATCATTTTGGTAAGGCAGTGAAAATGATCGTTCCTAACCGCAAGACTTATGCAATATTTAATGTAGCAATTTTTGACATGGAATTAAATTTCCAACAACCTATTAATATTTTAATGAAACAAGACTTCAAAGAGGTTGTTTTAACGGCGGAAGTGTAACCAAAAACCGATTGATTAAAACGTTTCTTAGGAAGAAACCACTAATTAAAATGCGATTGTCTGTTCTTGGTTGGTGGCGACTTTATCATTTTATATAAACTAACACTTTCATTGCCAATGACGCACATGTCGTTCTGCGAGTCCTAATACCTGCGGCCGGCCCCCCTGCGGGTCGCACCGCAGAGACTGGGCAGTGAATGCCTTAATTTTCAAGTAGGGAAGTTGCAGCACAGTGAAATAGCGATTGGAAAACACCTTAAGTACCTATAATATGTAGTATAAGTTTTATTTTATTGGATTGTTACAACAACCGCCTAAATAAACTATTAAATGGTTTCTAGGTATTACGTCTCTGATATTGAAAGTTCTAATTTTCAATATTCGACTCAAATATTCTCAGAATTTTCATACCAAGATTGGTATTTTGTATGCCAATTATGACTTGATCAACAGACTAGCTGTGTGGGTTCCCACTCGTATCTAAAATTGAATCACTTCGTCAAATTGAAATTCTGGAATTTACCAGCCAATAACACTTTACTAATTATCGATCAATCTTCATTACTTGAAAAGTTAAGCTCTCAAGCGAAAATCTTTTAGGATGAAGTTTCTAAAGCAAAACATCGGTCGACAAGTTCATTGAATTTTGAAATATTGATCATTGATCATAATTTCAAAACAAAAGTAAAGTAAACAGAACTTTATCTCTACTTATAATAAAACTGTAACAGGTCCAATTCTGTACATTGAAGATATTTTGAAAAGCCAAAAATGTTTTTTTTTTCCATCATGTCTGTCTGTCTGTCTGTATCTTGGCCGCGCATCGCTCCGAAACTACTGAACGTATTGAAGTGAAACTTGACAGGATTTGAGTTCATACTACGAGGAAGGACATAGGATACTTTTTATTCCTGATTTCAATAAGGTTCCCTTGGGAGAGGCAATGAAAGTAAAATTGCTTGGCTGCACATAGCGCCGAAACTACTAAATGTATTATTGTAAAGCAAAAACACCGAAATTTATATTTTGATTCTAAAGCTATGTTTTTTATAGAAAAACATTGATAATTTCTCTTACGGTCATTTTAATGTCTGTCAAAACTCTATTTATCGTCTAAAATGTGATAGGTTCCATATAATTGACATGAAAACTCTACGCTAATAGGGTCTTGTAAAAGTTTTTATATGGAATCTAACTAAAACCTTTGTAAAAAACGCTGGCTGGTAATGTATTCAAACCATGCAATTGGAATTTCGGAGTTTAAAAACTCTTCGACTTCTCAATAGACGTATCTTTCTAATCTTACACCTAAGGTTAATAATTTAGGGATCATTAGGTATCGGTTCATTCAGAGCACAATTTAAAAAAGAACTTTTAAGGCGGCAAAAATCCTGAAAGCCCAGTCTCACCTTGTGCTCTTTCACTGCTACTCATCAATCCTCTTCTCACTCTCGTGTCCTTTCAGTCTATTTTATTGTCCTCCATTCCCTGCCATGAACTACATATGTACCGGTATTTTGTGCTTGCTTCTTCTTGTTTGTTGCGTTAATTATTACTCTTTACTTTTAAACCACGACGTATGTATATATTTTATTATTTACCATGTAGACGAAATATCGTTAACAAAGCTGAAATGTTGATGTGATGTGCCACGTCGCGCCGAGTCACATGTTTTCATTTTATAACCTATCTCCATCTTGACATTGACATAGCAGTAATTTCTGACAGTAACATAGTGTATTCGGAACAGCTCCTTCGTAGCACTTTATTTCTGACACTTTCCAACTTAGTAAAACTTTTTAAAATCCTATTGTAACTGGTAATGTTTGGAGTTCGTCGTGTCACCAAGACTGGGTCAGTCTGAAAACCAGCGCTGTTTTGTACCCTGGTGCAAACCAGCATAAAGCTGAGACTGATCCTTTTTGGCTCACCTTGGCAGCACTGACATACCTACATGAGACTAGCCTACGTGTAGGTAGGTAGGTACCTACTCTTACCCTAAGTTTAAAATTAAGTATATTTGATGTTCCTTTCTTCCGTTTAAATTGTTTGTGTTTATTTTAAACTTAGGGTAAGAGTAGGTACCTACCTACCTACTCTTACCCTAAGTTTAAAATTTAGTATATTTGATGTTCCTTTCTTCCTTTTAAATTGTTTGTGTGTTTTACTTACCTAAAAGTATGTACCTATTGTTAAGTATATTTTACTGATACCTATCTACTACAATGTCTATGTTTGTTTATTTTTGTCTTGTGCTGTCTATGTTTGTGAATCAAATAAACAATATATCTATCTATCTATCTATCGTATCATTAATAAAAATTCTAAATTTGTTCTCTTTTCTTTTCCAACCATTAGGATCTTGAATATAGAAAGAGACCTTCAGTCTCTTAACCTAAAACTTAAAATAACTTGTGCGTAGGAGACCTTCAGTCTCCTACGTTACAGTGGGACCTCAGTAGCCTCTACAATGGGAAGCACCGACAGTGGGGGCCACCGGCATATGGCCCCCGGAAGTGGGCCCCCACATTGCCCCGCAGTGGTACCCACTCATTAGTCCCCACAGTGGAGGCGCCGGCAGTGGGGCTCTCGGCAGTGGACCCCCCATATTTCCCCGCAGTGGGACCTCCAGTAGCCCCCCGCAGCACCCCCCGGCTGTGGGGCCCCACATTGCCCCGCAGTGGCACCTCAGTAGCTACACAATGGGGGGCAGCGGCAGTGGAGGCCGCCGGCAGATGGCCCCCCGAAGTGGGCCCCACACATTTCCCCGCAGTGGTACCCACTCATTAGCCCCCACAGTGGGGGCGCCGGCAGTGAGGCTCTCAGCAGTGGGCCCCCCACATTTCCCCGCAGTGGGACCTCCAGTAGCCCCCCGTAGCACTCCCCGCAGTGGGGCCCCCACATTGCCCCGCAGTAAGCCCCCACAGTGAAGGGCACCGGCAGTTTGCCCCCGCAGTGGGACCCCCAGTAGCCCCCCGTAGTTGCCCCCCGCAGTAGGGTAAAATTTCTTGGCTGCGCATAGCGCTGAAACAACAGAATGTATTCAAATGAAACTTGGCATGATTTAAGTTCATACTACGAGGAAGGTTATGTAATACTTTTTATCCAGGAATTCGTTAGGGTTCCCTTGGGAGTGGGGATGGAAGTGACATTTTGTCGGCCTAAATTGGCCTAAACTAGCGCAAAAACTGCTGAATGGATTCGAATGATACTTTTTGATTTGAGTTCATACTAAGAGGAAGGACATAAAATACGAGTCCATATCGGCACTAATAACAATTTTGTAATCAACAAAATGATTACAAAATTGTTATTAGTGCCGATAAACGACCTACTGGACAGCATCCGGTTGGTACAAAGCTCTCGCTACCAATGATGTTGCCGTCGTCCTGTTAGATCAGCACTGTGACAGGCGGGACATTGTGCTGCGTACCCGGGATGACCGCTTGCAATGCATTAGCGAAACGCACCAGGCATTTGATGCTCTTCAGTCTCTACTCGCTTATATACCTACTGTCGTGGCGAAGACGGATACAACTTTGATCTTCGACATGTGAATCCGAAAACTGACAAGACTGGATACTAAAAAAGTTTCCGAAATGCAATTCTACGCCTAGATACATTTTACCAATAAGAGAAGGTCGCATTGCTCACCTGCAAAGGTTTCGAGGTTTGTTCAACCGTTTTCTGGTGAACACTTACGCCAAAATTAAAACGGAATGTTTGTTCCAAAACTAAAACGGAGTGGTATACCTACATCAGAACAGAACAAATGAGAGAAGACTGCGCGCTGAGAATTATGTAGATCTGCGAGACGCCATGAACCAAGATAGAAATTGTGAAGATTTAGGACGATTGGTGATTCTTCCTTCCAGTTTTAGAACTGGACAATAGATGTATAGTGCCTTATTCTCCAGTAGGCACTATCAGAAGCTTTTGAAACGCATAATATACCTAGGTAAATGTGGAGCTGTGTGACGTCCAGACAACAAAATCTAGGTATACGTAAATCTATACTATACTACATTAATAAAAATAAGTAAGTTTTGTGAGGTTGTAGGGAGGAATCTCTGAATCTACTGAGCCAATTTTGAAAATTCTTTCACCTATTGAAAACCACGTTATTTGCGAGTGTTATAGGCTATATACATTAACAACTAGAAATTTTTACCAGCCAACGAAATGGGCACGGGTCAGCTAGTTAATAAATAAAATTGTTGATTGTTTGCAACAGTCTGCAGTTAGCTCAATTGTAAATACTAGTTTAATTTGTTTATATTATTTGATTGTTATTTTCTTTGTCAATAAATTATAATAAATAAAATTACAATAAAAAAATAAAAACAAATTAGAACTAGTATTTACAATTGAAACAATTGCACTAACTGCAGACTGTTACAAACAATCTACAGGTAACTCAACTGATCCATACAATACCAGTCGGAAGACACTGGCTGTATTGCCCCACTGTATGGCAATGCTGAAGATATTCACCAGCTCTCGGGTCACGCGTCGTTCCGACAATTTTTATAAAACCCGCTGAACCTCGGTACCCCACGGACCTAGGGTCCCGACTCCATGGGGAGCAATGCTTACAGAACGAAGTATAATATAAAGCTTTTTTTAAATAATTTTAAGTTGACAAGATATAAGATAAACTTAATCCGCTACGCTTAACGTCGTGGCAGCGTGCTACAAATGGCGCTGGCCAAAAATCTTCGCATGACTAATTTTTATGAAAATATTTTAATACCATTCTAGTAAAATACGTGTTGCACAATTCTGTTTCACAAAGTTCTCAAGATTCACAGTTTATGCTCTCCACATCGGTCCAGCTTAGTTACTATTCAATATAATTCAATCAATTTATTTATTTTGTGAAAATAAAGAACATTTGATTCTGTTTTAATAGATATAATAATTTGGCGAGTTTTAAAAAACGATAAACCGACTTCAAATTCCCTTACTTTTCCACTGTTTTAAAGTTTTGCGGGAATAATACTAATCTCCTGGAAATAATTTTTATGGAACCACCTCGGGATGTTCTTCAATAGTGAAAGCATTTTCAAAAACGGTTCATAATTGGCGGAGATATCGCGTAATATACATACAAAAAAACATACAGAGGAATTGAGAACCTCCTCCTTTTTTGAAGCCGGTAAAAAATTGGTTCATTAATAACTAACTCCCTATATCACATGCCGTTATGCACCGGTGATACCCGGAACCTTTGACATTATGATTAGATATTCACCTCTAGAGCTCGTGTTAGACCCACAGAAATCTAAATTATAATTATTTAATTTATGTGGTTAGACCACTGGTCAAGTGATGACGTACATTATATGTATGTATGAGCTGTTTCTTCTTGCATTGTTGCCGAATTGAGTTTTTTATGGCGAAGAAACTAAATAATAAATAAATAATACTGGACAATTCACACAGCATCATCTAGCCCCAAGCTAAGCAGAGCTTGTGTTATGGGTAATTTATTACATATGTATATCGATATTTTTTGTTACCTACACATATAACACGACCAGAACACCCTGAACTGAAATATCTGCAGATCGTACAAATATTTGTCCCGAGGCGGGAATCGTACCCGCAACCGCCTGCGTCGATAAATTCGACTCTCTTACAAGGGCGACTTATTTATGTCCATCAAAATATTTTACTTTGCTGTCTTCCACAGTTCAGCAGTTAAGTTTATTTTACAGTCCTTCGTTATTACGCTCGTGACTTTATTCTTCTGCTTCACTATTTCGGGACTAAATATCAAATATCAAAGTGCTTTATGTAAGCTCTAAAGGAAGAAATTACAGGACTTTTGGACACGTCACACAATTAAAATTACATAAGTAGAACAAGGATATAAAGTAAGTAATCACTGAGCTTTTGTTCACTTCAATCTTTTTAAGGTAAAGTAAAGAAGCGAACAAGAAACCTTTGCCTTAGGTTGTTATGTTTCGAGTTAAAGCAAAAAATGTCCCAATCTTTTTTATAATATAGAATAGATAATGCGATATTTTGTAGAAAGCCACAAAAGTTAATAATATATTTGACAGTTGGTTTGAGCATATTTTTTGATAAATTTTTGCAATTCATTTGGCGTTTTGTTGAGAAGCGTATACATTGCCCTTTAAAAGATACATTAATCTTATGTAGCCTAGTTGTGGGCACAGCGAGTTTATTCCGATTTCTAGTATTTTAATGTAGTATTTCAATTAATATCGGCACGTTCATAACACAATAACTATTGTTTCTCATACCTACAGATCATGCCTACATATCCTTAAATAAACAGCACAAGATCAAATTTCAAATCGCATTTTGGGAAAGAGGGGTCTCATTATTTGTAAGCTTATGTAAATTGTCGGTAAAATACTCAATAAGCCGTATTTAATACGTTGTAAGCCTTTATCTACAACAAGCAGGCATAGCTACCTCGCGAATGAGGGTTAACATCTGGAGCTTATTCTCTTTAGTAAAATGCATAGTTAAGGATTGGTTCATAAACACGTCAAGGGCTAAAAGAAGTATATATATAACAACGGATTTGATTATAAGCATGTATAGTGGGCAACAAATTTATTACTATATGGTATTTTTGATGACGACCTGCAAATGTTCAGACATATGCTGGATGCGGCAAGGAAGCTGAATATAGGGCGCTATGACGCTCATTAGAGGAGGCCTATGTTCAGTAGTGGACTAGTATTGACTGATGATGATGATGACGCACCTGATTCATATATCTGTGCTTATAAACGTGATCCTATTTCTGGTTATAACGGCGTGGTAAGAAACACATTTTTTCGTCCAGTCGATCTATTGCTTTGGACTTTTCCCTTGAAAAGCGTAAGCGAGATCTGTTCGGATGCCGCTTAGTATTTCGGAAGAAAAGGCAACTCAAACGACTGTTTTTATGAATATTGTTGGTTATTCTGTTTGCCATGCCACAGGCTGCGGGTCTGGCAGCGATATTTTAACTAAGCACTCTTGACAGGAAACCGTCGTCGTATTGTTTATTTAATTAAAATAAGTAAGTAAGTAAAATAAGTTATAGGAGTTAACTAAACTAAACTGTATATATCTATGTATATTGGTTTTGTTGTTACAGAAATTATTAGTAAAAGGCATTAAAATAATCTTATTGGTTCAGATACATGGTTGGCCGAGTCTTGGCGTGCCTTGACTCGTTGGTCGTTAAAGTCACTACAAACGTCGTTTTTTTTTTGGGACGGTGTTGTCGAAAACGTCGTTATCTATGATTCGGTCAAAAACATAACTACACCATGGCAATATAACAGGTAGGTTATCAATCGTTTATTAATTTGTTTTCAAATTCGTTTCAAAATTATGGACAACACGTCTGAATAAACAAACTTTTTATTTTATTTATTAAAAACTAGCTGACCCGCTCGCGGCTACTCCCGTGTGTACTAACTATAATATTCCACCATGCATTTTCTTGTCTATCTCAAAGTAACCAATAATCAGTTACCTGTTTTCGATGAACGTGGCCTGACTTTTTCCGACACTTGATATGGTATATATCATCACCAATAATAAATATATCATCACCAATAATGATGATATATTGGTAGAAATATAACGACATCGTTATATTTCTACCAATTTACACAAAACCTTGACAAATTATATACCTAAACCTTCCTCATGTGGTGAAAACAGCATGAAAAACCGTTCAGTAGATTTTGTGTTTATCGCAAACAGACATACAGACAGACAGATAGACAGACGCGGCGGACGATTTTGTTTTATAGCATGTACATACCTAGTGACATGGGAGACCATCCACTCGGATGGACCGACGACATCGTAGCGGTCGCAGGGAGTCGATGGATGGAGGCGGCTCAGGACCGCTATTTCTGGCGTCGTACGGGGGAGGCCTATGTCCAGCAGTGGACGTGTATAGGCTGATGCTGATGATGATACCTAGTGATTGAACTTACATTTTTTTAAATGTATTCGCTTAGATTAATTTTCAGTTTAGACATCTGTAATTACAAAAGTTGCAGTATAATATCCGTTTCACCTGTAGGCATACTCCTTCGTCATATAAACTTAAATTAGAATCGTCTCGAATGTATTAAACTATTTATCAAAACTAGTTAACAGCTTTGATAAACTATAAATTAAACTGAAACCTAACCGAGCATGATATAGACTGGAGAATTGAGAATTCGTGTGATAACTAGAGGTACATAATTTACATATATTTTATTCTATGAACCCACGACCAGGGTACCAAAATTGTCTATCCTAAATTCCTTAATAAAGGAGTCTTATACACCAAAGTCCTTTGGCGGCTTGGTCGGTGACACGTTGGCGTTTTCGCCAGGTTGTATCGCCGGGATGGTAAATATTGTCGGCGGCACAAAATCAGAAACTTCTGACAAGTCGTGGACTTGCCATCGAAAAATGATGGGGACAAGACGCTGACATTGTTGCGGACAAAATATATAAGAACTCTATAGATTGTCCCTCTTGTACCAAAAGGCTTTTCTTTTTTCATTGTTCCGCTACAAAAAGTTGTAATGGGCGAGCGCTCTTAGTGTGTAACTGTGACAGATATAGATTATTTATAGGTACTTACAAGAAAAGTCTGAAATCTACAGAATAGATTCTAGTTTTTTCCCTCTTACACATACCTATTCGTTGTCGGTTAATTAACATCGCAGCTACAAACCAAGCCAAACCGCAGGCAAGAACTAGTAGTCAATAAGGGTTAATTTCGCATCATTCATAAATAGCTATTTCAATGAGGGAGCTCTTAATAGGATTTTAGCGTATGAATGCTTTTTCATGTCGCGATATCTTCTTTTTCAACCTTTTGAAATGTTTTCTTTGGTTCTTTATTCCTCGGCTGGTTTTATACTGTAGAGAGTAGAGGTCAAAGCATACAATCGTACCTACATACTTTATATATACATACCTGCCGACTTTTTGATTGAAAAAGCTTGGCACCAGGTAGGTACCAAGTAGATAATTTTCATGAACTTCCGCACTCATGCACGCCACGCCAATGAAGTTCCCTAATTATTGACAGGTGAGTGCATAGACCTAGATTTTTATCTGAGTGTATAAAGACTGAATGAAAGACGTAATATTTTGTAGAATCTGTATCTTTATAAATTAGTTAAATAAAATTATCATTCATCAAAAGCCCAGAACATTGCTTTCAGTGTACCTAAGACCTAAGTATTATTAAATCAAGCGACCTCTGGTACCTCGACAACTTGCAGGTTAGTTCGTTGTTCCCTGTTTGCCGTCAAACCACATTTCAGCTCCATTGAAAACTTGATTATGCCTGTTGCGACTAGGAGGGGATTCATTCAATTCCCACTCCGAATTCTTGAGATTTAAGCAGGTGAAAACAAGGTTCGAATCCATATGAGATTAGAAATACTGTCAAACAAAATGCTGTTGTTGCCAGTTGCCAAGGGAACTCTCCCACCTCGGTATAATTATTCATAGAAATTTAATACATTGGAGCCTAGCAATTTCCCTGTTCTGCAAATTTTTGAGGTAACCTAATTCTGTATTTTTTGTAAACAGGAGTAATTAAAAAAATTAAATTAATTAATAAGCCAGTAATTAAAAAAAAATATGGACGTTTTTTATGGAAAGTGACGATGTGGCCGACGGTGTATCACGAAGGGTTCACTCTTGTCTTGAAGAGACCTAGATTGTAATTGGCAAGAATATAATAAAAAAAAAATAGAAGCAGGCAACGAGTTCCAGTCCTTAGCGGTCCGAAAGATGAACGTGGAGGAAAACCGCTTAGTACTCGGATGGTATATCCACCAGATAAGGATGATATTGTACCGTCCGTCTGCTTGACCTGGAGTGGAAGGGAGATGGTGGGATCAAGCTATGAAGTTCCTGGGAGCTGTTCCTGAAGGTTACTAGTTGACTACTCTTTAATGAAAATGTCGGTAAAAGTTTAAAGATATTTTTTTCTCAAAAAAAGACTTCATTTACATGAGAATAGTAGTTTAGCTTAGTGTAAACAATTAATGAAAGTAAAGAGAAGTTGTTATGAAGTTAGAAGTTGTTAGAAAATGTAATTCTACCTTAAAGAGCTGACTGTATCAGTGTGTGTGTGTGTGTGTCACCCATCATAAAAAAGGTTGCGTGATGAAAACGTTACCGTGTGGGAAGAAGCCTAAAAATTAGATTACAGTTTTGGGGCTTTAGAAATAAAACAAAAGCGAAACAATAGCTAAAAGTACCCAGAACAGAAATGCTCTGTCACTCGCTGTTATTCAATATCCAATTATCATCCTGAGAATTCTATCTTGAATCATTAATTATGCTGAAGGTAACCAGCTGAGAAAATCACTTTGCATTCTAAACAGTTATCTCTTGACGAAGGTGCAAGCGACAGGCAAAATGCCACCCAATTATTTATTAGTCGCTTAAATCGAAATTAAGCCGATTTATGACAAGGCTTCGCTCGCGTAGAATTCACAAACTGTAGAAGTTATAAATTGATCTTATCCATCAAAATTTTAGACTTTCAGTCCATAACATAAAAGTAAAGGTATCTTAATCCTTGCAAGCTTACGGTTTTATGTAGGTACACGAAAATCTTCATGATTTTCGTGTACCTCCATATTTCTAATCAAAAATATAAATCTACTATCTCGCCGCAAATCGCTAGACTATTTACATACCTACTAGTTCTAATTATTTATATATAATAAGAAACAAAATAGATTTTATTATTTCATGTTATGTACAATAATAAAAATACAAAATCATGATTTGGAAGTCCTTCCTAATCAAGTCATTTCCTTCTGTATAGTCTGCAGTTTTTTTAAACTCATTCTTCATAAAATATAAACAAAAATATTCACAAAATAATTTGAAAAAACTTACGTGATTTAGAAGTATTTCCAAATCACGTCATTTCTGTAGCTCGGTCTGTCCTAATAATGACAAGCATCGAAAACCTTGATGCAGCTTGTCCCATCCCTGGCCGCAAGTCACAACTTCACAAGTCCATTGCCAACCAACCGCCAACTGGCCATTATTACATTTTCTTAACTTCATTACAGAATGTTGTGTTGTGTAATACTGCTTTGCCAGGTTATTTTAAGCTTGCTGTAGTCAACTGAGCTATTAAAGTCAGTCATTTGTGGTTCTCAGTTAAACCTTCTGGTAGGCAGTCGCACAAACGACTTTTTCTGTACCTAAATGGACCCTTAAATTTACGATTACTTACAAGAAATATTGAGCAGTGTACGTAGTATCGTTTTGTGAGTGTCGAGAAATAGTATCAATATTTTGTGGTTTTATATTTATTTTCTGCGCTCTACAGTCTACAAGACGAAGTGATATTACTAGCGGATGAGTAGTTTTGCGACCATCATAAACCTTTCTAAGTAGTTTACCTACTTAAGTAACAACTTACCTACTTCTGTGACTCATGTGCCTTCAATAACGAAACTCATCATTGCAATACAGACACAAAAAAAAATGATAGTGCAACTAATCCGGCTAGAAATACTTTTCCGACTCATTTTGAGCTACTGAATTCTAAGTTAAACTTAAGATCCTGCGTAAAAAAAATGTCCGCAAGGGAAGTGTTTGAAAGGTGTTGGCGTTATAAAAATGAGGGCAAAATAAGTTTTTTGCGGAGGTTTCGCTATACATATATACGAGTTCCACCAGCCCTGGATCCGTTTTTTTGGTTCCTACGGTGTTAATAATTCTAGCCTTATGTGAATATGTAAATATCTAAGTATAATAAAGCCAGCAGACCCTCCAAAAGCGATCTAGTAGACGCGTATGAATGTTATTTTTTTTTTGAAGTTATGTAAAAAATGGTATACCTACAGGTTTTTAATTTTGACTCCTAATATCAGCAGCTCAAAATATGTACGTCGGAAAAGTATAATCCAATTCATCGCACAACCAACTTTTTTTTGTGTGCCTGTGTAAATAATAAAAAAATAATGCTGGCAATCCACATACGTAGTATCATCTAGTCTCAAGCTAAGCAGAGCTTATGTTATATATACCTTAGGTGACTGATATCACTACATATTATAAAACAAAATCCCCCACCGCGTCTGTTTGTCTGTTCGCGATAAACTCAAAAACTACTGAATGGATTTTTATCCGGTTTTCACCAATCGTAGGAACTTTCGGAAAAAGTCTAGCCACTTTCATCTATTTACTAACTACTAACTTTCTAACATTTCGCCATAGACTTCATACATAGATTTTTCACTTAATTCAACTACAAAAAAGTCCCCGATGCAATTTTTTGTTTTGTGGTTGTTGCCTTTAGGTAGAGAGATAATTATTTACCTACCTACATACAGAGTGAATTTGTCGGAGGTTTTATTAATAATTAATCATTTTATTAAATAAATTTCCGGCACATATCTTGAGTGTCGGAAAAAGTCAAGCCGCCTCCCTGGGAGGTTTCATACTCTTCAAAATGCTGCCTTTGAGATATAAGAAAATAATGCAAGGTGGGATATTGTTCTTGTTCACACGGGCGTAACCGCAGGCGGGTCAGCTAGTACATAATACAATACATTACGAAATTTTTATTTTATACGTAGAACACTCGGACAAACAAGATCTGCTTACAATTTATTTTATTTGCAGATCGTACAAACAACCTCCTGCGTCGCAGGCGAACCTTCGCCCGCGCTGCACATCGTGCGATTGTGATCTGTCCAGTGCAATTTCGGACCAGTTTTGTAGGTTCTCTTCCTGACGGTTATTGGTGTAGACATAGAGTAAAAACTCGCTGCTATCTCAGCAGAGGGATAGTGTCATTCAACAATTTGACAACCTGTGTAGCCAAAAACCTATCTATGTGTGCTCTGACACGTAAATACAGTGATGTGACTCACACAATCATATGATTGAATGTTGCAACTTGCAAAGTTGGGTAATTTTCTAATTTTCACTAACAGGTGTGTGATTGATAATTCTAATGTAATTACTTATTGTCATTAAAAAAGAATCAATTAAGAGAAGCGCTTTTGCGGCCACAGATTATGTCATAGTCATAGTATTTATTGATACCAATTTTCAATTTGAGTTTACAATTTGAATACTCTCAGTATATCGTTGAGTGATTTTAAAGATTCTAAAATGTTAATTTTCCCTTGTAGATGTAAATAAAGCACTATGTATCATTAGGGCAAAACTTCGCCCCAACACGTAAGTTCAGATCCAGGGTGGATTTATTTCTTTACTAATTTCATAAACTAAGTAACAAAATCGGGGTAATTTTTCCCGCGTGCATAGCAACATTTTCACGAAAATATAGGACAAAAAAAAAACTATTTATTTATTAGTTTGAGTGACTGTTTTATGCAAAATTACAGATATTAATATTTGTACCTACCAGTGAAATTAAACTTTTGTAGTGTTATTTTTCATATCAGTAGTGTTTGAACACCCTTTTACCGCTCAATACACCATTGTAATATTTCTATGTGAAAACTGCATTCCGCGCCATTTGATGTATTTTTGTTATGTTCTTGTAATTCGAACCGTTAGTTCGAATTACAAGATGGGCCGGTATCGGCCTTTTTCTTGGATGTACCTCGTTTATGTCAACTGCTATTCTGAGCCTTATAATAATATGGGTGTTGATAATTTGCTGAAGCTTCATGAAATTTCGTGGAACAATTTGGTTGTTTCGAAATAACAATCACACAAACGCCACCGTACTACAAAGGTACATACATAGATACATAGATACGTTGTAATAGATAGAACCCATCCGCATTCATTCATTATTATTGATCAAAAAACTAGCTCTGGAAACTCTATTTACCCAAGAAACGTGATTTCAGACCGATCTGAGTTCGAATCGAAATTAAACTGGACTCTCCCAGTAGGTAAATTGAATTAGTCACTATTTCAATGTTATTGAATGGAACCAGCTTATTGACTCACAAATGAATAGAGCTTCCATCTTAGATTAGATGTTATCAGCTGTGTAAGTATAGGAAAGGAAATCTGACTAAGACGAACGACAAACACGATGTCGTCAACAGCGCGCCATTTTTGTTCAGCTTAAGCCAACTCTTACGATTAGTTGAAATCATCTAAAACGTGAGTATCATTAAAAAATAAGTAAAGTCTATTCAACGGAGCAAAAGAATAACGTAAACAACCCTTAAACAAGGTTATTTATTGTACAAACTTTCAAGTCACGGACTACGAATAATTCATTCTATCGTTTTTATATATTAATACGTCTTCATATATTTTTTACTACTTTTATACTACGTAACGAACTTACTTTTTATTGATTTAAACCGTTTTAGGCCAAACAATAAATTGATTTCATGAACAAATATTTTAAGACAGCATGATAATTACACTAAAAAGAACCTAAAAAAAACAAGGATAATCAAACTTTCGTTGCATTTATAACCCTACTGAATAATAATGAACACTAAAATTAGCCAATTTACGTGGTGCTTTTAATTTTGGTCGGGTTTCACACAGCCACCATCTTTCTTACTTTTGGTTCATCGTACTCTCTCCGATAATTTTTAACCTTAAGTTTTTGATGTCATATTGTAATGTCATCTATGATATTTGTACTTTTCTTACTTATTTTTGTAAATACTCACTTGAAATCGAAGATATCAGTCTGTTCATACTAATGTGGATCTTTGATCTGTGTACTTTTATATAAATACCTACTCATGTAGGTAAAAATTAACTTGGAATCGAGGATTTGAGCTGGGTTCGAACCCAGCTCCCTGAATCTATTCAGAGCTTCAGAAAATTATTGTCTATGGAAATTAAAATTATACTACGGTATTTCTTCGCCGTTTTTTGTTTCGAATTGAAATCGAAAAAAAGGCGTTGTTTTCATAGACAATGCATCTTACCATTCACGTAGAAAAGAAAACATACCAACTTCTGCTAATAAAAACTGTGAATTGAAAGCCAGGCACAAACAAGTAAAAATATCGACTTTGACCATTCGGAAGGGAAAGCATAACTTATTGAGAAAATAAAAAAATAAAAACAAATATCAAAGCTATGTCAGGGATGAAATCGCCCAAGAAAAAGGAATAACAGTGTTAAGGCTTCCACCATATCACTGTGAACTAAATCCTATTGAATTAATTTGGGCCCAGGTTATATAGGAAAAAATAATAAAACCTTTAAATTAAATGAAATACTAAAATATTATCTGAAAGCTTTCAAAATATCACCGCAGAAGCATGGCAAAAGTGTATTGAACACGTCCTAAAAGAGAAAGAAAAAATTATAACTTTATATATAATTATTGATGATACTGTAAACCGTTTTATAATTGAACTGGGTGAAAGTTCCTCATCATCAAACACCGATTTTAGTGATTAACAAAACAATAATATTATTTATTTAAAAAAAAATGTATATAGATAAACTCATTGTTACGTTTATTTAGTACAATTCCTAAAATATCCATACCTATACTTCTACGCTAATATTTTAATGAGGTAACGATTATAATGTATACTTGCTAATAAAAAGATATACCTAGGCAAAAAGTGGGGGCTTCGTGTGAATTAGGTAATGTTTCTTCGTCCCATAGTATTATGACTCAGTCATAGAAGAAAGCTTAGGTTGATAGTAGACACAAACGAAGTGTACCTAACCAAAAATTGCGTCATCTGTCTATTTCATTTTCGTATATGTGCGGTTCTGTGCGTGAAAGCATATATGCAAGTTATGTACATATATGCTTTTCAACTTAACGGAACAACGCCTGTTATATGTATAACGTATGTTGATATTTGAATAAAATATAAAAATCTAAAATTCCACTTATCGTTGGTGTGCTGTTCCTGAATGCCAAAATACTAGTGTAAAAACACCGGACAAATTGTGGATTCAAGTGCCAACTGATTTAAATATGATAAAAACTTGGTTCAAAGTGGCGAGAAGTGATCCCGAACTGATCTGAAAAAAGTCGTATGTACTTTTGTGAAGATCACTTTGATGTAAGTACCTTTACAATTACCTATTTAAAGTACCTATCTTACGTTACGATAATAATAAAGTACAAAGCTTTAGTTAGTACGCTGATGTTGACACTTTTTTGTTTACACAGCCGTATGACGTAATAACATGGCGGCTACTATTTCATAGTGTTAGAAATGAGATTAAAAATACTGAAAACTTTGAATTGAAATTTAAAATTTATATCGTTGATCCAAGAACTAAAACTAATATTTTCCGACTGCTTTTTGCCTAAGCTCAATAATATATTTTTATCGGTTGGAGTGAAATAGGTACCCAATATATCTGCCAAACACTTTGGAATAGTTACATTGAGTACCCAGACTTCAAATACATAAAGGATGAATCTTCTATCCGGCATCAATAACAAAATATTGATATATGATATAACAATAAAAACAAATAATGCTGCTTCGTGCTGCGAATGTGAGCCAATCTGGTAGCCGACTAGTCTAACCAAGGGAAGCAGAAAGCTCGGGCAAACCCCCAACGCGCTAAATAAACAATGAGAAGAGGTATTCACTCAGTTTAAATTTTAAATCCAATAATAACAAAAGCGTTTCTATGTATCCATCAAATGCTTTTCATAAGAATGCATATTTTAGTAACAGGTCAGCCATGCATGACTCATATAAATAAAACTAGGTAATGTACAGCAGATGTATAGGTATAGGTACTAGGGTAGAGTTTTTTATGCAGTGACTCCCATTGAATATAAAAACAAATTGACTGCTTATGCATAATTTTGTTGTTTATTTCTTTTATTTTTTATTGATAATTTTAAGTTATGATAACTGATATGTTGACTGGCAAAGTAATATGATTTAAAAAAGCAATATTTTTTTACTTTTTTAAAGAGTGAGTTTGCTTAGATTGTAACATCGCGCCACCTATCAAATTTCACGCAAATCGGATCAATGGTTGTACAGTTATGCTCGAAGTTATTATTTCACCATGCAGTCAAATCACCCAAGCTGCCACTGAGAACTTTCGAACAGATACGGGTATTTTACGACACATTTCAATGGGACGGGACCAGGTCAAAGTACGGACTTTGACCTGGTCCCATCCCATTGAAATGTGTTATAAAATATTTATTTTGACACTAGCTGCTGCCCACGCCTTTGCCCGTGTTTTATCGGTAGAAAAAATAGCCTATATGTTATTCCACGTCCCAACCTATACCCATACCAAATTTCAGCCTAATCAGTTCAGTAGTTTTTGCGTGAAAGAGGAACAAACATCCATACGCCATACTCCCAAACTTTGACATGAATATAAATGAATAAATAATGTTGGACAATCCACACATTCATAATATAAGTAGGATAGTTTCTTCCCACTGTGGTTTTTTCGCAGGATTTTGCTAGAAACTGTGTTTGAAATTTCTTACTGAAAGAAGCGAACGAATCGAATTATAAAATGGAAATGCAAGACGATTAAAAATCAATCCCCGCAAAATATCCGATTGAAATACAATCCGTTTATTAATCTTCCAAGTAGAAAATTACAGTGTCAGGTCGATACAGTGCGCAGCGTTCGTGGCCACAATTTGCATGGTAAAGCTATGGTAAAGCTAGGGGTTAGCGGGGACCGGTGAGCCGCGCGGGGGCGGGTAAGCATTAATTAAAACTGCAATTTATCTCACTTTGTGCGCCCTGTGATACCTGCCCTCGCAATACTTATAAATAAATAAATAATGCTGGATAATTGGTGTGTGACCATCATCTAGCCCCAAGTTAAGCAGAGCTTGTGTTATGGGTACTATATAACTGATATAATATACAGTTTTTTTATTATATATACATAGAAAGCACTTATAGAATATCCTGAACAAATATTTGCAGTTCATACAATCATTTGTCCCGAGGTGGGAATCGAATATAAATAACGTTTATTTATTAAGATTTAAGACTAAAATTATTACATCATTGATCCCCAAACTAGGATAAACCTGTATCTTGGGGACCACCTTCCTTGGATTCATAACGAACCCGCAACGTCTTGCATCGCAGGCAGACCTTCGCTCAGTGCGTCACAGAAGAGGTTAATAAATACATAGTTATGGAAAATAATAAAACTAAACGTAGGTTTAAGTAAGTTTTACCTCTTTGATTTCTTTGGCTGAAAACAAAACCAGGGCTCGGGAACATTTTGCCCGCCCAAAATCTGTTGCTGCAGTAACGTTCGTAAAGCACCAAGTTTGTACAAATAATGCGTACTACTTATGTTCTTAAATATAATGCGTTTCTAATACAAAGAGAAGCTGGAACGAAGCTGTCAAACACCAAAAGTCCTGCTCTGGTGCTTCAAAGAGTCGGGCTGGTTAGGGCCGGCAGGGGGATAATGCACAATACACTCCCAGGCGAGATGTCAGTGCAGATCTCAGTTCCCCCACTTAGAATTAGAATTAGAAAGTGCGTTCGCGCATAGGGCTGCACAGTCACACCAAGATATGTAAATTCAACCAAACCTAACCATTACCTAAATCCATGCCAAGGCCATTGATGATGAATACAAAGTTGATGAATTTTGAGCTTTGTGCTTTTCAGACGATAGGGAATTTATCCTTGATCGAATATCTCCATTTACGCTTTTTGAAATTATCTTAAATTAGCTGCCCCTCGCGGTTATTTCCGCGTTTATAAACATATATAAAAATTTGAATTATTTGATCATCCCACTAACACACTGGTATTTTCCTGAATGTCTATGCGTTAATACAAATTTAATCCAAATCTTTTAAGCCGTTTGTGCGTGAAGAAGTAACAAACATACACACACAAACATACATACTTTCACCTTTATAATATTAACCTGATTACTAGCATCCATAAAAGATTAAATCTCAGGTCTTATGAACTACTTATTAATTGTGCAACAGTTTATCCTTTCGGATGAACAATAATTATGATAATTAGAATAAGTACATAATATAATAAAATAAATAAATAAAAAGAGCTTTATTTTACAATACACTGTAGTTACAAATAATAAAATAAATTGTATTTAAAAAATTATAATTATAGGCTTAGTAGATAGATAACTTATATTCCAGTTGTAAGTGTATGGACCGCCAGTGGCGGTAAAAGCCTCCTCCAAGCGTTTCCAATTTTTTCTGTTTCGATCTGTCCTAGACCAGAGGTTTCCTGCTGTCTGTTAGCGGCCTGCCTCTCTTCCTTTTTGAGTCGCGGGGGTACCAATTCGTGGTGATTTGACACCACCTGTTCGCGTTTAGCCGCTGGAGATGACCAGACCAGTTCCACTTAAGGCTAAGTATCCTTTGGATCACATCTGTAGCCCGTGTCTTATTTCGGATGGTCTTGTTCCTTATGCGGTCATTGAGTTTTAATCCTATGAAACTTTTCTCCATTCCCCTTTGGCATAAGAATAAGTACATATCTACTAAAAATTAAATAAATAGCACTTTGTTCTACAAACTGATTGAAAAAGTGGCCACCTATGTAACACAGTTGAAACAATAAATTATTCATATATCGTACATCAAAAGCTTTAAGGCCCACTCGCATGATTCTTGATTTTGTTTTCGTGGTGTAAGTATAAAACCATAAAAGGTAATTCGAAAGCCGTTCTTGTTACATGACTCGAGAGATTTTGCATGGATCATTAAATTTCATGGAGTAGCCTCTGGATTTTGCAGCTTAAGTAACTTTACCGAAACCTTCCGCAGTATTCCCCGACCTTTGAGCTTCGATACAAACTTGCTATTTACCAACGCTGCTCACGAACACTGAAAACATAAAGAGACAAACTTCGCCACGGCTATAATTCAACACGAGAAAACAATGTGTTTTCATATGGAGACGGCATTCTGTTTCTACTCCCAAATGGTGCCGCGTTGAAGCAATGTTTCTTCTAAATAGAAAAGTTTTAATTCGTTGTGGCGCCTCGCAACTCGCAATTCGGCGGTATCTACTACCTCCAGACTTCGTTTATATGTTTTGTATAAAGTCCGATAGAGTTGCTTAGATATTGTAATTCTGTGTTAAAAATTTTCATGTAACTTCTGAAATCCTTACAAGAGCACCCTATGTAAAACCTGTCTTTTGCAGATTTATCTCCATGTAGGTAATTTAACAAACGGGTTTGTAAATTGAGAAGACCGTTACCAATATTACGATAATTCTTTACATCCAAAAGAAAATAATTAAGTCTTTACATTCATAGATTAAGATCTGTTGCAATACCCACCCCAACATGAATATATACAAAACTCTGTAATATTTTTGATATGCAATAAAATATTGAGTCACTTACAGTAATTTTTTTTAACTGACTTCGAAAAATGTGAAATTTTCTTTGTTCGGCTGTAATATATTTTTTTTTGTATTTTACGCGATCCTTGAGATTTTGATGATTTTTTTGCTATTGTATATTAAATGAACTAAAGATCGTTCTATAAATTCCCAAGGTATTATTATTAGTCCAGCAAACTTAAAAAATAATGTAAATATTAAGGAATTTTAAGCATTTTTTTAGTTTTTTATAGAAGGTACTTTCTATAAAAAACTAAAAAATGGGCTGGGCATATAACATTTTAACACCCCTCAAACCTAAAACTAATTTATGTACTGTTTATGAGTGTGATTGCATTTGTTTGTTTTGTTCTACTTATTGTTTGATTTTTCTGCCGTCTTTACGGAAAAAAGCAATGTGACGAATTTACAATTATCAATATTTATAAGCGTGGAAAACACAAAAATAGAATTGTGGCGCATTTACACATACATAGGTAGGTACTTTTATTTTGTGACGAATTTATGTACTTTGTGGCAAACACAAACGTACAACTGCACATAGTAACACAGATGTCCAAAAGCCCAACCAATCGTATCGAAACACAAAATTACCCAACAAAGTAGCCATTTTCCTTACATAATTAAGAGCATGGGCCTCTAAACAGCAGAAAATGTACATAATACATCAGGAGAGCAATCGATTGGCCGGGCGGTCTTGAGGCTAGTTTGATTCATTTAGGCCTAATCCCAGCTTGAAGTATCTCATTAAGCGGTCAATTTGTTCCGAAATCACTCAAAGACTTTAATCTTGCGGGTTCAACGCCTGTCTTTATTATTATAGACTGTAGATAGACCATGGGCCGAATTCTGCGATCTAATCGCTTTACTATGACAATGGTAATGTCATAGAATCGTCCATGGATGAAAGAAACTCTAGAAAGTGCGTGCGGTACTATTTGCACGGAGGGATTGCTAGATTGGTTTCAACCTTGAGAGTTTTGACACGATTACCTCCATCTGTAGTTTCTTTGATCAAAGAAAATGTGTAATTCTGAGAAAAGAAAGAAAATAACTTTATTGGTACACAATAAAGGCACATGCAACGCTGGTTTTCTGAAACGATATTATTTTTATGGTTAAAAGATTAATTTAGTGTAATTCGGACACTCATAGTTAACAAGATGTGCCCTTAAATTTTTGTTGCATTTTAGGACAACATCGTAATTAAATTAGCACGCTGAACTCAATTGATTTTAATATTCCATAAAAGGTATTTTTCTCTATGTGTGAAGATTAAATGAGCATTGTTTTGTTTTACTTTGGAATTATTCATAATTCCATTCAAACCAACAATATGTATTTTTTCTAATTATTGTCTATAAAATATAAATTAATCGTTATTCAATAAAATTGATAGCAGGGCCCGCATTTCTTTTAAAATGTCACTGACAGAGTGAATAGTAAAATTTTAGTAAATTGAATCAACAACGTTCGTAGTTAAATTTAAAAAAAAAATATGCATGCCGATTTTATATGCGCAATCGACGTCCAAGAGATGAATTACTCAACATTTCAACAAAAAACTCCTCTACTTCGTTTAATTTGTAGCCCGACGTTGCGATGTTGCAAAACAACTCGATTACCTTCTTAGGTTTTCTATTTTGTGAGTGAACAAAAGCAACATTGAAACTTTTATTGCACAGCAATCATGGAATCAAAGTAGGAAAGACTTTTATGTTGGCACCCTACCCAGTACCCACCAATAAGATAATGACAATATACAAAGTAGACACAAGTTTTGAAACTACGTTATCACTTTGAATTGAACACTGAATGCTATTATTTGCAGTTACAGTTTCCCGATATTCAAACGTTTTTTCATGGATAAAAAAACAACTTACATAACTAAAAGGTTCGCCTTATAGTTTTGCAAGATGCACTATCAAAATTACAACAACACTGGCCCATAACAAAAACGTCCACTGCTTTAAATCGTGTGGGTCTATTTGCACTTATAAATTTTCGTCTTATTCTTCTTCTGAACCTTGGCCTCGTCTAATAACTACCTTCTCGCTAGGGGGGCATGCCATACTTAATTCTCACGTAGGGCATGCGGACTGGGGATCGCAGGGCACAACTTACAGATGTTGTAGATTTTAATAAGGAGCTGTCTCTTTACTTGAGAAGCGGAGACTAGGCAACGCCTCACGTGAGACGTTGGGAATAACCCCTTTATTTCTCTTCGCCGACGCTGCAGCCCATCAATAGAAAATTATTTAGCAGACTATTAGAAGCTAGAGCCGTTCGGGGTCGCGCACCCGTTGCAAATCCGGCCAGGCTATCAGTCCTGGGGACTGTAACCAATTCTGAAAATCAATCCGCTTCGCTATGACAATATCGCAGAATCACACACGTAGAATCCAGACAGCAGCAGTGAGTTTTTACTCTATGTAGAATCCTAAGATAAAAAAAAACTCTATCTAGATAGTGTGTGCGTTGCTATTTGCACGGAGATCTTAATAGACCCTTGCCACTTTTGACGTGCTTCCCTTCATCTGTAGTTTGTTTCATTTAGGGTGGAATACCAAAATGTGTCATTCTGTGACAAAGTGACTATGCCAGTGTCATAGTGAAGTAACGGGTTTAGCCATAGCCACACCTTTCTTATTTCATAGGAGAACTGGTTTATATTCGCTTATTTACATTAACCGTAGAGGTTTATTGCTTATTGTTCCAAATATTGTACAATATCCTTACAGGCACACCTTATTCGATAGTGTCCTTAGTCTGACTGTCTTATCCATAGTTATAATCTTACTACTAGGTATGTATATAAAGCAAAAATCGTCAACATTGGTCACATTTTACATAAAATGTAAAATGTTTATGTAGGTATAACGTAGGCTGGTTTATCTTAGAGTTTAGCAGAATAAACTTGGTAAATTCAGCCTCTAGACTCAGACAAATTGCACCATTTTAGAGTCTAAAAACAATACCTGAGAGATTTTTATATCTTGTTGTCTAGTTAGGCTACTATCTAACTAGACAACAAGTTATAAAAATCTATTTTGGCTGTTTAGGCTACTAATGATGTACTGCCAAATTCTTTAGCGACAATATTTAGCTGAATTAGAAATCCAGCTAAACATTCTTGCTAAGACTTATAAAAATGAGGCTTAAATTAACTATGATAGTAACACTTCTATTTAGTATCCGCATTTCAGAACCGCAATTATGCAAAGAGAAAGGGCAATATAAAGTTAGTAGCTTTTAACATGTTAAAGCGAAGAGCAAACTGTGGTATTCTCGCGTTAAAGTTTGTTACACCACCTTTCTATTAGGTTGGTGGTAGACGCCTTGCGTTCAGAACTTCATGCTGACATGAAAAGCCAGCCAGTCTAAGCCCTGTAGGCCATGTTTAGAGGCGATATACACGCAAATTTTAAAGTTAGTACCAATTCTTACAGTTCCTATATCTTTGCCTGTACCTATCTTAACGAGCGAGACCCATGTCATCATTATCACTGCATCGTATATATAAAACGAAGTCCCAACGCGTCTGTCTGTGTGTCGCGATAAGCTAAAAAACTGAAGATGTTGGTAAAACATGCCGACTGGAAGCTTTGCAGGCGGGCACGTTATTATGAAACAATGAACCTATATTACGGTGGTACTCCTCTTAAAAATATATAATAAGTTTAACGGGGAGGGGTAGCCCTAGCTAAAGGAAAGCCCACTCACTTCAGTTAAATAGTTATATTTCACAAAATTACGACTCGAACAATTACACACACAAAACGTGAGGACACAAGGAAGAAAACAATAGTCAGAACACGGGTAAATACACTAATACACAGAATAGGTACACTTTAGAGTCACTTTTACATATACGGTAGACCTCTTTGAGCCGAGAATCGCGGAAGACTTTGTATATTCGGATGACGTGGTTCGCGCGTAAGATGGAAATCTCGACTGGCCACCCCTGCCGGCGACGGCGGGTGCGTCCTTTCCCGATCGCCTTTCTTCTCCGCGTCTCGGTGTTTGGCGGGAACCATCGCGTCTCGGATTGGTCGGCACAGATCGCGTCACGCATCTAACCTAACGGACCGGCCAGTTCCTAGAACTGTCGCCGGCGCGAGCCCCCCAACACGATGCCGTCTACCTGCCTACCGCTGGCTTCAACTACCACATGTCTGACTAACCCTTACTGCTACAATCTCCCCCTATAACCCTACAGAGCGCCCTCGCCGTGGGGTTAGCAGTTAACACTCAGTGATTAGCCGGCGTGGCCTGCCGCGTTTACGTTTCTCCCGTACGGGGCGTTCCACGGGTCCGACGAAACTTGTGAGGTGTGAAACATGATATTTGCCTATCCCTTCCCCGGTTTGGGTGCTCTCTAACATATAGGTCGTCGGGCTAACAATTTCTCGGATTTTATATGGGCCATCGCGGCGTGGTATAAATTTCGCGGACTGACCGCGGCCTACGTCGTTGGGTCTCTGAGTTTTCAGAAGAACCAGGTCTCCTATCTGGTAGTTGGGTGGCGGTCTCCTGCCTTTGTCCGCGTTACGCTTCTGGACCTTTTGCGCCTTCTCGTGTGTATCTCTAGCCTCGTCTAGGGTAGCTGCCAACCTTTTAAGATAAGGGGTGATACCTGGCACGAAGTTGTCGTTATCAACGATCGCTCTCATATCGGTCGCAGAATCCGAAGGCGCTCGGAGTTCTCTCCCAAAGGTGAGGTACGCTGGGGAGAATCCAGTACTAGCGGTAATGGCGGAATTCATGGCAAACCTTACCGACGCGAGATGTAGGTCCCAAATGTCATGAGCTTGCCCTACTAATATAGCGAGCTGAGGTTTAAGATCTAAGAATGGGAGTTATTGGATATTTTGGCTACCGGTTATTAGTTGGGTATTTTGTTTCAATACCGCTGGTACCAACTGGTACCCAATAACGTTACAATACTCTATACCTGTTCTGATTTCTACCCAATATATTTCTAACGATTTGGTTAGAAATACCATCTAACCGATTTGGTTAGAAATACCATCTAACCGATTTGGTTAGAAATACCAAATACTTGTTGCAGCTACATAACTTTACGGGTGAACGGTCCGCTAGTACCTATGCGTAGATGATAGTTAGGTAAGTATTGGTATTGAAGCGTTGGGTAGTTATGGCTCACGGTCGGTTAGGCGCGATGCTCGCTTTGCACAGTTATTCCCTAGCGGTATGCGGATTTTACAATAGCGTTAGATATTTTAGGACCATGCTAACAGGTACTGAGTTAGTTATTGAATACCGGACTCATCTCTATTAAGATCCCTATTCTTGCGCTCGATAGGGTTAGCCTCGGGATGGTAGTATGGTGTCAACGATTGTTTGATGCCTAACACGTGACATGCTTGTTGCATTACTTCGCTAACGAACTGTACGCCGTTATCGCTAATGAGGCGACGGGGTATACCATACCGTAGAAAAATCTCGTTTGTTAACGTCTGGGCGCACTCGGCGCTTTCTAACGGGAAGAGCTCTACCCAGCGGGAGCTGACGTCTTCGACGATGAGAACCCACCTGTTTTTCCGTGATGTTTCGACGAGCGGACCAAAAAGGTCGACAGAGACCACCTCGAAACGTCTCGTCACGGCTGGTGTTTGTAGAAGCCCCGTCGGCTTTCGGTTGTCAGCTTTATACCGCTGACAGGCGACGCATCCTTTAATATAGTTCGCTACGAACGCGCGCATTCCAGGCCAGTAGTACCGCGTACGGATGCGCCGCATGGTTCTTTCCACACCCAAATGACCAGCAGTCGGGGCGTCGTGGAAATCTGCCATCACCTGGTTGCGCTCGTGCTCGGGTACGACTATGCATGCTTCCTCGCCGTCGTCTGCCTCTAGGCTGTACCTATATAAAACGCCATCGGATAATACGTACCCCCGATCGGACCACGGCCTCCCCCTGGAGGGTTCGTCCGACTCCAGATCGTCGATGATTTTGCATACCTCAGGATCGGCTCGTTGATTCTCCCGAATCTCGCCACTTCCTCTCTTAGGCATGTCGACGACCGCGAGACATAACTCACCGTCTTGATCTTCCGAGCATACGGGTCGCGATAACGTGTCCGCTATCACGTTAGAGCGGCCGGGTGTGTATGCAATATCAAGGTCAAATTCCTGTAACGTCAGGGCCCACCGGGCTAATCGACCACTCGGTGACCGCTGGTTCATCAGCCAGCGTAGGGGTTGATGGTCGGTCTTGACGTGAATCTTAGCTCCTTCGATATACCCTCTGAACTTACCTACGGCCCATACAACTGCGAGAGCTTCTCGCTCAGTTGTCGAGTAGTTCCGCTCGGCGCTGGTGAGGAGTCTGCTCGCGTACTCTATAGGTCTCTCATCAAGGTCCTCCCCCTGCATGAGAACTGCACCTAAACAATAACCGCTGCTATCAGTTCGAAGGACGAATGGTGTCGACTCATCCGCTTGCCGCAGGATAGGGGCGGTTACGAGCAATGCCTTGATTGTATCGAAAGCTCTCTGCTGATCGGCTTCCCACTTCCAAACGCTCGACTTCTTGAGGAGACAGGAAAGGGGCCTTGCGACTTCCGCGTACTTTGGAATAAAGCGTCGAAACCAACTTGATGTCTGCAGAAAACACTTCAACTGCCTTACGTTTTGTGGGATCGCCATGGCGTCTATGGCTGATGTCTTCCCCGGGTCTACCTGTATCCCTCCTGGAACAATGACATGCCCTAGAAACTTTACAGAGTCCCGTGCAAAACAGCTTTTTTCTCTGTTCACTCTGAGTTTGAACATCTCCAGACGATCAAAAACCGCTTCCAGATCCGCCAGGTGTCTTTCAAACGGTCCGGGTGACAATAGCACCAGATCATCAAGGTAAGCCAGTAATTGTACCTGCTTAAGGTTAGACCTGAAACGATCGATAAGTCGCTGAAAGGTGGCGCCACTGTTGCGCAATCCCATCGGCATCCGCTTCCATCTGTAGGTACCCAAGGGACTTATGAACGCTGTCTTATCTTGGTCCTCAGGAGACACGTTTACTTGGTGGTACCCGGAACGAAGGTCCAATGTGGTCATATACTCGCTGGTTTTGGCTGCATGGAGAATGTCCTCGATACGCGGGAGCGGGTATCGGTCCGGCTCTGTAACCGCATTTAATTTACGATAATCGATACAAAGTCTCCAAGCGCCATCTTTCTTCGCGACCAGCACGACGTTCGACGCCCAAGGGGATTCGCATTCCTCTATGGCGTCATCGCGAAGAAGTTTCTCCAACTCCTTCTGTAGGGCTTCTCTCCTGCTTTGTGACATCCTATAAGGTGGTGAGGCTATCGGCTCTTGTTTGGCACTTACCTTTATATGATGCGTAGCGAAATCCGTAGCAGGTCCGTTTAGCGCGAATGTGGCTGCTCTCCGCTCGATAAGTTCGTTGAGGGCACGTCGCTGCTCGGCCGTGAGTTTGCCTCCTTCGTCGCCCCGCAATACGAGATCGGACTCGGCTCGCATCACGTCGGCGGTGGAGGTTTTAACTTCGATATCCTGTACGAAATTGTACGAACGTTCGGGCTCGTCAGCAAAGGCGTACTTACCTCTACCTACGTCCAGAATCAGTCCTGCCTTTGTGATGAAAGTCACGCCGAGGAGTGGTTCTTGCGCCGGGTATGACTAAGAAGTCGACGACGATCTCTCGTCCCTCCAAATATACCGGGACCTCGGTGGTCAATACCTCTCTTGTGATCTGTGTCCCGTCGGCTAATCGAATACTTACCGATACTTCGGCGAATTCCGCGCCGCCCTCGGTTAGCACCTGGTACAATGCTGGACTAGCAATATTACGTGTGGCACCAGTGTCGACGAGGGCCACGCCGCGCCGGCCCATTGTGCCTATATTAATGCTTGTCAATGGCGCTGTGGTATCTTCCGGTACGACGACGGTTACATCACCGAGCCTGAGTTCGTCGTTTGTTCGACTACCTACCTTGTTGATGATCCCGGCACGATCGGCCCTTTCGGCACGGCCGGAATTTTCTAAATCGGCCGTTGTCAACATGTGGGTCGAATCCTCTTCGGGGCTCGCCAAACCAAACAAGGCTGCGCTACTACCTACTAGAGTCCTATTTCCTATCTGGGCCTCGAGGGTCGCGCTACCTACAGCCATTGTGCCTGAATCTACCCTATTGTAATTGGTCGCTTCGCTTTCATCGTTCGAACCGACGCCGCGTTCGAGCACGTGTATTATATCAGCGACATTAAACTCGGCCTTTTGCTTCTCCGCGTTACACACCTCGCATTTCGAACGGATAACCCCAGGTTTTCCGCACCCGTAACACTTAAACGTACTCCCTGCCTTATCCGGTTCGCTTTTGCTAGCACTGGTGCTCGGCTTCCTACTATCCGTACTTGTACTAGCTAATTTGTTACGACGGCGACATTCGTCGGTGGCGTGCCCAAACTTTCTACAAACCGAGCAGCGGGCTTTGGCGTCTAGCTCGTGCGAAGAGCTCGCGTTAGGGACAGAATTTTGATTGCTAGGTGTAACACGTGACGCGAGCGGTGCCGACTTCGACCGAGTATCCTTCCCGGTCTCCTCCGTGATTCTCGCCTTATCCAAGAGGTCGTCTAAATCTATAATCGATTCACGCGGCACTCTTTTCTTGATCCGGCGGTCGAGGAGTCCGTATACAATGTCCACTTGGACTTCCTCCGCCAACCGATACGGTAGCTGGGCCAGAAGGGCTCTTTTCGCACAGATAAACCTTTCACTGACCTCACTGTCCTGTTCACCTTGAAATACATCCCGAAACAGTTGGTGTGCCGGCCGTGGCGCGCCGTACATGGCGCGCAGCCGCCGCTTGGCGTCCGTCCACGATGCGACGCGAGCGCGAACGCCGCGCCACCATACGGCGGCGTCCCCTCCAAGCAGCATGGGAAGCCCGCGCAGCGCGTGCTCATCCGACACGCTTGCGCAGTCCTTGTAGATTTCGACGGCGTCTAGGAAAGCTTCTAAAACCTGGGCGTCCCGCGACGCGCCGTCGAATCTCGCCGCGCACCTCGTAAAGTTGCCGGCGGTTGTGCCACTGTTGCCACACAGCGGCGGGGCAGCGCTCGATACCGGCGCTGCTGGTGAGGATACCCCGGAGTGTTGGCCTCCACGGGGTACCGTCATAAGGGCGCTAACGAGGGCTTTGTTGGCCTCAGCCTGCGCTTTGGTGATGGCCTCCATCAATGTAGTCAGGAATTGGTCAGAGTCTGTAGGTATCATTAGACCGCGCGGCTGCTCTGGCGCCTTGCCGGCTGCGACGGGCCCCTCTACGATGCTGTTCGTCTCTGACCTCTCTTCCGCTCCAGTCAATGTACCTTCTTCTTCATGTTCCGACTGGTTTTGTTGTATCCGAGCTGCCCCATTACGTGTGAGCGGCATTTTAGCGTCGTTCGTCACGTGACACACGTGCCGACTGAGAAATGCTTTCGCTCTCCCACGTAAAGCACTCGGCTACTCGTACGTATCTGCGTGGTTCGGCCACTTAGATGGGCGCCAGATTTAACGGGGAGGGGTAGCCCTAGCTAAAGGAAAGCCCACTCACTTCAGTTAAATAGTTATATTTCACAAAATTACGACTCGAACAATTACACACACAAAACGTGAGGACACAAGGAAGAAAACAATAGTCAGAACACGGGTAAATACACTAATACACAGAATAGGTACACTTTAGAGTCACTTTTACATATACGGTAGACCTCTTTGAGCCGAGAATCGCGGAAGACTTTGTATATTCGGATGACGTGGTTCGCGCGTAAGATGGAAATCTCGACTGGCCACCCCTGCCGGCGACGGCGGGTGCGTCCTTTCCCGATCGCCTTTCTTCTCCGCGTCTCGGTGTTTGGCGGGAACCATCGCGTCTCGGATTGGTCGGCACAGATCGCGTCACGCATCTAACCTAACGGACCGGCCAGTTCCTAGAACTGTCGCCGGCGCGAGCCCCCCAACACGATGCCGTCTACCTGCCTACCGCTGGCTTCAACTACCACATGTCTGACTAACCCTTACTGCTACATAAGCTATTCTACTATATCCGTGCGAACCAGAAGCGGATTACTCGTATGTAATACGAGAACCTTTCTACAGATCGAAGCTTCTCCATATCGAAACGAATAAAAACGTGATAAATGCTAACCTAACCGAACCCTTCTATTGGTAAGGTTGGTGTTAATGCAAGTTGGTGCACATAATAATCTAGCTTGGAAGTTTGATTGGGGACTGTAAATACTTAGAAATCAGAAATAGGCAAAAACCGTTCCCGTCTGAACAATTTTCTGAACGAAATATCAATGTTTAGTGAGAAGAACTTCGTCTGTAACTGTCCTACACTTGCTGAGACCGTTTTAATAACTTTGTCATTAAAATAAAGCTCTACATGAGGGTTATTCGAGAGCACTAAGCCAAGTTGCATTCATGAATGAGGGATAATAATATGACTAGACTTTAAAGTTATGATTAACCTCTTTGGGTAAACAATGTTACGTTGTCTAAACCTTACTTAAATTTTCTACCCAGGTTTTCTACTTATTTTTACCTACTTATTTTTATTGATGCACTTAAACGTGAATCCAATAGGGTACATAATTTTTTTACGAGTGCGAACATGATGTCATGTACCTCTGAATAAAAAAATAAAATTTTGGAACTGCCAGAACGAATAGTCTAGCTAGTGGGACGAGTAGGAAATAAATTATTTTTCACTTCTCTTGCTCAAAAAGTGTATCATAATAATGTAGCTTAGCGGGCCTAAAACTCGAGTTTAATACCTCAGGCTAAAAAGTATTTTTTCTTTTTAATTTTTGTCTAAAATCATCAGCCCGTACAAAGCATTCGTTCTCTTACATAAAAACTCGACTTCTTGATGCTCCGTCAAACTTTTTTTTTGAAAATAAAACCGTCTTGGTGATGTTTTATGAAGGTTGATTCTTCCCTTCACGGTAGAATGCGAACTGTTTCGTTGCGGGTTAAATAGAGATTTAAAAAAAAAGATGGTACTGGCGATAAATCTCTAGAATTTTCTTCATTCCAAATCACAAACTTTTACGTTTAACTTCCTGACTTTTACTTCCAAATTGTGAACGTGAAAAATGTCATCAAGTGATAGTGAAGATGCTAATATGCAAATGGAAGAAAAGGGCAAAGAAATAATTATGAATCTGTTGCCGACAAAATTACGTGGAATATATTTAAAGAGTTACGAAAATTTTATGAAATGGAGAGATGAGAAACGTGTGGATTCTTTTACAGAAGGGGTTTTTCTCACTTATTTTGATGAATTATCGAAAAAAATCAAATCGTCGACTCTTTGGAGCACATATTCAATGTTAAGAATGACCTTACAAACGAAACACGACGTCGATATTAAAAAGTATGTAAATTTAACGGCTTTACTGAAGAAATTGTCCACTGGATACAAGGCAAAAAAATCTAAAGTCTTGACTACACAAGAAATCGAAACATTTTTAAATAACGCTCCAAATAAACAATACTTGGCAACAAAGGTAACCTACTTATGTAGGTACTCTACTCAAACTAAATAAATGGATACCTACCTACATACCTAAATTATGTACCTAGGTTATTACGATTATTAACACACTTATTTTTTTGTTCAGCAGGTTGCTTTAATTTATGGAATCAGCGGTGCATGCAGAGGAATAGAGCTTGCCAATATAACGCTAGAAGACGTAGAAACGGATACAAACCTACAAGCTGTGAGTCTGCCGAACACGAAAACAAACAAAGAGCGTAAATAAAAAATAAATTTGGTAACATGCCTAAAGATATTGCCACTTATCTAAACTAAATTTACCAAATCCGGAACACGGGCCATTGTTTCCGCAGAACATCCGCGACTCTGTTGGCGGACTCTGGTGCGAATATAACGACATTAAAACGGCACGGTGGATGGAGGTCCGATCAAGTGGCTGAAGGTTATATAGAGGACTCTATACAAAACAAGTATCACGTCACGCAGCGGATTACGGAAGGAATCAATATTCTACCAAACATTACAGAACCCCAAGCATCTACATCGCGGGATTGGATGAATATGTCAACTCAGCTGAAGCCGCACTCAGATCTTAATAATGCAGGAAACTCAAGCATGAGTCGAGTCTCTCCAACTTTTACTCCACAACAATCAACTCAAAATATTATCACATCCCAATCACAGAGAACCGAAATAAAATTGCCCGGTAAAAACATATCACTAAACATTCAAAATTGCTCTAACTGCACATTTAGTTTTTAATAAAATTTCTGAAAATTGTCTAATTTTGAATTGTTTTATTTTCTCGCAATCGAAGTGAAAAGTAGAGTGTTTTACTCGGGCCAAAACCACCCATTATAACTCGGTCTTGTCATCCTCCCTCGCTACGCTCGGGAGTATAACAACCTCGTATATAATGGGATGGTTTAGTCCCTTGTAAAACAATCTACTATTATTTTATATTCCGGTCGTCCCATTCCCCGTGGAATATCCATAAATTATTGTCATGTGACGAACGCAATATAATACTGAAAAAAAAACCCATGCGTCTCATTAATGAAACGAAGCTGTATAACTGAACGGAATATGACGAAAACTTCGATTTAATATTTGATGATGATTAAACATAGCATTATTTATTAGACCAGTACTTTGAACCTAGTAAGTGGGTTTAGTATATATGTAGCGTCTTGGGGACGCTTCTGACTGGTATATGGATATGTTGAGCTACCTGTACATTGCTTGTAACAGTCTACAGTTAGCTCAATTGTTTCAATTTATTGTAAATACTAGTTTAAACTTAATTTATGATTCCTAAACGAAAAAAAATAAGTTTAAACTTGTTTCTATTATTTGATTGTAAGTTTATTTGTTATTATAGAGTAAAAGATAAATAAAGATGTGCTTCTGTTTTTCTATGGTTATTAAATCAGATTCTAGTTTGGCATTCTAATGTGTACCCTACTTATTTAAAGTCTTCGGTTTCTCTCTTCCGTTACTTAAATATCCCCGAGTCTTCAAACTAGTAAGTTTTGAATGGTGAAGCTACTTATACTAGAAATGTCATGAAAACAAGAGGTAAACTATCTGGACCATTAAATAAATTGCTCTTCATTCGAGGGCGTGCTAAGAAAAGCATAATATGCCAAGATGTTTTCAGACGAGAAGTTATGAAGCGGCCGGGAATACTGACATTTAGTTCTTAGCATCATAAAGAGCTACTCACCTGTGCGATCATATATAGTAACTAGTACCAAATATAGCAATGTCACTCTTTGGTAATACATAACAAATAGTGACATTGTGTTGTGTAGTCCAGACAGTCAACTTTGATAAATTCGCAAAAACTAGCCGTAAGTATAGGTAATTATGAAAGACAGGTGAAATAGAGAAGAACATACAAAAAAGCATATTCCAGAGCGTAGTATGCCAAAAAAGCGAGAATGTTCCTGAGAACAAATTTCGTAATAAAACATAGGAAGCACAGAATAAAAAGGGCTAGGCACGAGCAAAAAACGAAACGAAATTTAAACGAAAAAGATTCACATGGAACACGTCCTCAAACTGATTCAATTTTCAAGACAAATTAAAAATCGAAATATATATATAAAATAAAATAACACAACATGCTGCGTAGCTGCAATAGCATTGTCAAAAAGTAAAATAAAATTATTGAATACCTTACTAAAAGAACATACTATTATAATGACTGCACCTTCGATATACTTGTAGAGCAAATTATGCACATCAATTGTTAATCTACATCTGTTACAGTCCGCGCATAGTGAGTATCATTATTCTGCTCCAGCCTGGGTTATTATTTCATAAGGTGGTAGAAATGTTTTGTAGAGCTTCTTTTGCGGAGACGCCTCGTTTTATTTGTTAGTTTTGAAACCTTAAAATATTTAAATTTAAAAGATACCGTTTTCTCAGGAATTCCGACCACGGGGCGTGCGGTCTGTACTAGTTTGTCAGACAAACAAGTGCATAGGTACCTCAAGCCCTGCGCTAAACAGACAAACTTTTTGACTTATTTTCTTCTTTGAGATTACTCCAAGCGCGAGGGCTTACGCACTTTAATAACAGTACCTGGTTGACCATATTATTTTTTGGTATATTGTATTTTTTAGAAATTATATATAACACGTGAGTTAAAAAGACACAGCTAATATAAATAAAATAAACAATTTGTTTTCTTGGTCTCATTTAACAACGCCACCTGCTGGAGGAGCTTTAGTGTTGTTGTGTCGCATGCGCGCGAAATTCAAATATTTTAGCGGTTTTTAATATTTTCTGCGTTCTACAAGAAATATCAATAGCAGAAAAGTAGCTTACCGTAAATTGTAAAACGTCTTCTATGAACCTATGTTTTAACTAATTTCGATACGACTTGATTTTTGGGGAAATTACGAGACTTATTACTAAAATCTACACTATTTCCAAAAGCCCCATAAATCATACTTCATTGGAACAATGCTCCATAGAAAATTGTCAGCGATTTATAAAAAACGACTTTTTGGGTAGTTTTATTCCTTGTAGAACGCAGAAAATATTAGAAACCTCTAAAATATTTGAATTCCACGCGGATTTGTGTCAGATTTATAGTCACGGAAACTTTTCAATCTAGTTAGAATAGCCGTGCTGACCAAGGATCTCAAAAGGCGCAAATATGCATGTCTCATCCGAGAAGGAACATACCTTGAAAATCATAATTAAGAAACGACTAAGTACCTTGAAAATCATAATTAGGCACCACAATCTGCATATATTAGTGCCTATACAGTGGTGATCCCTGAGCGAGCCAAGTTGAAAACCTTCCTATTCACAGAACTATTTGATAATAGTTCTGTAATAATCGATCGTATGCATAGTTAATAGGTACTTGAACTAACAATAAGTAGGTACAATCACAACACAGATAACATTACCGTGGTACTAGTAGCGGCACGTAAGTCTAGCGCTGAGCGATACGCGGAGGGGATAGCTGCGCATGGGTAATGTAATAAAATGGTAATAATATTAAATAATACCCCAGGTAACTTATTTTTTACTTCTGCGCAATAACGGTCAGCACTAAAGTTACGTGCCGCTATGTATACAATAATACGTAAATCACAGAAATCTAATAGGGAAGACGTAAATGTATAATTAAAGGGGCTCCGAGAAAATTCTCTCCTCAGCGTTTTAATTTTTTTTCTAAAATTTATCTATCATACGTAATGAAACTAATCACAATGTAATACCAATATCTTATGTACTCGATTAAATATTTAATTTTACATTATTTTACTATAAAATCACTGTAGAAAATGCAAAAAATTTGCGGGGTTTGAACCCACATAGGAAACAGAAAACACCAAATGAATAAAAAAACATCAAACCTGTTCCTCAATATAATCTTTCCTTTAAAATATAAAGATGTTCGTAATTATAATTAGATTCAATACAATCTTAAATAAAACCCCAAAAGAGGTAAAGCGCCCTACGAAAATTAAAGCTATATTTTTCCGATACAATTTCAACCTTATTGGTCATATTTTGTAAAAAAAAAACATTAGGTTCTTACATTAGATTCGTTTTAGAAAAATATTTTAAACGATGTAAAAATAATTGAGTTTTTTTTCACGGAGCAAGAAAACAACTCAATAGAATCTAGCCTCAATACCAGGAGGCATTGAGTTCATTCTGAACTAACAGTACAGTAGGTACAACCTATATTTACTCTATACCCGAAAGACACGTTGAACAATAACGAATCTATATCACTCCAAATTGATGATCAGTGTAAAATGAGCTTTAAGCAGTGAGTAATATTGCCGTATCAATTATGTATATGAAAAAGTAGGCAGAGCTTGGCTCTATAACATATTTTTTTCTAGCCTTTTTACGTAAAGTAACAGTCTTCATTTTTAATAAATGTCGCAGGCATAGTTCGTCGACACAGCCCGGGCGGCAGCTGACGACTACATATCAGCGACTTCTAAGTTGACAAAGCACTATCAGGGCATTAATAGGTACATCAAAATGTAGCCACAACTAGCCAGGGCAGCAATGTCAGATAGTTCTTTAAAATAATGCTGCCGACGACGCTAATCTTTTCTCGTCGTTTAAATTTCTGCATTCATGTGGTAAGTTTAACAAGAAAAAAGCAATACCAGCAAAACAAAGGACTGCGTCGCCTAACACACAGTTAAACTATGTTAATCAATTGTTATATATGCAGGTATGGTGTAGTGTAAGTCGGGACCATTTGTAAAACAATTATTATCTGAAAATAAGAAGTGAAAGAACGATGATTGCTATCTATTATTTGTTCTACGCCAAACCCCGTCTAAAGAGCTTTTATAGACAATCTGCGGGCAAACACAATACCATTGAGGCGAAATGTCCGCACATCGGAAGGGACGCAAGATGGTACCGTCTCGTTCGAATTTCAAATATGTTGTGTGTTATCTAAGAAGAGTAAGAAGTATAGGTAATGTTTGGTTATTTGGGCTAGGGTTACCAACTCAAGGTGATAAAAATGTAGCTGCAAATTTTAAAGTTTTGTGACTTAAGAGTCTCAAAAGTAACGTAACCGGATGTTGTTACTTTTCAACTACAATAATAAGTCTAGTATTAGTTATTAAAAGCTAATCATTATGATATGTCGTCAGATAGGTATACTTAAAACAATATTTAGGGCAAAATAGTAATAAGAGGTTTACACATTTTATAAAACAAAGTCCTCTGCCGCGTCTGTATGTCTGTCTGTTCGCCATAAACTCAAAAACTAATGTACTTATTTTCATGCTGTTTTCACCAACCGATAGAATGATTCATGAAGAAGGTTTATGCATATTTGTCTAGGATTTTTGTAAATTTGTTGAAACATAACAATTATTCTTAGAAGTGTCGGAAAAAGTTAAGCTGCTTGGGAGCTTTCATCGAAAACGCTGCCTAATGAGATATAACAAAACAATTCAAGGTGGGATATTCCTCTTTTATAGATCTATAAAAACAGTCCGCGATGGCATATTCTTTCAAAGATAGCTTACTATATACAATCCCAAACCCAATCTATCATAATAATATGCTCTACTACCCTTGCAAATCTAGGACGGGTTGCTAGTACATACTAAATTGATAGAATTCGTGGCTCTATTGCAACATTACCGAATAGAAGATCACTACAATTTAGGTCAGAGCATACAGCGAAAAAAAATTCTTAAGGTTATAATTTTTCGAAATCGCTGTGTTGTATTACGGCTTGTACAATCTCCCAACTTCTCTCCTTACACCTTTAAACACTTTTGGAAGAGTCAGCGATTTTTTGTTAGATTTCATCTCTTTTGGAAGATTCTTCTATTATACAAGTATGTTCTCACTAGTTCGATTCATTCGTTAAATCGTCGAACTAGTGAGAATTCTATTTCTCATATATTTGACCGTCGAACTTATTTGTTGTAGCGTCGAATCGAACATTAATGGGCTGAACGCTACTTAAAAAAATTACTAGTATCGTCGTTTCGGAGAACTTTTCCAGGATACATTGCTGGTTTTGTAAACTCAATATGTTTGTAAAATGCGACGACGTTGGCAACCCTGCCTGCATTGGTGCAAGGCTCATGCACGTCCCGTTGCGGCGGTTTATGCTACATTATTTCTCGTGGGCCACGGTTAATATTCCACTGGTGTCTGGACAACCCCACTGGGAATACAAATACATAGAATTTTCCACTATAACTATGCACGTTTGAGCAACTCTATATGTTTTCGGAGCGCTATGTAAAATAGGCAGGCTGGCTGTTTACGATTTGACAGTCGGTTGCGTTCGGAAAGAAAATGCTAGAAACTTTCTCACATGACCACGAGCATATGCTGCAGTAAAACTAATACGAACAAATTCTAAATTCAAGAAATTAAAGAAGAGCCATAAAATTATGGACTCTTTTCATATTTATGAATTTGTACTGTAGAAAATCTACTATGGTCGTGACAATTATCACAAAAACTGGCAAAGACGGATCCTCACGTCGCGACGTGAAGATCTGTCTTCATATAAAAAAATAATGGAATGGAAGAATTTAGGATAATAATCCGGCTCTTAATCAGAATCAATGACTTTATTTCTTTAGGCTTACAAAATAAGCACTTATAATATATATGTCATCATCATCATCATCATCAGCCTATACACGTCCACTGCTGGACATAGGCCTCCCCGTACGACGCCAGAAATAGCGGTCCTGAGCCGCCTCCATCCATCGACTCCCTGCGACCGCTACGATGTCGTCGGTCCATCCGAGTGGACTATATACTAATATATATGTATATATGTAGTTATAAATATAGTTACTCGTCCCTGGTTATGATTATCAAAAAAGAAAAAAGGTGTTATTGATTTTCTCTTCACTTAAATATTTTGTCCTTTGTTGTATAGCTTAGGTAAAACCATATAAACTCATTATATAAGGATTGACAGAGAATCCATCTGGTTCTACAGACGTTGAGGGTTTTTTATTTTCCTGATATTTTTTTACCCTCAAATACTTAACGTAAGCTTTTGTAATTTTAACTAAAACGATTTTCAAGTCCCATACCTCATAGTTAACAAAGTTACCCAACAGTGCTAAATTAGCTTAGACACTGATGGCGGGTCTCGTGTTGGTACCCACCTAGGCAGAAGACACCTAGATATGTAGGTACATACCTACCTAGTAAATACTTACTTAGTCTTTCTCATGTCTAACCACCCTTCATAAAATATATTTATATTTAAAATATATTCATAAAATAAGTTTAGGTATGGGTACTCCCTTGTCGGCATTTGAACTCTATTTGGTCCATTAAGCGTCGATTTGCAAGCCTAACTCCGTCCAGAAACGCAGAATCTTCCTGGGTTCTTCACATACTTCAATGTAGGCTGTAATGTAGGTATATAAAGATGGGTAGTGAAAAAAAAAATACATCGTGCAAAATAATGACAACCAAAGCGTACTTTTCATTTAGATTACCTAGACAAAGCTAGACCTATTTAAAGTAACCAAATCACTGGTTTAGCAATAATTCAGATATCGACTCTTATAAATCAAATTGAAAACAAAATATATATTTTACCGTTAAAACTTTCGTAGTCTGACGAATTGTAATTGGAAGAACACCAAAATAAACCAGGTTTGTAGTTAGCCGTATGAAATATATTTTTTTAAATATTATAAACATTTGTTTTATTTTTGTCTTCTTGGGAAATATATACCGACTAACTATAAAGTATACTTTATTCATCTCTTATCTTCTTAATTATTAAATCTAGAACTTTCAATAAATAAATAAATATTTTATCCCTAAAGTTATTAAAATAATCGAAACGTTGGGTATGCGCCAACAAACGGAAATTGCAAACTGAATCCACTTCGGTGCACCGATGAAAGATTTCTCTGAGGCCAGGGCCGCAATGCAAGCGCCTAGGTCGGCGGGTGGTTGTCGGGTAACTTCGTGCGTAGCTTATGGTAGCCAGACGCATGGCGTTCAGTACAAAATCCGAAAACAGACATCGCCAATTATTTGTGGAAAATAGTTTGCGACACTGGTAGCGTGGTACCGAACAGGAACTTGTGAACGACGGGCTGTTTATAAAATAATGGTATCGACGCTCGTAAAGATAACCTACCCCAACAAACATTTCATAAGTCGCAACAACATGCCGATTCTAACTTTTGGTAACAATATCTGGTCGTAAATACGTCGCTATCACGTTATCACGACCCAAAAAGGGCCCATTTTATACGAATCAGTGTCGTAATAGACTCATGTAGCAGTAGTATTAATCACTAATATGGTCGTACAGTGGCCGTATTTCCTACTAATATTATAAATTTTTAAGTATCTCTATCTGTCTATCTGTTACCTTTTCACGCCTAAACGGCTGAACGGATCTTAATGAATTTGGCAGGGAGGTATTTGGTATCCCGGGGACGGACATAGGGTACATGAAAAGCGCGTGCGAAGCCGCGGGCAGCAGCTAGTAATACATATATGTACAATAGAAGTTCATACGATGTCTTTATACGACTACAAATTGTATAAAGATAAGAGCCACTAAGTCATATTGCATGCAAATATTACTTCAATACGATGCTTATAGCATTTTGAGTCGCGTAACTTGTACATATATTATTATAAATATTTACGGGTATTTATCGCGTTTATTTACCTATTTTTCCCGACGTTTCAACAGATTTACACTCTGTTGTGGTCATGGGATGACTGAAGTACTGGAGCTACCGCCTCTGCGAAGCGGGGGCAGCATTTTTTGTAACTACCCTCACTCATATGTTCAGATCGCGTAAGTTTAAAAAACTTTATTGTACTTACATGTCTGAAATGTTTGTTGGGACATTATCCTCTAATTTCTGTTTAACAAGCAAATAACTAATTCACAAAGTTTACTAGCAAACTAGAGGCCATTCTTATAAATTCGGGTCGACATCGCCGATTGCGTAGGGCCGCTCCGCGTTTGTCTTGAGGTAGTAAATTCCATCCTTCCTGCAACAATGAACGTTGATCTCAGTGATTTAACTTAATGCTTTGTTTAATTAAACGTGGCGTAAACTTGAGGGGTTTATATTTAATGCTATTTCCATACAAAAGCTGACTTTTGCCAACCTTTTAGTGAAATAGAAAATAATATGTGGCTATTGACGTATGTGCGCCTTAAATTGTTGTTAAATGCTGCTGGGTCAAAGATTCCTTCTGAGTGGGTAATATGGGTTTGCACAACACTAGAGTGGAAAAAGTTTTCGATTACTACTGCTGATCTGTTAGAATTGACGAAGTTGTACTGCTAAAAATGCAATAAATCACTCGTAATAAATAAATAATGTTGGACAAAATCCACACTGGATCATCTAGCCCCAAGCAGAGCTTGTATTATGGGTACTAGATTACTGATAATATACATAGACTTACAATACATAGATATTTTTATTAAATAACAACACAATACACGTACACAAATTTTTCCGAGGCGAGAATAGAACGCGTGACCTTCTGCATCGCAGGCGGACCTTCACCCATTGTACCACAGTGTTCTTCGACAATTCAAGGCAAAGCTCAAGGTTCGAAGGGTCATGAATTAAAAATATTTCCCTCCTATTATAAGGCTACAAAAAATATTGTGCTTTTAGAGAATTTTTGTTAGAAAGACAAAACCTGAAAGGATTTCAAATACTTCGAAATTGCTATTATCTTATTCATTGATAGGTACATGATGTGTGTACTGTCAATCTCCCAAAATAATGAAAATAAAAACATTCTTGTGGTGTCGGGAAATAAGTTTTCCACCATCTAAGGTCCTATTTAAGCAGTTTGCGCTATCCGTGCTAAAGGTGCGTCCAGATACTTATACTCATCATCATCATCATCATAATATTAGCCCATACACGACCACTGCTGGACATAGGCCTCCCCCATACGACGCCACAAATAGCGGTCCTGAGCCGCCTCCATCCATCGACTCCCTGCGTCCGCTACGATGTCGTCGTTCCATCGACTGGATGGTCCCATGTAGGGGGGACGCATGGCAGGCGGATTGGTGATCTCAGTGTTGGTGTTGAAAAGAAGGAAGCTGCTTGCCTTTCTCTTAGTCGGCTCTTACGACATCCACGGGTTGAGTAGGAGGGGTCGATATTCGTACGCCGCGCCGTGGCCCCACGGCAGACTACGGTATACTTATACTATAAGTAACAAAGCATGCTAAAAACATAGTTATTTCACATGTTTGATAATGTGGACGTAGCTTATATAAGATATACAGAGTGTTCATTGCATTGTAGCGGTCGCAGGGAGTCGATGGATGGAGGCGGCTCAGGACCGCTATTTGTGACGTCGTCGTATGGGGGAGGCCTATGTCCAGCAGTGGACGTGTATGGGCTGATATGATGACAGAGTGTTCGGCACGAGGTTTGTCATATGTAAACTGGGGGTAGGTGGAACCAAGTGCAATAGCTTGGCGGCTTTTTTAACCCTGAAAAGCTGCTCAGCTATTTTTACCACCTACCCCCCGTTTCCATATGACGAACAGTCTTTATAACATGTTAATTATTCTGGACGCAAACTAAGATATATAAGTTTAAATCTACATATGTCCTAATTAATTCCACAAAACCACAAAATCAATTCAAATATTATATTCCAAAATCATATCAAATTCAAAGTAATAGTGTAGTACCTACCTAATATTAATTATTTTATAGCAATTAATTCCACGCGTCGAAATGGTAGTCAAAATGTACGAAAATCACGTTGACGACAACGCCCTTCAAGCTTCGTAATTGACTTCTTTTGTTGCGAGTAATTTGTACTGGATAAAGGTTACAAAGTTTATGGGTTTATGTGAACAGCTTCGAGTAAGATTTTACAGTGCTTATGTCAAATTTAAATAAACTCGTTAGCTAAGTCTTTGAAGGGAAAATAAACAGCATTGGATTAACACGACTTGGTCCTTGTGTGAGTAATATGTAAAGGTAGCTTGTTGTAAAAAATATGATTGTTTTGAAAAAACTAAAACACGATTTCGAATCCTTTAGTTTTAAACGGTTTTTGGGAATAAATAAATGCGGGACCACCTCGAGTTCATTTTCTACAAAAATGCAAGAGAAATCGACGAACATACGTAAAAAAACATACATACAGTGGAACATAGGAACACAACTTTCTCCTTTTTTCTACGTCGGTTAACAAATATGACCTTTTTATGCGTAGTAAAATATATATACTAATTTACTAATCCTAAAGCCTATCTATAAATCCTAGTATAACAATATTGTTCTATGCAATATTAGAATTAAAATAAGAAGGACCTCTGTGGCATATAGGGAGAAATTCCACTTACGGTTGCTGGTTGCGGATATGATCCCATTCTTACATAGTATATTTACAAATAATAAATACGTATCAGATCAGTAGTTCTCAAAACATGAAAGAGAGTCCTAAAGAGAAAGTTCTATGTCCAGTGTCGGACTAATAAAAGCTGATTATGTTATCGCTGATCTTACCCATAATGGATATCGAAGCCGCCCATGATGAGTTTCTCCCCGGTGCCCCTGCAGAATCCTTGGTCATACAGCTCATCGTAGTCTTCGCACCTCACAGCTGTGAATGGAACTGACGATACGATGGACTCGGCGAAGAACATGTGGGCCCGGTTGTGTGCACAAAGACCTGGAAGTCGTCAAAGGCAAGACTCAATAACTTTATTTCTTTATGCTTACAAAATACGAGTAAGCACTTAGACGGGTCAAATGTTAAACTATAAATTATTATCAAATATGAAATAAAGCAACCTATTGATTTTCTCTTCACTAATTTTTTTTTGTCCACTGAAGTACTGAAAAAGAGTTTTCGTAGAAAAAAAAATCTAGGTTTATGGAAAAAGAATACGCCGACGTCACTTCCGGCTATTTATTTTACTTCATTGCATTTCAAAACTCTAACATACGTACAGTGCAAAAATCAGTTTTGGCGTTGTCTGTATTCAGCCGAACATCTATTTATTTATAAATTTTAGGAAAGTTACGGCTAAACATGAAAAGAATAAAAAAAATAAGTAAAATAATATAAGGGCGGCGAATTCATTTTGTTGCAAATATTATTAAAAGTACAAACAGTATCTTCACAAACTTTCGCCTTTATAAATTAGTAAAATTTCCTACCTATACCTAGACAGACCTAGTACAGAAGACCGACATGGTGTTTTTATCGAGAGACAACGCCAAAGTCATTCAACAGATTTTCTTAACGAATAGTTTGTATTATTTAATAGTAGACTGTGGCCGTAGGGCCGCGGCGGCGTACGAATATGGACCCCTCCAACTCAACCCGTGGTTGTCGTAAGAGCCGACTAAGGGAACCTACCAGAGGAAAGGCAGCAGCTTCCTTCTGAGTATTTATCAACACCAACACTGCGATCACCAATCCGCCTGCCTAGCGTAGTGATTATGGCTAAACCCCCCTACATGGGAGACCATCCACTCTATGGACCGACGACATCGTAGCGGTCGCAGGGAGTCGATGGATGAAGGCGGCTCGGGACCGCTATTTGTGGCGTCGTATAGGGGAGGCCTATGTCCAGCAGTAGACGTATATGAGCTGATATGATGATGATAAGTAGACTAGATGACCTCGTAAACATTTTTAAGTGAACATGTAACCGATGCTGTATGTATGCAAAATTTTATTGAAATCGGGGATGTAGTTTCCAAATGAATCGGAATGTACGTTTGTATGGGGTGATTAGGTGTTCGCAGCCATCTTAACTTATAATTTTCAATACACATACTATAACTACCTACTCATGATTTTGTTGGTAAATTCAATAATGATGTTAAATTTCTAAAGAACAAATTGTGTATGTAATTCAATTCCGACTTTTTGCTTATATCACTTAACGATTCACGACCCGACAGGGAATTTGTAAGAAAATAACAGCAATAATTAAATCATAATAATTCAATTGTACCAAGAAAAATTTCTGCAGAAATAGCGTAACAATTGAAAAAACAAGTGCAATAAAACCGTCAGCCAGATAAACATCAAATAGCTTTTTACGAAGAACCCAAAAGCCATTTCATAGCAAAAACCTCTTTCAAATAACCATCAAAAACCTACGAACCGTTTTCTTCAGCTAAAAGCGGAGATAGCATTTTTACAGGCGATATAACAGGTGCTCGAAATGCACGTGAAATCTTGGCGTTTCCTGTTCGCCTTGTAAATCTGGTTACCATTCCATTTCTGGCACCTAAGCCGGAGCGCATAGCGCAATGTTGGTAGTTAGGGATGAACCAAACCTTATTTTTATACCAGTTAGGTTTTCCACCTGATAATTTTTTGTCAGATTTTCATTGAAAACTGTAAAAAACTCGCAACACGAGCCATTTGCGTTTGAGTAATCGGGGTTTAGTTATGCGGACTGCGGACACACTGTGCCACTGAGCTTACCATTTGGGGGTAGGCTGGGACGAACGAAGCCCTACCACCAAAATAGTCTATTCACACATCAGCATTTTCATATTTTCCCCTAGCTAGAGTATAGGTACCAAGAGGTTGGTATAAGGAGATACCATCATTATCACGCTCTCTTCTCACGCTGTCATCCGCTTCTTCTACCAAGCGTCCTTTGGTTCCCGCATCCAAGTGTTCCTGCGACAAAGATCGAACTGTTAGACTCACCTCGGTAATCGAACCCGCACCCTGGCTGTCTCGTTCCTCCATTAGGGTAGAAGTCAATGTGGCCTAAAGGTGACGCAAATCCAAGGTACCCTCCGCATGTATGTATCACTTCTACATGTCTAGCGTCATGCTTGTCTAAGCGTGCGTCAATGTTGCCTAGGGTGAAGAGAGGCAGTGCTGGATCTAGTCCTGTAAGCAAAAAGACATTTGGTGTATGGATGTCGCCTCTACCAACCTAATTTGACAGCTATGATGAGAAAATGTTGCCTCTTCTTTCTTTACTTTAGTCGTTTTATTTTATATATACATATTTTATCGATTTAGATTTGAGTTTGTAAATACATTTAAGCAATTTCTAAGTATCATAGTCACCTAGTTTAAAACTTAAGTACTAAGTACTTATCATGCTGTAGGGCACAGCCCGGCCGGGTCCATATTTGAGACTGTAAAATTAGATAATAATCTTTTGGTGCAATATGGTTTCAATAAATGACTTAACTTGAAACCTAAAATTTTAATACTGAAACCTTCAGCTTAGAAACAATTTTTTTAAAGTTCTTAACGTAACAGCGTGGGTTCTTGGATTGGGCATTAGAGAAAATTTTCTATTCACAGATTTCCAAAAAAATATATTCAATATTTTAGCGTGAAAATGGGCATAATACGTAAAAAAGTGATACCCGATTGTGACCCCGATTGAGGTCGGAATACGTAATAAAAAGTCAGAAATGGCAAAAATTTTCTTGTTGTAGTTTTAAGTTTATCCATACAGAATAGGTAATATTGAGACTTGATGTAAAAAAATTGGTGTACTGTTACTGTGGTGTATCTACAGAATAGAGGAAAGAAGATCTACCTATTCCTAAAAAGATACTTTGGAAAATTATTAGTCAAAGTTCATGGGTAAGCAGGTAGATAATTAAATTAACCACACAGCTCCAACAGTCACGTACATAAATCAACTTAATCGCATAAGCAATTCGTATTGAGGTTCATCAAGTTCCGTATTCTCATAGTAATCAATTTAATTCCGTGGTAGGTATCATTAATCGACGCCATATTGACAAACTCGGTTTGCTGCGGCTTACAACAACATTGCACTTGCTCAGCAACATACATAATTATTATAAAACCTTAATAAACAGAATGGTGCAGAATTTTCAGGGCAACTACCCTTTCTTTGCAGGTACATACATATATGTAGTAGGTAGGTAGTTACAAAAGGGAGGGTGGCATAGCAGCTTTGAAGTAGGCTGTAGGCTCGCGATTTTGCACGTTATTTGTTTTTGGATATACATAAGTAGTCTTTGTTCTTCCTAACCCAAGATACAATGAGGGGAAATCTAGATATTTTAAAATTAAGTTTCTAGTTTTCCCATCTATGAGGGATTTATCAAGGGGGAAAACGGGAATAACCCATACTTCCTTGCCAAAATTCATTAAAATTTGTTCAGTCGTTAGTATAGTAGTAGTTCAGTATCAGTAGTTGTAAGTATTAATAATTAATTTTTAAAAAGTAAAAACCGACTTAAAATATTAATATTTTAATAGTATTCACACTGCTTTTTAAGTTTTTCGTGTCAAATACTTATCCCTCGGGAATAAAAAAATATGGGACCACCTTGAGATTATCTATACTAATATTATAAAGAGGAAATATTTGATTGTTTATTCGCATTGAATAGGCGCCGAAACAACTGAACCGATTTGAAAAAATCTTTCCCTGTTGTTAGCTACACTATCCCGGGTGATATAGGTTATATTATATTTTCAAATAAATTAGGGATCTTGAAATAAAAATACCTGTGCGAAGCCGGGGCGGCCCGCTAGTTCTACATACAATAGCGAAAAAAACCAAATCGGTCCATAATCGAAGGAGAAATTGTTGACCATACATAAAAAAATACATTCGGCTGAACATAGAACTTCACCGTTACCACTTTAAAATTTTTGCGTGGACACTGTAAAAGTATTTTTACATGGATATTTGGAATAACATGTTCTTGGTATAGCGTTCGTACGGTTCCAAATTTTAATTGTTATTTTTACCCTCAAATTAATTGGGATATGAGAGTTTGAAGGTAGCATTTATTTTGATGACAGTTTTTCCCGCAGAAAATATTTCAGTATTTCAAAATATTTGACACATTGCCTCCGCGTATGGTTTGGAAGCCGATTTATTAAATCACTTTATGAACGGTGAATATGCCGCACCAATTTATCTACGTGGCCATTGTTGGGGCAGAAAGTGCATTTTATTCAGCTCTATCATGTCTGTGATTTTAATAAACTACGCAGCCAATTCGAAAATCTGAAATCATGAGTAATTCACCTCGAGAGCTTTGTTCATTTACCATATTACTCCAGTTAAATATTTACATACTGATTTCTGAAAGATTTGTGGGTCAACGAAGCTTTTCATAGAATCACGTGATTTAATGTATAAAATAAACTTAATTGTGATAAGGGTATCTTGTTTTGAAGCGTGGTGACCCGAGGGCAGGTGAGTATCTAGCGCAGCACATCAGCAATACCATAGCGGGGCAATGCAGCCAGCGTCTTGGAGACGCTTCCGATTGGTATTAATACTGGATCAGTTGAGCTACGCTACCTTTAGATTCTTTGCAACAATCTGCAGTTAACTCAACCGTTTCAATTGTAAATACTAGTTCTAATTTCGTTGTTATTCTTTCATTTTATGTAGTTAAGACTAAACTAAAATAGAGACAAATGAAGTCTACTACAAAAAAACAAGAATAGAAACAAATTAGAACTAGTTTTAAAATTTTAGAACAAATATTTCAAATTAGACCTAGTACTTTAACATTAAGGTGGTTACCCAACCCAAACTAGCGCCGCCTATCGTACTCTGTATACGTAATAGTTTTATTTTGTATAGCTTACGAAGAGATGATATGTTGCACTTTTTGACCAACAAACTCGGTTTTCGCATTTCTTTCTAAACTATACAAAATAAAACTATTACCGAGGCATTAAAAAAGGTTATGATAGGTATCACAAACGGGCCAAGAGATTTTTGAAAATTCCTTCATTTAACGTAATAATACGATAAAATAGTTGGTGGCGCTTATTTGGGTCAGAGAAGCCCCTTAAGAACGGAACGGATAGCCTTATTCCCCATACAACTATGTCATACTATGTCTCCGATCTTATTGAAATTTTCTATAAGTAATCGGATGAAAAATAGTTATGTTTGCAGCCGCTTCGTTTGTGAAAACAATGATATTTAAACGCGAGCTAATTTTGACGACCAAATCGAGTCATCTTCAAGCGATTTTTTATGCATGATAGACACCTTTATTCGAAAATCTGTCGCGCTGCAAACATCCTAAATATATTCAACATTATAAATAATCAAAAATATTTTTTAAATCAATCGTTTACTCAAAATTTATCGGAACGTACAAAAAAATTACAAAAAATGGTACCAACACCAAGCACATGCACACAGCCACATGACAGCTTCGTATTAGATGGTTAGACGCGCTTTCACACTCATAGCGCGCCCCATTTCATTCTACGTGAAACAACAACAAATCCGCATGGGAAAATCCGTTTCCGTTTGGGAGAGGTTATAGTCACAATAATTAAAGGCCAGGTCAGACTAATATAGAAATAGAAACGTTTATTTGTAACTCAGACACATACAATTATAAATAAATGAACATAGAACAGAAAACAGCTAGAGTCACAAAACGATAAAGTATCTTACCAGTGATAGTATCAATTGGCCCTTGCTTCACATAAGCACCTGCGATCCCAACAACATGCGCCCCCAAGCTGTGGCCAATGAGATGCACGTCATCCATTGACACCCCTTCTCCGATGAGGAAGTTGAGGAACTCCGTGAGGATCCGACCGACTGACGCTACGTTGTAACTCGCCAGGATATAGTTTACCATTGCGGCTCTGCCCCAGTCTACAACGATGATGTTAATGTCACTTACGTTGAGGTAGGCTGAAAGAGAAAATTAGAATGGTATTTAATATAATTTTTTTTTTTTTTTTTTTAGATACATAACTTTATTGACAAAGAAAATAACAATCAAATAATATAAAGAAATTAAACTAGTATTTACAATTGAAACAATTGAGCTAACTGCAGACTGTTGCAAACAATCTACAGATAGCTCAACTGGTCCATATCAATACCAGTCGGAAGCGTCCCCAAGACGCTGGCTGCATTGCCCCGCTGTATGGCAATGCTAATGCGCTGCGCCAGATACTCACCAGCTCTCGGGTCACGCGTCGCTTCGACCAGGCGCTCAGATAATTTTTGGAAAACCCGGAGAGCCTCGGTACCCCACGGACCTAGGGTCTCGACTCCAAGGGGAGCAAATGCGTAGGCTCTGTCGAGACCTGCATATTTGCGCCTCTTGAGATCCTCGGCCAAATCTGCCGCTGAACCAGCCCTCACGGATGTCCTTGAAAGATGGGAAGGCGCAAGTGTGTCGACACATGTAGCGTCCCACACAATAGGCCTGCCCAGCTCCCAAGGGACTAAAGTCATGCCGTCGGGCCTCTTACCATCGTCACGCAACAGACCATTCGGTTCGAGAATAGCTGGTACGTTAGCGGTGACAAAGGCCCGCCGGATGATGTCATAATTACATTTAATATAATTACATTTCTTCATTTTGCTCACATGTACATTTATACAGCTTATGTCTTAATGTTAGCTTAGGTCAATAGTACATGCACCCTGTAGGGCATTGCAAAGAAATTATATAAAATAATAAGTATAACATAACAAGGGTATCGAGGTCATTGATCTTAGTTTATGTCATGCAGAGATAGGAATTCGTCAACAGAGTGATAGCATTTTAATATAAGCAGGTTTTTAAGCTTTTTATGGAATGTTTTGTAATTTTTTTTATTATTAATTATGGTGTTATAAATTTTTGTTAACCTATTATTTGGGCTTTCACTGGCCAAGCATAAGTTAATAGGTATTATAAGTTTATCTTTGTTCCGTAAGTTATCTTCGATTTTAGACTAAAAAAGATGTCTATTTTTTACAAACAAATACAGCCATTTGTTATAAGTAAATACAAGGTTATGTCAATATTTTCCTATCCCTAAAAGCGGTTTACAACTTTGTCTTTGTCCGATATTTACTAAGACGCGTAACAATTTCTTTTGTTTAATAAACAGGTCACCAAACTGCACGCTATCTCCGCATAGATTACAATAGCATAACCAGGCATAGGCGTTTGCTTAGTATGCTGATAGCGCGGTTTCATAGTCAGTATTTCTTTTTAAGACACTAAATGCGCATGTTAATTTGGCTAGTTTTTTATTTAATTTTTCTATATGATTTTCCCAGCTAAAGTGGGTATCAAGTGTTAAGTCTACGAATAGAGTAAAGTAGTTTGATTCTTCGATACTATTTGTTAAATATTTAAGGTCTAAAGTATGTTTCTTATATGTATGTTTTAAATTGAACAATTTTGGTTTGGTTGAGATTTACCTCTAAGTTGTGGTCTTCGAGCTATTTTTTGGTGATGTCGAATGTATTTTTTATATACATAGTTATAATCAATGTCAGCCGTGGTTTTAAATAAAATAGAAATGTCATCCACAAATAGCACACAATTGGCATTTATATGCAAGGGTAGGTTGTTTATGTATACCAAAAAAAGCAAACATCCGAGTACACTTGTCTGGGGTATTGAGCTATTAGTATTTATGTAGTCAGACTCTGTACTCATTATTTCAGACTTAGCCTTATCATAGTGTTCTAACTGTACTTATTGTGTATGTGTTCCTGTCTTTTAGGTACAATCTAAACCCAGCGCGAGTCCCCGGATCTCATCCAGACCTCATCTAGTTTATTTAGTAGGATTTGGTGACATACTTTATCGTAGGCTTTAGTCATGTCCTAAAAGATTCCTAACGCGTATTTTCTATCATCAACGTGGTCATAGATTTGTTGTACGTAGTTTTGAACTGCCAGAGTTGTTAAGCGATTCTTTCTAAAGCCGGTTCGGATCAAAGATATTATATTTTTCAAGAAAACGATAAATCCTATTCGATATAGCTTTCTAAAATAATTTTCGTATCTAAGTACGCCGAGTCAATAGTAAAGTAATCAGTTAAAAGATTTTTGAAACAGAGACGAATAAAATACATATAAATAAACCTTGAATTAATAGAAACACTGACAAAATTAATACTTTTTTATGGGTACAACGTTGTGATCTACGGTGTTGGTAAAGTTTCCGCTTCTAAATAATATTTTGATACCATAAAATCTTACGAAAAACTCTTCAGCTAAATCATAGTTAGATTTATGATATACATATATGATTGTGATATGATGTACCTTACTGTAAGACCTACCTAACTGTTGCTCATCTAATTCCAGCATGAGTCAATAGTTCTTTTGTCCGCATTGACCGATACAGTTAGCCAGCACAAGCCTAAGGTTACGGCCACACTGCAAAATGGTAGCTTGGATGTCCGGAACTGTCCAGAGGTCTGGAACTGGCTACTGGCTGGTACTATGCAGCCGTAACATAGCTAGTCATTTGGATGCGAAACAATGTATTTCTTCTCGGGCAACATGTGGATACGCTATTAAACCAATGTTGTCCGCTTGGGCACAAAAGTGAGGCGGTATGTATTTCTCGGATGGACGGGGAGCCATGGACGCGAAGACTGCGTGGCGACTGGTGTGGAGACCACTACAGCACACCAGACCGCAGGGAAGACCACCAAAAAGATGGGTTGATGACATCGGATAACACGCAGATCATGATTGGAGGTCGAGGGCTTCGAGATCATCTTAAGTGGAGGCGATTGGAGATTTCAGATTTTAATAACTTTCTTTCTTTAGGCTTACAAAATAAGTACTTCGACAAGTCAGCTTTATATATAGTAATTTTTATCAAAATTTGATAATAATTAGATACTATATTTAAGGCTAGAAAGAAAAATTTAGGCAGTCAATAACACCTTATTTCCTATTTAATAGGAATAAGGTGTTATTTATTTTCTGTTCACTTAAATTTTTTGTCCAATAGTAGCGGAAGAAGTGGAAAAGAAACCCTTTGTACATTTATATATCACTTATGTTTCTAATCCATGTTTATTTTGCCTATCTAAATCTAAATATCTATACTTATAATAAAACTGTAACAGGTCCAATTCTGTACATTGAAGTATTTTGAAATTTTTTTTTTGGAGGGCACTCTTTTATCGATACTGATGCCAAAAATGTATTTTTTTTCCATCATGTCTGTCTGTCTGTATCTTGGCCGTTCATAGCTCCGAAACTACTGAACGTATTGAAATGAAACTTGGCAAGATTTGAGTTCATACTACGAGGAAGGACATAGGATACTTTTTATTCCGGATTTCAATAGGATTCCCTTGGGAGAGGGGATGAAAGTAATATTTTTGGCTGCGCGTGGCGCCGATACTACTAAATGTATTCAAATTAAACTTGGTAGGATTTGAGTTCATACTATGAGAAAGGACATGGATACTTTTTATCCCGGATTTGAATAGGGTTCCCTTGGGAGAGGGGATGAAAGTAAAATTTTTGGCTGCGCGTAGCGCCGAAACTACTAAATGTATTCAAATGAAACTTGGTAGGATTTGAGTTCATACTATGAGGAAGGACATATGCTACTTTTTATCCCGGATTTCAATAGAGTTTCCTTGGAAGAGGGGATGAAAGTAAAATTTCTTGGCTGCGCATAGCGCCGAAACTACTGTATTCAAATGAAAATTAGCATGATTTAAGTTTATATTACAAGAAAGGGCATAAAATACTTTTTATCCCGGAACTCAGTAGGGTTCCCTTATGAGAGAGGATGGACGTGAAATTTTGCGCGTTGCAGGATGGCGCGCGGGGCAAGGGCGGTAAGCGATAGCCCCCCACTGTGGGGGGCACTGGCAGTAGGGCTCCTCACGCAACCGGACCCTCCCAGTAGCCCCCACGCAGTGGGGGCCCCACATTGCCCCGCAGTGGGACCTCAGTAGCCCCCACAGTGGGGGACACCGGCAGATGGCCCCCCTAAGTGGGCCCCCACATTGCCCCGCAGTGGTACCCCCATATTAGCCCCCCACGCTGGGGGCACCGGCAGTGGGGCGTTGGCAGTGGGGCTCTCGGCAGTGGGCCCCCATATTTCCTCGCAGTGGGACCCCCAGTAGCCCCCCGCATTGGGACCCACTCAGTAGGCCCCCACAGTGGAGGGCACCGTCAGTGGGGGCCCCCGGCAGTTTACTCCCACAGTGGGAACCCCAGTAGCCCCCCGTAGTGGCCCCCCGCAGTAGGGTAATATTTCTCGGCTGCGCATAGCGCTGAAACTACTGAACGTATTCAAATGAAATTTGGCATGATTTAAGTTAATACTACGAGAAAGGTCATGTAATACTTTATATCCTGGAATTCGTTAAGGTTCCCTTGGGAGTGGGGATGGAAGTGACATTTCTCGGCCTAAAATAGCGCAAAAACTACTGAATGGATTCGAATGATACTTAGCATGATTTGAGTTCATACTACGAGGAAGGACCTAAAATACGAGTCCATACCCCAAAGCCAACAAAATAATTACAAAATTGTTATTAGTGCCGATAAACGACCTACTGGACAGCATCCGGTTTGTACAAAGCTCTCGCTATCAATGATGTTGCCGTCGTCCTGGTAGATCAGCACTGTGACAGGCGGGACATTGTGCTGCGTACCCGGGATGATCGCTTGCAATGCATTGGCGAAACGCACCAGGCATTTGATGCTATTCAGTCTCTACTCGCTTATTTACCTACCTACTGTCGTGGCGAAGACACTGGTGGAAGTGGATACAACTTTGATCTTCGACTCGGTCTCACGGTTCGGTTCGGTTCACTAAAAATGTTTACCGGCCAACGTACGCCCAAGTAGGCACGGGTCAGCTAGTAGATAGATATAATAAGTCAATTTAGATAAATGTCAATATTTGGAGTAGGATTACATCCAGAAACGTATTAATGGAAGACCACAATGATGATGCTGTGGTCGGTTGCTCTTGTTACGTTCGATATGTTACGACATTAGCATAGAATCAATATTCAATTTGCCGAGTATTTGGCACTGGTGCTTACCTTCTTTGATCGATTCCGGCATGGGTCCAAAACCGTTGTTTAGCCATCCATGAGTCAACACTTTCACTTTCCTGCTGAAATCAAAGTTGGATTCCCGTAGCGATGCCGAATCGTTTATTCTCAATTCCTGCGGGTCGTAAGGGTTTCGTCTGAAACACATAAATTCCTATTTTCTTTTAAGATATAAAAGTAGGGACTTAGCTAAAACTGCCAACACAGCTTTAGCTAATTATAAGTCGTTTTCTCACAGATTTCCGACATTCAGCGCAGCACTAGTATATTATTATTTAGTCTGTGGCGCAGCTTATTCGAAAAGCTCGCTATTGCGCTTATAAAATGATAGAATTACGCTAAAAAAATTTGAATAAAATTCTAACCCGTTCCTGTAACAATAAATTGTTAGTTTAACAATTATTTTTGCCAGCCAATTTCAAGGTAAATCCAATGTAAGCGGTTTTATTCAGAACGGATTAGTAGTGTCACATTTGTCACGTTCGAAATAGCAATGTAACAAAATAATGGCTTTTTCGAGCATTCGCTCGGCGAGATTGACTAAAATCTGAATATTTAAAACTCTCTACGAGAGTAAAGCCTGCATATAGTCAATAGATTTCTTATAGTAGTTAGTATCTAGTTAAATTGTAAGTAAACTCGTAATAATAATAATAAACACATCAACATCGTCTAGGGATATTTTGTATAAAGTTCTTGAACTCTAAAAATACTGGCCGGTTTTAAAATCTTTTGAAGTAACCTTATTTTTTAGGCCTTTTTGAATGATTCCAAATTTGAATTTGAACAAATGAATAAAAAACAAAAGATTTGCGCGGCATTGTCATAGCGAAGGTCGAAAGTTACAATTTATCTTCCATAGTTTATGGTAATTTTTTGTGTCAAATTGAAGTTTTAAAACACGTTATTAATTAATTTCGATTTTATACTACTAAATGCATCATGCGGCGGCGCCATTTAACTAGAGATAAAATGTTAAGGGCAGTAGGTATGCTCCAAGCTGGGGCTACTCAGCTGAGTGTTGCTGAGGAGATTGGAACAAAACAAAACGTGATCTCAAGGTTATGGTCACGTTATCGTGCTACCGGTGAAGTGGCTGAAAGACACCCAGGCGGGAAGCGCATAACCACCCAGCGACAAGACCGATTTTTGCAAGTTTCCGCTAGAAGACAACCAAATGTTACGGCAATGCAGTTGGTTCAAAGGCTCCAGTCAGAGCACCAGTTGCTGGTGAGTGACCAAACTGTGAGGAGAAGACTGCATGAAGCCAACCTTCATGCTCGCAGACCGCTTCGTACTCCAGCACTACGCCGAGGAAATCGTGGACGAAGATTAGAGTGGGCTCGTGAACATTTGCTCTGGGAAGGGAACCAGTGGTCTGCGGTGCTGTTTACCGATGAGTCCCGATTCGGTTTCCATCCCGATTCAAGAAGAGTACGTGTATGGCGAGTTCCTGGTCGTGAGAGCCGTCTGCAACACCCTCAGGAAGTCCATCCATACCGCGGTGGGACAGTTATGGTTTGGGCGGGAATACGTATTGGTGGAAGAACAGATCTCGTTTGGATCAGAAACACCATGACCGCTGAAAAATACCGTAACCAGGTGCTAGTACCAATAGTCTACCCCCATCGACTACAAATGGGCCAAGAATTCACGCTCATGCACGACAATGCCCGTCCGCACACAGTGCGAGTGGTGACCAGCTGGCTGCAGGAGCACGACGTGTCGGTCTTAAACTGGCCTGCGCAATCGCTAACTGAAGAGCAACTTTTTTTTCATCTTAGCAGGACCTGGGACAATATCCCGCAGCAAGACTTTGATAACTTGATTCAAAGCATGAAAACCCGTTGCAGGACCGTTTGTAACGTCATGGGTGGTTTTACTGACTACTGATTTTTCGTATAATTGCAAAAAACAGGAAATTTCGCATAATTTTGCAATTTTTTTTTAAAAAACACAACATCCTAAATGTAAAAAAATTTATATTTTGTTTTTTATTGAATAAAATTTTATTTACACAATAAAAATATTTCTATTGTATTCGAAGGTCTAGTCTACTAAACGGGCTTTTCAAAAATATATACATGTTGCATGTTATTTATAACAAATTTTGAGTAAATTGAGAAAATATGAAATATCCCTAGACGATGTTGATGTGTGTATTTTTAACGTTGCGAAGACAAAGGCGATGAATAAAAAAAAATTTTATAATGAATAGTTGGCTCATGATGACTACCGAATACTCTCTCCGAATACTCTGGCTAATGACTACATACCTAGCTACCATAGGTATATTTACATAGTTGCATCATCATATCAGCCCATTCACGTCCACTGCTGGATATAGGCCTCCCCCATACGATACCACAAATAGCGGTACTGAGCCGCCTCCATCCATCGACTCTTTGCGACCGCTACGATGTCGTCGAGTGGATGGTCTCCCAAGTACCCTTACTTGGGAGACCATCCACTCGACGACATCGTGGCTTTTGCCATAATCACCATGCTAGCAGGCGGATTAGTGATCGCAGAGTTGTTGTTGAAAAATACTCAGAAAGAAGCTGCTGCTCTTCCTCTAGTAGGTTCCCTTAGTAGTTCATAGTTGCATACGGGGTACATAGTCCAAAATCTTCAAAAATCTGAGTTCACCTCCTATAACTCAGAAAAAAGATTCCAGACGATCGATCGAGTAATTTCGTTATCGAATGTACATACATAGTTATTTTCTAAACAGGCTTTGCGATTACCGGTGTTGGAAAGCTAAACGTTTCCTGTTACCATGCACTTTCACGCTCATAAATGAACATTAGGACAAAGAAACTTAGGTACCTACCATCTAATGAACTAAGCAAACAAGTTGCTTGGATGAATGGATAAGAAAGAGGACTTTACTCCTAACCTAGACAACAACCATACTGGCATCAATCATACTGGCAATAAAAGAAAGAGTGAGCTTCATTATCTTTAAAATGGTAAAAGATGGTTAGACTCGAAGATGGTTTAACGATGCCGTAATGGTTCAGCTATTAACATTGAATTTTTTTGTCAATGTAAATTAAACTTAATCAGTAGATAGGTTAAGTGGGTAGTTAAAGATCATTATTATCCATAGAATTTTACTTGTTTTCGAATCAAAGTTATTTTATTAAACAAAGACATTGACTAAACAACAACTGATAACGATAAGATAGGAGATAAAACAACAACGACGACCTCTGTGGCGCGGTGGGCGAAGGTCCGCCTGCGACGCAGAAGGTTGCGGGTTCGATTCCCGCCTCGGAACAAATATTTGTACGATCTGCAGATATTTGTTCAGGGTGTTCTGGTCGTGTTATATGTACAATAAAAAATATCTATATAAGTAATATATTGTATTATGTATATCAGTTATCTATGTAGTACCCATAACACAAGCTCTGCTTAGCTTGGGACTAGATAATGCTGTGTGAATTGTCCAGCATTATTTATTTATTTACAATGAAACATAGTGACCACTGAAAACTAAAATAAAAAAGAAAAAGGCGGAAATTCATGTTTCGGATGAGAGACGAATGTAATGATGAATGAAAGCTGCCAAAAACAAAAATAACACAGGCCGACATGACGAACACTCTTACCCAGAAACCAGACTATACATTTTCGAAGGATTTCGATGCGCTGAAGCCAAATCTGGCCACAGTCTTGCGCTATCACGTCAGGATTTTGAGAAACCTTAAAGAGCAATAACACCGTTTTTTGCTCCCTTTTGAGGTCATGTATCCCTGTAGATCTTTTTTCTTCCAAAAATATATCAATTGTATCTGAAAGTACAAGTCTTTTTCTTTAAAATTACGTTGTGTTTTTCAAATATCTGTTCTTTTTCGCTGAGATATCGCATTTTGTAACTTGCATGTAGGTAGGTATGTCGATTTTGCTGTGTTATTTGAAATACAGATTCAGATTCAGTGCATCGAAATCCTTCGGACACATTGGACATTGTATGTATAGTCTGGTTTTTGGGTAAAATAATTTGTTGGCCTCTATAATTTTTACGAATATTTCTTTGATTCAGTGCATCGAAATCCTTCGGACACATTGGACATTGTATGTATAGTCTGGTTTTTGGGTAAAATTATTTGTTGGCCTGTATAATTTTTACGAATATTTCTTTATTTTTCTAACTCCTTTGTTTACAAAAAAATAACAAGAACTCTAGAACCGAGTATTCTCGTAAGTACCGTATTTGGAAGATTAGGACTACTACCGTAGAGGTAGTAGACCAAAAATCTACCAATGGCCATGAGTCGTTCATATTAATTAATACCTACTTACAAACAGTCAACATTTTAGTTAGAACAGGGGCCTACTAAGGAAAGGAAAATCGAAGTTTCCTATTAGTTTTCGTGCAAAACCAACTCTTATATCGCTTGAATAAGATAAGAATTTACCCAAAAACGAATAAGAAACTTCGATTTCGTATTTACGAGTAAGGACCCAGGGCGCCTACTCGGAAAAGGAAAATCGAAGTTTCTTTTTCGTGTTCGTGCAAAACCAACTCTTATGTCCATTGCATAAGATTAGCGTTTGCACGAAAAAGAATCAGAAACTTCGATTTCGTTTTAAAGAGTACGGGCCCAGGTTATAGCTGCTTTTCAAGACACGGCATTGTCTACAAGAGTCCGCGCTACGAAAGGGGTCTACGCCGCCGTAGACAGAGCGCGTTGATATCTTCTTTACATACGAGAACGAAAGAGAAGAGAAGATTAGTTGCAAAGTCGCATTACTTCTAAAAAAGACGAAGGAAGCCAGCTTCTCATTTGAGACAGTATCTTATCATAGTATTTTGTAAGAGAAGGAAGAAAAGGATTGCTCACATTCTTCTAGTAAGCTCTTCCGCTAAAAAGCTCTACGAAGCTTACGCCGCAGACAGAGCGCGTTTCTGTTTTTTTTTTTACCCGACTCCGTTTATGTTAAAGAAAGAGAAGATTATTCGCCTGCATAGTCGCATCACTGGACATCCGTAGTACAGAGGACAGGACAGTGTCCGTAGTCACAAAACATATAAATAATGCTGGATAATTCACACACCATCATAATAGCCCACAACTGAATAAATGAAACATTATTATAAGTTGATTGGAGTGGATCTATTATTTGGGAATATAAAAGGTATTGTTGTTTGTGAGATAAAAAAAATTGCCCAATTCTCTTTGGTCATTTGTGCCTGACCAAGCTTTAAGAATTATACCAAACTTACCTAGTAAATAGCCTGAACTCAACATCTGACTCATACACCCAGCCCCACCCCCAAAGCCTGGTCTCGTTGACCGATGGTGCTGGCGGGTGCTGCTGTACGCTGGCCAGCCAGACCGGATCGTATGGTGCAGGCGCGTCCCATTGCACTGCCGATACGGCTGCAAAAGAACAACAATCAAATAAATGTAGTTGGATAAGTACATAGTAAGTATTTATTTAAGTACCTATACCTACCGTATGCCTAGGCCCTTAAATTCTAGTAACAGGGTAGGAAAGGCATCGATCGACTTGGTATTTCAAGTAAGGTAGTTTTTCGAATTAATGTTGATGTTGGTCTGATGCGTCACTTTTTAACCGATTTCAAAAAAAGGAGGAAGTTCTATGGTGTACGAACATAATGTGACTTTTTTTTTGCGCAATAAACCGCCATACTAAAAACATTGCATAGGTAATTAAGGATTCTAAACATAGAATTATAAGGCTCACAATAGCAGTTGACAGAAAAGAGGTACATCCAAGAAAATAGGCCGCACAGTGTAAAATTTACCCCAATTTTGTTTCATCTCAGTATTATAACGAAAATCAATAGTTTTTATCATCATAAGCACTAGAGTAAAACTCTGGCATCGATAGACAAAAATTGACAACGTTACCCTAAATCCGCATCATGAAATAAACAAAAAAAATTAAGAAAAAAAATGGGGTTACTTATTTAAGTTTTATGTATATACAATGGTTAGACACATAATAACAGACCATCAAACAAGTTTTTGACTTTCTTCTGTGAATAGATTATTAAATAATAATACTTTTATCATTTTTCTTTTTATTTATTTTTCTCCACTTTAATGCCGTATTAGAATTATCGCCCTATAACACTAATACCAATATTCTCTAAGATTTTTGAAAGAGTGATGCACTACAGGATTACGAATTATCTAAACAAATACACTATAATAAAAAGTAATCAGAACGGATTTCAGAAAGGCAAATCGACTACTTTGGCAGCTTTTAATCTAATTAAAGCTATACTTGAGAATGTTGACCGTAGTAAGTTTCTCTGCAGTGTTTTTTGATATGAGCAAGGCGTTCGATTATGTTTGTCATAAAAGACTCTTAGCAAAGTGTGAGCTATGTGGTATTCGTGGACTTGCTTATGATTGGATCAAAAGCTACCTGGAAAAACGGACACAATGCGTAGAAGATGGTAGAAGTAAGAAAATTAAATGACAAAAATGAGCTTACTGAATTCAGGTCACCTTTCAGACATAATGCACTTGGTGTGCCTCAAGGCAGTGTTCTTGGCCCACTCCTGTTTTTATTATACATTAATGATTTACCTGACAATACTAAAAACCATTGTACACTGTTTGCCGACGATGTCTCTATAGTAGTTACTAATGACAATGAACATGAACACATACATGACTTAAATAACACAGTCGGAGTGTGTATTGACTGGCTAAGTAAAAATAACCTAAAAGTATATGTAACAAAAACTAAATTTATTAAATTCTATAATCGAAAACCAAAAGGAAATACCTTTAAGGTGACTTATCATAATGAAGAAATAGAGGAAAGTGATTCAGTTTTATTACTTGGTCTGAAACTAGACAATGTATGCTCATGGGTACCGCACATCGAACATGTTAGATCTCAAGTGAATAGTTTTATTTACGCTGTATGGAATATTGCAAACATAACTGATCACAAAACTGCCCTACTAGCGTATCATGGCTATGTAGCATCCCTTCTTAGATATAATGTTATTATATGGGGTAACGCAGTTAACGTCAAGGCCTTATTTATAGCGCAAAAAAATTCTATATTTTAGCGAGCTTATATATTTTAGAAATGTCTACTTATTTAAAACTTTAACGTTATCAGTCGACTTATTTAAAACTTTTGAACAAGTATACAAGTTCAACTCTAGGCATAAAGACCGATTAGCACTACCTGCAAAAAAACGCAATTGTATAGCCGAAATTGTTACAACATGGCTGTCAAAATTTACAACAAATTGCCAAATGATGTAAAAGAACTGAAGGGTCCCTTATTCAACAGAAAGTTATTCAATTTACTTATTGAACATTGTTTTTATTCTGTTGAAGATTACCCTAATTTTAATTTTTGACTGTGAGTTGATCATAAATTTACGAGTAGGTAATGAAAATTCTGTAAAAGTAGTAGTAACAGGAGATGCAGCAATAGTGTGAATTTTAGTTTAAGTATGGTAATAATCAATAAATTTCCTAGTTATTTAAGTTAAATATTGTATTTCCGTAATTGACGGACAAACTGTTGTTTCCAACTTATTGTTTAAGATCTTTTTGTACACAGTTTTGACAATCTTTATCTTACGATTCTAAGTTGGTTTTTAGTTTTTTCAAATCAATCAAATTATTACAAACATACCTACTCTTACCTAGAGCACTAACACGGGACTACAGGAATACTCCTGCTAAGGTACCCTATATTTTTAAGTAGGACAGCATCAAAGAATCCCTTCAAGTGCCCGTTTAAAATTTTTGTGTTTTCTTTTTCGCTACAAACAATACAAAGAAAAGTAAAAGTATAATTTACTCTAAATTACTAGAATAAATCAAATTAGATTTCTATAATGCAGTTTCATTTTATGGAACAGAATATTCCAATTTTGAATTGTTTCTAATTTACACTATGCCAGTCCTACTCATATGTAACCATAGAGTCTAAAACCTTTTTTATGTTGTCCTTAAAAGGGCAGAAGGATGTTGATTGTTATCTCTATTTTAGCATTCAATGTAAGTTTACTGCCGTGCCGTCGTCGTTTGCTGTGAAAGTGCGAACAAGCAATTAATATTCATTGTTTGATTTAGGGACAGCCTGTTGATATTGCCTTTGATTAATTTATACATCATAACTACGAGGCAATCTGTAACTTTATGATTTAGGTAGTTAGTTATTACGCTGCAAAAATAGGCACGAAAGATCTAACAATCAGCCTCAGCCTGCCTGCATTGCATCGTGTGTAGGGAGGCAGAGGCAAGTACTAAATGTAATGTAAAAATTAAAATTGTGTCCCTGATTGTACCGGTAGGTGGGTGAATCAACTTTTTTGTTGATACTTTTGTGTTCCTGTCATGGTAAAAAGATAAAATCTGTATTACAGTTTGAAATATGATTGTTTTGATGTTAATGTAAACTTAGATTAGAGAATCTAACTACGATAGATAGATAGATAGAAAATTCTTTATTGCACACTTATTGATAAGAAACAGAAATACAAAAAAAGACAATTTTAAAACTAAGTTACAAGTGGCGGTCTTATCACTCGAGAGCGATCTCTACCAGACAACCGTGTATGATGACACTACCATGTTAGCAGAGGCTAACATGGTAGTGTCATCATAGTTTTTTATAGTTTATAGCAAATATATTGATTGATATTTTACTTTTGATAAATATTTAAGGTAAACCCTGCGTTCTGTATAAAGCGGCTAAACGGGATGTTATTTAAATAAGGGCACAATACCACTGGATGTTACTCACCTGCTGCTACAGATTAACATTAATTAAACAAAGAAAGCCTCAAACGATTTTAATTTTTTTTGCAGTATTTTTAATTTTATTACAACTAATTCCTTATTAGCGTATGTATATAGCCATCCCAAAATATCACGATCACCTCTTTTATGCGTTCCGGTCATTGTCGCCTTACCCGACGACAGCCCGCCACGCGAAAGTGACAGAGCTATACATACGTGATCACGAGATAGAGTTCATTCGCAGCGACAGACAGTTGACAGCAATCATCTGTTTGGAGGCACGGTAGTAGGTGTAACGTATTCAAGAACTTGCAAAATAAGTTATTGGAAAAAATTTGGGTAGGTAGGTATAATAATTGACCTTGGACCTCGGTTGTTTATAGTATTCGGTGGCACCAACAAAACGTCCCCCCCCCCCGGTTTTAGCGCAATAATTTGAATAACACCCTATCTATATTATTATGTATAATCGTGCTTCGATACCTAGCCAAATTCTATGTTGAAAGTTTGCAAACAAACCATGACACCAAAGACTAAAACTTACTCGACGAGTTTCAGATAAGTGATAAGTAGGTAAGCAATATTTATTGATTATATGTACTTAGATAGGAAAATATATATTTACTTATCTCATATCCACAAGTAATCGCGGGAATCGAGTTAATTTTTGGTTACGTATGGGCGGTTTATTCACAATAATTCCACATCCAGTTTGGCTAGTGTATATGTGGGTACCATGTTAATGATAAGGTTGTTCGTTTCGCTATTGGCGGGAAAATCACCTTAAAAACACTACGAAGGTAGGTCATTAACCAACCTGCATACTAATAATATTACCTATAATGAGCGAAAGTTTGAATGTTGCTGTTGCCTGTTCCTGTTCAAGCCAAGTGAAATTTTGCGTACAGGTAGTTTCAGGCCTGGAATAAACAAATGCTATTTTTTTATCTCATTAATCTGTTTCCAACGGATAGAAATATCCTTTAAACGTTTCTATAGAATCAACGCGTGTGAAGCCGCGGACAGAAACTGTGCGTACTGCGATTTCGAATCCAAGATATTTTATGTTAACACAGACATTTATAAATGAAAACTTAACAAAAACTGATAATAATACAGGGAACAACAAGGTACCTAACAGCAAAGTCATCTTATCACTAAAAACTAATCACTAAAAATCACTAAAAATCTCTAAAAACTAATAATTAGGTATATTATCACTAAAACACAAACTTCAACAACGCTCAATCTCACAGGTGTAGCAAAAATTTTATAAAGAATTCAAAAACGAACGAGAGGTCAATGAAATGATGAATGAAAGCTTTCAAAACCAAAAATTGTTTCGAGCTTCTATTCTTTGCTTCGATGATACGAGTACTTTAGGTAAATATTTTCACCAATATTTCTTGGGCTTTGTAACTCCTTTGTATGCAAAAAATATCCAGGTTTGTCGGAGTTATAGTCGGATATAACGTGTGCGTTACCCCAGCAGAAAAGTTTCATCTAGAATGAAGTGAGTTACACAAATAATTAGTGCGTTGTACGCAGTAAATGTGCGTCAAGTTAAAAAATTTGTGCATGTTCACGTTTTGGAATAAAACGCAAAATTCGTTTCCTGCTGGGGTAACGTTTTTCCAGCAGGAAGATTCTAAACGAATGACCCTAGACAAATTTGACTTATATGGGCAGATAGCTTATATTTGTGTATAAACGATGGTCTAAAAATAAAATTTGTGCGCCTTAAGGTTTTTGAGATATTCAATTTCCTGCTGGGGTAACGTTTTGCAAAAGCTTGTTTCTCGGAAACCATTGAATGTGCATCTACAAAACATACATACACCAGTAGCTTATGATTAGGTGTGCGTTACCCCAGCAGAAAAGTTTCATCTAGAATGAAGTGAGTTACACAAATAATTAGTGCGTTCTACGCTGTAAATGTGCGTCAAGTTAAAAAATTTGTGCATGTTCACGTTTTGGAATAAAACGCAAAATTCGTTTCCTGCTGGGGTAACGTTTTTCCAGCAGGAAGATTCTAAACGAATGACCCTAGACAAATTTGACTTACATGGGCAGATAGCTTATATTTGTGTATAAACGATGGTCTAAAAATAAAATTTGTGCGCCTTAAGGTATTTGAGATATTCAATTTCCTGCTGGGGTAACGTTTTGCAAAAGCTTGTTTCTCGGAAACCATTGAATGTGCATCTACAAAACATACATACACCAGTAGCTTATAATTAGTGCTTATTTATGAAATAGTAAAATTTTCAAAAATATGTACAGTTTTTATGTAATCTTGTTTTTCTTTGAAACCTTAAAAAAATTCTAGCTCTTTAATGGACAGACATAGAGGTTCATTATAAACGGTGTTCGGTTTTTGCTGTTATTTTTTGTAACCATAAAAAGTTTCAAGAAGATTCATACACGCGTTTTTGAATAATATCGATTAAGACGTAACTGATAAGGTCATAACTTTGACGTCAAAATACAAGAAACCTTTCAACCCAAGATTGTAGGTAATAAAAAAACCATTAGTGCGTTCCATGATAATTATATCCTGAAAATTTCAGCTCTCTACGTCTCGTATTGAGCTAGTTGTAAAGGAATGACTGAAATAAGAGTTACACTTCTTAATCACCCTTATTCTACCAGGTGATACGACCAAATTCGAACGACCACTAAAAAGCGACTGTTTCATACATATTGATGACCTTTTTAATTTTGCTACCGAGACGCATTGGGCCTTGTACACTCGAGTACAAAAGATATGGATAATTTTTGCCAACTATTTTATAAGGAATGAAACATTAAAAATAACATAATGTACCTATGACTATAATATCTAAAGACAGTAGAACAATCAGCTGAAAAGTAACTTGTCTGTTTGTTATACTCTCCATCCTTTCAGTTAACTCTATGCCAAAAATCAAGTCGATTGGTTGCTTAGTTAGGGCGTAAGGAAGGACGAACAAACAAATAAATACCTAAACAAATACATTTTCGCTTTTATAATATTAGTTAGGGTTAATGATTCGAATCAACATCCTAACTAATATTATAAATGCGAGTGTTCTTTTGTTTGTCCTCCCTTCACGCCCTAACTAAGCAACCAATCGACTTGATTATTGGCATAGAGTTAGTTGAATGGATAGAGAGTAACATATTGTAATTGTTGTTGACGACGATCTGGCGCGGCGGGTGAAGGTCCCCCTGCGTCGCAGGAGGTTGCGGGTTCAATTCCCGCCTTGGGACTAATGTTTTTACGAACTGCAAATATTTATCTCGGTTGTTCTGGGTATTTTCTTTGTATGTAAAAAGTATCTATCTATGTAATATATGGTATTATGTATATCAGTCATCTAGTACCCCATAACAAAAGCTCTGCTTAGTTTGGGGCTAGATGATGTTGTGTAGATTGTTAAACATTATTTATTTTTATTTTATTTATTTATATTTATATAGGCTACTTTTGTTTACCCCCTAGATATATAAATTTGAATTTAACGCGGGTGAACCCGCGGGGAACAGCTTATTATCAATAAACAAAAAATCATAAAGAAAACAAATTAATTAAAGACATATTATTTATATTTTTAATTAGCTTTAAATCACAGATCAATTAGTCAACAGGTATGGTTTACAAATCACAGATCTCATTTTACCTGTAAGGTATTAAATTATGTTTTAAAATAGCATATTATGCTTATAGGTATATTAGGAACATATATTAGGCACTCATAAAATTAGAAGTAGGTACTTAAAATTATTAGGCCGTGGTAATCGTGGCTTAAGAATTGACCCCTACAACTCAGCCCGCTGATTTCTTAAAAGTCTTCTACTAAATAATACTACCAGTATAATATATACAAACTATACATATATGTATATATACAAACTATTAAAATCACTTATGTAGGAATACAATCCTCGAAAAACTTTACCCTACTTCGTACGTTAAAAAGATAGGTAGGTACTTACCTACTGTCTTGGACCTAAAATATGTAGTTGGCAAAAATTATCCATCTTTTGTACTCGAGTGTACCAAGGCCCAATGCGTCTCGGTAGCAAAATTAAAAAGGTCATCAATATGTATGAAACAGTCGCTTTTTAGTGGTCATTCGAATTTGGTCGTATCACCTGGTAGAATAAGGGTGATTAAGAAGTGTAACTTTTATTTCAGTCATTCCTTTACAACTAGCTCAATACGAGACGTAGAGAGCTGAAATTTTCAGGATATACTTATCATGGAACGCACTAATGGTTTTTTTATTACCTACAATCTTGGGTTGAAAGGTTTCTTGTATTTTGACGTCAAAGTTATGACCTTATCAGTTACGTCTTAATCGATATTATTCAAAAACGCGTGTATGAATCTTCTTTAAACTTTTTATGGTTACAAAGAATAACAGCAAGAACCGAACACCGTTTACAATGAACCTCTATGTCTGTCCATTAAAGAGCTAGATTTTTTTTAAGGTTTCAAAGAAAAACAAGATTACATAAAAACTGTACATATTTTTGAAAATTTTACTATTTCATAAATAAGCACTAATCATAAGCTACTGGTGTATGTATGTTTTGTAGATGCACATTCAATGGTTTCCGAGAAACAAGCTTTTGCAAAACGTTACCCCAGCAGGAAATTGAATATCTCAAAAACCTTAAGACGCACAAATTTTATTTTTAGACCATCGTTTATACACAAATATAAGCTATCTGCCCATATAAGTCAAATTTGTCTAGGGTCATTCGTTTAGAATCTTCCTGCTGGAAAAACATTACCCCAGCAGGAAACGAATTTTGCGTTTTATTCCAAAACGTGAACATGCACAAATTTTTTAACTTGACGCACATTTACAGCGTAGAACGCACTAATTATTTGTGTAACTCACTTCATTCTAGAAGAAACTTTTCTGCTGGGGTAACGCACACCGGATATAACTTTTTAAATTAATCATTTATTATAATTACGAAAGATTTATTTTTAATGTCGTTTTTTAATATATTTGTTAGGTACTCCTTCACATCGAAACTACTGATAGTAATGGGTGAAATTTATCAGAAAAAAAAGTAGTTCTATCAATATCTAAGCCTACCGTCCTATCCTTACGTATTCACTACCTATCTCTTATCTTATTCAGTAAAAACGCGTTAGAAACCGCCTGCAGAAACCCTTCCTGGGCAGTTCGTACAATTCCTAATTTGTACAACGATATCGAAAGTCTTTATTCGATCAATATTTTTTTTTCCTATTTCGTACAATTACCTACTAATTCGTACAAAGTACTGATTTGTGCAACAAGAGGTAACTTAAAACAACCTTACTACAAAAATACTTCAAAATTATAATAGTTTCGAAATTACGAACCTGTGCAAATCGCAAGCAGCAAATGAATCATGCCAGTTCCGTTCCCAGGGTGTAAACAGACTCACACTGACCGAAACTAACTTTCCACACATCTACTAGAACTTTGTTAGTCTCTAAACGGGTTAGACCGCTCATTTTGAAGCTAAATCTAATGAAAGACCGTAGGCGAAGCCTTCCGCATTTTCACTGTTCGCGCGACGCTGAGCTTGAATTTGAAATAAGACAGCATAACGGGGGTACCTACATTACGATTCATAGAACGTCCTGGGACCGTATCTACTCGTAAAAGCGAAATCGAAGTTTGTAATTCGTTTTCGTGCAAACGCTAATCTTATGCAAACGACATAAGAGTTTGTTTTGCACGAAAACGAATCAGAAACTTAGATTTTTATTTTCCGAGTAGGTCCCCTGGCTGAGTACCGGTAGCGATTCTAGTAATCAGATGCTTCCACACATTCCATAAGTTACGTAAATAGAAAATAGTCCAGTCAACACAAAATTGTATCACAGTAATAAGTAGAAAGAAGGTTTAAGTATATGTAGAGTTGGTACCCACAGCAAGAAGAAAAGTATGTTGTTGTATATCTAAATAATACTATACCTATCTGATACAAAACGCTCTATTCAAAAGGGCCAATGAATCAAAGCCAGGGTTCTGTAAACTCCTGTACAAATTAGTATAATATTTTTTCTAAAAGAAATTGATACATTTTACTTGACTGAGAAACATCTTAAAGTTGATTATTATTAAATAAAATTTCGACAGCCAAAAAAATTGTTTTTTACCTAACTATGTCTCTAATCCTAATAATAACTTAATACTCAAGTGTAACCTCGAAATTATTTAAATTTCGCGCTACTCGCGTTTCCTTTATAGAGTACAATTGTGGTACAATACTGGCCCTCCCTAAGAAACTTCTGATTATGAGGGCAGAATAATGCCAATATTTGTATGCACCTTCTTCATGAACTTTTAATGAAATAAAATATGTAAACTATAGTGAACTTAAAAAGATTAAACATCACATTATCATAAACACAGCAAAACCTACTTGCGCAGTTCAGTTTGTGCAAATATGACTATAACTGTACGAAAAAAATTCCGCAACTGAGGAAGAAAAACCACCGATCTATGATCTTGACATCATCACACTATGCGAAAGAGCTCAAAAAAGGGAAGAAATAAATAAAATTAAGAAAAAGATTAAACAAAAAATAGGACGACACGTCAAAAAAAACCAGCCCAGAAGAAAAAAACATCTCAAAAGATAAAGAACTGAAAGCTATGATATGATAGCACCTTACAGAGCACGGCTATTCTAACTCGATGGAAAAGTTTCCGTGACTCGAAATCTGACACAAATCCGCGCGAAATTCAAATAATCCGCGCGAAATTCAAATACTTTAGCGGTTTTTAATATATTCTGCGTTCTACAAGGAATAAAACTACCTAAAACGTAGTTTTTCATAAATCGCTAACCATTTTCTATGAATCTTTGTTCCAATGAAGTACGATTAATGGGGCTTTTGGTAATAATGTTTGTTGATTTTTAGTAATACATCTCATAAATTATTAGTTTCTCCAAAAGTCGAGTCGAATCGAAATTAGTAAACATGGGTTCATAGAAAATGTTTTACGATTTACGGTAAACTACTTTTCTGCTATTGATATTGCTTGTGGAACGCAGAAAATATTAAAAACCGCTAAAATACTTAAATATCGCGCGGATTTGTGCCAGATTTCGAGTCACGGTAACTTTTCGATCGAGTTAGAATAGCTGTGCAGATCGTTCCCGAAACCTTATTGGTAAACGCTTGTTCTATCACAGTAAATCTTCAGAAAAAGACCATACTTTTTTGACCGCACTATATTAGCGAGGGAATATCTCAAGATTTTCACAAAGAGAAATGGATCCAATGTGCACCTCGTAGGTACCTATGCAATGGGCTCATGAATAGTGTAGGTACTGGCATAGAAATGCGAATTTCGAAACCAATGATTAGCTTGACTAGTATCATCCTAATCCTATTATTATAATGCGAAAGTGTGTTTGTTTGTCCTTTCTTCACGCCTAACTACCAATCGGCTTGATTTTTAGCATAGAATAAATTTGTTGATTTTTCTAAAATGCTGAACTTGCTTAGAACTTTAATAATTGTTTATGATACGAAATAATTGTCGGACTGTTTGAAAGAAATAAGGCCGATTACACTTTAAAATTCGGAGTATTAGGCACCTATTTAAGAAAATCCATAAGGTGGTCCATATTTGACTCTCTTACTCTTTAGAGTAAGAGAGCCTTTAGGTTAATAACCTTTAGGTTATTTTACAAAACTAGTGTAGTAAGGGATTTCTTAGCAATATCCCTTAGATATAGTGTAATTTTTCGAAACAAACTCTCATGAAAGCTCAGGTTATAAATAAAAATCAGTATTTTCATCATTTTATTATTGAGCACCTTTTATCAAAGCATTAGGTCGAGAAAGCTTAGAGTATGTAACTACTTACTCTATGAGAATTATTGGAAAACTGATAAGACAAGATTTATTTTTTTCCAAATTTAGCCCGAGTGTTGAATAAGTTACTTTTATAATTGAACTAAATTGATTTAGGGATTTTATGAATGCAGAAAACCCACTAAGAGACATATTAGGCAACAAAAGAATAAACCAAATTGAAATAGAAAAAAAATAAAGATTTTGACTAAATTAACTGGTAAAATAAAAACAGCAAAAAGGAGACATAATGACTTTTTGATATGAGATTGAGCCGCTTGCGGGCTTGTGCGAGGTACCATCTTGCCATCCACACGCTTCGCCTCGTGTTTGTGCAATCTGCATGCACAAATGTTTGAGCGTGTAGCCGGGCTATAAGACGGAGCATGCGGCCGGGCTAATGATAACAATCAGTCATGAAGTCAAGTTACTGCTTCTTCTACTCACAGCAACCAATACATAGAGTACTAGTTCTGTGACTTATAGCAATAAAATAAATATATCACTGATTGCAATGGCAGATTTTCAAGGTGACTGTAGTTTTTTGAACATTTTGTGGCTTAGGTTTCGAAAAAATGAGGGTAGGTACTTATCTGATTGGCCGGAAGCATAGACAGTTGTCTTGTACTTACTTTTGAAAAATACGGTTAGCATGTATTAACTATCATGCCTACGTCTTTATCAATGTCAATGTGACATAAATGCTGACAAAACAAAAGAAGAAGAACAAAACAAAACTGCGCTGAAGTTGAAACTCATTCATTCGATAGATGTCAATGTCAAAAGTAAATACAATCACGCTGTCTATCTACGGGGCGACTAAGGGGGCGACAGATTTTCATTTGCTTTGCTCTTGCTCATTTCCTTTCCATCTAGCTGCCAAAGAGAATACAATACTGACGAGCAAACTGCATTCACGATTGTTTGTATTTCAAGGTTCCTTGTCTATTTTGTTTTATGTATTAAATAAATACTTCACAAGTTAAACTATATTCATTCTAAAAGAAAAACCAACATTTTCTTGTGATATTTTGAAAATAAGATGGCTCTGGTTCAGGATCAAACAAAAATCCTTGAGTTTTTGGAGTTGGTGGGCCGCCTGAAGGTAATATTTTATTTTATTTCTTGCACTTGCACATCCTTATTTCACGTACACATCATTAAATCTAATTCTTTTTAATCGATAATATGTAACCACAAAATGAATTAAAAACTACCAAAAAATACATAGGCGTTCATACGCTTGTTTCGGACTCTGTAAATTTTGTTCCATATATAGTTAGGCTACCTAATTTCTAGGGACCCAGAACCTAGAATAATAATTTTTTTCAACTAAAATGAATCTCTTTCGGGTTACTACTGTAAAAGGCAAGCAACATAGAGTAAAAACACGCTCATAAAAGGCAAAAATCTTGTCTTATCAGTTTTCCAATAATTCTCATAGAGTAGTTACATACTCTAAGCTTTCTCGACCTAATGCTTTGATAAAAGGTGCTCAATAATAATAATCCTGGACATGGATAATTCCTGCAGCTCATCTAGCCCCAAAATGAGCTGAGCTGAACTTGTGTTAGGGCCTGGCTACATTGATCATCCTGGGCCTGGGAAAAATAAATTTATATTCTGGCAGCAGCTCAAAAAATTCATTTCAGCTTGCACCTCCATGATAACACTAACAGGCTAACAGCTATCATTCTGCACTCAGATAGAGAGTATCTCTTTCTAAATTACTACACTAATATGGGTTCTAGTTAACTGATAATTACTTTAATAATGTACTGTGCACATGCCTTGTTTCTGTTGAGACTGACTGCTGTGACCATAATTTTACTTGTAGGAAATAATCATCAACTTGTCTACTTAATATGCAGGTACATGACATACATAGATATTTTTTATACACTGTGTATTTATTTATTGATACAGCATGAGAAGCGAACAGGCTGGGTCCTCTGTGACATAAATGAATGTGAATCCATCGCTGGGCACATGTACCGCATGGGCATGATGACATTCTTGCTAACGGATGAGAACAATCCTACTAAACTTGACCGCTTCCGGTGCCTCCAAATTGGTAAGTTATTTATTTAACCTTCAAACTATAATGTTGGGCGATCAATACTGAGCATCGGTAGAAGATAACAATCAAAGCCTTTTGATTGACATAGATAAGTAATGAATGCTAAAAATAACCTACAGAATGTAGGCTGCTTGATCGTAGTAAAAACCAGATAGGGTTTTATCGAACAAAGGGTTGTTTGATGTAAGTTAATAAAAATATTACCTGATTACATCTATACTATTATAAAGAGGAAAGATTTGATTGTGTGTTTGCAATGAATAGGCTCTGAAACTACTGAACCAATTTGAAAAATTCTTTCACTGTTGGAAAGCTACACTATCCTTGGGTGACAAGGGCTATATTATATTAAAAAGAAATAGGGATCTTGACATTTTTAATTAAATTAAATAGTGTGAAACCCGGGCGCGCTGCTAGTAATAAATAAAATACTAAATACATTTCTAGCATCAGAACTGAAATACAATAAATACTCTTACCACAAGACAAGTGGTTTCACACTGTATTAGCCTAGCTAGAATAAGCAGATCATTGTTCAACACTAGTAAATGCTCAGAACTATCCATAGTATCAAAGGATTCATATTATGTTTAAAAAATACACTACTTTCATAGAAAGTAGTGTATTTTTTTAAACACCTGTACTGTCCCTGCCAGGTACAGGACAGTTCCTGTCCTGTCTACATCAATCAACGCTAGTAATACCCATACCTGTTTATGTGTTTACCTACCAAGAAAGTGGAACATGCACAACACAAGTCACTTTCACTTTGGCAAATTGATTTAGACCATGTTCTTTTAAAGCCACAGTATTATTATACCTACTTCTATCACCTACTTTCACTGTGTTTTGTTCTAGCCATGGTCCATGACTTAGCAGAGTGCATTGTCGGAGACCTTACACCACACTGTGGAGTGTCACCTGAAGAAAAGCATCGCAGAGAGGATGTGGCCATGCAGAAGATAGCTGAACTTACAGGCCTGGCTGGGGATAGGATGTATGATTTGTACAAAGTAAGTTTACTAAAAAAATACAGAATTAAATACAATAACAACCTTTTTAAACAACATGGTTGCAATAAAGAATTTGGTTTAAATATAATTGATAACTTTCTTTTATCAAAAACATCTGTTGAAATGTTACTGTGCAATTATCTTCATAAAGAACAATTGCCTAAATGTTTCTTAGACACGGTTAGTGTTATTGGCCACTAACAAATTAATATTTCATTATTTCAGGAATACGAAAACCAAAGCTCTCCTGAAGCAAAGTTCGCTAAAGATCTAGATCGCTACGACATGATCCTACAAGCGTTTGAATATGAGAAACGTGAGAATGCACCAAGAAAACTACAAGAGTTCTTCACTGCAACAGAAGGAAAGTTCAACCATCCATACATTGTTGATTTAGTGACAGAACTGTACAAGCAAAGGGAAGAATTCGAAAAGATGACCATTACCAATGGCCATGCATAATCCAAATGACATTGCTATAATAGTTCCATTCTGTAGCATGGTTAAGATCGTAAAGTGTTCTTGAATATATTTTTATTACTTGAGGTTAAAGTAGTTTAATGCCAGAAATATCTGCTGGTAGTATTTTATATTGATACTTATTTTCAGTATTAATCTATCCTATCGTGAAGCATTATTTATTTTCAGTGTCATCAATCCCAGACAGTGATTTCTTGCATTGCATCTAACTAAACCGATTCTGTATAGATATACGACATTAATTAGCACGTATTATTAACCGAACAAAGTTTGTAGGCCTCACCCCAGACAGCTAGTGAAGCAGGTAGATTTATATTAACCTGCTTGACTTGAAAGGCTATTTTTTTATTTCGAATCTCTGAAGTTAATATTTATTGATATAACTTAATTTACTATTACTCCGGCCATTATCAATTTATAATTTTTGTAAACAACTCTCAACACGAAAACCCTAAACGCTCTTTTTGGCATGGTGTTCTTTAAAATAGTGTCAGCGATATAGATCGTACGAAAGAGCTTAAATTAATAAGTAGAGCAACTTAAGATAAAAAAAAAAAAATGCTTGAACATGCCACTTATTTAGTGTTTAGTTACATGACACTTATTTAGGGCTCTCATTGCCAATATAAGCTATTCTAAAAATAACAAATCTGAATTCTGAAAAAAATAACTGCTAGAAAGTGATTTTAAGTTAAGTGTGGGGGGCTATGTTTACAAATATTGTATATTGACTTTGGCCAGAGTATAGAAGGAGTAACGCAATTCTAAACTTAAATTTGCGCTCAAGAACATAGTACCTAAACTTACCTACATATACATATATAATGACGCTTATCTGTATTTTTTTCTTGAAGTCATTTATGTACTTACCTTCAGACTTTGTTAATTAAGAAATCACGCTAACTAGTTATTTTTAATTCAACATGATTGTATAGAAGAAATAGTCACGTTCGCTATTTTTGTTAAGATTGTTGAGAGTCGTTTATCTCAAATTTAATTTATCAGCAATTTCAACAGCGATGCGCTCAGCTTGCGGTTTTGAATTCAAAAGCGATTATCTAATGGACTCGTGCTTTATCTATAACCAGTGGAAAACGAGTCTTACCAAATAATTAGCTCTTCACTAGCAAGGCTAGGCTAATAAATGTTTTTAGTTTTTACTAATCCAAGTTAAAATACAATTTTAACTTGTTATTTTTAGTTGGGTGTTAGATTTTATATTTGGTTTATACTTAACTTACCAACATTATGTCCTCATTGTGATACATACAGATGTGAGGCATGTGTGATAATGTTTTATAATTTATGTTTAATAATGTTTTTGTCCCTAACTGCGTATCTAAGTACGTTACCTACTTACCGTACCGTCGTCGTATTATTTTGTAACACATAACATCACTTAATAAATATGTACCTTCATGAAAATAAAAATGCTTTCCTTATTCTATTAAATATAAATTCAGTGGATTCATAAAATTTATCACACTAATGATTTTTGGATGTTTGTTACCTCTTTACATCTAAAAACTACTGAAAGGCTAGAGATAGTTCTTAGGATTGGAACTGAGGAAATTCCTGGATTAACATATAGGATATAGGCTACTTTTTAATATCGATAGATAGCGTGCGAGGCCACGGGCAGAAGCTAGTGCATTCATTTACAAATAAAAAACCCAATAAGTGTGTCCGAGTCTGTATATTATGTTCTGCGAAGATACCATTGTCATAGTGAAGCGATTAGCTTAGCAGACTAGGGCCCGTTCAAAAATGATTTCATTGAATGAGCTCAAGGTTGAGCTTGTGATGTGATGACACCACCAGTAATAAGTAACCTTGATTGCACAATACAATAACCTACCGTGTACCTATACTATACCCAATGACGAGGTCAGCCTCTCAACTTCTAATAAAGAGTTTTTGAATGAGAACTTCGCGTAAAGTTCGCCTTCGTTCTTTGCAAAAGGAGGCACTGTGAGTGAAGCATAATAAGAAGTCATTTTGTACTTTTAAAATTTATTGTACAAAATTATGAAGGTAAAATTATAAAATTCAGTCATAACTTGATTGCAAAATGCTTAGACATTATTGGGACAAACTTTTGCACCCTGCATAGGATATCAGATCATAGGCACATACAATGATTATTCGAACTGAAGAAAAGACATTCTATGTTAGTAAGGCTTTATGTGAAACTCAAAATTTTAGTTATGTAAACAATTTAATGTAATAAAATTTCTTATGAGGGTAATATTTCATTAGCCATAATATGTTAAAGGTAGGCCCCCATATTGTAGGTTTAAAGTTGAATTGGCTAAGCAGCTTGTTTAGCACCTTGTTCTGCCTCTTCTTTCTTTCTTTGTTTTTCTCTCATCAGCTCAGCATCCCTGTGACATAAATAATAAGTTTCACTATTGTGCATCTCAAATACAAAAGAAGAACCATGTCCTTGCAAATGCAAAGTTGTCATGAGGCTGGTCCTTGTTGGAACAGAACGGATAGCCTTAGCACCCAAACAAACATACTTTCCTCTTCATTGAAAAATGTAGACGATCTTATTGAAATTTTCCATACTTATCGGATGAAAAATAGCTATGTTTGTAGCGGTTTAGTTTTTCAAAAACATAATGAGAGTAAAACTAATTTTGACCACCAAATCTAGTCACTTTCAATTGATTTTTTATGCATGATAGACACCTTTATTCGAAAATCTGTTGAGTTGCAAACATCCTAAATATATTCAACATTATAAATAATCAAAAATATTTCGGAATCAATCGTTTATTCAAAATTTATCGGAAAGTATGAAAAAATATCAATAAATGGTGCTGATACCGAGCACACAGCCACACACAGCACATGACAGCTTCGTATTTGATGGTTAGACGCGCTTTTTCACTAATAGAATGCCCCATTTCATTTGACATGAAAGTACAACAAATCTGCATGGGCCGGTCTGAAGTATTATAATGTTCTAAAAGCAATAGCTGTTAGGATGCAAAGACTTGCTTACGGCTTTCTACATTGGAACTTTTCAATAGCAAAATTTTATAAGGACAATTGTTACCTATGTACCCTAAAATATGTATCATCATTCTATGTTGCTTCATTACTTGCCTAAATTTTCGTTCCGTAACAGACATCCCAGTCTTATCGGCAGCGCTTTTCTTCTTTTGGGCTTCAATCTGTTTTTTTTGGTTCTTGGCCCGAGCCAAATCTCTCTGGTTACCACCTTTAACAATTTATGCAATTTTAAAACAATTGGCTTCAGCATCATTAAGAGAGACATAAGGAAAGGACCTTCCAGCAGGGATGAAATTAGAAATAAAAGGCCACTCATGTAACAAAGAGTAGCAGAGATTGGACCAGAGGCATGATAGAGGTACCTACTCACTTCTAGAGGTTATTTTGTGATTACATGTACCTACATAGGTTTCCAGACAAATTTAGCATCACATTCTTAGATGAACGTGAATTTGCGCGAAAGCAACATAATCATCGTACTGGGGCCAAAACGTAGGCGTGTACAAAAAGCTATCTAGAAACTTCCGTGGAGTTTGATCTCCAGACAGTCCAACATTACAAGATCTGATCTAAAGATGCTCGCACTTTGTTATGGCTAGCAGCAAGTATGCAGGATAATACAGTAAAGTTGATTAAAGATGTGGAAATAACTTACGGGTCATCTTGTGAACGGTTTGTCAGCGAGGTGGAACTTGGAAGAGCGACGCAGTTACCTAATTTGGCTATTTTTTTCGGTTTCTGGAAGCCCGGACGATACGCTAGTCCGGTCGGAACCTAGGACAACGCACCGCCCTTTTTATACCAAGAAGATAAATTATCAACAAGACACCAGCAAAGTAAATTCGCTTGGATGTTTTTCCAAGCCAAATAGAACACACTCCGAACTACACAGAGACAGACGTGACATGTCAGTTATGAGTATGACAGACAGTTGACATCTTGGTTGACATTCCACAAAAGGAAGAACCACAGGAAGAAGGCGCGAAAAAAAATTAAATGGCTGAGCTCGCACTATGCTACCAACACACGGGATGCATTTAGTGCTATGCGGACGTCGTCGTCCGCGCGGAGCTCCGCAGTGCTGCTGTGGCAGTGCGAGCTAGCGGTGGGTAGCACACCTATTTCTCGCGAGGCACTCGCGAGGCCCTCGCTGGCTAAAAGAGTCAGCACAATGTGCTAGTACGATTGAGGAGAGGCGTGGTGAGGGGAGTGTGTTGGTCCTGCCGCCTGCCGAGGCGGCTCGGTCTCGCGAGGCGCACAGCACAATAGTGCTTAGCAACAACTCGGTCACAGATTAGTAAGTGTTATACTCAGTACCTATCTAAATATAACTACCTACCTTACCTAGGTACCTACCTATTTCATTCAAATCAAACCGAACCACTAATGAAAGAAGGAATATAATAAAATTGTGTATGGGTGTCTCACACACACACACAGCACGATTGACCGAGTCCCACACGATAATACCGGCGAGCGAGTGGTGGAGCGCGGCACGCACACCACCTAGCAAGCACAAGGCACACAACACACTCGAAGAGGCGCGAGGTGCGTGCGAGGGGAAGCAACTTGCCTAGCCTCGTGACTCGCGTGCCCTCGTGCGCCTCCCCTCAATCGTGCTAGCTCAATTTAGAAAATTGTGCGAGGGCCTCTTTTGTGAAAGTGTGCCAGCACAATTGTGCTAGCACACGTGCTGAGGACCCACCTCTAGTGCGGGCACACGGTCCACCATTTAGTGCTCCGTCGCAATCAGAATGGATCCGTTTTTAAATGTTGTAATTTCTCCCAGGGACGAGTTTCTGCATAATACCTCCTTATAATTATGACGATTACATAAAAAGAAAAATAAGAGCAGGATAGATTACTTGATGGAGAATTTCATAGATGATATTTGAAATTGAGGAATTACGACAATTTTCACCGCGGACATTGTTAGGTACTTGTTTTGTATGCGGCGGCAGTACGCAAACCCGTGCGGATAGATTTTGCGTCCGCAGCCTAAATGCAGCCTTAAAGGCCTACCACACTATCAGCCGCACTCATTAAATTAGTCCTAATGAGTATTTAACAAATTATCATTAAGTCTGTTAACTGACGGTACATCCAAGAGACACAATTTAAGGGTTCATTTGTTAATGACACATTTAGGTATCCGTAGGGCGGAGCCAGCGAAAACGACGATTGTTCATTGGTCGCTGCACTCACGAATTAATGGTTCCAGATGGGTTAGTTTTTTCATTGTTTTCGTTGTTCGCCGTGTAGAAAAGAATCTTTTGCGTTCTTGTGACTGAGAAAATGATTATCTGTAGATATTGTCTACAACGCGTTCTAGGTATTAAGTTAAGTCAGAGATTAACGAAATGCAAACTATGATTTGAAGAATTTAACAAAATCTTTCATTTTACTTGCTAACAATGTAGAAATTTTGGCAATAATTGGTTAAACCTACTGCTGTTAGATTTTCTGTTCATAGAATTTTATAGAATTATTATTAAGAAATGGACAGTCACATTACATAAATACCACACACAGTAACAATATTACAAAAACGTATCTATCTTACATTCAATGCTTACTAATTGCAATATGAAATGTCAAAATTTATCATTGAGTAGTTAAGTAGAGTGTTTGCCATACTTAACTTTAATTGCTATTAAGGGACGCTAGTGAACCATTAACTGACTCTAAGAGCGATTTTTTTCAAATGTTTACTAAGGAACTGCTTAAGTAGCCAATAAGCGACTCTGAGTGTGGCAGTATGCTCCTCGCGCTGCTTATAACCATGCTCCTCGCGATGTTGCCCAGTACAGACTGGACAACATCGCGGCAGCGCGGGGACGATTAGAGCAGTGTGTGGACAGCCACACACTGCTCTACTCGCGCGATTAATCGCGCCATTAATTACATCTCTCCTGCCTGTGCTATAAAATATATGCGCTGCGCGAGTATGTGGCCAGCCACTCGCGCTTCTATTGCCGGCCCTTTGATTCTCACTCAAAAAAACGTCAAAATCGGGAGCGATAAGCAGGACGAGGAGCAGGACGTATGGCATAACGAGTAACGTGGCCACACGACGACGTCTCTCTCTGCCTCCTTTCCTCGCTACTTCCCATACCACTCGTCGAGTGTGTGGCCGGCCCATTAGCTGAATTATCCTGAAGTAGGGGGGGGGGGGGGGGGGGGGGGGGGCACCAAGGTAGTTGCACACGGGCGCTACATGGACTATAGAGATGCCCTTGACAGAAAATAAATTAAGCGTAAGGCAATATGGCTAGGTGCTAGGTATTATGGCTTTCGCCTGCTCATTTATAAAATTGACAATATAAAAAAAGGAATAGATGGACAAAGACCCAGTGTCGGTAGTGGTAGCATGGGGGGGCGGATTTGTACCACAATACCACAATAATATTTTTGTGAATCAAATCTAAGATCAACCGATCATATTTGATTGCTTTACTACTGCTCCCCTCAATCACATGCTATTTCTGTTTCTAAGCTGTTTCTCTTGTATTCAATGCAGCGATGCCAGAAGGTTCCAAAAGGTAACTTTTATGTGTTTTATATTTTTTGTTTGTAGTGTAAGATTATTTTTTACGCTACAAGGTTTTTGATCATGTTTTGGTTACTTCTGACTCGACTCGACTAGCAACACTGGTTTTATATGCCTAATTCGTCGTTATTGTATTCTCTTTGGCTAAATCTGTCAAAATGTCGGTCAACGCACAAGTTCTTTTGGGCAGCAATGAAAGTAATAAAAGAAGTGATAAAGCCCCCAAACCCCTGTTTCCTAAAAGAGAAGAGTGTTCACATGTGTCCTGCTACTGGTAAGTAAAAATAGTTTTCGCTAAAAACTTCTTTGTCACTATTGCATTGAGCGAGTCTCACATATTTTGTTGTTGTATTGTACAGCGAAGAAAATGTTTGGAAACTATGCCAAGACGTGTCTATCAGAGTGCCAGAAGAGTTGGATTCTTGTTTCGTTGTTTTTATTTCAAATCTTTGTCGTACCGTACCGCTTTGGAAACAAAGAGCTGGGCGTGAGGAGGACCGTCTCGTTATATGGGTGTGTATTGAATTTTTAGTCACGCTATACCTACATATTTGCTTACCAACACTTATTATTATGAGCTAATGTTTAATAGCCAATGGCCTTTTCGTCTTCACTTTCGTTCGGCTGGCTAATGTGGTAATTGTTGTCCTGTAAAGAAGTATATAGGTCAATAGATAATGATAAATTTTAGGTATAACAAGAGGTTCCATTTTAATATTAGTAGCTTCTGCCTGTAGGTCCCCACACTTTCTTTCCCTGTAATGTAGAAACTAGCCCATATACTTATCCAGGACACCATCTATTCCATGACCAAAATTAAAAAAAATATGCTAAGCAGTTTTGATTTGAGAAGGTAATGATAAATTAGCATTATTATAATTTTTTTCAGGATTATCATGTAATTTTTCTGTATGCCTGGGATTGCAAGACATGCCTTGTATATGATTTGGACTCTGAATTGCCATTTCCAACCTTCTTCCATAAATATGTTACTGAAACATTTCGAACTGATCAAGTTTTGAAATCCGACTTCCACAGGTATTCTCAACATTATTATTGTAATACTTAGTGTTTTAATTTTTGAGTTAATTTACAAAAAATAAACTGACATTGGCCTGGTTTTCCTAGGTTCTTCCGTGTTGTGCCAGCCAAACAGTTCTTGCAACACTTTGCATCCGATCGACGGCACATGAAGCGGCCTGATGGCTCATGGATTAAGCCACCGCCACCTTACCCAGCTATCAGTACATCGGGTGAGGATTTATTATTAACAAACTATTCAATGTTGTCGGGGTGACGGGTCACCTCCTGATGAGAGTCTCCCTGGACCACAAGGGGATGGCTAGAAAAAAGATTTGACATATACTCGGCAGTGGGTGTTATCAGGCTGATATGACAATTATTATGTATCTGTTTTAATATCTTTTAACACATTGGTTTGTAATTAACCTCCTCACATTCAATAAATTGATCATTAAACTTAATAAACTACTACACACACTTCTGGATCAAGATCACCCTAAGGTTGCGGGCCTCCCTCTATTGTTATTTCCTCTTGATGACATAATTTGACATTTTGATGACGTGACATAATGTAACCGAAGTTGGAGATATATAATAGAGATCTAAGTTTAGTTAGAAGTTGTTATGTATGGAACATGCAGGTACTTTTCCTTCTTATTTTTATAATAAGATGGACTAAGTTAGGGTAGTTGTATATTTTTATGTGTAAACTAGTCGTGAATTGCTACCTAGCTCAATACACGTTATTTACCGAAATATGGTGTTTTATTGGACATAACAGAAGTAGTAATTTTAAATAGAGTGTTATTACATAAATCTGTAAAGTTAAGTTCAATTGAAATAAATATTTCATTTCATCCATTTGATTCATGAATTACTTTTAAATTGATTTTTTGTCTTTCAGGATCAACTCATAATTTAGATGAATACATCAACATGGATATTGACTTAGGACCAGGTCAAGTGTATAGTTTAACCGAGTTTGTACAGCGCTTCTACAAAGTGAACAGGAATATAAAAGATGAGTAGTTTAAATAGATAGTCCACTTATCTTTATTTATTTTACAACCACAGTGGTTTGTTCTGTTGATTATGTTTTAGTAATCTTTGTTAGGTTTTGTTATCCTTTTGTCAATTTAATCCCAAGCAAAGGAACTGTGATGGAAATGCCATTTTAATATAATCAAACAATTTACTGTGGGATTTTATTTTATTAGGTACCTATAGTATTTATTACGATCAAGAGAGCTGTTTAAAATACCAAACGAATCCTTATTGCGAGTCTGAGTGGATATTAAAACATAACAATAATTTTGTGTCTTATCATAAGTTGAAACTTTAATATAAGAGTGAATATCAAGAGAACACATGGAGAATGTGATATTGCGTCGAGGAAAACAATTTCCTATGTTCTCATTTAGATTCGCAAGAAAGGGGCTCCGAGTCCGAGTGAACTTCCACCTTCTTTTTTACACTATTATGACGTGAATTTGCACTAAAACACGTTTTTTGTGCACATTATGTGTGGGTGATACCTACTCGATGATATTATAAATCAGATATTTTATAACAAAATATAATAATGACAAAACAAAAAAAATATGAAGTTTCTCGCTTTATAAACATTTTTACCACATTATAGTAGAGCACTATTCCCATAATCAGTTATGTAGCTAAATGCAAATAGTGGATAATGGAGTTATAAATAAACATATTATATAGAAAATAACCAAGAGGCTAATGCTTTGATCATATAAAAATGAATGAGTAGTTTTTTGATATTCTAGTTTATTTCTATTTGTCGTTATTGTGAGATTTATTATGTAGAAATTTTTCTCATTTTGACTGAGAAGATCCTTATTTATGGATTGTATGTTTACCTTACGTGATATATTTATTGATATTTAAGTACCATTATTGTAGTGTGTATTGTCGCAAGTAGCTTTTGTATGTTATTAAGTCTATTTAAAGATTTTGTAACAACTTTTATACACTCTTTTTATTCTTCCCTAGCACCCTTAGCATGTTACAAAAAATATACATGATAATCATAGTTGTAAGAGTTTTATCGCAATTTTGTACAAGTAGGCCGATTCGAGTGGAAAAACCCTTTTGTTAAAAATCGCTTGAAAAGGCATTGCGTGTTCGTTTACAATTTACGTGGTTGAATGTATCGTGCGCGATTCGTATAAAGATTATGACTTGGCTAGTTTAAAATATACATAATTATGTTAGTTATAAAATTATTTGTTAAAGTTTCGATTGTCACAACAATCTGCTGTTTTACCTTTAAAATGTTTACTCTTGAAATGTATTTTCTCTAATAATGACTTAGCTTAAAGGTTCACATAATGTTAACCTATTTAGGAATAAGGTCAAATGCACAAAGTTAAATTTTATTACATAAATAAAATAGTAAAGTAAAAAATAACGGGTTATTCGACAATTAATTTACAGGACTTGCATTTATTAAGTTAATACCTATATCGTATATTCTGCAGGGTTGTTGATCTGTTCTAGTCAAATGTCGATTATAGTATTGTTATATTTTAACTTCTAAGATTCATGTTTACTGCAAATTATACTGTTGTTTAACCTCTACTTATTCTTAATCTATACTAGATATTAATGTTTCTTCCTATATAATCACTGTTATTGATTATTTGAGGCATAGCTAACTATTCAATGGGACCAAAATTGTGGAAATTTAGTATGAGATAATACCCAGATTGTTTGTATATTACTGGGAGTGTGATATCGTCCCAATAGTTATGCCTGTACCCTTACTACTTAACAGAAATCGAAACCTTCCTAAAAAACTTTTATCTTTCGACTGACAACTGTAAGTGATATCATTGTGCTTGTGCTTTATTTGTAACAAGTTACATGTTTTTAATTTTAGGATTTATCAAGCAGAAAATAAAACACTACACGCTAGTTTATGTATTTTATTTACAAAATTTAAACTAACTAAATTACTAAGAATTTACATGCCGTCGATAAATGTGTCCCGTCAGGAAGACGACCGATATTGGGCGGCGGGCGAAGGTGACCTCCTGTGACGCAGGAGGTTGCGGGCATAGATGAATACTACCCCCTAAATGCAATTTTTTGTTCTGGTTCTGGGTCACGTCACAGTTTAATAGCGCTCGGCGAAAGTGGAGCGGGGTTGTGCGCAGGTGTAAAACGGTGTAAAAAAACTTAAAATCGACTTCTGCGCATCAAGGTCAGCGCTATTAAACCATGAAGCGACCTGTATTTCTACGTAGGTATAATAAAACAGCGATCTAGGTCATTGTTAGTCATTGATACAGGTATAAAAATACTTAGAATTTTCCATAAGTGTGGGGTAGGTACCTTTAGGCCTGGTTCACATGGCAATACACCGCCCTCTTAGCCATAGACTTATAATTCTTTCTACGTTTTTAGCACTATTTTATTTTAACTGTACAAACTGCAGGGCGGTTCCATGCACAATCCATTTTTATTCGTTTAAAAAACGAATAGCCGCAATACAAGCGACGTGTCAACGGTTTTCGGACGGACACCGAATAAGTAGTGGCGCACACAAGTCGCCTACATTGAGTAATGTATGCGCCACTACTTTCGTTATGATTCATCCTATCTAAAAAAAGAGCAGACAATGCCGTGTGAACCTAGGCTTTCTTATACACTGGATAACCACAGACCACAATGATTTAACTTTGGTATACTTTTCTTTGAAAATATTCATAGATTATTGTGGTTAGGATTGAATACTTTTATTGTATTAAGCTGGAAACATACTATCGACACGCCACGCCACCCGACGAAACGCGATCAATGCTGACGATGAATTTAATCAAATCTACGATTTTCTATGCACAGAATCACATGATCATTTAAGGTATATATTTTATTTCGTTAAACTCAAACGGACAATATATAAAGAACAATATAGATTGTGGTCTATATTGTCCTTTTATGTCCAGTCCATCCCAAGGTTACCTGGAAGAGATCGCTTAAAGCGGTAAGGCCGCCCTTTGTACTTCTTTGTTTATTAGCATTTCCTTCTGTATTGTATTTATGTGGTACAATAAAGAGTTATCTATCTATCTATGATTAACATCCGACGCGACGAAACGTCGGGTGTTTACAATGTGGTTCTGGACATAGAAATGACTACCATCTGATTCAACTCAACACGCATCGCGTGACGTCGTCGGGTCGCGTGGCGTGTCAATACTAGGTATGTTACGGGCATTAGATAGATAGGTAACTCTTTATAAGTAAAATCTTTATTGTCAATAAAATAACATTCAAATAATATAAACAAATTAAACTAGTATTTACAATTGAGCTCACTGCAGACTGTTGCAAACAATCTACAGATAGCTCAACTGGTCCATATAAATACTAGTCGGAAGCGTCCCCAAGATGCTGGCTGCATTGCCCCGCTGTATGGCAGTGCTAATGCGCTGCGTCAGATACTCACCAGCTCTCGGTTCACACGTCAGTTCCACCAGGCGCTCAAATAATTTTTTGAAAACCTGGAGAGCCTCGGTTCCCCCCGGACCTAGGGTCTCGACTCCAAGGGGAGCAAATGCGTAGGCTCTGTCGAGACCTGCATATATGCGCCTCTTGAGATTATCGGCCAAACTCCTCAAACAAACACAAAATACATACAAAAGGAAAAGTTGACAGCAATGAAGTACAAAGCTTATCGCTTTGAGCGATCTCTTCCAGGCAACCTTGCAAATTAGGTACCGGATACAGGTGTAGGTATAAGCAAAAACTCCTGATACGCAATTCACTTAGTTAAGATCTCAGCCCCGTTCTCAGTGATCAGTATAGTGTGTTCAGCCTGCGCAGCCCTGGAGTTGTCTTCCGTGATCACAGTCCAGTTGTCTTCAAGCATAACGCTGTCTACTGAGCCGTGTGACAGAACTGGCTCGATCGTGAACGTCATGCCGGCCTTCATCACTCCTTTGTAGTCGTTCGCTGTAAAAATAATAAATGTTAACTTTGCATTATGTAACCACTACAGCATAAAACCATATATGATAGGTTCTTCCTAGCTATAAGCGCGGAGTGCATTAGATCTACCAATCCGACCGACGGCGTGTAGTTTGGTGATTGTGCCCAGGATTTACATGACCTCTCCCTTCTACGACCGGACAAGCAGACGCTCTGGTAAATACCACCCATACCTGGTCGACATGCCACAGTGCCGAACCAAACGTTTCCGCTCTACTTTAATTATATCTAAGTACTGGTAAAGAGTGGAACAAAGTTCCTGCGTCTGTTTGGTATAGTACAATCTATGTAGGTGTCTTCATATCTCGAGTGACTACGTTCCATAAGGGAAAGCGTGCTCCATCTTAGGCCACATCTTCTTCACTTTCTCAAGTGTGATAGTGGTCAAACGCTTTACCAAATAAAAAACAGTTTTAATTTCAGAGCTAAAATTATAAATTGATTGTTTACAACAGTCTACAGATATCTCAATTGTAATACAAACCTTACCTGTATTGTAAGTAGGTATAAGATTCACTGCATCTTACCCTAGGGGCGTATAAATAGAATATGTCTAGGTTCAGGTAAATACTAGTTCTAATCCTAACTAATATTATATATGCGAAAGTGTGTTTGTTTGTTCGTCCTTCCTTTACGTCTTGACTAAGCAACCAATCGACTTGATTTTTGGCATAGAGTTAGTTGAAAGGATGGAGAATAACATAGGCAAATCTCCCATGGGAATTTGTTGTTTTATCAGGACAAAAAGTAGCCTATCTTCTCCATCCTTTCAATTAACTCTATGCCTAAAAATCAAGTCGATTGGTTGCTTAGTTAGGGCGTGAAGAAAGGACAAACAAACACACTTTCGAATTTATAATATTAGTTAGGATATCAGTCATCTAGTCGACCCATAACACAAGCTCTGCTTAGCTTGGGGCTAGATGATGCTGTGTGGATTGACCAACCTTATTTATTTATTTAATTTTTATTAAGTACCTACGTAATTATAGAAACTCACTCATATGGTAGATATCAGGAGGTCCGTGAAAGTATTCACCTATGCCGTGACCGAGAAACGCCGGAAGTACCGTCAAGCCGTTTCTTTTCGCGTGCCTTTCGATTGTGTGACCTATTTCATTGAATGGCACCTTAGGCCCACACGTTCGGATTGCCTGAAAATCAATGCGGATTTAATCTTCTTATATGTATCACCCCCGTTGTTTTTTATTTTTGCGCGGTACCTTATTGTTTTAGTAATCTATCTCCTATTACGGACGGAGACAAATTCAACAAAACAAAAATCATTTTCAGCCGTTCTCGAGTTATAAGTGGTGGTGGGGATAAAAAAAAATTGGGACCTCTTCGGGATTGTTTCCTATACAATAGTGAAAGAATTTTCATACCGGTCCATAACTGATGGAGATATCGCGTAACATACATACAAAAAAAACATACAGACGAATTGAAAACATCCTCCTTTTGAAGTCGTATATAAATACATAAATAACCCTAAATTTTCTGCACCTTTCTTTAACACCAACCCCCGTTTTATTTATTTATAAATTAGTTAATACTGTTATAATCTTCAACCCTCAGTGGTTGATGGCAAAACAACGTTTGCCTCTTCCGCTAGTAATATTATAATGCTGTATGTATATGTAATACTTTGTACAGATAATATTAATACTGGATGTACGTAGTTGCTTACAATATCGAGACATTCTTCAGTAACAGTGACGAGTTGCTGTCCTAAGTCATCGACATCACCAACAAGAAAGGTTTTTGAACAATCACCATGAAATCCTTCGAAATATACCTGAAATGAAAAAATTACGAGACTTAGCGCCATCTAGCGGACAGTAGTTTAGTTTTTAAAATAAGTTTTACTACACCATCTATGAGCTTTTTTAAAGGGTGCTCTATTAATTATGTTTTTTTTATTGTGTTTGTCTATATCTTTGCCGCGCATCACGCCGATACTACTGAATGGATTCAGATAAAACCTAGCATGATTTGAGTTCATACTGTGAGGAAGGATATAGGATACTTTTTATCCTCGCATTCAGTATGGTTCTCTTGGGAGATGGGAATAAAGTAAAATTTCTTGGCCGCGCATCACACGGAAACTAATGGATGGATTCAAATGAAACCTGGCATGATTTGAGTTCATACTATGAGGAAGGACATAGGATACTTTTGATGCTTTTGATGTAAATTTATGAAAATTTGCATTCAGTATGCTTCCCTTGGGAGATTCCTAGATTAAAGAAACTCCAGATAGTGTATGTGGTGCTATTTGCACAAAGAGGATAAATATAATAGTTTCAGACTTGACACTTTTGACACACATCTCTCCATCTGTAGTTTCTGTCTATAGGTAGTATTCCAAAATGTGTCATTCTGAGATGATTCCCCTGTCATAGTGAAGCGATTAGTACACCAGAATAGGGCCACACACAGCTGAAAGGAACCACAACTATAAATTGAAACCTATTGAAACAGATCATATTTTGTTTTTGCTTTTTATGGCACTTTTTGACACTGACACTGGCTGGCTGAGATGACAGGAGTTACAGCTCATAATTTGAATTTTATTTGGTGGTATGGCAATGGAGAACTCATTCGTGGGTACAGCTAGTAAATAGCCCAAGCTAAGCTGAGCTTGTTATAGATTGTTCCTCCATAATTTTACCCCATTTAAAAAAATCCAAGAAGCAAATACTTGGTTTTTTTAATGGGTTTAATTCTAAAAGTTATTGCATATAAGTAAAAAAAAAATACTAACTGTTATATCAACGTTGACAATATCACCATCTTGTAAAGGCCTGAGGTCTGGTATTCCATGGACGCATACATTGTTGACTGATGTGCACACACTCTTTGGGAATCCACTGTAGTGTAACGGTGAAGGGTATGCTCCTGCATCAATGGTTAGGTTATGAACAATCTCATCTATGTCATCTGTTGTTATGCCAGGCTGTAATAAGATTACTAAGTATTCGTGTATGTTGAGTCTAGGAATAAATTTTGCCTCATGAAGCTCATAAAGCAAGGCACCAAAGACTATAAGAATAACTTACAAATGAGCAAAGATCTGATTCTTTTACTCTATAATTACCTTCACCGCTTTCTGAACTTGTAATAGAATATTAGAAGCTAACTTACAGCTTCTTTTCATGCCATAAATTTTATATTCATCCTTTACTTCTGGCTCTGAGAGTTTTATTAGCTTTTTATAGTTGGGCTTCTCAATGTGTTCTGGTACGTTCCTACTGGGTGTAGTTTCTACAGGGCCCACAACTTCAAACACACCGAACCGTTTTCTGGAATAATAATTAGATTTTTAGTAGATTCGCCGATAAAATATTTAAACCTTCCTGAAGAGAATGCTTACATTTTTGTTCTCCAAAATCTGCCCATTGACCCAAGCAACTTTGATGAATAAACCATAATGTTGAGCAAAACAATGTGATTATTAATGCAAGGCTGTTTTCTCCAGGAAAGGAATAGGTATTTCTTTACACAAAATCAAAATATTTTGCTACATAAAAATCAGCTGATTTATGTGCTGTCATTTGTTTGTATTTGGCACTGAAAAATTGTAAAGAGACTGTACCTATGGATGTCGTCTCTTTGGTATTACAATCTATGGTTTGGTTGCTATAGTTACTTGGTGTTATTATTCCTAGAACACTGAAAATATATATTTGTTTTAACTGCTAACTTGTACTTCTTAAAATTATAATAAAACAACGTTTTATATGCTTTAACCAAGATGTTTATATTATTCTTATCGTTTTAGAACTTTTCCACATTACAAAAGTTCATATGGTAGCAGAGCGTGGTTCCGAACAATGAAAAGTTGTCACGACGCAATATTATAGCGAAAATATTTTCGTAAGTTTTTTTTTTTTGCTATAAATATGTCTAAAGCAACATATCACATTGATCCACTTGATAAGGATAACTATGATACTTGGGCAATACAGGCTGAAGCTGTATTGGTAAAAAGTAAGCTATGGAAGTATGTCTCAACTCCGCTTGACGAAAAAGCAGATACGACTGAGGTCGAAGCAGATAAACAGGCCAAGGCAGAACTAATTCTAATCATTGCTCCTTCCCAACTAAAAGAGGTTAAGAAATGTAAGACTGCGAAAGACTTGTGGTACAAATTGAAACAAATACATGCGAGCAAAGGCCCTGCTCGTAAGGCCACATTATTAAAGCAACTTATTCTGACCAAACTAGAAAGCAGTGATGTTCGTACACACTTAAACAAGTTTATGGACACCATCGATAAGCTCGCTGACATGGATGTCACCATAAATGAGGATTTGCTAACTATCATGATGCTCTACAGCCTTTCCTCAGAGTACGAAAACTTTCGCGTTGCTATAGAGTCTCGCGACATATTGCCAAAGCCGGAAGAACTAAAAATAAAAATCATTGAAGAGAGCGACGCTCGTCATCACAATGATAATTACGAACCTGGCCAACAACAACAAGAAGAAAACGCACTTTTCGCTTCTTGCAAAATATGTAAAAGAACGGGAAGAAGAATCTTTCAGAAGAAGACACACAAAGTTTGCTCTGACTGCTGGAAGAAAAACAAAAACACTAACAAAAACGCTGATTCCCTATTTGCTGAAGAATGTTTTCTTAGTTCAACACGAAACAACCAGGATGACTGGGTACTTGACAGTGGTTGTACCTCACACATGACCTATAACCATAAGCATTTCAAAAACATGAAGACTGTGTCAAGAAAACTCCAATTTGCATCAGAAAATCACTCTACAGAAATTTTGGGTGAAGGAAGAATTACATTTTCTGATCAAGAACGAAAACGACGGGTACATCTGGAAAACGCCCTGTATGTACCCTCCCTTTCTACCAATTTACTATCGGTACCTAAAATGACTTCACATGGAGCCACCGTCTCGTTCAACTACAACCGTGCTTTAGTTCGCAACGAGTCAGGTGAACTTATACTTTCTGCAGAAAAGTCGAGCAATGGTCTTTACTACGTAAGAAAACCAAACATTGAACAAAGCTTCGCAGCAACGCCTGCAACTGGTTCGACAAACACAAAACAAGGTTCCATACTAGACTGGCACAGAAAACTTGGGCACATGAATTACAAAGATCTCCAACTGGCTCTCAACAACGAGACAGTGACTGGAATGTGTTTTAACAAAAATGAGATTTTGTTATTGCCAGACTGTGAAATTTGCATTCGAGCAAAAATGACTCGAGTACCGAGCCCTCCACAACGAACAACTCCTCGAACTACTAAACGTCTAGAAATTGTCCACAGCGACGTGTGCGGCCCAATAAGAACACCTACTCATGCCAAAAACAGATACTTCGTTACTTTTATTGACGATTACAGTAGGTATGGACGGGTCTACTTCCTGAAAAATAAATCTGAAGTATTAGATAAGTTCAAAGAGTACAAACAAGAAATGGAGAAGTTTACAGGCAATAAAATTAAACATTTGCAAACGGATAATGGAACAGAATACGTCAATGCGAAATTCCAAGCCTATTTAAAAGAACACGGGATTTCACGACGCTTATCTGCACCCTATACCCCACACCAGAACGGTATCGCTGAACGCAAAAATCGGACAATTGTGGAGAAGGCTAGAGCTATGCTTATTGATGCTAAAGCACCAATGCACCTATGGGCAGAAGCAGTAAACACTGCTAATTACCTAGCAAACAGAAGTGTAAACAGTGCTATAGAAAATAAAACACCATTTGAGAAATGGGTGTTAAGAAAGCCCTGTCTTAATCACCTCCACCCTTTTGGATCGAAAGTTTTTATTTTGAAGAAAGGACCAAGAGGTCATAAATTTGCTTCAAAAGCAATACCGGGGATGTTTGCTGGATATTCTGACACCAGCAAAGCATACAGGGTTTACGTTCCGAACAAGATTTTTATATCCGCAGATGTGAAAGTAGTCAAGGCTAATTACTACAAAAGCCCAACTGATGTAAACAACTTTGAATACAATAAAAACACTAACTGTGATTCGGTTTCAGAAACGATGAAAACGCAAATAGAAATCGATGATGATGACGAGACTCAGCAAGAACTTTCTATTGAAAATAATGAAACTGAAAGTCAGCAAGACGACAGTATTGCTGAAAACGCAGCTGATTCTACTCTGCAATATGAAAGTGTTGACGAAAACGTTGATGATGAACAAGATTCTTTTAACGAAAGTACTCTTCGAGAAAGTCTTAGTCATGAACACGCTAACACGGAGCCTGAATCTGAACCGAATAGCTACAGTCTACGAGACAGATCAGCAATACAAAAACCACAACGGTATGATGACTTTATACTAGCTGCTGTTGCTGAAGTTCAAAATTTACCTAAAGATCCTGTGACTTACAAACAAGCATTGGAATCTCCTAATAAAGAACAATGGATTAAAGCCATGCTGAGCGAGATAAACTCTCTGAATGAAAACAAAACGTGGGACTTAGTGAGTTTGCCTGCTGGAAGAAAAGCACTACCATGCAAATGGATATTTAGATTAAAGACAAATCCAGATGGCTCAATCGATAAATTCAAAGCTAGACTAGTTTTAAAAGGCTATTCACAGCAAAAAGGAATCGATTACGAAAAAACTTTTAGTCCTGTGGCTCGACTCAGTACTATACGAGCTATTATCGCAATTGCTGCTAAAGAAAATTTAAACCTACGCCAATTCGATGTAGCTACAGCCTTTCTGAATGGCTCAGTAGAGGAAGAAATCTTTATGAAACAACCTGAAGGTTTCCAAGATGGGACAAACCAGGTATGCAAACTTAATCGCAGCCTTTATGGTCTGAAGCAAGCACCGCGATGCTGGAACTCATGCATTGCCGGTTTCTTAGAAGTGACGGGATTTCAACAAAGTGAAGCTGACCCTTGTCTGTACATTAGAATCAGAGGAAAGTCAAAAGTTTTGATTGGACTCTACGTTGACGACGGGCTTGTGGCGTCGAATACGTCAACAGCAGGAGACGAGTTTATCAAGGAATTGAAAACAAAATTCAAAATAACCACTCGACCTGCTTCCTACTTCTTGGGTATGGAAATCAAAGCTGAAAAAGGCAATATAACATTATGCCAACAAGCTTACATAAAGAAGGTTCTTGAAAAATACGGTATGACTAATTGCAAACCTACACCGACGCCAATAATCAAACAAAGTATCAACGATACAGAACCTGATGTTGATACCATTTTTCCCTATAGACAAGCCGTTGGAGCCCTTACATACTTAGCTGTGGGTACAAGGCCCGACATAGCATACGCCGTGAGCGTTGCTTCCAGAAACCTGGAGAAACCTAGCACAAACGATATCATGCTAGTGAAACGGATTTTCCGTTACTTAAAAGGAACGACGGATAAAGGTCTTGTATATAAGCAATCAAAAGAGTCACACCAACAGCTTTTATGTTACTCTGACTCAGACCTCGCCGGAGATCAAGCAACATGCAGATCAACAACTGGAATGGTATGCTTATTATCAGGAGCTGCAATCAGCTGGAAAAGTCATCGACAAACAGTTGTTTCTATTTCATCCACTGAAGCAGAAATTATTGCAGCTAGTGAAACGGCGCAAGAAATTATATGGCTAAACAGCCTTATGAAAAGTTTGGTGGATTTGAAGAAACCAATACTGTATTTGGACAACGAGTCTGCTATAAAGCTATCGCACAATCCGAAGTATGAATACCACAAACGTACAAAACATATCAAAGTTAAACATCTATTTGTGCGTGAATGTGTTATCAATGGTGAACTTGAAGTTAAGCAAGTACCGTCGGTGCGACAGCTGGCTGATATGCTTACCAAGCCGCTCTTTGGTCCAAGATTGGAAGTTTTAAGCGGGCAGATTGGATTGAAGAGAATTTAAAGATTCTTATAAGTTCCGAGGGTGTAAAGAGACTGTACCTATGGATGTCGTCTCTTTGGTATTACAATCTATGGTTTGGTTGCTATAGTTACTTGGTGTTATTATTCCTAGAACACTGAAAATATATATTTGTTTTAACTGCTAACTTGTACTTCTTAAAATTATAATAAAACAACGTTTTATATGCTTTAACCAAGATGTTTATATTATTCTTATCGTTTTAGAACTTTTCCACATTACAAAAGTTCATAAAAATACTAAAACAATTCGTTGTCAATGTCAAATTCTTCTCGTACATGCTCGTACAGATTGAGAAAGGAAAACATGGACAATAAAATGTATTGTCCATGTTACGGCCAAATACTGTCCGCCCAGAATTATTAAATAATTCTGGGCGAACAGTATTTGGTCGACAACGCCTACGACATCGGCGATTTCGTCTATAGTAGCTGTAATTATAATCTGTGGCTTTCGTTTTCGTTCATTCCGAGCAGTTAAAGATGCGCGACTGCGAATTATCTGACTACTCGAATGATCGACAACTACTAATTTCCTTATTCGACTTGAAAATTAGTAATATACTAATCTTCAAAGTCGAATGACAACTACTTATTAGTAATTACTAATGCCTCTACGAATGGGTCATTTATGGCTCCGAGTCGACTTTGTTAGTCGAACGATCATAATCAAACTAATCCACGTCGAATAACGAATGAAATGAAGTCCGACTCGTGCAGTCGACAAATGGAACGACGCGCGATTACTAACCAAATTAGTTACTAATTTGCTCTAGTCAGTCGAATCGTTTAAATGATTTGTAAAGTCGAATAATTCGAATGAAATCATTCACAGTTGCGCATCTTTACGAGCAATCAACGTTTGTTTGTTTGTAGCGGTGTTGTGTTGTGGTAAAATTTATGAAAATTATTGTATTTTCCTCTGAAACCTAACAGCTTTCATAATAAAAATGAGCCTAAGTAAGTCGTAATAAAGTATATCTTGATTGTCGCTATAGTATTTTCATTGTTAGCTGCCCTACGTTCACAAACTAATTTTTACGCTTTTTAGCCTCTGAAAAGCCTCTAACGCAAGATGTGGTGGATCCAACAGGTCCTGTCGCCAGGAAAGGTGTCCTCATATCATTTAGGACTGGTAAAACTATGGAAATACCTGAAAAAGACATAGTGAGTAAACCTAACCTCTATCAAAATTAAGCGGTAGTAGTTTCGGACTGCTTTGGTACAACAAATTATGATTATTTCAGCTGGGAAGATGCCGATTTGTTGGAGAATTTGAGAAAATAAACCGCATTGGAGAAGGCACTTACGGGATCGTCTGTAAGTAGTTTTATAAAAAGCATCAAGAATTCATTGCAATCACTATGTTTCACCTGCCAATGAGGTCCCATAAACTGTACCTACCTAATCTAAGTATTACTATCTGTTTTGTTTTCTGTCACTGTGCCAAATAATAAACTTTTCTAACTCTCTTTAAATTTATAGATAGAGCCAAAGACAAGCTGAATGGAAATATTGTGGCATTGAAAAAAGTGAGAATGGATGTGGAAAAAGATGGTCTTCCTCTCAGTGGCCTCCGAGAGATACAAGTGTTGATGGCTTGCCGACATGAGAATGTAGTGCAGTTGAAAGAAGTTCTTGTGGGCAGGTCCTTGGAAAGGTACCCTATTTTTACTTACTCTCATACTAATGGAATAATTTGTAAGGGAGGACCTAACAAATTATCCCATTGGTTAAAGAGTTCACAAAACAATAATTTGAGTTCATAAACTTGTCAGATCCTGTTATTTAACCTCCGTCATGGTGACTAACCTATTGAATAATGTAAGTATTCCTTCCAAAATACTAACTAAGTTTTCCCTTTCCCCAGCATCTTCCTATCAATGGAATACTGCGAACAAGACTTGGCATCTCTTTTAGACAACATGAGTTCACCATTCACCGAGTCCCAAGTGAAATGCTTGATGCTGCAAGTCCTGAAAGGTCTCAAGTACTTGCACTCAAACTTCATCGTCCACCGGGATCTAAAAGTTTCTAATCTGTTGCTGACTGACAAAGGATGTGTCAAGATAGGTAAGTTGCTTTAAAATTGTATATACTAACTAACTGACCCGCCCGCATTGACTAAGAAGAATATCAAGTACTTATCATGCACAGACAAAGTCTCGGGCACCAGCTAGTATCTTTATAAATTATAGCCTATGTGTTATTCCAAAGTATAAGCTATAGCTTAATGAAACTTTACAATAATAATATATCATTGTAAAGTTTCATTAAGATCCATTCAGTAGTGTTTGCGAGAAATAGTAACAAACATCCATACAAACTTTCACATATATAATATTAGTAAGGATTATGTAATTATGTATTTTATGTAATAATTCAAGTCTCCATACATGCTGAACTGATCAAATTATATTGCACTGGCTGGAGAGTGGGCAGTGAATGGTTTAACATGTGAAATTTGTTATGCGTAAGTTTTAGTTTAAAGTTTTGTATATACCTAATAATATTGTATGAATTTTTATGATCTGAAAATAATGAATAATAACAATAATGATTATTATCATTGATTCTTCTCCAATGAGAGTAATCTAGGATTCCTGTACTGTCTTTAACATCCTACTAAAGGAAAGAAAGAAAATTTGTTTATTGGTTCACTATGAAGTACAGCCAGTGTCCCGTCACTTGTGCTCGATTTTGAGTTATATACCTAGTTTTCTTACCCACCCATGTGTGTATGTCTAGTATCTGAACTTTGTCAAAAACTCTGTTGGGTGAACCCTATCGATTCCGTGGCGTGAGCCATGAGGCTGGTGAGAGGACTGCGGAGGTAGGTGGGCCCTGGCGTTCACCGCTGAAAGCCGCCTCGCTGATGAGCAGGGCATTGGAAACATTATTTCTACCTGCATAAGGCTCAAAGATCATTGGTGAAAAGGACTAAATAAGGTATCTGTTATGTAGTAACATTATCTAATCTGTGGTACAGCTTACAACTTTGCAACTATTATAATTTATAACTTAGATAATACAAAATTAAAATTATTTTGTTCTAAAATAGCTACAAGTGACCTTACGCAGCGAGCGAACCAAGAGATCCTGTCTCAGCATAATGTTGTATAAGTAGAGCATGATCTAAGGAAATAAGGTCTGTTCGGGAGCCGGGAGTGGCTCTTGTGACGTCACTGTCCAGTTGCCACTTTATTTCAACAAAATGTAGAAGTTGGGAAACTAATGTAATAAGAGTCAATAGAAAAATCAACAAAAAATTACAATCGTCAATTATGTTTGTTAAATCATTCAAAACAGCGTTAGTTAAACACGAGTCAATGTGTTAAATAATTGGTATATACAAAACCACATAGTTTTATTTTACGCTACTGGTATCACCAGGAAACAGATTCGTCTTCTTATTCGCCGATGGCGATGATGGCGTCACAAGAGTCATCCACGTGACCATCGTGTCTCGGAAGAGCATAGGTACCTTGTTTTCTTATACGATCAAGTAAAGCAATGCTGGTTTTCTGACACGATTTTTGGCGCGTGTCAACACAAACCACAGACAAAAAACCATGGCAAAAGAATTTATGTTACAAAAGATCTCGAAAACCACAAAACAGATCAATACATGCGACTTGAACAATAGCCTAATTTCGTACTCTTATCACATCCATTTATTTTTTTATGCCTTTTTTTAGCTGATTTCGGCCTAGCGCGCTGGTTAGGCGCTCCTGCCCGTTGTGCCACGCCCCGGGTCGTCACCCTCTGGTACAGAGCTCCAGAGCTACTCTTACAATCACCCAAGCAGACCCCAGCATTGGACATGTGGGCAGCCGGTTGCATACTTGGGGAACTGCTGGCAAACAAGCCACTGCTGCCAGGAAGGACTGAGATTGAGCAGTTGGAGCTGATTGTGGATTTACTGGGTGAGTTTTAGTTTCTTTATGCTATTGTTGCACAAAATTGCTTGTTTGCATTCTTATGATGTGTGTTTATTAAGGGACTACCCAGACCCAAATCAGCACTGCCACCTATTTTATCGTCTTTTTACGTTAAATAAAGGGATTTTCAAAAATCCCTTGGCCCGTTTGTGATACCTATCATAAGCTTATTTTTAATGGCTTGTTATAGTTTTATATTGTTAGCCTAGAAGGAGATGCGAAAACCGACTTTGGTGGCCAAAAAGTGCAACTTCGCATCTCTTCCTAAACTACAGATATACAAGATAAAACTATTACAGAGGCATTAAAAAATGCTTAAGTTTTTGGTCTGGTTATTTGCTTCTATATGATAATCGCTATGGTGTTAATGTGAATAACGATTGATAAAGCATGGCTTTCTAGAACAAGTGTGGTGAGTTTGGCATTCTGTATTTCTATAATCTTTTAATTTACTGCCCGTCCTACGAGTACTAGCAGAGCAGCCACGCGCCCTTCCGGTTCGCATCGCTGAGGCAGTAAACGTGCTAAGCCGCGCTCGTTGTTCAACTGTTTCTTTTTACGTTCTATTAAATCGGGTTGTCTCACTTCGGATCGTAAGAAATCGGATTGCGAGAGCTCTAGTAAAAATTCTAAATTAATTAATATTTCCGTTAAAAAGCTAAATAAAGCGCGTTTCCTTTCCATTATTGACAGAAAAGTATCACATCTCTTACAGGCACCCCATCCGATGCAATTTGGCCGGAGTTCAGCGCGCTCCCAGCTCTCCAGAACTTCACTCTAAAACAGCAGCCATACAACAACTTGAAGCAGCGGTTCCCTTGGCTATCGGCCGCTGGACTGAGGCTTCTAAACTTCCTATTCATGTATGATCCTAACAAGAGGGCCACAGCTGAAGAGTGCCTGCAGAGTTCATACTTCAAGGAACAGCCTTTACGTAAGTTCTTATAATGAAGTACTAGCTGCTGCCCGCGCCTTCGCCCGCTTTTTATCGGGATATGTTTATCCCGATAAAAATATATGCCTTGTTAGGCATATATTTATTCCAGGGCCCAAACTATACCCATACCATTTCAGCCTAATCGGTTCAGTAGTTTTTGCGTGAAAGAGTAACAAATATCCATACATTCATACTTACAAACTTTGATATTTATAATATACTTTGATATTTATAATATTAGTAAGATTAGCTTATGCTCGCGGCTTCGGTCATGCGATACCTGGACGAAACAGCCTATGACACTCAGGGATAACGTAGCTTTCTGTTCGTGAAATAGAACCAGTCGTGCTCCCTCATGATCTTTATCATTATAGCCCGAGATATCCCAAACAACAAACCTCTTTAAAAATTATTTAATTTTATGTAAAAAATTCAAGTCCCCATATTATTATATGCTGAACTTACCTGCTGCCTTATGCTGAACCGTAGAGTGGGCAGTGAATGGGTTAACCTGTGATATTTGTTTTGCTTATGAGCATTATAAATCATTTTACTTATATCATTTTTAATTTTTTATAATAAAATTATCAATGATTCTTCTCCAATGATATAGGATTCCATCCACTCGATGGACGACGACATCGTTGCGGTCGCAGGGAGTCGATGGATGGAGGCGGCTCGGGACCGCTATTTGTGGCGTCGTATGGGGAGGCCTATTTCCAGCAGTGGACGTGTATGGGCTGATATAATGATATAGGATTCTCTGAACATCCTACTAAAGCAAAGAAAGAAAGAAAATGTAGTATAGATTACATGCCATTTACATCGTCGAATTCCTCGTCATTACAAAAACGTCGATTTGTAAACTCTAATTGCGACATTCGTGAATTTTACCCATAGTTTTTTGGATAACGTAGGTACTTAGGGACTTTTACCTATCCGCCCTTGCTATGTTTTTATACGTACAATCTTTTGAATGAATGAACACTTTATTGTACTAGAAAAATAAATTCATTAATAAAAGATCTTATATTTAAACAAAAATTAACAGGCCAAAAGGCGGCCTTATCGCTGAGAGCGATTTCTTCCAGGCAACCTGGGATGGAGAAGAAGATATAAGAAAAATTGGGTTGATAGTGCACAGACAGTACCTAAATAAACAGAACTAGGTATAACACAAACATATTTACAATACGAAAAAATACAGTTATATTAACTCACTTAGAAACAAAATAAACTAATACAAGACGTACTTAAAAAAAAACAATCGTAAAAAATCTAATAAACAATTAAGCTACAATTATGTGATGAAGTACCATTGACTAGCATCATCAGATCAATGGTGTAAATGACACTGCTATCTATAATTTATACCAGTGTTTTCTGGCAAAACTTAGGAGAAACGGTGGGCTCCCAACGAGTCACACCAGATCCAGTCACAGTGTGACTGGATCTGGTGTGACTCTTTGGGAGCCCACCGGAGAAACGTAGGTTGATAAAACCACGCATCGACGTTTTTGTATAATAAATAGTAATATTGTTATTAATAATAATTTTCTTTTCCAGCATGCGACCCGAAACTGATGCCAAGTTTCCCGCAACACAGAAACATGAAAGGGCAGAAGGGCACATCAAACCAGCTGAATATTCCTATATCGAGCCTGAACACAGGAGCGAACGATCAGACCAACAATCTGCCCGCAATCTCAGATCTGCTCGGGTCTCTAGTCAAGAAACGAAGGCTGGATTAGATAAAACGAATTAGATTTTAATAGTTTTAAAATAAGGAAGTGTTTTTGTTGTCGAGTGGTGAATATGAATTCCCTTGTTTTAGTTGTAAGACTCCAGAGCGAACGAAACATCAAAATAAATATTTTTTGAGCACTTATGTGAACGTCAATAACATATTTTATTATTTGTGAGAGTTGGGGAAAAAAGTGCACCTTTGTGTGCGGACTCAATTGTGCACAATAAAGCCCTACGCACATGCTTAGGTATAGTCTCTGTTGAGACTGGCCGTGGCCGAAATTCGGCAAAATCATTATTATTTTGCACTCTTGTCTTCTTTTCTTAAGGCGGTTCTCTAATCCAAACTAGCACCGCCACCTATTTTATCATATTATTACGTTACACAAAGAAATTTTTAAAAATCCCTTGGCCCGTTTGTGATACCTATCATAAGTTTATTTTTAATGCCTCTGTAATATTTTTATATTGTATAGCTTAGGAAGAGATGCGATGTTGCACTTTTTGGCCACCAAACTCGGTTTTCGCATCTCCTAAGCTATGCAATATAAAACTATTACAGAGGCATTAAAAATAAACTTATGATAGGTATTACAAACGGGCCAAGGGATTATTGAAAATTCCTTTGTTTAACGTAACAATACTATAAAATAGGTGGCGGCGCTGTTTTGGGTTGGGGTAGCCCCTTAAGTAGTAATAGTAAATACAAGATTTCAAGTTAATTTTTTATTATGTACATTTCACACTTATGCTTTAGAGATTTGATTACGATTTTTTTTAGTTTAGTCAGTAGATCCGTCGTCGTCACCCGACATTCCCATAGCTTGTTTGAATTTGTGATGCTTTTGCTGTGTTGTGGCCTCATTACTCTTAGCTTTTACTTTTTCCTTCTGAAACAAGCATGATCATTGTCGGACATGTAAATCATACTTATTGCTCATGTACACGAGCGGCAAAGTTCTAACGGCAGATGTAACTGTAGCCGTCGACACGCGCCGACGGCTGCCGTCGACGCGCCAACGGCAGCCACGACGCGTGGACGGCTACAGTTACCTCTGCTGTTGGCACTTAGCCGTTCGTGTATATGAGCACTTATTCTTAGTCCATTCAACGAAGGATTGTGGATAGTAAAGTCGAAAGCAGAAAGTTTGACTTCGGAACTTCCTTTGGACTAGTTAGGAGACAAACATACTAAAAGTCCCACCCCTGTGAGGTGAACCCTAGGAGTAACGAATGACAGCATCATATACATGTCATTATTCATTGTATTAACGCATTCGATGCACTTTTTATAAAATCTAGGCTAAAGGCAATTTTAATAAAGTCAAGGCTTTGTCTATCCTGATCATGATAGAGTATTCACGATAGAGATAGAGAGAAATAGAGAAGCTGACCATGCAACCAATAAATAATGATGATCCCCCCATACCATCTCTACAGGTGCTTACAATATCTTTTTCTTGTTTCTCAATATGTTTCAATTGGCGCACGCACTGAGAACAAAGGATAACGTCTTCCATGTGATTCACCGTTTTCTTTCGATGATGATGCTTCAATCTGTTGAGTAAACGATTGTAAATATATTTGTGTAGAGCAGTGGGTCTTAACCTTTTTGTGATGAGGGACTACTTGATCACTTTTTGGTCATTACCTGACTGGAGATGAAAACTATAGCAAGCTACAAATTCATTGGTAGAGACTACGCCGCAGTTTTACTTCTGTGGTCTCTTCGTTCAACCTGTAACCTCTTATCCTTGTACTTGTTCGAATAAACGATTTTGTATTTTGTATTGGTGGGGGAGGTGCGTCGTCACCAAGCACCGTAATTAGGGTAAGCCCCGGTTACATACCGCAATGGGATAGATGTCTCGTTTTCGAATAACCTAACTTCCCAAAGTCGCAACATAAAAATAAGGAGCGTATGCACCACACACCTTTTCCCCTGCAGGTCATCCTGTGGATCAGACGCGTCTCGCTCCTATTTACGTGCGATCATCTCCGTGTCAAACGTAACAAATGCGTTAAATTTTTGTACATGACTATTTACTGTTTCATAACCTAATTTTGTAATAAGTTCCTTTCTATTTTTATTATATCGATACTCTGGTTCATTAAGTACACACATAGGTCTCAATAATCACACTTACGAATCCAGTTTATTATAAAAATAAAAGGGCATCTATCCATATCGAAAAGTATAGACGAATACTTTCGAGTATTCGTCGATATAGAACGAACTAATTTTCCGCGGTATGGATGCCCTTAGGGGGCCTTAGGGCATCTATCCCGCATGTTTTTTGTGTTCTGTCACTATGTTTATTGCTATTTGTTTCCAGTTCAACCTAAATTAAGTTGGATACCATTATTTTATGAATGTTGAATATTTTATATAATTTCGAATTTTTCATCATGATAGTGAATGTTATACATATCAGATGTTGATTTTTTTGATAGACAATTACATAAAACATTTTTAATATTTACTGAACTCATTTTCTATAAAACACATGTTAGATTTTTGTGTAATTTGTTTGCGGTGGTGGGTAGGGAAGATGGTATTAAAGTCACGTTGTCGACTATAGCCTTTTTATCGGTGAGCGGAGCGAGCCCAGTAAATTTTACTGTTTTGTACAGATTTTTTAATTCATTATTTGAGGCTGACAAATATTGAGGTACTAAAACTTACTGAAACGGACCATACCACAGGTAAATAACTTGTTGCTTTCGGTTTGAATTGAACACAACAGGTAATAATGGTAGAGAAGTAGTACGGCGAGCAGAGTACAATTTTTTTGTCACGATTGAAGGCCATAATCTTTAACAAGGCTGTCCAGTCCAGGTACGACCGCGGGCCAATACAAATCACTGTATTTAGTGGAGGGTCGCATCAACAAATCATCATCATCCTCAGCCGGGTTTTACGCACTGCTGGGTATAGGCTCTCCGAAGAAAAACAAATACCTGCCTAACGTACATAATTAATTTGCAGGTATAAGTTATTTAACTAGCAGAAATGTAGTTTTGCGCAAATCAGGTGTACTTAATTACTTGTAGAATACAAAAAATTCAAAAAAAAACAGGTTTTTTGAATTTCGCGCGCGAACTATAGACCTGTAGACTCCTCTCGCCCATGATGCATAAAAGTATGTACATATTATCTATCTACATTTTAGTAGGCACTGATAATATACCTAACGCTCGTATGTTTAGGTATGTATACTAATTTACTCCAAGTGATGCTGATTACCTAAGAGATAGTTGAGTGTGAGAGATGAGTCCGAGATAAAAGTTGAAATGAAAATATATCTTACGTTTTTCCACAATAGTCGCATGAGCACTTATCCGTTCGATGGCTTACAATATGCCAGCCCAGTTCACGATATGTCGGGAACTTTTCTGAACATCTAGGGCAGAGGATTTTGCCTTCAGAGCGTCCTCCGTTGCTCTGGTGCTCTGTCAGCTCTTGCGAGGTTTGAAAATTTTGGTGGCAGCTTGAACACCTGAAACATCGTGTTTAAGGGTCTTTAGTCAACTGAGGCCGCTCGGACTGATCCCGCGGGATCCCTTGACCTAATGAATATTTGAATCGGGCAACTGATCCCATCGATACATTTTATGATTTGTATAGACACGTAAAAAGTGTTTGGTGATATACATCACAGTAGACTTTGAAGTTGCAGCTAAACCCGGTTTCACTGTTTTTATGAGGCTGTTGATGGATCAGAAAAAGATGAAACCAGTTTGAAAAGAAACCTGGAACAGAGCTATTAATCTTTTGATATTGACTTGGTATCACATTATTCACTACATTACTATTAGTAGGTACGTACGTACCTACTGAAAAGTGAAGTATTGAAAGGTATTTATCTATCTATCTACTGTAGGTACTGAGTGTATAGGCGCCTGGATATCGAATATTGAGACTGGATTATTTGCAAACTTTTTAAATGGGCCTATATTAGCCAAAGATTTTGATTTTACAAAACTAGCAATGTGTCGTAAGTGTTCGTGCGTTCGGCTAGTAATTTTTGGAAGTACCGTTCCGACCATTAATGGGCGGCAATCGTGGGCGGTTCGAGGCTACACCATTTTAAATACAACATGAATTATTTAAAACAAATAGTACGTCGAAGATTTGGTTTTGTGGTGATCTTGTTTTACAATTTTACTAGTACGAAATTGGAGAAAACGGGACTTGGCGCTTTTTCAGTATCAACTCTCAGTAGCCAAATTATTATTATTAAATAGTGTTTAAATTCCTTACATGAATATATTTGGCTGTAAGTGGTAAGCCATGTGTTCAATAATTTTCTTTGGATAAAAGTAGTGAAACTTCTTGTCGCAACACGTGACGTAACCAGGGACGCCGTGCCTGTCCTTATAATGGCGCATTAGCGATCTGAAGTGGAAACCTTTCTCGTGGCAGATACAGCATTCCATTTTGTAGAAAAGCGTGATCTGTTTGTCTAAGGCAACGCCTTGTTTCGCCGGACGCCCTTCTATTAGCACTATCGGATCAAGAATGTCATTATCAGGTTTGGGTTCCGGAGTTGTTGGCTTTGGCTCTGAAGTAGGAAGATGTTTTTGGGGAGACATTGACGCAGCCAGTAGGTTCTTATCAACCTTTTCGGAATTCGCAAACTCCTCCATTGTCATCGACTCTAAGAACTTCATTTCCAAAGGAGATTTCTTTTTATAAGGTAAAGACCTTGACTTCGGTTGATCTCCTTGTTGGAATTCTGTTGTAAGACTTTGTGGTTTCAAAATTGAATCTTTTTTCACGTTCTGAACAGACATAGTGGCTATTATTGGATGTAGATTTTGAACATTATCTATTGATTCCATTTTTTCATCTGCAGTTTTCTTTTTGTAGAATTCTAGGAATTTTTGCGTCTTGTCCACTTTGACGGAATATAAATAAAGTACTGAAATTTGGTGCAAGCAGTCGTGGCATATCGCTTTTGGGAGATTGTCGTCTGTGCGAATCTGAAAGAGAAACGAGCGGATGAGTGTAGGTACCTAATGCAACTGTATTTTAATAAATACCTGATAGTCTCTTTTTCTGACTGCTTGAAGAGCAGTCACAGATAATAATCCATCAATATTTTGATACATACCTGATAGTCTCTTTTTAGACAACAAAAACTACAAACATACATATTTCTATTCTATACGTTAATAGGAAGATAATATTATGACATATTATGTGCCGCGGCGGGCGAAGGTCCGCCTGCGTCACAGGAGGTTGCGGGTTCGATTCCCGTCTTAGAACAAATGTACAATCTGCAAATATTTGTTCAGGGTGTTCTGGTTATTTTCTATGTATACTAAAAATATATCACTCTAGTAGGTAGAAGCGCGTTTAAAAAAGATACGAACCAGGGCCGTCTTAACCATATCGGTTTAGACGGCCGTTAACCGTTCTAATTACGTCAATAAATAAATAAATCGGATGCCATTACGAACGAATACGAATTTCATGCTTTTATTTAGCATTATTGAGATGATTGACAGAGTTGAGCAAAATTTGTTTGACGGGGTTAGCAAGAAAAGAAAGTCAAGGAAGGAAAAATAATGTCGAGCGGAGCGAGCCGCGATTTTTTTGATAATTTGTGGCGATCTGTTGTACAGGCACCGGTGGTGCGCAGCCCGCGCCTCTTTCAGAAGTCACTACAGCCCATCTAACTATTACTTTTTGCTCTAAATAGATAAATTGTTTGAATTTAAAGAGCATCGAACATCGTTAGCATACCTATTAGTCCGCCATTTTGAAAAAAAAACGCGATTCTGCGGCCAGCGATGAAACGCATGTCAATCGACAGAGTAAATGATTACAAACAAAAAGTGTTCCATGATCAAATCTCCTAAGTAATACGGTTTTTGAGATATTAAGGCTCGAAAAATGAAAAATAAAGTTATACGATTCGTATTTTCGTATAACCACCGTAAAGTAAATGAGGAAACAAAAAATTCGTCCGTGCTACAAGAAACCAACTCCACCCGGCTCGCTGCACCGGAAGACTCCCTGCCCCGTTCCGCACCCCGCCAGCCGCTATTTTGTTTGACGTTTATCATTCATTCGGCTTCTAATCTCTGGTCTGAGTGCACGAATAGCCAGCCTCCATAGCCAACCAAGCCAGCCTCCATACAAAAATGGTCGAACCTCTTTCGCACTATGGCATTCCTTGCCATCTGGCACATTGTGTGTCCCCTTTGAGTGATTGAGTGACCACAACGCTCGGTTTTTCGGAATTTTGTTAGATTTGTATGACACTCGATAAAAATAGGAAACTACAACCAAACCCCAATTTTTTGTGCGTTGGTTTAGGTGGCAATAATGCTAAGGAAGTAATTTCAACGGCAAGTTAGCATAGGATGGCGAGCGGAGCGAGCTGCGAAAGTTTTCTTCCCTGTCTATAGGCATTAAAAATATTGTTGATAGGTAAGTATGCTATGCTAGGGCGCAAAATCTATTAGGTGGGCGTAGCAATTACCTACCAAGAAGAACATTTCCGAGAGTAATTTCTGCGCCCCCCTTGGTTTTACGCCCTGTGCCTGAGCACCGGTCGCACCGCCCTATTTACGGCACTGTACCTACCATAGACTATGGTACCTACCTACTCTGTTGAGATGGATAATGGCATACTCACAACAATTTCAAAGAGTCGTTTAATTTTTCGCTTGATTTCGGAGCTCATTGGCTTCAATTTGACCACATCCGTGCAAAGACACAGGCGACACGATAGCTCACGCACTATTGTTTTCTCAAAAGTGCCAAAGTCATTCATACTGCTGATTTTAGTAATATAAACAATAAACTAATTTTTTCTGTTGCTGATTTTATTCAAAGAATTCATCTGTTCACAATTAATAACATTTTTTAGCTCAATCCGATAATTTTGGTAAAACGTGACATATCCATGACTGTTGTTTTTTGTTTGCGTCAAAGACTGTGGATCGTAAGAGTGTTCGTATAAAAGAGGCTCGAAAGTTAAAGCATAAACGAACCTATGAAAAACTCTTTTGACCAACGATCATAATGTTTTCTCACGAGTCAAAGTTTTAGTTTTAGGCAGCTTTTACACTGCAATGTATGTCTCTTTCTCGTCTCCAGCACAGACATCATGCTAGTCTCCGGTCATCTATTCTCATATTAAGTATATAGTAAGAGGAAAGATTCGATTGTTTGTTTGCATTGAATAGGCTCCGAAACTACTGAACCGATTTGAAAAATTTTTTCACTGTTGGAAGCTACATTATCCCCGGATGACAGATATAATATTATATTTTCAAAAAAATACGAGGTCTTGAAATTTTTGTTAAATGCGAAGCCGTGCCCGATAGTATCAGATAAACCATTGAACAAAATTCGTAAATTCTGTCATTATCAAAGTGTAACTTATAATATATGTCATTATCTTCGTAGCGTTACATTCTCTTTGATTATCTTAGGCAGCATACAGTAAAAACTAGCTGCTATCTCAGTTATGCAGTATCCTTTTGCAGTATAAATAGCTCTTAGGTTGCTACATCATTTTGAAATTTTGACGAAACAATAGATAATTATTATTGAACTTGTCAGCAAAGAGAATACAATACTGACGACTGACGACTGAACAGGGACATATTATGTAAGTATTGTATTCTCTGTGCATATTATAACGGAGTGGTTTTATCACAGACATGATACTAGCTGCGCCTAAAGGGTATCCTCATTGGGACATATTGCTTAGAATTCTTGAGACTTGAATGGCACCTAGTTTGAATCAACCTTTACAACAATAACTTATCTAACTTAGACCTGTTCAAACCTGCGCCGTATTCGGTAACCAGAGCGTAGCGGTAAGTCATCATCATCATATCAGCCCATAGACGTCCACTGCTGGACATAGGCCTCCCCCATACGACGCCACAAATAGCGGTCCTGACCCGCCTCCATCCATCGACTCCCGGCGACCGGTAGGTACGATGTTGTCAGTCCATCGGGTGGATGGATATTAGTACGCGCCGCGGCCCCACGGCTTTAGCGATAGGTTGTAAGTATCGCTTGGAATTCAGTTCAGTTCAGTTCATTTATTGGTAAGAGAAATTTCTTACATGTCAAACACTTCTAAAAATAACTTAGCTAGGTAAGTACAAAATAATGTAAAAACTAAGTACGTGTAGATAATATTTATCCTTGGTAATCCTACCAAGAGTATGATTTAATATTATAAGTGTGGATCTACGATATCGCCGTCAACAAATTTGTCCACGAGGAACTCTTCTAGACTGTAATATGCCCTGTCCACTAGCATTCTCTTCAGTTTGTTAGCGAATATTGCAGTCGACGCTGCACTTGTTATAAAGTCCGGCAGATTATTGTAAATTTTTACTCCTATGTAGTCAATTTTGGATTTTGTTTTCGCTAATCTTACTTTGGGAAGCTTTAGTCGATGACGATGTCTAGTGCTCTCAATTCGCTTTGTTATAATTGCAAGTTGCCAAATACGTAACTAAACTCTAAGTAACTCCCTCGCTTTGCTCGTGAATTGTTCTAGAATCCTGAGGTGCGCTCGGGGTTCAATGATCACCGCGAGCGTGATGACGAAGATACTTCTTAGATCTCTCGGTGCATAAAGTTTTTTTATAGTCGAAAGACCTTTTCACCAGCTCTAGTATCATGTCTGTGTTTTCACTACAATCTCACCTGATGGAAAGTGACGATGTGGCCGACGGTGTATCACGAAGGTCTAGAAGACACCTATTCACTCTTGTTTTGAAGAGACCCAGATTGTAATTGGCTGTAAAAAAAAAAGTTAAAAACTAAAACCCGACCCGACTACGTACCTAATGAAATCGTTCACCTATGGTCCTTATCATTTTCTTTTGCAACTTAGGTAGTTGGAGGCAACTTTGATCCCATGTGTACCCTAGGTATATGGGGAGTGGGTGCCTCCATCTACCTCCGACTAAGTATCAAAAGAAAATGATAAGGACCATAGGTGGACGCTTGTTTAAGACTTTTATTACGTAGTCGGGTTGTAGTTTTAACCATTTTACACCTTTTTGCTGATTGCTGGAGAATCATTAACCTCACAAAAGTTTTATAAACAGTTTTGGAAAGTAGTAGGTACTAACAAAGACATTTGCAACGATCGATACCACACACGAGCATATTTACTAGCATTGGGGTTTTCGACCCTTACTTAGATCTCCGCATCTGGTTAGACCCCCATTTTTATATGACGTCACATAGCCTATAATCATCGGTTTATTTATATAAAGACGAATCATACGACACCTCATTTGTGGAAATCAGACTAGTAGTTTCAGCGCTACGTTATTGTCGTTATACTATACATAGAAATCGGCGACATACAACATACATATGTACATACACATATAAATATATACATAGGGTGCCAAACTCATAACTCTCGTCCTTCGGTAGTCGGGTAAAAACATGTACATGTTACCCAAAAAGCTAAAGCTTGGGATCAGCGAGAAGATTCGAGAACTTACTTTATAAAAAAATCCATTGTAACTCTGTTTAAATAGATACATAAGAATTTTGATGTAAGTTTTTTTTTGTATCTATTAAGAAAATAAATACCTACTCTGGTTGTTATTAATTATTATACAGCTTAACACTTAGCTTAAAAACATTTTGGAGGAAAGCTTGCTCCTGTTTTTTGTTCTTTCAACTGGGTAGGTTAGGTAGGTACATGCGAGACCAATCAATTTCGATTAATTTTCATTCCACATCAACAATTATATCTCTTTGTGTACAAGTCAAGTGCAAACGAATCTTTTATTAATTGAGCCAAACAAATGATCAAAGGGCCAGACCCCTAAGAAAAGATTTAATTTAGATCACAATGATAAAATTCTCTCGAGCCTCAAATTATAGCGTTTGCTGAAGAAGCTCTACTGGAATATCGAGTGGAGTTCATCCCGTCATTTCTAGAAATATCTACATAAAAGACAGCTGGCTGACCAGTCGATCACACGACGGATTAAAAAGTCGAGTATATTTATCCAAATACTAGTTTTCACGGGAAGAAATATCGTCCAAAAATTAAAAAAAAAAATGCGAACAAATAAACATTCTCTACCTACCTACTATGCCTAAAAATCGCATAATTTACCTACATGGGGTCCATTCGAAGAATGAAACACGCTCTATAAACAGGAATCATAATGACAGGAATGTAAAAATAGGCATAAACTGGTATAGTATTATAAAATCTGTGGCATAATTAAGTTTTTGTTGCATTACGTTCAATAACAACCTACACCTTTGTTCCAATAAATATTGTAAGAAATACTTCATCTTACTAAAACCTCGAAAGTGAAGGCATGAGCGTACTACTAGTCTATAGATAATATCAAGTTGCAACTAATCTCCTATTCAAGTAATCATGGGAATGATTTACATTAGGATTAGTTACTAAGTTGGGATTGTCCGGCGAAGTTTGCGAGCCAGCTTTGTGAAATCTAAAGGTGGAATCTAGTGAACTTGGAATAGAGATCATGTTGAATTTAAGATTAAAATAGCACATCAAAGGTTTATATTAGTTTTTGGCACTCTATGTTAAAACAGCAGATGTTATCTTCTGTCAAATAGCAGATGATGTATGTATATTGTAAATCACGCTATGAGTCGTAACGAAAAGCAAGCGGCGCCATAAAAGAAGAAGTTGACTTTCGTGAGATGTTGGCCATCATCGGTTTTCGTGAGACGTTGCGTTGCGATTTGCGACTGAGCACGTCTCACGCGATGACGCGAGACGTTAAAATTATAGGCCTGCACGTACCAACGCCAACACGTAGATTTCAAAAACTTCATTAGGTAACGCAATAGACCAAAACGTAGGCTGCTTGATCTTAGCAATAGGCAGTGACTATGACAATTTACCGAACTAATTAGTATGTAGGTACCTAGTTCAAAGATTAGAACGAGGAACAACTTGTGTATTACTTGTTGGTAACTTCAACGATTACCTAGCTTGCCGAAAAAAAAACTCTTGGTTCCAAAAGTTAGTGGTAATTCACGATTCTGCCCAAATTCACGAACAGTCTGTGCGACCCAAGTCACCTGACACTGTGCACTGGTGCACTTGGACATGTGGGGCCATGAGTTTAAACTTGGCAGAGAAGTAATGATATTAGTAGTACCGAGGGGGGTTTGATAATAAACGGAGGGGTGGGGGGGATACTATTAATATCATTAGTTCTCTTCATTAAGGGCTTTATTTGAAACGAAACTTAAAAACTGCTCTAGTACCCTGAAGGAGGATCAGTAAAGTTAAAGCAAATTCATTAGAACTATTATGCACGTTATTCTTTATGACATAAGAATTTTATATCTTTTTGAATTATCAAAATCGGACCATTACGTATGAAGATATTAAGTAATAAACATTACGTCGTTCCTGCCGGTAAAATCAATGTACGCGGGTGCATGTGACGTCACTTCGCCCGAACCGAGCGCAGCCGGCACGGAGCGGCGACAACAGTGGGTGTGTGAATTTAAACGGGAGTGGGAGATCGTTCATTATATATTCTCTTAATTCATTTCTTTATTGTGTGATATTATGGTAGGTATATGAAAGTCAGAACATATTACTAAATCATTGGGTTCCAGAAAAACTTTAGATTTATTTTGTACTGGAGGTTATTTACCTAATATCTTATGGCGTCTTTAAGAGGCCTCTTTCCAGTGAATTGCCCATACAAACGTAATACATTTTTTTTTGTTATTTGAGCATATTTCCACCACATTATTCTCTTTTGTGTATTTGAATCATATTTATTTAGGTTCCTTGAAAACTTTTTTTACAAAATACTTACCAAAAATTAAATGTAAGCCAATCGCATTTTGCATATTTTTACGTCAAAATAGACATGTTTTCATGTATTTTGTTTCGTTTAAAAACAAAGATGTCTCACGTTTTCTTTGATAAGGAACACATATTGTCTAGTTACAGAATAACGACATTTTATGTAAAATACAAAAAGTTTTCAGGTACACGTCCACTGCTGAAAATAGGCCTCCTCAAACGACGCCACGAATAGCGGTCCTGAGCCGCCTTCATCCAACGACTCCGTGCGACCGCTAAGATGTCGTCGGTCCATCAAGTGGGAGGTCTTCCCACACTCCGTTTCGCATTGCATCGCGGTCGCCACTCGAGAACTCGATTCTACGAGCTATATGGCCTGCCCATTGCCACTTCAAGTTCACGCCATAGACATAGAATTTTTTTTTCGTTCACGCAATGTCATTGAATTACCTATAGTTCACGCCATAGACATAGATTGTTTTTTTCGTTCACGCAGTGTCATTGAACCTACTACCCTGTATAAATACCAAGGTAGCGATTATCTCTGTGTTGATATTGATACCCAACAAAAGGCAGTCTACCTCACCATCAAGCCAACGTGAATTGGCTCTAACTTTTTAAGCGACAGATAAAACTTGCTGGCGTAATTGAATGTCACCCATTCCAATATCGAGTGGATAAATCAGTTTACGTCGAAGCACCCACGTTGATAGATGACTTAGATTTGGGAGTAATTTGTCGGCTGAAAAGGATGGTGACACTTTAAATCCTATTTGACTTATTTTTAGCGTAGCTTGAGTTCATGAAAATAACTTGTAATTGTTGACTTTCCAACAGAGTTGTGCGAACGAAAGGGGTACTTACTGCCCTTTCTTCTGTGTAGGTAATTTGTAACACAATCTGCCTGCCAAGTGTGCGAGTTAGCTTAACAATGATGATGATCCTTTACTGGTTCATAACTGCGTTGCGTCCGTCGAATCTAATAGCCCGGCTACACGCTCAAACATTTGTGCAATCTGCATGCATAAATGTTTGAGCGTGTAGCCGGGCTATAACCTAATCAGTTTTTTGGGAGTTGGTGTTAGACCTTTTTTTAATAAATAATAATAATAATCATTTATTTCTGGCATCACAAGAGAAGTACAAAGTAACTTAACAAAAACCCATATGATAAACACCTTAGAGACCAACATAGTTAATCATAAAAATCTTAAAAAGAATCGAGTCATTGGCACCACAGACATGGTAGAGCTGCGATTGGCACTGGGTCGATGACATGCGCGCGGTGTCGCGTATCACCCTTCCACAAAACTTCCTGAACACGACACCCTTCGGCCAAAATCCGCTATCCATGAACGTTGAGACACAAATAATGCTGGACAATTCACACATCATTAACTGCATATGAGCTGTAGTGTTATGGGTACTACATAACTGATATACATATATAATACAATATATACTACAGAGATAGACATTTTTTATCCATAGATAGAAAACATCCACAACACTCGAAACAATTATCTGCACATAGTGCCAATATATGGTCCCGTAGGCGTTTCACTAGCCGCACCGCAGAGGTCGTCCAAAATTATTATTTTCGTAGTTCTCTAGGTATTCTTAAAGACAGCCTGAACAGTGAAAAACCTAATTTATTGTTACGTTTAGTTGTTATTTTCAAATAAATCACTAGCTTTTCCCCGCGGTTTCACCCGCTTTAAATTCAAATTTCACATTTGTAGGGGGATAAAAAATTTGTTTTCCCGTTAAGTAGTTTTTTGTGAGTTGCGAATTCGATGTTTTACCAGGACAAAAAGTAGCATATGTTACTCTCCATCCTTTCAACTAACTCTATTCCAAAAATCAAGTCGATTGTTTGTTTAGTTAGGGCATGAAGGAAGGACAAATAAACAAACTCACTTTCGCATTTATAATATTACTAGCTGTTGCCCCGCGCTTTCGCACGCGTATAATTCTAATTTCACATTTCTAGGGGGATAAAAATGACTATTTTCCCGTAAATCTCCCACGGAATTTGACGTTTTACCAGGAAAAAAGTTGCCTATGTTACTCTCCAACCTTCCACCTAACTCTACGTCAAAAATCAAGTCGATTGGTTGGTTAGATATGACGTGAAGGAAAGACAAACAAACAAACACACGTTGGCATTTATAATAGGTATTAGTTAGGAAGTTAGGATATAGACTCGGTATATTCCTACGGACCTATCGATAGAGAACAAACTTCCGTATAATTTTCTCATCAAACTTTATAATGTGACAAAATAGGTTAAGTTGGTTCCGGAAAATCCAAATTGGGAAATTCGATTCAGACATAAATTGTACATTATTCATTCCCTTAATTAATAGTAAAGGCGGCGTTGTCTATGGATCTACATATTTATATCTATGACTGGAAACGGGAGCGGTTTTACACTTTTAAAAATAAAAATAATTTCATAGACTTCGATTTTTTTTCTATGAGAAATATCACGTGCGACAGTCAGACTTTCAGCAGGAGCATCATATACATTAATTTTCCAGATTACGAAAGCTCATCTCTTGTTCTTTTCAAAACGTCAATTGATCGCGTTTAATTTCTATGGTGGAATCCACCCTTGGGATTAAAGTGACAATAATTAATCACCCTGGTCTATGTTCTTGATGGGACGGTTTGCCCTAATTCTTGTCAACCACTGTGGGTTGCGGGTTCGATTCTCACCGCAGGAAAAATATTGGTTCCTGTTGTTTTCTATGCAAAAGTGGTAAATATTATTTGTAAGAATACGTATTATGCAAAACTAGCGACCCGCCCCGGCTTCGCACGAGTTGCAAATAATACATGTAAACCACTCTAATTATCTTGAACCACTATATATTAAAAAAAAACTGCATCAAAATTCGTTGCGTAGTTTTTAAGATATAAGCATATATAGGGACAGACAGACATACAGCGGGAAGCGTCTTTGTTTTATACTATGTGGTGATGTTCATAACAATTTATTTATCTATCATTGCGCCAAAATAGACCTGTAGAAACCTTTAAAATATGTTCGTGAGAACATACTTTACTTTTATCTGTAAGGCTTTGAAAACTACACGGGTTTCCGCTCCATGGGGTGGAAATCATTTAATTAATCCGTAACCATAAAATGTGCGATGTTATGAAAAGATTTTGCTTGTAAGCATACCTGTACTTGCCTACCTATACTATACTTTGTACGTAGGTTTCGGAAGTACAGTCTCGTAGTAAAATGTAAGTAACTACAAATATTAAGAGGAGAGGAGAGGCCTTGTTCGCTTTATGACAGATTCGCTATAAGGCAGATTAGCCTTGGGACAGATTCGCTCTAGGGCAGAAGTACAGTGAAACAAATATAACCTACTAAAGTTAAAAGAATTGCATCTTTTTTTCTACTTTCAGTATCTAGGGCGTCAAATGCCAATTTATTCGTCATGTCCAGTTCGCCCCACCAGCTTCGTCCTACCAGTGGGACGAATGGGATAATAAATTAATTTAATTAATTGAATTAAAATTATTTTCCGTTCGTCCCATCAATGTCGGCAGTGGGACGAACGGGACATCAACGACTTTAAAATATGCACGATCCTTAATTAGTCCTGAGAGCTATCGTACCAGTGCCTCTAGTACCGTAAAAATCAATGACAATAGGTATTATGAATGCGGGAGTTCGGATGGATGTTTAGATTTTTGTTACCATTTCATCCTAAAACTACTGAACGGATCAGAGGGGCAAGTCTGGCAAGGCGTGATCGTGGCGTCGACGCCACGTCTCGACTGTTGGTAGTCCAGGAGCTATCGTGGACGTGTCGAGTAGCTATCGAGCAGAGACCTAAGGAAAAGGTTCATATCTGAAACGCACCTCATTTACGAACCACTGATGTTCACCACCTGACGACTCAAATAAGACATTTATTTGCTTATTTTATTGTATAACAAAATGAGTTGCCTATAAATTCTTAGCTTTTTTATTATATCGGTTTTCCTACATGTTAAAATAACAAAATAAATAAGCGATTTTAGCGCCATTTTTGGGTTAAATAAAGAACTTCACTGTCTATGAACCTAGGGGGTAGTTGTAGTTGCATTACTAATAGATGGCGTTAGAGTCGCGATTCTTCAAAAATATTATTTACGCCTTATTTTACGTGCTTACGTATTATTTATCATTTTATAACACTCCGACAAAAGTAAGGTACATACCATAAATCGATTTAACACTAAACATGCGTCACAGGTAGGTAGTGTAGATATTTGTTTAGGGACCAATGTAGTAACCTAAGAATTCTTAAAAAATGTGTTTTAGCTACCTACTGATAAAACGACAAAAATAAAAATCTAAGTAATAAAACAGTCTATTGTAATGAAGGTAGGCATGGATCATGTGTGGAGGATCCACCATGTAAGATTGTAGCATCTAGGAATTATTTTAAAGCTAATTCAACAAACTCTAAAATAAGGTAATTCCTAGAAAACTAGCAGCGTTAAAATAATGAAAAAATAATAAACATAATAAACTATACTAAATCTTCATTTGAAATCAAGCGTAGCGTAGCTACTAAAAATATTATTTTGAGATATTATTTATACTTCTCATTTATACATTTTGAGATGTTATTTATACTTCTAAACGGTTTTATACTATTTAAATATAAATAAGTAAATCTTTACGTTAGTAACGTCAGCATCATTCGGACATGCAATTCTGTCATTTTCCTAGAGATTTGGACGTCTCCTCACGTTAGTAACGTGAAGCGATCGAAAGCGTAGTTCCACGTACGCAAGATAGAGGCGCTGTACCAAATTGTATGGAAAAAGGAGACGTCTAGATCACGTCTCGTTACCAAATTCCGGCCAGACTCACGCTACTGGTTTAAATTTTGCGTAATTGTAGGTTCTAAACCTGAATTAACTTATAGGCTACTTATTATCCCGTAAAAACTTAGAAGCGGGCTGAACCTTTTTTTTTATTATCCTGAGGGAAATGCGCACGCATATCGTACTGCCACTGGGAGACAGTACGATTATGTGGGACTTCAACCCACTAAAACCCTCAGGGTGTTCCGCCTCTGCCACTTGTGGTGGGAACGCGGGAACGTTTTCTCTTCCGCGAACCCACCGTGGCTGCCCGATATCGGGCCCCTCACTGGGAGTGTGGAGCACCCCCCTTCGCGACGCACCAGAAACACATGATGCGTCGCGACCATCTCGGGGACCTTAGCCTGCCAAATGGGCGCCAGACGACCCCGTGTCCAAACGCCCCTAGGTCCCCTTGCGACGGGTCAGTCGAGTGGCCCTGCCGCCTGCCACACGGTCACAGAGGATAGGGAGAGCGGCCCTCGCAATACCGAGACTCCTCTTCCCCTGTGACCCCACCGCATCCGCCATCAAACGGTGGCGATGCCGCTAAGGCTGCGGAAGGCAGGGAGAGCGGCGCACTTCAATACCGGCACGATTACTAAGCCCCCACGCCACGGCAAGGCGGGAACCCTTTGAGGGGGAAGCAAGCTGAACCTAGTAATTACATATAGGTAAGTATGTATATAAGTACGAAGTTATAATTTTTATCTATGTTATTTTCCTATAATGCGCCTAAAAACTTACCCACAACCAACACTCACATAAATTCGTTAATTTGGTTTCATATAAAGACGAGATAAGCCAAGCTAAATTCCCAGCTCCCCGAGTAACAATGACCAAACGCTGAGACAGTCACTTCTATGACTTCAAATCCCTACGAAATACCGTAACAAGTTCCAAGTTTTACTATTTGAATCTAAGAAACTTTTAAGGGCCTTCAGGAAGAGTTCAGAGGAACAGTGGAGGGGCTTACCAATGTAGACTTTATTGGACCTTTCAGCGAGGAATGGAACATCGAGGATAAAGCAAAGGCCTTATTCAGATAATCGCTTTTCATCAGCAGAAATTGTGGTGTAACGAATATCTATTGACCATGAACTAACTATAAAAAAGTGTGTCTGAAGATATACCTAATGGTAACCAGTTGAATAAGATGGATAGAAATCACTTTATATACCACAGAAAGAAAGAAAACAATACAGATAGAAATCCTTATCATATCAGCCCATACACGTCCATTGCTGGACATAGGCCTCCCCCATACGACGCCATGTATTCCCATGTAGTATTTGGGGATTATGGCAAATCCCCAAAAACTACAAGGGAGAAATCCTTATAAATAAAGATAAATAAAAAGAGCTTTAATCCATATCACATAGCATAGAAGAAACATCATAAGATTATTTAAAAAAATAAACAAAAGAATGATAAGATAGATAAGATTTTTTTAAATAGATGTCAGGTGTATCATGAAATTATATAAAATTACTAGCTGACTCGGCAAACGTTGTTTTGCCATCGACCACTGAGGGTTGAAGATTATATAACTAATTTAAAAAAAAATTGAGGAAAAAAAAGAAATTGAGGAAAATTGAGGGTTCCGTATATGTATTTTTAATAAACATAAAAATTTAAATAATGGCGGGCTATCCTTATCACTTAGGGGTATGAAAGTAGTTAACGACCTCTTCTCAAAACTACCAAATATACACAAAAAAAATCATAACAATCGGTCAAGCCGTTTCGTAGGAGTTTGGTAACAAATACTGTGACACGAGATTTTAGATACGTAGTCCATATTATGTTTTTGATGTCAATTTCTTAGTGATATGGACCGCCTTCGGCGGTGTATGCCTCCTTGTCGACTATAATAGTATCAAACCCGTAAAACAGGTATTTAGAAAATGCTATAGGTATTATGCCCACCATTTGTATACTTTTGCTATCGTAATAAACACAGATACTTTTATCTTTGTTCTGTATGTCTATCTATACTTCTATACTAATATTATAAAGACGAAAGATTTGAATGTGTATTTGTAACGAATTGGCTCAAAGAGTACTGGACCGATTTTTAAAATTCTTTCACCTGTTTATGCTACTTTATCACTGATTAATATAGGCTATGTCCTGCATTTACTGTACTTTTATGTCTAAATATTTAAAAAATAAATGTCCACCCGTGCGAAGCCGGGACGGGCCGCGAATGTATGATAAAAAGTATATTATATCTATACGTAGTTGCATTATGTATGTATGTCAGTTATCTAGTACCCATAACACATGCTCTGCTTACCTTGGGGTTAGATCATGCTGTGTAAATTATCCAGCATTATTTATTTAGGTACTAACCTTACCTCACCGTCTATTTATAGAAAAAACTAATCCTAATAGGGGCTAGTTTATTTTCAAGTTCGATTAGATGCCTACTTCCCACACCTACTGTACTGCAAATTATATCAATTGGATACTCTATGCTCGTAACAAAGTATACCAAACAACAAAACGAGTATTCAACATGATTGTTCAATGTTTCAGTTGGAACCGAACATATATCCGTCTCTTATTACCCCGCCATTCGCTTCCGGCAGAATTAATGGCCTTGCAGATATCATTCATCAAATACACAATTTAAAATTAAAATAACCAGTGACCCTTTTTATATTAAGACAAAAGCGGGAAGCTTGACATCGAACAAAACGCCCGCAAGGTGATGATGGGAATAAATTAGATTAGAAAAACAAGTAGACAAGTGGCCCGAGTTAAAATAAGCGCAAACCTGAAAAAAAGTGGAGCTGAAACGGACACTTTAAGGGTTCGTTTGTAACCAACCTTGATGAACTTTGGTGAGCAGTGCCTACCAATGAGATTCCGGTTTCAATTGACTGTCGGCGGTGGCAGGCGGTGAAGCAAAAATGAATGAAACAGTGCCGTTGCTGGCGCCAGTAGGTAAGTGAATGTTTTGGTATACAATTTCATACATTTTTGCTTTCCCAGCTACCGGTGCCAGTTTATTTATTATTCACCACATAGAAAATATTACATTAATACAAAATACAAAAGCCGCAACATTAATATAAAACACAAAATTTCCATGGACAGCCTGATCGCTAAGAAGCGATTTCTTCCAGGCAGGCAAAACGGCCAATGAGATATTTTATTTTATGTCTGTTTTAGACGGAGGCATGTAGGATAACTCGTTTATAAGGAAAAGATTAGCAAGGATTAGCTTGAACCTAAATTGCCTGGATAAGGATATTCATAAATAACATTAGGAAAACATAATTTGCTTCGTGAACAGCTCTGAAAACTGTGCCTAATCTCTGCCTATCTTCCAATATTACCCAAAATTTTGTTAGCATTTATTTAATATTCTCGAAAATGTGCGTAAATTAAACTTTATTTCAGACATGAGAGTTACCTCTGGCAGTAAGAAACTGCGTTGCAATATCGGGAAAGTAGGTGCAATATCGGTATGTAGTTTTATTAATATACAGCAGGAAGGAGTTTTTTTTTAAATGTAAACTAATTTGAACTAGTATTTGCAATTGGAACAGTTGAGCTTAGTGCAGACTGTTGCAGACAATCTAGAGGCAGCCCAACTGATCCATATCAATACCGATCAGAAGCGTCCCCAAGACGCTGTCTGCATTACCCAACAATGTATATGTTAGGTTACACAAAAACTGAAACGGCTGCTAAACGGAAGGCGGCAATATTATCAAGGTCCAAGGTCGCTTGATAGAGAGGTCTATTTCCGACCCAAGCCACAATCGGAGCAGTGAAACTTTGTGGCGACTAGCTGGATATATTAGAAGCAAAACGGCTTAGAAGTTTTTTTAAACTTTTCAAGTGCCATTAGAAATAAAAGATAAATCAAGTACCTACTGGCCTTAAAATTTAAGTATTGATTTATGGATCAGTGAGCTGTAGATTCTTTGTAGCAGTTGGCAGTTGATTCAATTGTTTCAATTGTAAATACCTACAACTAGTAATTACAATTGAAACAATTCGCTCCGGCCGGTTGAACTAACTGATTTAATTGTAATTTTCTTTGTTAATAAAGTTTGACACTACAGTAAATTATAACTCGTATATCATTGGATTTTTGGTAATACTTTATTAACAAAAAAAAAAAATAACAATCATCAAATATCAAAACAAATTAGTACCTAATTACTATTGAAACTATTCAGTTGCAATAGTTCACTATAATATGCTCTGCACACCTCCGCTAGTATCCGTTGAGACTGGCCGCCGTGGTTAAAATTCGGCTAGGACATCATCATATTGAGCCAACTGCAGACTGTTGCAAACAATCTATAGTTAGCTCAACTGGTCCATAATAACACCAGACGAAATCGTCGCGTCCCCAATATACGCTGGCTGTGTATTGCAATGCTGATGCGCTGCGCCTGTATCATTTGACATGTATTTTATATCAAGAGTAATGTATGTAATACTAGCTGTGCCCGCGACTTCGTCCGCGTGGTAGTGATAGTGTGATTTTCATACAAACGTTCATCCCCTATTCCCTTTGATATTTTAACCTTGAGAGAATATTTGTAGAAACTTTAAATTATTTTTTCATTTATATCTAATTAACTAAAAAATGAATTCCAGCTTTTAGCTTTAAAAATAACGATACTTCTATAGGTACAACTTTTCAACCCCTTACCCCTATTTTCGCGAAATTGAGTTATTTTGTGAGTTTCACCAAAACATGTTTACCGGTAATATTAAAGAGCTCCGTGATCAATCCGATACAGACTGTTCCACTACTGGTTTAAATCCGACTGAACAACTCTCATGGCACTGCCTGTGCAAATTGATTGGTTCTCGCATTTGGCTGACCACAGGGAATCTAGTGTTTAGTTTATACTCATTTATTGATATTTGCTGGCTGGTTTTTTAATGGCTGACACAGCAGATGCAATACAGATCATTTATATACAAGCTGCTGCCCGCGCCTTCGCCCGCGTTTTATCGGGATTAAAAGTAGCCTATATGTTATTCCAGGTTAACTATACCCATACCACATTTCAGCCTAATCGGTTCGAATCGATGATAGTAGTCATACAACTATATAAATGTGCAAAATATGCCGAATATATTAAGAGGCTTCCCTGACCCAAAAAGCGCCGTCACCTATTTTATCGTATTATTAACGTTAATCAAAGGAAGTTTCATAAATCCATTGGCCCGTGTGTGAAGCTTTTTTTAATGAAATTACAGAGTCATTTAAAAAAGCTAACAAATGGGCCAAGGGATTTTAGAAAATTCCTTTGTTTACCGTTATAATACGATAAAATAGGTGGCGGCGCTAGTTTGGGTCAGGGAACCACCTTAAGAGCTTAAGAAATTATTCTTGCTACGATTTACGGTGGTAGACGTACTTTCTACGTGAGATTTACGTCGTAGCAGCCGTAGCCACCAGGGCGTAGAAAAATTTACATAGATCTTAGAAAATCTAAATTAGCAAAAAAAATACGTTACAGGCAAATGGCTACAAAATTAACAGCAAGTTAGAATTATTAAAAAATGCAATGATTATGCCTTATGATAACTTTGTATCGGGATTGAGATTTTCACATAAACCAAATGTTTTAAATATATCCCAGGACCTACCTATTTGGCGACCGATGATGTGGCGAGACGGGCGAAGATACGGCTACGACGCAGGAGATTGCGGGTTTGATTCCCGCCTTGGGACAAATGTTTGTACGATCTGTCTGTTCGCGATAAACTCAAAAACGTTGTCACCAATCGATAGATAGATAGATAGATAACTCACACACAAACTACACAAACACAAAATACAATACAACAAGGAAATGCTAACAAACAAAGGAGTACAAAGGGCGGCCTTATCGCTTTAAGCGATCTCTTCCAGGCAACCTTGGGATGGACTGGACATAAAAAAACAATATAGACGGTGGTGTTTAAGTTTAACGAATTATAAATATAATATAATGATACCTACACAACGTAATATATACCTACTTAGTACACATATACCAACTTAATACATATACATAAACTTACATACACATAAAATAAAGTTGTTTGAATAGTTACAAGGATAAATAATGTTGATGAAGCAGTTTTTTGAAAATAGGAAGTGATTTCGCACGTCTGATATCTAGAGGAAGAGCATTCCATAGACGGATGGCTTGTACAGTAAAAGATTTTTCGTAAAATTTAGTAGAGTGAGCAGGAACTTCTAAGACGAGGGTTTCAGAGGAACGCAAAGAGAGAGAGTGAGAGTCGGAGAGGAATTTAAAGCGCTCCTTGAGATAAGATGGGCTGGGAGGATAGAACAAAATACTGTACAAGAGAGATAGTATGTGAGTATTCCTGCGAAGTCGATTGTCATTCATGAGGAATATAGGTATATAATTTGTCAAGGTTTTGTGTAAATTGGTTAAAATATAACGTTAATGATAATTGTTGTAAGTGTCGGAAAACGTCCAGCCGCCTGGGAGCTTTCATCGAAAATGCCGCCCTTTGAGATAAAATAAAATAATTCAAAGTTGGATATTCCTCTTTTTACCCGACTACGAGAGGGTTATGATTTTGACACCCTATGTATGTATGTATGTAGCCGATTTTTATGTTCCCTCGTAGCGCTGAAGCTACTTGTTGGATTTCAACAAATGAGGTGTCATATGATTCGTCTTAATAGCCCGATGGTTATAGGCTACTGTGACGTCATATAAAAATGGGGTCTAACGAGATAGCGGGGGTCGAAGAAAAGGTCGAAAATTTCAATGTTAGTAAATATGCTTGTGTGTGGTATCGTTGCAAAGGTCTTTGTTTGTACTTTCCAAAACCGTTTTCGAACTTTTGTGAGATTAACGATTCTCAAGCTATCAGCACAAAGTATAAAAAAATATATAGTTAAAACGAAAACCCGATTACATAAAAGTCTTAAACAAGCGTTCACCTATTGTCCTTATCATTTTCTTTTGATACTTAGGTAGTCGGAGGCACCCACCCCATATACATACCTACGGTACAATTAGTAACAAAGGCCGACTACCTAAGTATCAAAAGAAAATGATAAGGACAATAGGTGAACGCTTGTTTAAGACTTTTATGTAGTCGGGTTTTAGTTTTTAACTATATTTTTTTTCATAGATTTAATTTAAATCTTATCCAAATATTCGACCTAGGACGGACAAAAGATGCATGCATAATATGCTCTACTACCCGTGCGAAGCCGGGGCAGGTTGCTAGTGTATCATAAAAAATAGCTATCTATGTAATGTACATATTGTTTTGAATATATCAGTCATCCATGTAGTCACCCATAACACGAGCTCTGCTTAGCTTTGGGCTATATGATGCTGTGTGGATTGTCCAGCATTGATTATTTATTTATTTATTTGTTTCACCAGTCTCCACTGCTATGCCTACAGACCTGGTATGCCCAATATTTCCACAACACAGGCAGCTGTCTGTCCAGCCGTCTATGTACTATCGACGTAAGATCTGCCTTACCAGTTTGAAACAATTTTGCCTTGCGTTGGTTTTGGGTTACAGATCACACCTTCTTTTCTTTGTTGCCTAGTTTGACCAATAGAGAGTCCGGGCAGTCAATATCTGTTCAACATATTTTTTGTAATGGTTCTTTATAATGACTTTTTTCCATTGCAAAGTCAACCAGTTAGTCAGTTTTGTGCAGTTGCAGTTACGGTAGTCGAGATCGAGAATTTAATTAGCCCTAGTACTATGAGTTCCTTTCGCAATTTATCGCAACATGAACGCTCCCAAATTGTAGTGTGTGCAATACAATAGTGTAGTCAGGGACGAGGGAAAATTCTCCTCATCCCTGAGTGTAGTCATCAAACGACAATAAAATAAAAACAAAATATTTATTCAAATTTTCATGATATCACAATCCGAATCATAAATAGTTTGTAGCAAAATATTAATTACCTATTTACGATAGCACTACGACTAAAGTATCTGACCAGACCCATGAAATACGACGGTCCTATTGGTCTTTCAAAACAAAAGAAATCGAGCAAGCCGGGGGTGCAACCGGTCACTTCACAGAAAAATAACCCTTGTGGTGGTAAGGCAGATCTTACGCCGATAGTACATGCAATATCAACAGGAACTAGAAAGTTCAATGTTAGTTGTACTTGTACATACCACTATGGCTTTCCACGTGTTTTCAAAAAGTAAAATACAAGTTAAAGTCAAAAATATTTATTTGACACAAATAGGGTTATAAATAATAAATAATAGAGTCGTAAATGAATCCTTAAGGTCCCAAACTAGTTATAAACTGTTTTTCAGGAGGGTGTGGCTTCTCCCATTTCTAAAAATACATGTTGTGTCCAAACAAAGAAAAATATGAAAATACACAAAATAAAAATAAAAACATTAACATTTTCTATAGAACGCCACTAATCATTAAAATAAGAATATAATACCTCATTATTTTTTAAAGGATAATTAGAATCAAACAGTTATAATTAAAATTACAATTGACTTAAAATTAATACATAAACCAATAATCATAAAAAAATAATTCACAAATTGTGTCGCTAAGATGTGTGTGGAACATAACAGGTACAGATTACCTAGATACATAATTCTAATTGACAAGCTCAATAAAAATAGTGAATTTAAAGTCAATAGATACGAAAAATATAATAATAAAAGTAAATTACAATAATTGAGGAATAATTTTACGCCTAGGACTCCATCTGTGTATAATTTCAATCCAATCCGTTTGATAGTTTTTTTTTTTTTTTTTTTTTTACTGGACAATTCACACAGCATTATCTAGCCCCAAGCTAAGCAGAGCTTGTGTTATGGGTACTAGATAACTGATATACATAATACAATATATTACACATATAGATATTTTATATTATACATAGAAAACGACCAGAACACCCTGAACAAATATCTGCAGATCGTACAAATATTTGTCCCGAGGCGGGAATCATACCCGCAACCTCCTGCGTCGCAGGCGGACCTTCGCCCACCGCGCCACAGAGGTCGTCAGTTTTACCGTAAAGGAACTAACATTTCAACTTTGACTTTGCAACTCGCGTTTGATAAGAGTAATATCCTGCATACCCTGCATATAAAATGATTGTGGTTGATCTCATTTAACCTCCAACTTAGTTAAATTCGACCTCAGTCGAGTGCGTCGGTAAGTCTTATGTTATTCCCTAATCATCTAGAATATTACCTACCTTTTCATATGTAAGGGCCTAAGTTTACTTTCCCCTAGAGACTACACAAATTCCAAACGACACTTAATTAAATTTATGCTAATAAGCGTAGTAATAAGCCCATTCGTTACCCAGCAAACGCCATATTCGCCGTTTAGTACCTCCCAGGGTTGTCATTAAACCTACCCGACGTACCCAAGAAACGTATGTGCATCAGGAAATCGCTAAGTGGACTAGTTTCCCGCTTCGATTGAGCGACAGCCCTAATTGCTTTCCGGACGTGAGCTTGGAACAAAAGAAGCTTTTTGCACCTCACATGACTCACAGCGATTTGCGGTGTAAATGAGAGTCGCGGTACATACCTACCTATGTTATAATCATCGAAATAGGGACAAAACAATAGGTTTTTGTTGAATTGACCGTTTCATATCATTGTATATAAAATAAAGCTACATGGTTTTAAATAAATACAAATACAAAAAAACTTATTTTGATATAAAAAAGTTCACTGAAAAAAATCTTGAGACCTAGGTAAAATCTTTTGGGCTAACTACTAGTTAACAGACCATACCACCTGCCCCCATTATCGTATTGTCAACGATCTTCCGAACATCCTGTATTTTCACAATAATATTAGTACATGCGAAAGTATAAATATATATATATATCTTTAATTTCTTCACGCCAAAACTAGAGATAGCCACATAGATATAGGTCTATGCAAAATTTCAGCTCAAAACTGGAATATGCCCATAAGCCTCTATCTAAACATAAATCGGGAACTTCCATGGTTTAAAAATTACGTTTAAAAGTATCCATACATACAATACGTGCGAAGGCGCGAGCTGAAACTATTCTATTATAATTATTAAGTAGTCACTGATTTAAATTCTCAAATTTTCTTGTCTTAGTGATCACATCAATAAGAACTCAAAGCACTAACTTAACTGTTTTGAGTTCTTAACTAAAACGTTCCAGATTTTTTTTTGCAAAATACATAAAAGTAATTTAGTACATATTTTTGTGTCTTATAATATTCTAATTTTGACTAGACTTAAGAAATGAGACTCGTGAATAGGATTGGGATTATTATATGTATTTGTTAAACATTAACACCAGAAGGCTTTTCATCTAACCTTGGAAGGTATTTGCTTAATGATTCAGTTGAGAAGTCTGATCAGAAACGATTCTCCAACACTTGATCGTTTCTAAACTGATTCTAAACATTTCGAGAGCCAAAATCTTAAATAAAATATTAATCCTGTGAGATAAAATGATTTCGTAGCAGTATAACGGCGTAGCGGGCCTACGATCTCTACGGCGTCGCTCAGTGCTACGAGCGACACCGCGGCCAACGCGCGATGATGCCGCTACCCGCCGTTACCAACTTACACACGCGCCGTTAAACGCATTTTATGATCGCTCTAAAAATATACTAAACCATTTCTTACTCAACGAAAACTCCACCTTAAATATATACGTATTATTTTAACTGTTATTGTGTTAAGACAAAACTTTTCAAAAGCTTTCAAGCACTTTGAATTTGGTGAAATGAAAGTGTTGGACCTTAAGTGAAGCCTCCCTCGATTTCAATATGATCTTGTCATGTCTTGTCCGACAAGTGGTTTGGATGGCTGCGACCTTTCTAGTGAGAGGTAAGTTTAAAGATTCATTTTATAATTTAGGATTTATTGCCATCCATTTGGTTTGTTTATTATTTTCAGATACTTTTGTCCCGAAATTGTTAACACACTTAACAGTTAGGTGCTACTCGTAATATAACACATTAGATATATTTTTTTAAACTTGGTAAATAAATATAAGTAATCAAGATTTTTGTCATTCGATACCAGCAAAACACACACACACATACACGTAATGTTAAGTTAACACATACTAGGTACACAGAGCTCTCAAATTAAGGTGCATTTTAGAATTAAACTGTAATAAATCAAAGGACCGACAAATGTGGGTTTTCAAGCAAATTGTTCAGACAAGGTATTAATCAAAATGGCTGTCAAACAACGGTTTGGAAACCGAGGTGCAGCAGGAACAAGCTTCCCAATCATTACGTCGCTTGCCAGATGCGTGCAGCCTCTATCTTTGTAAATAGTATCCTTAAATGATTCGAATTAAAGTAAGACAAGATGTCATAGGTATTCTAGGTATATGTATATTTAAGGCATTTTGGTAGTTACCCTATTTTAGACTGGTGGAATATCGTAATTAAAATAATAATTAATACATGTCAGCCATAGATAACTGTCTTACTGCTGAACAGAAGTTTCTCTTTTTTCTGTCTGACTCTTCTCATGAAGGGGCCCATTCAACTCTACACAAGTTACTATATCACACTAATATTGTAAATACGAAAGTTTGGATGAATACAAGGCTGAATGTTTGTTACTTCTTTAGCCAAATCTAGAAATAGATATACATAAGCCGCTAGTTAGATCTTTGTTGAAAATTATATAGGCTTTATAACTCGGAAACAAAGCGCGCGATGCCATGAACTAAAACTAGTTTTAATATTATCGAAAAGTCACTTCTAAAGCTCACAACATAACAGAAGTGACAAACGTAAACCCTTAAAAAGTTGCTAAGTCTACAGCTGTGGTGGCGTTGGCAATAGTTGGAACAAACAATGAATTGTAGCTTGGCAATGCTGGCAACCCACATCACGTCAAACCTTATTTATTTGTCATGGGCTGACATATTTCAAAAACTAAATGTGCCTAAAGTGTGCTATTTCTTTACATTTTATTTGCGTTTTAGTGGTGGAACATTGGGTTGAACTTAATTTATATATATTTTTTTTATAAATCGGCGCAGCTGAACTTTCCTTTGTTACTTACTTGTTTCTGGACTGGTATCCGCAACTAGGCCACAGGTGGGCCCTTTTTGCGTGTAGCTTGGACTTTCCTTTATAAGGTTTTCAATTAAGATTAATTAACAATCTGTCTAATTTGGGTTTTACGGCGAGATTGAGCAATTAATCACTTTGCTTCAAACAGACGGAGAAATAGCGCCTTTTATAAATAAGAGCTCCGACTTATAATAATGTATATATATAAATATTACATGCCTATAGCAACATCTACCTCTGAACGGAACAGGGGGCCTCTTTTAAATGTCGAAACACGAAATTTCGTGTTTTGTTTCGACCAATTGAGACTCTAGTACAGGCATTTCAGAAAAACAAATGATTGCCAAGATAATTTTGAACTCATATAAATATGAAACATTGAGTAGTAGATATTTTGAACACCTAGGTGCTAACAAGAATATGATGATTCAAACTGTGTATATCAAATTGCTTTAATATTTTCTAGATCATTTTAACTACTCTAGACGCTCATATCAATTTAACGCTGATTGTACCAATATACACAAAAATATGCGTATTTTGTGGAAATAAAAAGGCCTGAGTCAGTAGTACACTAGCTTCTGTCGACTTTGCATGCGCCATATACACTACCATCCCATATTTTATCCCATAAGATTACGTACTAAACAAAATGTAGCTTTTCCTGGACATAATAATTAGAATTCATTTATTTATTCAGATAATTATAAAGTCCATTTTGTTAGTTGGCTTATAACTAAGAGATTAGTACTTAAAACTAATAATTTATTTTGTCCTTTTGACCAATTATACATTACAAGACAGTAAAATTTTTCAGCCATCGCGCTATTATAAACTATCTCGTAGCCAAGTTTCATTAAGAACCGTTCCGCCGTTAATCTGTAAAAAGTCACAGCAGACAGAGTTACCTTTGAATTTATTTACTACGTCCACGAATTTATTTTCTACGTAATCATATCGATTATCAGTACTCCCCAGGCTATCACGTACAGATTATTATAGAAACTGTCTCCTACTACTTTACTATTTCGAGTTACAGTGTGTTTTAGGCACAGCACTTAAGGGCCTACAATACCTCGCTATTGTGTGAAAAGGGTAGGCCTAGGATTTCGTGTTTATAGGAGCGGGACAGAGCAGAGCGTCATAACCGCAAAAATCATGTTTTTTTTTTTACGGCATAAAAAATAGTAATTTTGAAAATCTAAAACTTATACCGTCTGCTTTATATTCTGTTTGTTTACCGTAAAAAATAACGGCTAAAATTAATAGCTTATGTTAAAGTATTTATTGAATAGCGACGATTTATTGTACAGTTTAGAGCGAACTTTTTTTACATCGAGAAAATTTTATGAATTCTTGTTTTCGAAACATATGAAGGATAGAGTAAGTCCTGAACTTTACCATATGTACATTTCAAAGTTAAATATTCAGTAGTTTGGAAGATATGAACATCCAGCGAAGTTGAAAATAAGCAATTTGTGGTAGTTATACACTCTTAAGTAATTAAAATATGAAAATTATATAACCAGTTACATACTGTAAAAATGCTATCAAAATTAATTTTCGAAAACCTAATCACGCGCTCAAACAACGAATAACTGGTGAATTTAAAATTCCGGAACTTTTTCGTTTACCGAAGGGTCAAAAGCTGTAGATAATTCAATGAATAGAATTAGAAAACTAAATTATATAAATATATTTTTTAATAATTAATACTTTATTGTGCACATAACAATTTTAACTATAAAATTGGACCACAAAGAAAAACATATCACCAATCTTTATGCCGGTGACAATAAATAACAATATTTTACTAGATATCGGAAAAATCTTGGTACCTAAGTATCTACTTTTATTCAATTTCGTCTACTTACCATAAAAGCTATGGAAGTGGCTATCCCAAATAAAACTCGATTAGTCTGGGTATATCAATATGTCCCTACATTAATACGTGATCGGCAAATTGATAAACACGAAGAGAATACCAAATGAGTTCAGTAAGTGAGTTGTAATAGTTATGTAGTCAAACTTTGAGTCTTCTCGGGATCTTTGAAACTCTTACAAGTTCGCTGCTTTGCTTCTTTAATGGTTAGATTACTTTTTGATATTATTACGTAACTTTCAAAGTAAACAGGAGAGCGACTTGGTTCTTTACACCTCAGGTCTTCTGTATTCGATCAATCGAACCGAAGGTACGAAGGAGTACATTCTGCAAGGTTGTCTGGTAGAGATCGCTCGTAAGCGATAAGACCGCCAATTGTCACATTAATTTTTTGTTTCAAATTGTTTGTAAACTGTTTTGTTAAGTGTGCAATAAATCATTTTCTATCTATCTATTTATCATTCTACTATGCGGATTTTTTTATCGGGCCTTAAGCATCAGCTTTTTCTGATTATTTATACTAGCTTTCGGAGTAGATATATTCATCATCATCATCATCATCATCATCATCATATACACGTCCACTGCTGGACATAGGCCTCCCCCGTACGACGCCACAAATAGCGGTCCTGAGCCGCCTCCATCCATCGACTCCCTGCGACCTGTAGATATTTTAAATCTTGATAATTCTAAATTTCGTATCAGAGTGGATTAAAATCTTAGACCTTCTTTTTTATTGTCTAAGATTATAATTTACTTCCAGCTTGGTGTTTAGATAGCGATTACCCTCCTTACTTATAAGTATTCGAAATAAAATCCACACAAATGTTTCTTGTTATTATTTTGACGTTGCTTTGAAGAAACATTTGTTTGGTACTTGATATGCGGAACAGTTGTGGCTTGTTTGGGAAGGACGTTCTGTTTTTGCTCTATCCCAAATGTCCTATTAACATAATACATAGCGTTGGTTATTAATAAACTGGATTTACTTTACTTTCGGCCTTCTTGGAGATTGGTCACTTTTGTGATCTAGTGTCCATTATGCCTTGTACAAAAACTTGGATATGTAATCTAGAGCGCTTTTATGACGGATTGCTGATAAGATTTTGGAAAATCTTAATGTACCCTCTCTGAGTTAAAATGCTTGCCCCGTGTCACTGAAATCGGCTGGGGCATCATCATCTTCACCATCACCATTCCTTGTCAAGAAATTATCATATACTTTCTAAAATCCACCATATTTTATCTAAATCGCCATTATATCTTTTCTTATTCGTCTGACGCCCAAATAGGCATAGTATTACTCGGTATACATTATGCATCCCATGGGAACTTATCACTGGACGGATATTCTATTTCATGGTGGTTTGTGCATATTCCTACTAATATTATAAATTTGAAAGTAACTCTGTCTATCTGCCTGTCTGTTACCTTTTCACGCCTAAACGGCTGAACGGGTCTTAATGAAATTTGGCAGGGAGGTAGATGGTATCCCGGGGACGGACATAGGGTACATGATAAGCGCTTGCGAAGCCGCAGGCAGCAGCTAGTTTAATATAGTTTAAACCAGATAAGTACCTTTTTTATTAGGAACGTTAAACTCGGTTGCTATACATTCATTATAGCCCGAATGTCCAGTTTGGAATTATTGTTAGAAGTACGGTTCTGTTCCTGACGTTTAACAAGTTCCGAACTTATGATACGAAATGAAATACCTACCGAGTATGTAGACTTTTTAAACTCTATCATCAAATAAAAGTAGGTTTAGTGTAGTTTGGTGTAGACAGTGTAGTGCTAACAGAAACTTAAAAGATTTATGATGGGGAGGCGTCGAGTGGAATATTAATAATATATGTGATTTTGAGCCGTACCCAAGAAATATACGTTCAAGTCGAACCTATCAGCTGGTTATTTGTCTATCACACCCCTTAAACGATCTAACCAGTTATCTTGTCAAAGACCTAATCAGCCGATAATATCCACAAAAAAATAACAATACTTTACAAATATTCTTTACACACCAGATAAAACAGAAACACGGGTACGCAAAAGAAAAATACAGATTTATGTATAATGGGCGGCCGTGGGGCCGTGACATAAAATATCGACCCCTCCAACTCAACCCGTGGATGTCGTAAGAGCCGACTAAGGGAACCTACCAGAGGAAGGGCATTTGCTTCCTACTGTGTATTACTAACATCTTACTGCGATCACCAATTCGCCTGCCAAGCGTGGTGATTATGGCAACCCCCCCCCCCCCCCAATATGATGGCAACAAATAGAAAACGGCCCCCAGTCCCCGGCAGCTCCGCTATTCCTGGTCACGGTAGCGGCCATGGTATCGGCGGGGCAGGGGGTGCTAGGAATCTCCGGCAGACATTGAGCTACCAATCCCAACACCGACGACCCTTGCACCTGGTAGCATACAACGCACGAACATTGAGGACCGACGAGAAGGTAATCGAGCTGGAAGAAGCGGTAGACAAGTTGCTCTGGGATATTATAGGGCTATCGGAAGTCCGAAGAGAGGGAGAGGACACGATCACCCTTAATTCCGGCAACATGTTTTACTACCGGGAGGGCGACCAGCTGTCCCAACACGGTATCGGGTTTCTCGTCCACAAATCCCTCGTCAACAACATTGTAAAGAACGAAAGCGTCTCGAGCAGGGTGGCGTACCTTATACTCAGAATCACCAAACGGTATTCGCTGAAGGTCATACAGGTATATGCCTCGCACTCGGGACGCCCTGACGATGAAGTGGAGATCATGTATGACGACATCTCCAAAGTCATGCATGCCTCGAAAACACACTACACTGTTGTGATGGGGGATTTAAACACGCGGTTAGGCGCAAAGAGCGGCAACGAACTGAGAGTGCTCCAGTTTGGATTTGGACAGCGAAACCAAAGGGGTCAGCGACTGGCCGACTTCATGGAAAAGGAGAGACTCTTTGCGATGAACTCCTTTTTCGAGAAGCGGCCGTCCAGAAAATGGACCTGGCTACACCCCGGCGGCTATAAGCATGAGATAGACTTCATCATGACGACACACAGGCACATATTCAATGACGTCTCTGTGATCAACAGGGTTAAAACCGGCAGCGATCACCGTATGGTAAGAGCGTCATTGAATATCAATGTAAAGCTAGAAAGGTATCGTCTGATAAGGTCTACTCTACGCCCAAACCCTGTCCAGATACAAAATCCCGAGAGCTTTCAGTTGGAGTTATAGAACCGCTTTGAATGCCTCGCGGAATGCAAACTGTCCGTGCGGTCGGGTCGGACTTCTTTAGGACCCCCCGCAGAAATAAAACACAGAGACTCTCGGGTCACACTCTGCAGTTAATGGCAGAGAGGAGTGAAATGAGGCTGCAGTCTTCGGCAGACATGTCGACATACGGTGCGCTCAACAAACAGATCTCGAAGTCTATGCGACACGATTTGCGCTCATACAATACCAATTGTATTATGAGCGCAATAGAGCGGAACAAGGGCTCCAAAGTGTTCGCAAGAGATCTGCGCTTGGGCAGAGCCAGCTGACGAAGCTGAAGACCGATAGCGGCAGCATGATTTCCTCCAAGCCTGAGATCTTGAGAGAGCTTGAAAAGTTTTATGGGCAGCTCTACACTTCATCGCAATGCCCTGCAAATAGCATGGCAGGCGATGCAAGAGCCCGTTTAACCCGACACTATACCGAAGATATCCCGGACGTCAGCCTCTACGAGATAAAGACGGCTCTTAAACAGCTAATTAACAACAAGGCACCCGGGGTTTACGGAATAACGACAGAGCTTCTGAAAGCGGTTGGATCACCAATACTTAAAGTCCTTCAGAGGCTATTCAACTCCGTCATTCTCGAGGGACAAACGCCAGAGGCGTGGAACAGAAGTGTGGTGGTACTGTTCCATAAGAAGGGTGATAAAGCCCTTCTAAAGAACTATAGACACATCTCACTGCTGAGCCACATCTATAAGCTGTTTTCGAGAGTAATCACCAACCGTCTCGCTCGAAGGTTTGACGACTTCCAGCCGCCCGAACAAGCCGGGTTCCGAAAAGGTTTTAGTACCGTAGACCACATACATACGCTCCGGCAGATTATACAGAAAACAGAAGAGTATAACCGGCCGTTATGTCTAGCGTTTGTGGACTACGAGAAAGCCTTTGATTCAGTCGAAACCTGGGCAGTCCTGCAGTCTCTCCAGCGGTGCCAAATCGACTACCGGTATATCCAAGTGTTGAAGTGTTTGTACAGCAAGGCCACTATGTCAATTCGTCTCCAGGACCAAAGCACAAATCCGATCCCACTGCAAAAAGGGGTGAGACAGGGAGGCGACATTTCTCCGAAACTGTTCACCTCTGCATTGGAGGATATTTTTAAGCTTGTGGACTGGGACGGATATGGCATCAATATCAACGGCGATTACATCACTCACCTTCGGTTTGCCGACGATATAGTCATTATGGCAGAATCACTGGAAGACCTTAGCAGGATGCTCAGAGACCTCAACACCGTTTCCCGCCAAGTGGGTCTTAAAATGAACATGGGTAAGACAAATATCATGTCTAATGCCCATGTCGCACCCTTACCGGTCTATGTGGGGAACGATGTTATCGAAGTTGTTGATCATTATGTCTACCTAGGCCAAATGGTCCAACTAGGTAAATCCAACTTCGATAAAGAGGTCAGCCGACGAATCCAACTCGGATGGGCAGCGTTCATGAAACTTCGCAATATTTTCTCGTCACAGATACCGCAGAGCATCAAGACGAAAGTCTTTAACCAATGTGTGCTACCAGTGATGACTTACGGATCCGAGACGTGGTCGCTCACTATATGCCTTGTGCATAGGCTCAAAGTCACCCAGCGAGCTATGGAGAGAGCTATGCTCAGAGTTTCTCTACGCGATAGGGTCCGGAATACGGAAATTCGTAGAAGAACCAAAGTTACCGACATAGCTTTCAGAATCAGCAGGCTGAAATGGCGATGGGCAGGCCATATAGCTCGTAGAACCGATAACCGCTGGGAAGTAAAGGTTCTCGAGTGGCGACCGCGATGCAATGCGAAACGGAGTGTGGGAAGACCTCCCACTCGATGGACCGACGACATCGTAGCGGTCGCAGGGAGTCGTTGGATGGAGGCGGCTCAGGCCGCTATTCGTGGCGTCGTTTGGGGGAGGCCTATGTTCAGCAGTGGACGTGTACGGGCTGATGATGATGATAATGATGAATGGGCGGCCTTATTGCTATGAGCGATCTCTGCCAGGCAACCCACTGCTTAGGCCTCTACTTTACTTTAAGCGCATTATGCACTGTCCACTTAATTTATCAAGCCACCCCTGACTTTACAGAAACCCTCGAAATCTTGTTAAAAGACATCAAATATTAAAACCGTCTCAGAAAGTGTCTCAGAATTCTTCCAAAAGGTGATAGCAAAAGTTAAACAATTTTACTCAATCTTTCACGGTCAAAAACAAAGTTTATCTGTTATACCTTGAGGAGACGAGGGTGCAAACTTAATAATTATCATCTCCGTAGTTTGTCAAACTAATATTCAACTACTTAACGGCTTACGAACGATTTACCTTAGGAGTCTCAGAGTGTCCCAATAAATAACCTAAAATCGAATTTATGTCATGGCGGCGCATTTGTGCGTTAAAGTAGGCTCGTAGATAGGGAAATTAGTTTCTAATGCGTAATTTAGTATGAAACTTACCCATTCATGTTCTTGGGTGTCGATATCTGGATAGGCATTCCTGTCAGTTGCTGTACCTGTTTTATAGTGCTTGCACGAGATTTATATCGTCAAAAAGAAAAACTCATTTTTCGCAGCGACCAAAAAACTAAATGAAATATAAATTAATGTAAAATATATCGCTCGAACGGTAATAGGTAGGTGCATACCTACATATTCGTACTATAACAATCACATTAACTTAAAATTAGGGTAGGTATTCTTATTATACCTAAATATATTAAGACTAATCGTGACTTAACGAAAAATATCATGTACATAAATACCTACATGATTCGTAGATATATTTCGTACTGGAGATATATCTTGAGACTCGCATCACATCAATCACACTAGTGTATAGATCAAAGTGAGACCACAATTAGTCTAAATATTTATTTTGGTAATTAGTCTAAATATTTATTTAGCTTTAGTAAGAATATCTAATTTTAAGTTAATCATCATCATCATCAGCCCATACACGTCCACTGCTGGACATAGGCCTCCCCCATACGACGCCACGAATAGCGGTCCTGAGCCGCCTCTATCCAACGACTCCTTGCGACCGCTACAATGTCGTCGGGGGGGATTGGCCATAATCACCACGCTTGGCAGGCGGATTGGTGATCGCAGTGTTGGTGTTTAAAAATACTCAGGAGGAAGCTGCTGCCCTTCCTCTGGTAGGTTCCCTTAGTCGGCTTTTACGACATCCACGGGTTGAGTTGGTGGGGTCGATATTCGTACGCCGCGACCCCACGGACTTTTTAAGTTAATGTGATTGTTATATTATGTACCGCATTTGTGATGAATAAATTTACTTTACTTACTAATGGGAAGGATATAATGTTATTATTTAAATAAATGCGAATGTTTGAATGTACCTTGTTTTGTTCACGCCAAGTTGGACAAATCTTCGAAATAAATAATAGATTCAGGCGTTACTTTGCGGAAATCCATTGCGCACTATGAGAATGAAAAAATTATTTAGAAACAATTCCGCGTATAACCTTCTCTGATAGTATTCATCAAAGTAAGTTGTCTACTAGTTTCGTCTCTCCACGAGACATCTTCAGGACACCACAATACTCGACCGACACGAGGAGCTCGGAGAGGCAACATCACTGGCGGGACTCGGTCGGTGCTGTTGTCGGTGTGCTCAATGTCAAGGTCCAGTATCGTGGTGTCCTGAAGATGTCTCGTGGAGAGACGAAACTAGTAGACAACTTACTTTGATGAATACTATCAGAGAAGGTTATACGCGGAATTGTTACTAAATATTTTTTCATTCTAATATATATGTATCTTCGAATTATTATTTTTTTGTTTAAATCGATTACTGCGACTTAGACTATCCTAAAAGCCTTTGGGGTCCCTCGGCGCATTCCGGGTTAGGTACAAAAAACTGGACCGGGTGGTGAGTGTGTTTGTGAGTTTAGGGATACACAAAAATCTGGATATTTTTTGTATACAAAGGGGTCAAAACCCAAGGAATATTGGTGGAAAATATTTAACGACATTGGTCGTTACATCGAAGAAAAGCACGGAAACTCGAAACAATGTTTTGAAAGTTTTTATTTAATTGATCTCTCGTTCGTTTTAGAATTCAAATTAAAACATTTTTTGCTACACATGTGAGATTATGCTTGTTGAAGTTTGTGTTTTACTTTTTATAGATAACTATGCTGTATCTTGTTTTTTTCTGTTATTTTATTGTATTTTTTTTTCGATACAACAGATACTTTATTGACAAAGAAAATAACAATCAAATAATATAAACAAATTAAACTAGTATTTACAATTGAAACAATTGAGCTAACTGCAGACTGTTGCAAACAATCTACAGATATCTCAACTGGTCCATATCAATATCAGTCGGAAGCGTCCCCAAGACGCTGGCTGCATTGCCTCGCTGTATGGCAATGCTAATGCGCTGCGCCAAATACTCACCAGCTCTCGGGTCACGCGTCGCTTCGACCAGGCGCTCAGATAATTTTTTGAAAACCCGGAGAGCCTCGGTACCCCACGGACCTAGGGTCTCGACTCCAAGGGGAGCAAATGCGTAGGCTCTGTCGAGACCTGCATATTTGCGCCTCTTGAGATCCTCGGCCAAATCTGCCGCCGAACCAGCCCTCACGGATGTCCTTGAAAGATGGGAAGGCGCAAGTGTGTCGACACATGTAGCGTCCCACACAATAGACAATTTCTGTTATTGTTATCAGTTTTTATTCATAAATGTCTTTGTTGACTTAAACTATCTTGGATTCTAAATCGGAGTATATGCGCTTCCTACATGCTACATTTTATCCATACTAATAATAAATTCGAAAGTAACTTTGTCAGTCTGTTTATCTATCTGTTACCTTTTCACATTTAAACACGGCCGAACGGAACGTTATGAAATTTGGCAGAGGTAAATGGTATCCGACGTACATAGGCTAATTGAAAAGTTCGTGCGAAGCCACGGGCTTCAGCTAGGATGTCTACAGTCGGTTCACAGTTATTTTACTTCTAGCTTTCTTTCTATATAGTTGTATAAAACTATATTAATTGTAAATCGGAGGTAAAATAACTGTGAACGGACTGTATTGTCCTACTAATATTATAAATGTCAAAGTTTGTATGGATGGATGGATGTATGGATATTTGTTACTCTTTCACGCAAAAACTGCTGAAACGATTAGGCTGAAATTTGGTATGGGTATCATTTTGGAACCTGGAATAACATATAAGTTATTTTTTATCCTGGTAAAACGCGGGCGAAGGCGCGGGCAGTAGCTAGTAATAAATAATAAATAAATAAATCATTTATTTCAGGCAACACAGGTAGTCAACTACGGGATGTAAAAAACCTTAAAATCTACGGCCCATATAAAAATGTATACCTTAGTCTAACATACATAAAAATAAACTTATTTACTAACACGTATTGTCGGCGACGTGTGACACGCAATATTATTAGTAATTCATACGTTCCTTTCCCAGGTATCGTGTGCTGTGACGACGAGTACAGATTGGTTAGACATCTTATGCAGAAGTACGATCCTTCAGTGCGACCGGTTGAGAACTCATCGCTCCCCCTGGTTGTCACATTTGGAGTATCGCTCCATCATATCATAGATGTGGTAAGTGAATGAAATGCGTTTACGTAGTTGATAGTTTAAAGAATTTAATAATATCTCAAAAATTTACGACTCCGGCGGGACTTGAACCCACGACGCAGTTGGATAGCGCATCCCCGTATTCAGGGGAAGATCGCGGGTTCAAGTCCCGCCGGAGTCGTAAATTTTTGGGATATTATTAAATTCTTTAAGATTACCCCAAGTGCGGGCATAAGCACTATAATAACAAAAACCTTTGATAGTTTAATTTGTTTATATTATTTGATTGTTATTTTCTTTGTCATTACAGATAAAAAAAATATATATATGAAATGCGTTGTCGGCCTTTACTTTACTTTATCTGAAAGCTTTGGAAATAATCTATAATACTAGGTATAAATTTGGTGTATTGTGTTTAAATTTATTTTACACCTAGACCTTTCATTTGACAAAAAGTTGTAAAATAGTTATATTTTGGAAAATAATAGTATTTCCTACGAAAATAATAATATTATTTACTAGTTTTTAAGTTTCTATAATTAACTTTATGTTCTTTCTAAAATAAAACTAAAATTTATATACAGTATATTTATACCAGAACTTCAAATTGGAGCATATCAAATTTTAAACCTCCTCGAAAAAGATACACATGATCCTTTTGACCTTTAATTACGCCCGACCCATTAGTCATTTCAAAGTTGATAGCTTATACGGAAAACCTTTTCAATGCTATAACTCTTACTTCTTTCCAATTTGGTAAATTAATTGAACTCTAAGGAAATATTTGTTTAGGAAGGTATCGAAAGCAAACCTAATATCAATTGAATTTAATTAAATCTACAGATTTGAGTAAACGTGACGTAAATGAGTGCTTTGATCAATCAGCGGCCCACTTTATCCCAGGGGTATTCACCTACCCTTGCTCAAGGGCATGTCTATGGAACTGGAAAATAGGCTAAACTGTATTTTAATTGAGAGTTTCCAAAGGCCTTTGTCTTAACTAAGAATACAGTTTCATCCCATCGTCAATGGAATTTTCATGCGGCATGACATTTCTAAAACAAAGATCTTTGAGATAAAATATCAAATATGTCTCAAGGCGGGAATCGAACCCGCAACCTCCTGCGCCGCAGGCGGACCTTCGTCCGCCGCGCCATATCGGTCGTCAGTGAATCTCCAATTCAGTAGAGTATATTGATGGCCCGTCAACAGTCCGTCAATATTCTGTACCGAATTTAGAGAGATTCACTGATTCTGAATTGTGACTTCACTGATTTGTGTGAATCAGCCATATGTGTTAGGGATAAACCAGCACCGATTGTGAGCTCTGACTCACACTTTCTAACATTGCATTAAGTAGGTTTAGAATCACTTTTTAGAAATAATTAGGATATGATCGGGCTTATCCAACTGCTCCTTGCAGACATTTCAGTTTGGAGAATTAGGTAAAATTTGAGTTTTTATAATTCTATATCGGTTAAATTCTGGTTTTTATTAAGTTTAGTGGTCCTCTCAAACGGTATTGGTCTGGTGCGCAGCACACGGCGGCAAGGAGCAATAAAACTCAGCACTGGGGAAAATTAAAACTGTCTTGCCAGCAACTAATGAAACTACAAGAAGAATAGGCTTCATGGGTAATTTCTCAACTAAACCGGGCAAACTTAAACATTCCTGGTTTATTACTTTAGCAAATTGTTTGAAAACTTTCGACAGTAGGCAGAGTGTGCACAAATACAAGGAGAGTTTTCATTTTTAATAACCCAACTATTTCCTTTAATATTGAGTTGAACGTTATATATTATGGCATGCCCCTCCGCTAACTCAGGTAAAAGAGCCATTTATCGTGCTGGCCAAATATGTAGCAATAAAGGGCAGAATAAACAAAGATAAATGTTATCTACACGGAAAAAAAGGAATTGTTAAATTAACGCACATTGCTTTAATTCAACGCAAATCCTGTCTTCCTATAGAGGAAGACAATATTTACTTAAATATACAATATGATATTGATAACAATATTGTATTCACGCAATAAAACCGTATTATTAGTTCAACAATATTTAGTTTTGTTATTGTAACAATTATAGTTTACTTGTGCTAAGCAACCTCATTGATTTCATGTGATACTTTAGTTTTTTTAGATAAACAAATGAAAATTTTTGTTCCAACACACTTTATTCCCTTGTTTCAGCAATATGTATATTGTCTTTACAAGAATTTACATGGGACTGTCTGGACAATATGGTTTTTTGTACCAACACAAAATATTGTTTCAATTTGATACTAATAGTTCACTTAATGTAACAATATTGCTATTGTCTTTATAAGAAACCGAATTGCATCAGCTTGAAAATTATGGTTTAGTTAGTTTAAGAGTAAACAGATTCTTCGTTTAATAGTAGACCTTTGCTTGCTTTAACAATATACATATTGTAGTTGTGAGAATACTGATTATTGTTTCAAGACTAATATTTACTTGGTTCTACAAAACAAATTTTTGTTATAATACGCATGGTTTACTAGTTTCAAGAATATTAAGTAACTTTATGAGAAAACACACTAGCTTGTTTTAAAACTATGGTGTATTTGAACCTACAAAACAGATATTTCCATTCTACTTTTGTTTTACTTGTTTCAGCATTTTATATTGTCTGTATAAGTATATACGACATGTTGTTTGAACAATATAGTTCAGTTAGACCTACAATAATATAAATCGTTTAGAAACTACTGGTAGTGTTAATCTAACAATATATTTACTTCTATTAAAACTCGTGTTATTTCATTAAAGACATTTATTCTTTTCGACAGTATTTATTATTATCCAGTAAATTAACGATAGCTTGAAATAAAAATAATCAATATTGAATTGTCACTTATCAAGAATAGTTTTAATTGAACCGACAATATGTATTATGTTAGACCTAGAAAACAAAAATGCTCAATGAGCAAAAAAATATGCCCACAACGAGATAAGGGCATTGTCGGTTAAATAAAACTTGATGGATTATAATTAAAACTTAAGAATAATGGCACTATAAGGTTTACGAGGTGTATTTCTAGACGACGGACATACTTTAGGTCATTGTACTAATCATTACGAACAACTTTTACTATGGGACCAACCCTGAAATCGCGAAAAAAATCAGCTGTTTCATACAAAAACTTCATTGACTCGCGACATAAAGTATGGAACAGCTGAATTTTCTAGCCATTTCAGGTTTGGTCCCATAGTAAGTTGTTCGTAACGATGAGTACAATGAACCCCAAAAGTATATCGGTCGTCTAGAAAAACACCCAGTATAAATTGACCTGATTAATTAAACAAAAAAATTACTTACAGTCATGTATACAATTAAATCAATTACAATAAAATTATAATATTTAGTTACATAGGTATCTAAGATGATGGTTCAGAATATCTACCAAAACTGTACTTATTATATTATTAATTATTGTTTTCATCTGAAAATGACCACTAAATTAAAATATTTTATAAAAATCTAAATATAATAAATACAAATTTGCAAAACTAGTTCACGTTTTCTAAAAATAAAATTGTGCACATTTTGATCTGTGGACAATTTGGGAATACACTTTCTGAACCTAGACCGTGGTGATTGAGACAGCCAAATTCACAAAGAAATAAAGTTACCCATACCAGACACTTCACGAATCATCAAAGGCGTAGGAGAGACACAATCATTTTTTTCAATAAAAGCAAAGTCAGTAGTATTTACTACTTTAAAAGACTGCAAATGAGAACAGTAACCTAAAGTTCTTAAGACACAACAGAAAAAATAGACATTTGCCGATTGAAGTACTGGTATAATTATTTTGTCAATTTTATAAAATAAAGGATCATCGTTTTCGTATTTGTAAACTAATGAATTTTGACTATTGTACTTAACGCCATTAATTTCATACCAAGTATAGCAATAGCATTTGCAGTTTTTTAAATGCTCAGGCAAAATGTTAGAATCGTATGCCTCAGTCTTGCCATATTTTACTCTATCTTCAAGACCAGTTCGAGACAAAACTCTGTAGGAATGCTGATATTGACATCGAACACCTAAGGAATAGGGCAAATTCTTTCGGCTACTAATAGACTGATTGATTTTTGCCTTTTGTACTCCGTATCATAGTTTTTAAATGCATTCATAAACAAAGACAACATACCAAGAACCTTAATAAAAAGTTCATTTGAACGCGTTTCACTCGTATTACTAAACGATTGCGTAATTGTATCTACTGTTGTAGTTAAAAACGAATCTAAACTCACGATTATGTTTTGTATGGAATCACGGCTTAAATTTAAAATATTATATAATTTTGCTATAAAAAGTTGAACAGATTGATTAAGCATGTTTTTAAAGTCGTTTATAAAGGCTTCGACCATTTTTTGTTGTTTTTCTTTGTTATCATCAACATCGACAGCTGCTGTAGTATTAGCTGTATCTGAATTTGTATTAGAAAAAACTGTATTAATAAAAGGAAATGTACTGTTAGGTTTTTGTTCCTCTAAAGTATGCTGTGAGTGTATATGATATTTTAAGGAATGAGCAGTATGATACATCCTACTGCACCCTTGAATAGGACATGAAAACAAATTAGAGATATTATGAAGAACTTCGATATGAAATACATATTTTTTGAATTCAGAAAATGTTTTACCACATTCTGTACAATTTAATTCCATCTTATCAATTTTATATTTAATTGTAGTGATAGATTTAGGTAAAATTCATCACATCGACAATGTATGGAATCACTTTATCGTGCGGTGTTTCGATGCCATAAACTGAATGTTGAATCAACAAATACAAGTGTTCAGAAGGCGCTGGGTACCTACAATTGAACGTGTGATACAATTTAAACAAAGTATCAAAAGCTTTGCACGTAGATGTGAAAGTATATCTAAGTTTATCCACAACTATGAAAATGCACTGTATATTGTCCAATGTTGCACCCTGTACCAGAACATATGGCTGTACTGTTTGTTTTTTCGCAAGTGCCTTTTTTTGCTGTGAGGTAATCGCGTCTTCTATTTCGCTTGCTTTCTGTGAACAAATAATAATAATAATGGATATATGATAGCACACTAGTTGAATAGCTAATCAAGCTTACCAACATTGTAACTTTAACAATCTATTACTGATATATTTTTCAGAAATACATGTCCCAAAATTTGACAGAAAACACATAAGCAAGAAAAAAAAAAATTAAAATGACCCATGTTTCGATTTCTTCTAGGCAAGCGTGCTCCATCTTGGACCGCGTCGTCGCTTAACAACATGCGAGGTGGCGGTCAAACGCAAGCCTATTACTGAATAAAAAAAAATAACTTTATAATGTACCTTGACATGTATCAGCAAGCCTTCAATGGCTTCAGCTGTTGAAAACTTCCATTTTTTTCCAATACGTCCTTTGGGCGGGATTAAGTGCCCCAAGAGGGTCATTTGCATGGGCACCTTGCAGTCTGAAAAAAATATGTTAACTGATACAAAAATTTTACAATATAATAAACAAGATATTTTTTGAGACGACGGACATACTTTAGGGGGTCATTTCACTCATCACTACGAAACCCTTTTACTATGGGACCAACCATGAAATCGCGAAAAAAAAACAACTGTTTCTTCCAAAAAGTTCATTGACTCGTGACAAAATGTATGGAACAGGTGATTTATTTTTTCGCGATTTCAGTGTTGGTCCCATAGTAAAAGTTGTTCGTAGTGATGAGTACAATGACCCCCTAAAGTAAGTTCGACGTCTCAAAAAACACCCTGTATATAATATATACCAATATTTTTAAATAGGTATGCCTAATTTTAACACTGTGCTCTATTTCAGATACTGAACACATTTCTGAAGAAAGACTGAACAGCTAACTCAGCTATAATATGTTTTCTCTTGTTTTACTAACGGATTATGACACGCGGTAAAACAAGACAAAACACATTTTAGCTGAGCAACGCTTGAACAGCGTTTCTTTTTTTAAGTAAGAGGGTAAAAGCACACAAAAGTGCATGCAGTAAAAACAATGTGCGTCAGCCGAATAGTCATCCATAAAGCAGTGCGTCCCTCTTCCCTTAAAGTTGCTACCAACTTTAGTATTAGAAAACATCCACTTCCCAAAATCTAAAGAATATAATAATAAAATAGTATTTGTAAATAACATTACTACATAGTAATTTGTAAAAAAAAATGAGCCCATTTTGGGAAGTGCACATTGTGTACCAAGCAAGAACCATGCCAAGATCTATTGTTAATCAATTATTAAGACATGTAGTAACATAGAACCCCACCAATTTCAGTTGTGAAGTGCACATTGTGAACCAAGCAAGAACCATGCCAAGATCTATTGTTGATCAATTATTAAGACATGTAGTAACATAGAACCCCACCAATTTCAGTTGTGAAGTGCACATTGTGAACCAAGCAAGAACCATGCCAAGATCTATTGTTAATCAATTATTAAGACATGTAGTAACATAGAACCCCACCAATTTCAGTTGTACCTTTAAGAGCTCACACCATCTTACTTACTCAGTAACATTTACTTGTTTGAACCACCAAAACAGACGACTTCTGACATTCTGCTCTGTAAACCAATTGTAATTCGAAACTAAGACTACACCATCATACTACATTTATGTTGTTTTATTCTGTTTATAATTTTATTTTATTTGTGTTCTTAGTAAGAATCTGATTGGTGTTTTTCAAATTTACCGCTCATATTATTGTTGTAATTCCGCCTCCATTCCATAACTAAGAAATTTTCATGAACTTGACACTGGCAGAAAAGTGGCAATCCAGACACATATTGCCAATAACAAAGAAGTCAAATATGTTTCTATAAATCTATATTAATGGCTGGCTAATCTCAAAATTATATAGTTAAACATAATATACACATACCTAACTCTGAGTCATTTGCATCTGTTCCCAAAGCCTCGTCAAGCAATTTGCCAACTCCATCTGATAATGAGTCTTTTTTGTATGCACGTATCTTGTCAAAAAATTTAAACCACTTTGTGTAGAATGCTGTGCTTCTCTCGGGATACATACGGTCAAAATCTAGATTAATCTGTAACAAAAATAATAGTTCTTCAAAATGGTAAGTTTAAGTATAATGATCTCTTTTAGTACACCCCAAGCTTATAGCCCTGTAAAAAGATTAAGGGGGCTATTCGTAGTAATGCTTGAAGTTTTCATATCTCAATAAAGAATGATTATTGTCTCCTACGGAACCCTCGGTGCACGAGTCCATATCGCACTTGGCTGGTTTTTTTGATAAAATTATATAGTAGATATACCTAATCAACACATAATCAAGAGAAACTTACCAATGCTTCACTCCTTAAGTCATTAAGTATTGGCCATTTTGTTAGAAACTCTCTCACATTGTCTTGGACGCAAAGTATTCTTTCATCGTATGTGTTCACCCATTTCTTGATTACAAGATCCCATGGTTCATGATTGTTTTTCAGCCAAACAATGTCATCATTCATACCTGAAATTTACATAATTATTATACATAATACACACATAGATACATACTAACTAGGTGCCTGTGGCTTTGCCAGCATCAAGCGTGTCATGTTTCTAACTCAGTTATTTCAAAGAACAAAGAAATTCATAAAAAGTCAATCCCTCCTACAAAGCTGAAATTTCCGATCCTTTCTAAGCTTCTGGGTTTGCATTGATGGATTTTGTAAGTACCTATAAGATATTTAGGTAGATTTACTTACTCTTATCATCAACATGATTGATTTTAGATATTTTAGAGCTATGTCCAGACTCAGTCGTTGTAGAGACTCTCTTTCTTTCACCAGATTTGTAAAGCAGATTCCGAATCTTGTCTAACAGCTTTCCTTTAGCAAATACTGGCTTGCCAGTTTTTGATTTTGATTTAGGTATTGGCCGCACAAAATATGTCCCAGTATTTTCCGTTGGAAAGAGGGTAATAATTTTTCCAGCTAAAGAATTATACTCAGCGTAGGTTATCTTTCTAAAATAAGAAATTTACATATTAAAATTAGAAAAACTTTTTCATAAATTATTGATATAACTCAGCAATAGTTGAAATAATTAATAATTTACTTACTGATTCACAGCATGTGTGTACATATGACGTGCAATTACATCAGTGAGTCTATTCCTTCGGGTTGAATCTAATTTGCCATATGTACTGTAGTAGTTGAGAACTGACTTGCCTAGAGGTGAAGTCAAAAGGAGAGTCTTTAGGTCAAAATCAGTCACCCTTCCTGAGTCTAGGATTTGAAAGTCTGATGAATCCAGAATATAATTGATACTGTCCAGTGAAACGTTTCCATTGTGATCATCGGCAGCCGCTAATGTTACAGTGGATTGTTCAGTACTACTTGCATTTGTTAAAGTGTCTGCAACACTTTCTAGAAATATGTCAATATGTTCTTTTAATTCCAGTCTAACACCTAATATTGGGCAAAGTTCTTTTAATTCTGATTGTGTTAGTTTAGGAAAGTGTTCCGAACTTATTTTGTTCCCTGAAAAAAGAAAATAATCACATCAACAATGCTAGGTACCTATTCTCAAATCAATTGGAAAGGTCTCAGTTTCGATCCACTAACACAAACACACACTGCAGATCACATTATAATTAGTATACATTTTTATGTTGTGTGTCTTTACACGAGATAGCTTAGAACCCTGGAGCTTATACCTACTGTATGTAGGTATAAGCACAAGGGTTCTAAGCTATCTCGTGTAAAGACACACAAACAAAAATGTACTGAAAAGTAACTAAATATAGGCAGGTGCCTATATTTAGTTACTTTGCCTATATTTAGTTACTTTTCAGTAAATACAAAGAGAATACAATACTAGTAAATACCGTGACTTGACTTCTTTGTTACTGGCAATATGTGTCTGGTTTGCCATTTTTCTGCCAGTGTCCATGTTCAAACAAAAATGTTCTGAAAAGTAACTAAATATAGGCAGGTGCCTATATTTAGTTACTTTGCCTATATTTAGTTACTTTTCAGTAAATACAAAGAGAATACAATACTAGTAAATACCGTGACTTGACTTCTTTGTTACTGGCAATATGTGTCTGGTTTGCCATTTTTCTGCCAGTGTCCATGTTCATGGAAATTTCTTAGTCATGGAATGGAGGCGGGATTCAGTGATGCAGATAACGTACTTGTATTTTACGCAATGAGGGAAACAAGAAGGTTCTGATCTTTAGCAATTATGTATTCTGTGTCTTTAGGTAGAATACAAAAGCTCAGCGGGTACACATTTAACCTCAAACTTTTTGGGTGCATAGGAGATAGATTTAGTAACTACTTACTTCTAAAACTTTCTACAACGTCTAACGGCATTTGCCATTTAGAAAGTAAGTCCAGAGTGGCTTTTTGACCAACATACTCTTCAACTTGATCGACGCCGCCAGCAGCGCCGTCGATGGCGTCGATCATATTTAAATGCGTTTGTTCAGCCTATATCAGAAAAAAAGAAGTACTTATAGAAAACAAACATCCCTAGCTAACGTTTATCTAGACCTAGCTTATTAAAAATCAATAACTCACCAATTAAATTTTTGCAAACACAAAACAAGTTATTTCCAGAGCACACAAAAGCGGAAAGAAAGTATCGGCGGCGGTGACCCAGTGTCTCCAGGTTAAGTATGTGCAATTTCCCCAGATCAGGTTTAAATTTTCCCCAAAAAGATACTATTTCTTACAATTTTCTCCAAATAATTTTGTATCAATTATAACATAAATCTATTGTGAAAATTAATTTGTCCTTGATAAAAATAATTCATTTTACATCCACTATAAATAAAACACAGTTTTCCTTATTTTATTTACTTCATTCAAAATTACATACATCCATACTTACAGTGTTTCTACATTTCATACCATTCCTAACCTGCTTAACTGTGATTCGCGCACGAGATAAGATGTTTGGTTCGCCATTGGTAGGAGGCAGCAGGAGTGTGGTGGCGCGCCGCCGCACTCCGTTGTCGCGCCCTGCCGCGCCGCCCCGCCGCGACGGCGGGGCGGCGCGGCAGTTATCGTAAGATTAATATTGGCAGCATTGTATTGTTTACGTGCGAGATTAAAATGACTACACAGAGACGCTTCTTAGTTTTTTAGACGAACAATTCTTAGTTTTTTTTAAATTTGTTTAGTCAAAGAAATATTAGAAATGAGTAAACATTTAATTTCGATTTAAAATGCGTTCCCCAAAATTTTCCCCACAGTTTTCATTTCCCCAAAAACTTCTCCAAAAAATTTTTTTTTCCCAATCAGGTAATAACTCCTATCTGGAGACACTGCGGCGACTCGCGTTCAGTGCTGCCAGATGCGATAGAGCTACTCAAAAGACGACGTTTTTACTATTAACGTAGGAACATAATATTATTTATGGACGCTCAGTCTAGCTAGTGAAATTTTGCAACATTTGTTTGCAAAATTTCAGCTCTGTCAGATAGTGTTAATTGATTTAAAATTCAGTTGCAAGAATTGACCCGAATATAGAAACATCACAAGTTATATAAAAGCTTTTAAAAAATAAAAAGCCTCCGCCGTGAACACTAACGAAATAGACCGCAAAGTTGCTAAATAAGACGTTTACTCATTCGCTCACCAAAATGGAGATTGGCGCGCGATTAGTGCTCTGTGAGAGTTTCATTGCAATTGAATCTCGGATATTTTTGAGGGCTGACTCGATTTCGAGTATTATATCGTTGAGAAATAATTATCGACACTAAGTATTTGCGGTTTAACATGGTGCCTGTGACATTAGATAGTTTTTTTCAATCTTTTGGCTCCACACTTTGTATTGTAGCCAGTGTCAACTTTGGACATCTCCCAGTATCACATGATTTTGAGATTTTTTCAGTGAGGATCGTAACTCTTATCACTAGGTATTTATTTTATATTTCTTTGCATATTGATTACTTCTGTTAACGCTTTTTAATTTGGTTGTTTTTGTACCTATATGAACTTGATTGACATTATATAATTAATTGTTTTCTGAAAAATCCAAACTCAACCTCCTTTAATTTTAATCTATTATTCCTAAATGCGCAATTCATACCTAACTGACACTGGCAGAATTGCATCAATCCAGATGCAGAGCCAAAGCTAAAAGAAGAAGAAGAAGAAAATTTTATTCCATAATGTCACTTTCCTAGTTGAGACTGGCTAAATCACAAAGTGTGGAGCCAAAATTGTAAAGGCAAAAAAAAAAACATCCAATGTCACTCACAAGCACCATGTTACACCGCAAATAGTGTAAATAATATGACATCATTTTTACATAATGAAAAATTACCCTAGAACTATGGGAGACTACCCGAATATGCGAACACAGGCGGGAGATTCGTGTGAAGTGTCAGTAAAATCAACAATAATATTTATTGAATCTACAAAAATCGTGTTTTCTTATGAATCGACTCTCACGCTCGCTTCGTTCAAAATAAAATATTGTTAAATGGAATACACGATATCTTATCGGAAGAACTAACAGCTTTGATATAAAATTTCAAAATTGTTGGTCTGTTGTTGGTATACTTTACATAGATACAGGCGCTCATGACATGTCTTAACTTGTTCCGGCGTGGCGGTGGCGGCGGCCGTAGAACATTTTTGGGGTTCCGTAGTACCTGAATGATACTAACAGGACCCTATTTAATTTACTGAGACTTAGCCTGTATGTTCAATTCAAATCTATACCTATAAGAATCAAAGTCCTGACACACTCACTGACTCACTGACAGACGCTCAGCCTAAACCGCTGCTGGTTGTAGGTTTGAAATTTAGAGGATGTATTTGTCTTGATGCGTAGGGGTGTACCTACTATGAAAGGCTTTTTTTGAATTCCACTCAAGAGGGTGAAATGGCGTATGAAAGTCTGTCAGTTTATAAGTCAGGATCGTCAAATTTTGTGTTTATGCTGACGCGTGATGATTGGAAATTACTCGACGTGTCTTTGATATTTTCACCTTATGGTGAACAAGGGGATGAAAATTTATTTCGGCTTATGGTTGGAAACAAACGCAACGTAGGTATGTATATGTATAGCAGCCTAGCAGGGTTGTTGCTGATGCCGTTTTGTGACACATGAGCGGATGCTGATGCTGATTTTGGCCAAGTGCGTGTCGGACTCTCAAACGGAGTATTCTGTACTAATTGAATATAGATGATTCTACCAATCGAAATCGAGTCTTGAAAAACTATGCACTTTTAACCCGACTTCTAACCGAAGAAGGCTTTGACCTGTAGGTATTCAAGTATTTGTAATCCCAATATATACAGTGTGAGAGCTGAGGTATTTCACCCACCACGCAATGTGTTATACTATAAGTGTGATGAAAACAGGTTTGCGTTTGTTTAGGTTCCAAATTTTTACATAAATGCGCTTTATGCCTCACTCCCTCGGGTCATGTCCCGACTCGAACATCAGCATCAAAAATCAGCATCCATCAATGCCGATGCTGATCTTCAAAATGATGCTGATGATCAGCGGATGCTGATGATCAGCGGATGCTGATGCTGATATTCGCAACAACCCTGATGTATAGTTGGAATTTCAACCCCTAAGGGGATGAAAATGAATGAAGTTTCGTATTCAAGTTGTTTATTTTGAAAGTAAAAATTATCACACAAATTTATTAAATGCGAATGTTTTTAATGTTTGTATGCATGAATGTGTATGTGTGCGTGTGCGTGTGAGTGTGTGTTAGGGTGTATGTGCATGTGTTTGTTTCTTCAGGGATAGTCCACGCGGGCGAAGCCGCCGGCAGAAGCTAGTCAGAAAATATTTATTGTAAACATTTTGGCTGAACAACTGATATTATTGTTCAAAGAAATAATCAATCTTCTATCAAGATCTCTTGTTATTCCAAGAACCCATTTAACATATTCTCGCCATGAAAATGTTTATATTTAGTCTAATAATTTGGGATGTTAATAATATAATATACTAGTTTTGAAACAAGTTTATGTGACAACTAATTTGAAAAATAAAAGCATTTTGCTTAAACAATTGATAATGTGGTTTTAAGAAATAATCAATCTTATACCAAGCCCACTTGTTATTCTAAGTAACCATTTAACATAACATTGCCTTGAAAATGTTTAATCTTCGTTTGAGAAATTGTCAGGCTTCTTAGAAAAAAGTCGTTATTTTAAAATGAATTATTGTGAAATCTTGATCGAATAATTAAAGAGTTTCAGAAGAACAACGAAACTGTTAGCCTAACAATTAATTTATCTTAAAGTATCTAAGGTTCACGATATCCTTGATATAACAATTTAAATCGTCGATTAAACAAATAATAGTGTCCAGTTAATAAATCAAGCATTATTATTACAAGATTAATCATTGTCTTAGACTAAAACGTTCCAAATGTTTACCTGACAATATTTACTTGATTTGAGACAATAAACCAACAATTTTTTTTTGTACTTTGAAGGAAATAGAAATTGTCAAATTGACAATATATTGGTAAGTTAAGTAAATATTGTCTTGAAATCGTTAACAATATTTTTTTTATTGAATTGACAATTCCTTTTTTACCGTGTAGGATATAAATGTTTCGCTAAATTCCGAAACGCCGACGCATTTCGATATATCGGATAAAAGGGACACAAAAAGCAATCTGTCTCTATCAAAAGCAGAACGGTAGCTTTTGTTTTCGGCCACACGGAAACGTTTTGTGAGGAGAAAACGTCTGTGTAAAGTGGATTTTAGAAATATGACGTGGAAATTCGACGCGGAAATTAATCGAAATTGTAGTCAATTCTGGCAGCTTCAATTCGCCAGTGTACAACTATAAGTATGTAGTTGGAAAAGCTGTATCTATTTATTACGTTCGTGATGTGAAAATTTGCAGGGACAACCAAGCAAAATACCATTATATGTAGCTATAATAGCCTACTTCCTACGTAGCTACCCACTCAAATTAATAGTGCTTCAGTATAAGGGCGTGGGGACGTTACATATTTGTAAACTCTAAATTTTATTTCATTTTAAAAGTTAATAATAGCTTGTTTTTAAATAAATTACCACTAACTTGTTCACCATAATTTTATACGTAAAACGGCTGCGAATCCCGACATAATTCGTTTAGAATATCATTTGCGTATTCCTCAATATTTTCTGCCATTGCTGCTGTCGAGAAGCATCCTTGAGGAAAATTAATACCATATTTAAACCTTTTTCTAGAGATTTGCATTTCAAACGATTCTTTTTTTAACTTATTCGTTTGTTTATAAACAATTGTTCAGATATTTGAAATTGCTAACAATTTGATACTTAGCGAGCTGTAGAAAACTTGCTCCACTTTTTTTAAAAACATCGGTTTTTGAACATAAACTCAAAGCCAGTTCATAGCGATAACTTTGTTCGAAAACATTTTGTTGGAAAGCTTGTTCTCGTATGCGTGCTCAAGTGGTCATGAATAAGTGACGTGTTGAATAATCACCAGGAGCGTTTGAAAATATACCTACCTACCTCATATCTTTATAAATTTATATATACGTATTTTATTTCAATAGCCTGGTTATTATAATTCCTTGTGTACAATTTTACACCTTTGACAATTCCAAGTGTTCTCTATGTTCCTATAGTACAATAAATAAACTGAAACCTCCTTACTGCAGGCAGTTTTGCTGTTTTTCAGTAGTCTTGGAAAAATATACCTAGGTACTAGTTCCCTCGTCTGCTTACTAGAATTAATAACTAATAAAAATTGTGGAGTTTTTCCTTCTCAATTAAAATTTCATATGATTCGAACCCTCTTGAGGTTAATTATTATCGCGTATTTCTCGATATATCACGACGTTTTTTTGAATGGTTCAATATTATTTATTTATTATATTTTGTGGAAACCATTTTAGTTACTTACTCCTATGGCTCAGTAACCCGAAGTGTGTCTTGGCCTCCGATACGAGAAGTCGCCATTTTCCCTCTCCTGCGCAGTTTCCCGCCAGTCATCCGGTTGTAGCTCACGCAGGTCCGCTTCCACCACAGCTTTCCAGGGGTTTCCAGACTCTTGGAAACCATTTTAACTCAATCCAATTTAAGTAAAAACCTAAATCTTTTAGGTTCATAGCCATGACTGGTACCTATTATTCCTGTAGGGCTATTCAGTTCATAAAATCAGAGAGTTTCCATGTCCGAATCATCTGTTTCCAATTTCGTTTCCCTTCCGGGCGACCTCAAAAGCCTGATTCATTTTCGCTTTTGGGTCTTCACTCAGGAAATTCTTATTAATCCATTGAATACCTAGATATTATTAACACATGGGTCCTCATTATAAATTGGAAGCACAATGGAGGTGTGGATTAAACAATAGAAGCATTCTCACATGAACATGTGATCATTAAAATTTTTGTTTTTCGCGTATCTCATCCATTTTCTTTCATTCTATTGAATGAATAATTTTTTACACGAGCTGTTTCTTCGCCTATTTACGAATTAAAAAGTAATTCTAATTTATAAATAAAAGAAGAAACTAATAAATAGCGCTGGACAATCTACACAGCTGCAGCATCAGCATCACCAAGCCCCAAAAGCTAAGCAGAGCTTGTGTTATACATAATACAATACATTACATATGTATGTATGCAGACAATTATTTTTTTATACTGTATAGAAAATACGCCGGAAACAAATATTTGCAGATCGTACAAACATTTATCCCAAGGCAGGAATCTCGGAACCTCCGAGATTCCTTACGTCATAAATATTTGATAAATAAATTATAAAATAATCTTGGACAATGCACACAACATAATCTATCCCCAAGCTAAGCAGAGCTTGTGTTATGGGTACATGATGACTGATATACTTAATACAATATATTACATAGATAGATATTTTTTATCATACTTAGAAAATACCCAGAACAACCGAAACAAATAATTGCAGATCGTACAAACATTTGTCCCAAAGCGGGAATCGAACCCGCAACCTTCTGCGTCGCAGGCGGACCTCGACCGCGCCACATCGGTCGTCAAATTATTACCTGAATCTCAATATAGTCTACTTATGTTTTGGATTATGTATGTATATCACTCAATAACAAACTTTGCTCTCTCTCGCCTTAGCTTGGGCTAAATGATGCCGAGTGGATTATCCAGCATTATTTTATTTATTATTATTATCATAAAAAGCAGGATGAATATATAATAGTCTAGATTTACATTATTGTAATGGACTAATCGCCGATAATATATAAAAATACAGTCACTCTCCTGTGATCTGTTTACTCTACTTATGACATACGAGTTTGTACCTAGGTTACTTATGTAAGGCAATATAGATGCTGAAAGAGGTTTCATGCCTTATTCCAATAAATTAATTCAGCATATCATTCAGAACAGATTATTCATGATTTTATGATTTTAACAGGACTAAGACAACACAGTAACAAAAATGGCGAACAGCACTTGGAGACGTGGCATTGTGTGGTGGCTAGATAATCGAATCGTATTGTTGTCCCATTTAATTTTCGTATCATTAGGCACAGGGATTTGAGTGCGATGATGAAAGGGAATGGGGGTTTATTAGCTTAGAAAATAAACAAACAGCATTGGAATAAGAAAGTAGGAAAGTCAAATAAATACATGATATTTGATATCATCATTAGTTACCTGTTTTTCGTTTTGAGGATAAGGATTGCTCTTGGATATACAATATACGTTATACAATGTCTACTTCCCATTTGGTAACCTTCCCATCTCGTAACCATTTTAACTTTTTTAAATTTGTTTTTTATTCTAAATTTAAATTAATGTTATAAACAATATAGCCAATCTATAGCGGGGCAATGTAGCCAGCGTCTTGGGGCGCTTCCGACTGGTGTTGAAGTGGACCAGTTGACCTACGTCTAGATTGTTTGTAATAATCTGCAGTTGGCACAATTGTTCAAATTGTAAATACTAGTTCTGATTTGTTTCTATTACTTGATTGTGTATATGTAATATAATAATAACCATAGAATAATAATAATAATAATATATAACCATAGAATTGGCTAATGGATTACCCATTAGTTAAAACAATTGAGAAAAGTTTTACATTTCATTGCATTTGGAAACCTCTTCAATAAACAGTGTATTTGAGTACAGTCATGTATATAAACAGATCAAGGTACAAAGAATATAATATGAAATATATATCCGAAGTTTAAGCATGTGTAGAAAAGGCTTGCTTAGATTTTATTTTGTAAAAAGGTAGTAAATTTAAGGTAGAAACTAATTGTACAAAAACCCGTACATACGTATTATCCTCTTAATCAAATTAACGATCGTTAGCGTAACCTGGTACCTACTTATTTTGTAGCTAATGTTCTCCTAATTCTAATGGACTACCTCGTCTACCATCTAATGAACCAGGAATTAGCACACGGTCACCTTTTCCATTCACATGTATTTTGGTTAACCGGTTACATATTTAATGACGTAATAAGTGTTCCTTTGTGCTGAGCATTGTAGATATTATGTTACCCACGCCTACCTATTTTGTTACCAAGTGGTAAAAGAACCTACAGATGATTTTTTTAATTTAAATTATATATTTCGTTTCGTTTTTCGCCATAGATGATGATGAAGATATATTTGCAGGAAGAGAAAGATCAGCTCCTGACGACAAACTGCTGGATCACGCAGATCTGGACAGACTATCACCTGAGGTGGAACACCAGCGACTTCGATGGCATCGGAGTTATACGGATACCATTCGAAAGGGTCTGGCGGCCTGACATCATTCTTTACAACAAGTAAGTTGAACACGAAATGTTATTTTCGTTTTTAAACACGTTTGTGAACATATTTTCTCATTTTAAATACTAGCTGACCCAACAGACGTTGTCCTGTCATTCAATTCAAACAGTTATTTCAAACGTGCTTAGCAAAGAGTGTATAACGCTGGGTCCAAGGTTACATTAAAAAAGTTTATAATAAAGGTAGTCGTTAAGTTTTCTAAAATTTTCAAAGTTTCTGCGCAATTTACTTAATTTTTTTAAATGTTCCCTTGTTTTAAATGAACCTTCTAAAAAACATAAAAAAGACATATTTTTTTTTACTGAAATCGGTAAAGCCCTTCCTAAGTTATAGCGAGACCAGGAGAAATAGGAGTAAATTTTTATGTATATATAGATTTCTATATATTCTAGTTTTAATTATTAGTTCTATTCTAGCTCTACAATTCAGACAGCTCAACATACAGTGTTATTGGTAATTCACTGAATCTGACACTGCGTGAACTGAAGGTTCTACCCATCATCGCAAACACGTTTGGGGAGACGCCATGTCTTAATTCTTAAAATTTTATATAAATTTTACCAATAATCCTGTATAGATCCATATAGGGGATTGAAAATATTTCTGAATACCTACAAAATTTATCATAGCTTGATTCACGATGGGGTATTTATTTAAGTAGGAATTTAAGCAAGCATTTCGAAAGGATTTAAAAATGCATAAACAGTATACCAGCTGTGTTTTATTTCTGTACCAAAGTATTTTTTGTGTGTTTTGTATATTAAATATTTTTCTTCTACTTATTCTAATTTCGCTACATATCAGATTATAACGCAGACCTAATAAACTGGATACTGCACATTATTTTCCAGTGGTAACCTAATCTAAGGGTAGGACCTAGATATTCTTGTCCCTTCACCCCTATCAAAACACCGAGGTGTGACCTGTTAATACCCAAGGTACCATTCCATTTGTCAAATATCTCTGTCCAATGTGGTACATTTGATCAAATAAATTGCATGACTTCATTGAATTTACCAGTAACACCGTATTTGATCATAGGTTTGGCTAGTTTCTTTCTGCGGCTTCGCCCGCATTGTTTCTATGAAAACATTTCTTTCTTTCGTTATTATGGAAACTGAAATTTTATAGATTAAAAAGTAGCCTATGTGTTATGCAAAATGTAAAATGTGCAAAATCTGTTGAGAAGTTTTGGGGTGAAGAAATCACTATCATCCATCCATTGTGCAACTATGTTATTTATATTTTTCCGTATATATCTATATTTTTTTGGTGTGCAATAAAGTGTAATGTTATGTTATCCATCTAAACTTTCGCATTTTATACTATATATAGCTGGATTACCACTGACTCACTGACTGACTGACATAATTGTTCTCCTTGATGGTGGATGGGGAGGTATGTTTTTTTTTGCGGAATCGTATAGGGGTGGTTTATGGGACCTGGGGAAAATTCCGACTTTTTGAGATTTCCCCCCCCTTCCCCCCCGCCCCCAGGGGGGCTCGCAAGGGGAGCCATATTGAATGATAATTTTTGTGGGGCTGTATAGAGGATGTCAAATAGTTTCGAATGCAAAAAAAATTTAGCCCCCCTTGCCCCCAAAATAGCCCCCCCTTTTTAGGTTGCTCCCGGATGCCGTCGTCGTAGGGGGGTTTCGATTGCGGGAACGTATAGAGGGTTTCTTCTCGAATGAAGGTAAAAAAAATTTAGCCCCCCTCCCCCCCCAAAAAAAACTCCCCCCTTTTTGTATCTCCCAAGTGGGGGGACTTGAAAGAAATTTTTTTTTTGCGTCTTGTAGAGGTTAAAAATCATTTTGAAAACATAAAAAAATTTGGCCCCCCTCCCCCTCTAGACCCCCCTTTTTAATAAAAAACCGAAATTTGGCCTAATTTTGACCTTTTTTTTCGGGTGGAGCATTGCGGCGAGCGAAGCGAGCCGCAATGCGACGATGGGGAACAGCACGGCAAGCGAAGCGAGCCGTGCTGTGACCCCCTGACCCCCCCTTCTTCCCCCCCTCTAGGGGGGCTACCGAGCGAAGCCATATTGATTCAAATTTTTTGTAGGGCTGTATAGAGGATGTCAAATAGTTTCGAATACAAAAAAAATTTAGCCCCCCTTGCCCCCAAAATAGCCCCCCCTTTTTAGGTTTATCCCGGATGCCGTCGTCGTAGGGGGGTTTTGATTGCGGGAACGTATAGAGGGTTTCTTCTCAAATGAGGAAAAAAAAAATTTAGCCCCCCTTCCTCCCCAAAAAAACTCCCCCCCTTTTTGTATCTCCCAAGTGGGGGGACTTGAAAAAAATTTTTTTTTGCGTCTTGTAGAGGATAGAAAACTATTTTGAAAACATTAAAAAATTTGGCTCCCCTCCCCCTCTAGACCCCCCTTTTTAATAAAAAACCGAAATTTTGCCTAATTTTGACCTTTTTTTTTCGGGTGGAGCATTGCGGCGAGCGAAGCGAGCCGCAATGCGACGACGGGGAACAGCACGAAGAGCGAAGCGAGCCGTGCTGTGACCCCCACGACCCCCCCTTCTTCCCCCCCTCTAGGGGGGCTCCCGAGCGAAGCCATATTGATAAAAAAAAATTTAGGGCTGTATAGAGAATATCAAATAGTTTTGAATTAAAAAAAAATTAGCCCCCTTGCCCCCAAAATAGCCCCCCCTTTTTAGGTTGCTCCCGGATGCCGTCGTCGTAGGGGGGTTTCGATTGCGGGATCGTATAGAGGGTTTTTTCTCTAATGACGGAGAAAAAAATTTAGCCCCCCTTCCCCACCCAAAAAACTCCCCCCCTTTTTGTATCTTTCAAGTATAGCATTTTGAAAGAATTTTCTTTCTTGGGTTGTGTAGAGGATAGAAAACCATTTTGAAAACATAAAAAAATTTGGCCCCCCTCCCCCTCTAGACCCCCCTTTTTATAAAAAAACCGAAATTTGGCCTAATTTTGACTTTTTTTTTCGGGTGGAGCATTGCGGCGAGCGAAGCGAGCCGCAATGCGACGACGGGAAACAGCACGGCGAGCGAAGCGAGCCGTGCTGTGACCCCCCGACCCCCCCTTCTTCCCCCCCCTCTAGGGGGGCTCACGAACGAAGCCATATTGATTCAAATTTTTTGTAGGGCTGTATAGAGGATGTCAGGTGATTCCGAATGCAAAAAAAATTTTGCCCCCCTTGCCCCCAAAATAGCCCCCCCTTTTTAGGTTGCTCCCAGATGCCATCGTCGTAGGGGGGTTTCGATTGCGGGAACGTATAGAGGGTTTTTTCTCAAATGGGGAAAAAAAAATTCAATCCCCCCTTCCCCCCCAAAAAACTCCCCCCCTTTTTGTATCTCCCAAGTGGGGAGAGTTGAAAGAAAATTTTTTTTTGCGTCATGTAGAGGATAAAAAATCATTTTGAAGACATAAAAAATTTTGGCCCCCCTCCCCCTCTAGACCCCCCTTTTTAATCAAAAACCGAAATTTGGCCTTATTTTGACCTTTTTTTTCGGGTGGAGCATTGCGGCGAGCGAAGCGAGCCGCAATGCAACTACGGGGACAGCACGGCGAGCGAAGCGAGCCGTGCCGTGACCCCCTGACCCCCCCTTCTTCCCCCCCTCTAGGGGGGCTCCCGAGCGAAGCCAAATTGATAGAATTTTTTTAAAAGACTGTATAGAAAATGTCAAATAGTTTTGAATACATAAAAAAATTAGCCCCCTTTGCTTCCAAAATAGCCCCTCTTTTTAGGTTGCTCCCAGATGCCGTCGTTGTAGGGGGGTTTCGATTGCGGGATCGTATAGAGGGTTTCTTCTCAAATGGGGAAAAAAAATCAACCCCCCCTTCCCCCACAAAAAACTCCCCCCTTTTTGTATCTCCCAAGTGGGGAGACGTGAAAGAAACTTTTTTCTTGCGTCATGTAGAGGATATAAAATCATTTTGAAAACATTAAAAAAATTGGCCCCCCTCCTCCTCTAAACCCCCCTTTTTATAAAAAAACCGAAATTTGGCCTAATTTTGACCTTTTTTTTCGGGTGATGACGGGGAACAGCACGGCGAGCGAAGCGAGCCGTGCTGTGACCCCCTGACCCCCTTCTTCCCCCCCTCTAGGGGGACTCCCGAGCGAAGCCATATTTATTAACATTTTTTGTAGGGCTGTATAGAGGATGTCAGGTGATTTTAAACGAAATAAAAATTTTGCCCCCCTTGGCCCCAAACCAGCCCCCCTTTTTAGGTTGCTTCCAGATGCCGTCGTCATAGGGGGGTTTAGATTGCGGGAACGTAGCAATACGATGACGGGGAACAGCACGGCGAGCGAAGCGAGCCGTGCTGTGACCCCTTTACGCCCCCAGACCCCTTGAACCTCCTCTCCTACCAAAAAACTTATATGGGTATCGTTTTCGACTAACTCAAACTCGTAGATTACGAAAAAGATGTCCATTTCAAAATCCAAGATGGCTGACATTTTTTAATCGCAAATCTTCCTCTTGGATATCGATTTCGACAAAATCTTAAACGTAGGTTACGAAAAGGGGAACTAATTAAATAAACCAACAGTCTACACAACCGCCGCGAGCTGCTTGCAGCTCGCGCACTCCTAAAAAACTAGTTCATACTATATATAGCTGAATTACCATTGACTGACTGACTCACTCACTGACATAGTTGTTCTCCATGATGGTGGATGGGGAGGTATGTTTTTTTTTTCAGAATCGTAAAGGGTTGCTGAAACGAACTGGGGGAAAAATCCTATTTTTCCGAATTTCCCCCTCCTTCCCCCTCAAAAAGGGGACAACGCGAACAGCGATTTATCTCAGGGTGGGTGTAAGCTGGAGCGAAAATTTTTGCGGGGATGGGAAGCAGGGCGGCTCGCGAAGCGAGCCGCCCTGTTTCCCCCCCTCCAGGCTGCCCCCCCTCTGCGTGGCGAGCGAAGCGAGCCACGCAGCGGGTGTTTAGCAACGCGGCTCGCGAAGCGAGCCGCGTTGCGTCAATCGGATACAACACGGCTCGCGAAGCGAGCCGTGCTGTGTCTCCCCCCGACCGGACTTTGCCCCCAGGACGCCCCTAGGACGCCTCCCTCGCACTGCGTGGCGAGCGAAGCGAGCCACGCAGTGCGAGGGAGGCGTTCTAGGGGCGTCCTGGGGGCAAAGTCCGGTCGGGGGGAGACGGCTGACGCCGTGCAGTGCTGTATCTCTGCCCCAGGATGCCCCCAGGACGCCCCCCCCGCACTGCGTGGCGAGCGAAGCGAGCCACGCAGTGCGGGTTGTGTAGCATTGCGGCTCGCGAAGCGAGCCGCGATGCGTCAGTGGACCATTGCACGGCTCGCGAAGCGAGCCGTGCAGTGCCGTCCCGCTGCCCCCAGGATGCCCCCCCCGCACTGCGTGGCGAGCGAAGCGAGCCACGCAGTGCGGGTTGTGTAGCAATGCGGCTCGCGAAGCGAGCCGCAATGCGTCATCGGACCACTGCTCGGCTCGCGAAGCGAGCCGTGCAGTGCCGTTTCTCTGCCCCCAGGACGCTCCCCCGCACTGCGTGGCGAGCGAAGCGAGCCACGCAGTGCGGGTTGTGTAGCAATGCGGCTCGCGAAGCGAGCCGCAATGCGTCATCGGACCACTGCTCGGCTCGCGAAGCGAGCCGTGCAGTGCCGTTTCTCTGCCCCCAGGACGCTCCCCCGCACTGCGTGGCGAGCGAAGCGAGCCACGCAGTGCGGGTGGTGTAGCATTGCGGCTCGCGAAGCGAGCCGCGATGCGTCAGCCGCCTACCGCACGGCTCGCGAAGCGAGCCGTGCCGTTTCTCTTGCCCCAGGCTGCCCCCCTAATAAGGCAAAGTCCTACCAGCGAAGTGCGGGTTGTGTAGCATTGCGGCTCGCGAAGCGAGCCGCGATGCGTCATCGGACCACTGCACGGCTCGCGAAGCGAGCCGTGCAGTGCCGTTCCGCTGCCCCCAGGATGCCCCCCCGCACTGTGTGGCGAGCGAAGCGAGCCACGAAGTGCGGGTAGTGTAGCATTGCGGCTCGCGAAGCGAGCCGCATTGCGTCAGTGGACCATTGCACGGCTCGCGAAGCGAGCCGTACAGTGCCGTTTCTCTGCCCCCAGGACGCCCCCCCCGCACTGCGTGGCGAGCGAAGCGAGCCACGCAGTGCGGGTTGTGTAGCATTGCGGCTCGCGAAGCGAGCCGCGATGCGTCATCAGACCACTGCACGGCTCGCGAAGCGAGCCGTGCAGTGCCGTTCCGCTGCCCCCAGGATGCCCCCCCGCACTTTGTGGCGAGCGAAGCGAGCCACGAAGTGCGGGTAGTGTAGCATTGCGGCTCGCGAAGCGAGCCGCGATGCGTCATCAGACCACTGCACGGCTCGCGAAGCGAGCCGTGCAGTGCCGTTCCGCTGCCCCCAGGATGCCCCCCCGCACTTTGTGGCGAGCGAAGCGAGCCACGAAGTGCGGGTAGTGTAGCATTGCGGCTCGCGAAGCGAGCCGCATTGCGTCAGTGGACCATTGCACGGCTCGCGAAGCGAGCCGTACAGTGCCGTTTCTCTGCCCCCAGGACGCCCCCCCCGCACTGCGTGGCGAGCGAAGCGAGCCACGCAGTGCGGGTTGTGTAGCATTGCGGCTCGCGAAGCGAGCCGCGATGCGTCATCGGACCACTGCACGGCTCGCGAAGCGAGCCGTGCAGTGCCGTTCCGCTGCCCCCAGGATGCCCCCCCGCACTGTGTGGCGAGCGAAGCGAGCCACGAAGTGCGGGTCGTGTAGCATTGCGGCTCGCGAAGCGAGCCGCGATGCGTCATCGGACCACTGCACGGCTCGCGAAGCGAGCCGTGCAGTGCCGTTCCGCTGCCCCCAGGATGCCCCCCCGCACTGTGTGGCGAGCGAAGCGAGCCACGAAGTGCGGGTCGTGTAGCATTGCGGCTCGCGAAGCGAGACGGCTGACGCCGTGCAGTGCTGTATCTCTGCCCCAGGATGCCCCCAGGACGCCCCCCCGCACTGCGTGGCGAGCGAAGCGAGCCACGCAGTGCGGGTGGTGTAGCATCGCGGCTCGCGAAGCGAGCCGCGATGCGTCATCGGACCACTGCACGGCTCCGTTCCGCTGCCCCCAGGATGCCCCCCGCACTGTGTGGCGAGCAAAGCGAGCCACGAAGTGCGGGTTGTGTAGCATTGCGGCTCGCGAAGCGAGCCGCGATGTGTCATCGGACCACTGCACGGCTCGCGAAGCGAGCCGTGCAGTGCCGTTCCGCTGCCCCCAGGATGCCCCCCCGCACTGTGTGGCGAGCGAAGCGAGCCACGAAGTGCGGGTTGTGTAGCATTGCGGCTCGCGAAGCGAGCCGCGATGCGTCATCGGACCACTGCACGGCTCGCGAAGCGAGCCGTGCAGTGCCGTTCCGCTGCCCCCAGGATGCCCCCCCGCACTGTGTGGCGAGCGAAGCGAGCCACGAAGTGCGGGTAGTGTAGCATTGCGGCTCGCGAAGCGAGCCGCATTGCGTCAGTGGACCATTGCACGGCTCGCGAAGCGAGCCGTACAGTGCCGTTTCTCTGCCCCCAGGACGCCCCCCCCGCACTGCGTGGCGAGCGAAGCGAGCCACGCAGTGCGGGTTGTGTAGCATTGCGGCTCGCGAAGCGAGCCGCGATGCGTCATCAGACCACTGCACGGCTCGCGAAGCGAGCCGTGCAGTGCCGTTCCGCTGCCCCCAGGATGCCCCCCCGCACTTTGTGGCGAGCGAAGCGAGCCACGAAGTGCGGGTAGTGTAGCATTGCGGCTCGCGAAGCGAGCCGCATTGCGTCAGTGGACCATTGCACGGCTCGCGAAGCGAGCCGTACAGTGCCGTTTCTCTGCCCCCAGGACGCCCCCCCCGCACTGCGTGGCGAGCGAAGCGAGCCACGCAGTGCGGGTTGTGTAGCATTGCGGCTCGCGAAGCGAGCCGCGATGCGTCATCGGACCACTGCACGGCTCGCGAAGCGAGCCGTGCAGTGCCGTTCCGCTGCCCCCAGGATGCCCCCCCGCACTGTGTGGCGAGCGAAGCGAGCCACGAAGTGCGGGTCGTGTAGCATTGCGGCTCGCGAAGCGAGCCGCGATGCGTCATCGGACCACTGCACGGCTCGCGAAGCGAGCCGTGCAGTGCCTTTCCGCTGCCCCCAGGATGCCCCCCCGCACTGTGTGGCGAGCGAAGCGAGCCACGAAGTGCGGGTTGTGTAGCATTGCGGCTCGCGAAGCGAGCCGCGATGCGTCAGCCGTCTACCGCACGGCCGTTTCTCTTGCCCCAGGATGGTTTGGCAGATAAGGGGGGCTAATAAGGCAAAGTCCTACCAGCGCGAGCTGCTTGCAGCTCGCGCACTCCTAAAAAACTAGTTCATACTATATATAGCTGAATTACCATTGACTGACTGACTCACTCACTGACATAGTTGTTCTCCATGATGGTGGATGGGGAGGTATGGTTTTTTTTGCAGAATCGTAAAGGGTTGCTGAAACGAACTGGGGGAAAAATCCTATTTTTCCGAATTTCCCCCTCCTTCCCCCTCAAAAAGGGGACAACGCGAACAGCGATTTATCTCAGGGTGGGTGTAAGCTGGAGCGTAAATTTTTGCGGGGATGGGAAGCAGGGCGGCTCGCGAAGCGAGCCGCCCTGTTTCCCCCCCTCCAGGTTGCCCCCCCTCTGCGTGGCGAGCGAAGCGAGCCACGCAGCGGGTGTTTAGCAACGCGGCTCGCGAAGCGAGCCGCGTTGCGTCAATCGGATACAACACGGCTCGCGAAGCGAGCCGTGCTGTGTCTCCCCCCGACCGGACTTTGCCCCCAGGACGCCCCTAGGACGCCTCCCTCGCACTGCGTGGCGAGCGAAGCGAGCCACGCAGTGCGAGGGAGGCGTTCTAGGGGCGTCCTGGGGGCAAAGTCCGGTCGGGGGGAGACGGCTGACGCCGTGCAGTGCTGTATCTCTGCCCCAGGATGCCCCCAGGACGCCCCCCCCGCACTGCGTGGCGAGCGAAGCGAGCCACGCAGTGCGGGTTGTGTAGCATTGCGGCTCGCGAAGCGAGCCGCGATGCGTCAGTGGACCATTGCACGGCTCGCGAAGCGAGCCGTGCAGTGCCGTTTCGCTGCCCCCAGGATGCCCCCCCCGCACTGCGTGGCGAGCGAAGCGAGCCACGCAGTGCGGGTTGTGTAGCATTGCGGCTCGCGAAGCGAGCCGCGATGCGTCAGTGGACCATTGCACGGCTCGCGAAGCGAGCCGTGCAGTGCCGTTCCGCTGCCCCCAGGATGCCCCCCCCGCACTGCGTGGCGAGCGAAGCGAGCCACGCAGTGCGGGTTGTGTAGCAATGCGGCTCGCGAAGCGAGCCGCAATGCGTCATCGGACCACTGCTCGGCTCGCGAAGCGAGCCGTGCAGTGCCGTTTCTCTGCCCCCAGGACGCTCCCCCGCACTGCGTGGCGAGCGAAGCGAGCCACGCAGTGCGGGTTGTGTAGCAATGCGGCTCGCGAAGCGAGCCGCAATGCGTCATCGGACCACTGCTCGGCTCGCGAAGCGAGCCGTGCAGTGCCGTTTCTCTGCCCCCAGGACGCTCCCCCGCACTGCGTGGCGAGCGAAGCGAGCCACGCAGTGCGGGTGGTGTAGCATTGCGGCTCGCGAAGCGAGCCGCGATGCGTCAGCCGCCTACCGCACGGCTCGCGAAGCGAGCCGTGCCGTTTCTCTTGCCCCCAGGCTGCCCCCCTAATAAGGCAAAGTCCTACCATGGCAAAGTCCTACCAGCGAAAGCTGCTTCGCAGCTTGCGCAAAATCTAAACTAGTTATATTATATATAGCTGGATTACCACTCACTGACTGACTCACTCACTGACATAATTGTTCTCCTTGATGGTGGATGGGGAGGTATGTTTTTTTTTGCGGAAACGTATAGGGGGTGTTTATGGGACCTGGGGAAAATTCCGACTTTTTGAAATTTCCCCCCCCTTCCCCCCCGCCCCCAGGGGGGCTCGCAAGGGGAGCCATATTGAATAATAATTTTTGTGGGGCTGTATAGAGGGTGTCAAATAGTTTCGAATGCAAAAAAAATTTAGCCCCCCTTGCCCCCAAAATAGCCCCCCCTTTTTAGGTTGCTCCTGGATGCCGTCGTCGTAGGGGGGTTTCGATTGCGGGATCGTATAGAGGGTTTCTTCTTCAATAGGGGAAAAAAAATTCAACCCCCCTTCCCCCCCAAAAAACTCCCCCCCTTTTTGTATCTCCCAAGTGGGGGGACTTGAGAGAAATTTTTTTTTTGCGTCTTGTAGAGGATAAAAAATCATTTTGAAAACATAAAAAAATTTGGCCCCCCTCCCCCTCTAGACCCCCCTTTTTATAAAAAAACCGAAATTTGGCCTAATTTTGACCTTTTTTTTTCGGGTGGAGCATTGCGGCGAGCGAAGCGAGCCGCAATGCGACGGCGGGAAACAGCACGGCGAGCGAAGCGAGCCGTGCTGTGACCCCCTGACCCCCCCCTTCTTCCCCCCCTCTAGGGGGGCTCGCAAGGGAAGCCATATTGAATAATAATTTTTATGGGGCTGTATAGAAGATGTCAAATAGTTTCGAATGCAAAAAAAATTTAGCCCCCCTTGCCCCCAAAATAGCCCCCCCTTTTTAGGTTGCTCCCAGAAGCCGTCGTCGTAGGGGGGTTTCGATTGCGGGATCGTATAGAGGGTTATTTCTCAAATGGGGAAAAAAAAATTCAACCCCACTTCCCCCCAAAAAAACTCCCCCCCCTTTTTGTATCTCCCAAGTGGGGGGACTTGAAAGAAATTTTTTTTTTGCGTCTTGTAGAGGATAAAAATTATTTTGAAAACATAAAAAAATTTGGCCCCCCTCCCCCTCTAGACCACCCTTTTTATAAAAAAACCGAAATTTGGCCTAATTTTGACCTTTTTTTTCGGGTGGAGCATTGCGGCGAGCGAAGCGAGCCGCAATGCGACGACGGGGAACAGCACGGCAAGCGAAGCGAGCCGTGCTGTGACCCCCTGACCCCCCTTCTTCCCCCCCTCTAGGGGGGCTCGCAAGGGGAGCCATATTGAATGATAATTTTTATGGGGCTGTATAGAGGATGTCAAATAGTTTCGAATGCAAAAAAAATTTAGCCCCCTTGCCCCCAAAATAGCCCCCCCTTTTTAGGTTGCTCCCAGATGCCGTCGTCGTAGGGGGGTTTCGATTGCGGGAACGTATAGAGGGTTTCTTCTTAAATGACGAAAAAAAAAATTTTGTCCCCCTTCCCCCCCAAAAAAACTCCCCCCCTTTTTGTATCTCCCAAGTGGGGGGACTTGAAAGAAATTGTTTTTTTGCGTCATGTAGAGGATAAAAAATCATTTTGAAAACATAAAAAAATTTGGCCCCCCTCCCCCTCTAGACCCCCCTTTTTATAAAAAAACCGAAATTTGGCCTAATTTTGACCTTTTTTTTTCGGGTGGAGCATTGCGGCGAGCGAAGCGAGCCGCAATGCGACGACGGGGAACAGTACGGCGAGCGAAGCGAGCCGTGCTGTGACCCCCCCTTCTTCCCCCCCTCTAGGGGGGCTCCCGAGCGAAGCCATATTGATTTACTTATTTTGTGGGGCTGTATAGAGCATGTCAGGTGATTTTGAATGAAATATAAATTTTGCCCCCCTTGCCCCCAAAATAGCCCCCCCTTTTTAGGTTGCTCCCAGATGCCGTCGTCGTAGGGGGGTTTCGATTGCGGGAACGTATAGAGGGTTTTTTCTCTAATGAAGGAAAAAAAATTTAGCCCTCCTTCCCCCCCAAAAAAACTCCCCCCCTTTTTGTATCTCCCAAGTGGGGAGACATGAAAGATATTTTTTTTTTGCTTCATTTAGAGGACAAAGAAACATTTTGAAAACATCAAAAAATTCGGCCCCCCTCTCCCTCTAGACCCCCCTTTTTATAAAAAAACCAAAATTTGGCCTAATTTTGACCTTTTTTTTCGGGTGGAGCATTGCGGCGAGCGAAGCGAGCCGCAATGCCACGACGGGGAACAGCACGGCGAGCGAAGCAAGCCGTGCTTTGACCCCTTGACCCCCCCTTCTTCCCCCCCTCTAGGGGGGCTCCCGAGCGAATCCATATCTATTAAAAAAAATTGTAGAGCTGTATAGAGGATGTCAGGTGATTTTAAGTGAAATAAAAATTTTGCCCCTCTTGCCCCCAAACTAGCCCCCCTTTTTAGGTTGCTCCAAGATGCCGTCGTCGTAGGGGGGCTTAGATTGCGGGAACGTATAGAGAGTATATTCTTGTATGTGGAAAAAAAAATTACCTACCCTTCCCCCAGTCCCACCCAGTCCCCTTGAACCCCTCTCCCACCAAAACATCTGATATGGGTATCGTTTTCGACTAACTAAAACTCGTAGATTACGAAAAAGATGTCCATTTCTAAATCCAAGATGGCTGACATTTTTTAATCGCAAATCTTCCTTTTGGATATCGATTTCTACAAAATCTTAAACGTAGGTTACGAAAAGGGGAACTAAATAAATAAAACAACAGTCTACACAACCGCCGCGAGCTGCTTGCAGCTCGCGCACTCCTAAAAAACTAGTTATACTATATATAGCTGGATTACCACTGACTCACTGACTGACTGACATAATTGTTCTCCTTGATGGTGGATGGGGAGGTATGTTTTTTTTTGCGGAATCGTATAGGGGTGGTTTATGGGACCTAGGGAAAATTCAGACTTTTTGAGATTTCCCCCCCCTTCCCCCCCGCCCCCAGGGGGGCTCGCAAGGGGAGCCATATTGAATGATAATTTTTGTGGGGCTGTATAGAGGATGTCAAATAGTTTCGAATGCAAAAAAAAATTAGCCCCCCTTGCCCCCAAAATAGCCCCCCCTTTTTAGGTTGCTCCCGGATGCCGTCGTCGTAGGGGGGTTTCGATTGCGGGAACGTATAGAGGGTTTCTTCTCAAATGAAGGAAAAAAAAATTTAGCCCCCCTTCCCCCCCAAAAAAACTCCCCCCCTTTTTGTATCTCCCAAGTGGGGGGACTTGAAAGAATTTTTTTTTTTGCGTCATGTAGAGGATAAAAAATCATTTTGAAAACAAAAAAAAATTTGGCCCCCCTCCCCCTCTAGACCCCCCTTTTTAATAAAAAACCGAAATTTGGCCTAATTTTGACCTTTTTTTTTCGGGTGGAGCTTTGCGGCGAGCGAAGCGAGCCGCAATGCGACGACGGGGAACAGCATGGCGAGCGAAGCGAGCCGTGCTGTGACCCCCACGACCCCCCCTTCTTCCCCCCCTCTAGGGGGGCTCCCGAGCAAAGCCATATTAATCAAAAAAAATTTAGGACTGTATAGAGAATGTCAAATAGTTTTGAATGCAAAAAAATTTAGCCCCCCTAGCCCCCAAAATAGCCCCCCTTTTTAGGTTGCTCCCGGATGCCGTCGTCGTAGGGGGGTTTCGATTGCGGGATCATATAGAGGGTTTCTTCTCAAATGGGGAAAAAAAAATCAACCCCCCCTTCCCCCCCAAAAAACTCCCCCCCTTTTTGTATCTCCCAAGTGGGGAGACTTGAAAGAAACTTTTTTTTTGCGTCATGTATAGGATAAAAAATCATTTTGAAAACATAAAAAAATTTGGCCCCCCTCCCCCTCTAGACCCCCCTTTTTAATAAAAAACCGAAATTTGGCCTAATTTTGACCTTTTTTTTTCGGGTGGAGCATTGCGGCGAGCGAAGCGAGCCGCAATGCGACGATGGGGAACAGCACGGCGAGCGAAGCGAGCCGTGCTGTGACCCCCTGACCCCCCTTCTTCCCCCCCCCCCCTAGGGGGGCTCCCGAGCGAAGCCATATTGATTTACTATTTTTGTGGGGCTGTATAGAGGATATCAGGTGATTTTAAGTGAAATAAAAATTTTGCCCCCCTTGACCCAAACTAGCCCCCCTTTTTAGGTTGCTCCCAGATGCCGTCGTCGTAGGGGGGTTTAGATTTAGGGATCGTATAGAGGGTTTATTCTCAAATGGGGAAAAAAATTCAACCCCCCCTTCTTCCCCAAAAAACTCCCCCCCTTTTTGTATCTCCCAAGTGGGGAGACATAAAAGAAATTTTTTTTTGCGTCATGTTGAGGACAGAAAATCATTTTGAAAACATAAAAAAATTTGGCCCCCTCTCCCTCTAGACCCCCCTTTTTATAAAAAAACCGAAATTTAGCCTAATTTTGACCTTTTTTTTCGGGTGGAGCATTGCGGCGAGCGAAGCGAGCCGCAATGCGACGACGGGGAACAGCACGGCGAGCGAAGCGAGTCGTGCTGTGACCCCCACCTTCTTCCCCCACTCTAGGGGGGCTCCCGAGCGAAGCCATATTGATTCAAATTTTTGTAGGGCTGTATAGAGATTGTCAAATAATTTTGAATGCAAAAAAAATCAGCCCCCCTTGCCCCCAAAATAGCCCCCCCCTTTTTAGGTTGCTCCCGGATGCCGTCGTCGTAGGGGGGTTTTGATTGCGTGATCGTATAGAGGGTTTCTTCTCGAATGAGGGAAAAAATTTTAGCCCCCCTTCCCCCCCAAAAAAACTCCCCCCCTTTTGTATCTCCCAAGTGGGGGGACTTGAACGAATTTATTTTTTTGCGTCTTGTAGAGGAAAAAAAATCATTTTGAAAACATAAAAAAATTTGGCCCCCCTCTCCCTCTAGACCCCCCTTTTTCATAAAAAACCGAAATTTGGCCAAAATTTGTCCTTTTTTTTTCGGGTGGAGCATTTCCGCAATGCGACGATGGGGAACAGCACGGCGAGCGAAGCGAGCCGTGCTGTGACCCCCCGACCCCCCCTTTTTCCCCCCTTCTAGGGGGGCTCCCGAACGAATCCATATTTATAAACATTTTTTGTAGGGCTGTATAGAGGATGTCAGCTGATTTTAAGTGAAATAAAAATTTTGCCCCCCTTGCCCCCAAACTAGCCCCTGTTTTTAGGTTGGTCCCAGATGGTGTCGTCGTAGGGGGGTTTAGATTGCGGGAACGTATAGAGGGTATATTCTTGTATGGGGAAAAAAAAACCTACCCTTTCCACCAGTCCCACCAAGTCCCCTTGAACCCCTCTCCCACCAAAACATCTGATATGGGTATCGTTTTCGACTAACTCAAACTCGTAGATTACGAAAAAGATGTCCATTTCAAAATCCAAGATGGCTGACATTTTTTAATCGCAAATCTTCCTTTTGGATATCGATTTCTACAAAATCCTAAACGTAGGTTACGACAAGGGGCTCTAAATTAAAAAACAAACAGTCTACACAACCGCCGCGAGCTGCTTGCAGCTCGCGCACTCCTAAAAAACTAGTTATATTATATATAGCTGGATTACCACTCACTGACTGACTCACTCACTGACATAATTGTTCTCCTTGATGGTGGATGGGGAGGTATGTTTTTTTTTGCGGAAACGTTTAGGGGGTGTTTATGGGACCTAGGGAAAATTCCGACTTTTTGAAATTTCCCCCCCCTTCCCCCCCGCCCCCAGGGGGGCTCGCAAGGGGAGCCATATTGAATGATAATTTTTGTGGGGCTGTATAGAGGATGTCAAATAGTTTCGAATGCAAAAAAAATTTAGCCCCCCTTGCCCCCAAAATAGCCCCCCCTTTTTAGGTTGCTCCTGGATGCCGTTGTCGTAGGGGGGTTTCGATTGCGGGAACGTATAGAGGGTTTCTTCTCGAATGAAGGAAAAAAAAATTAGCCCCCCTTCCCCCCCAAAAAAACTCCCCCCCTTTTTGTATCTCCCAAGTGGGGGGACTTTAAAGAAATTTTTTTTTTGCATCATGTAGAGGATAAAAAATCATTTCGAAAACATAAAAAAATTTGGCCCCCCTCCCCCTCTAGACCCCCCTTTTTAATAAAAAACGGAAATTTGGCCTAATTTTGACCTTTTTTGTTCGGGTGGAGCATTGCGGCGAGCGAAGCGAGCCGCAATGCGACGACGGGGAACAGGACGGCGAGCGAAGCGAGCCGTGCTGTGACCCCCACGACCCCCCCTTCTTCCCCCCCTCTAGGGGGGCTCCCGAGCGAAGCCATATTGATAAAAAAAAATTTAAGGCTGTATAGAGTACGTCAAATAGTTTCGAATGCAAAAAAAAATTAGCCCCCCTTGCCCCCAAAATAGCCCCCCCTTTTTAGGTTGCTTCCAGATGCCGTCGTCGTAGGGGGGTTTCGATTGCGGGACCGTATAGAGGGTTTCTTCTCGAATAAGGGAAAAAATTTTAGCCCCCCTTCCCCCCCAAAAAACTCCCCCCCTTTTTGTATCTCCCAAGTGGGGGGACTTGAAAGAATTTTTTTTTCTGCATCTTGTAGAGGATAAAAAATCATTTTGAAAACATAAAAAAATTTGGCTGCCCTCCCCCTCTAGACCCTTTTATAAAAAAACCGAAATTTTGCCTAATTTTGACCTTTTTTGTTTGGGTGGAGCATTGCGGCGAGCGAAGCGAGCCGCAATGCGACGACGGGGAACAGCACGGCGAGCGAAGCGAGCCGTGCTGTGACCCCACGACCCCCCCTTCTTCCCCCCCTCTAGGGGGGCTCCCGAGCGAAGCCATATTTATTGACGTTTTTTTAGGGCTGTATAGAGGATTTCAGGTGATTTTAAACAAAATAAAAATTTTGCCCCCCTTGCCCCCAAACTAGCCCCCCTTTTTAGGTTGCTTCCAGATTCCGTCGCCGTAGGGGGGTTTTGATTGCTGGATCGTATAGAGGGTTTCTTCTCAAATGAAGAAAAAACTATTTAGCCCCCCTTCCCCACCCAAAAAACTCCCCCCCTTTTTGTATCTCCCAAGTGGGGGGACTTTAAAGAAATTTTTTTTTTGCATCATGTAGAGGATAAAAAATCATTTCGAAAACATAAAAAAATTTGGCCCCCCTCCCCCTCTAGACCCCCCTTTTTAATAAAAAACGGAAATTTGGCCTAATTTTGACCTTTTTTGTTCGGGTGGAGCATTGCGGCGAGCGAAGCGAGCCGCAATGCGACGACGGGGAACAGGACGGCGAGCGAAGCGAGCCGTGCTGTGACCCCCACGACCCCCCCTTCTTCCCCCCCTCTAGGGCGGCTCCCGAGCGAAGCCATATTGATAAAAAAAATTTTAAGGCTGTATAGAGTACGTCAAATAGTTTCGAATGCAAAAAAAAATTAGCCCCCCTTGCCCCCAAAATAGCCCCCCCTTTTTAGGTTGCTTCCAGATGCCGTCGTCGTAGGGGGGTTTCGATTGCGGGATCGTATAGAGGGTTTCTTCTCGAACGAAGAAAAAAAAAATTTAGCCCCCCTCCCCCACAAAACAAACTCCCCCCCTTTTTGTATCTCCCAAGTGGGGGGACTTGAAAGAAATTTTTTTTTTGCGTCTTGTAGAGCATGAAAAATTATATTGGAAACCTAAAAAAATTTGGCCCCCTCCCCCTCTAGACCCCCCTTTTTAAAAAAAAACCGAAATTTGGCCTAATTTTGACCTTTTTTTTTCGGTTGGAGCATTGTGGCGAGCGAAGCGAGCCGCAATGCGACGACGGGGAACAGCACGGCGAGCGAAGCGAGCCGTGCTGTGACCCCCACGACCCCCCCCCCCTTCTTCCTCCCCCTCTAGGGGGGCTCGCGAGCAAAGCCATATTGATTTACTATTTTTGTGGGGCTGTATAGAGGATGTCAGGTGATTTTGAATGAAATAAAAATTTAGCCCCCCTTGCCCCCAAAATAGCCCCCCTTTTTAGGTTGCTCCCAGATGCCGTCGTCGTAGGGGGGTTTCGATTGCGGGACCGTATAGAGGGTTTCTTCTCGAATAAGGGAAAAAAATTTAGCCCCCCTTCCCCCCCAAAAAACTCCCCCCCTTTTTGTATCTCCCAAGTGGGGGGACTTGAAAGAATTTTTTTTTCTGCATCTTGTAGAGGATAAAAAATCATTTTGAAAACATAAAAAAATTTGGCCCCCCTTCCCCTCTAGACCCCCCTTTTTAATAAAAAACCGAAATTTGGCCTAATTTTGACCTTTTTTTAGGGTGGAGCATGGCGGCGAGCGAAGCGAGCCGCAATGCGACGACGGGGAACAGCACGGCGAGCGAAGCGAGCCGTGCTGTGACCCCCACGACCCCCCCCTTCTTCCCCCACTCTAGGGGGGCTCCCGAGCGAAGCCATATTGATTCAAATTTTTTGTAGGGCTGTATAGAGATTGTCAAATAATTTTGAATGCAAAAAGAAATCAGCCCCCCTTGCCCCCAAAATAGCCCCCCCTTTTTAGGTTGCTCCCGGATGCCGTCGTCGTAGTGGGGTTTCGATTGCGGGATCGTATAGAGGGTTTCTTCTCAAATGGGGAAAAAAAATTCAACCCCCCCTTTCCCCACCCAAAAAACTCCCCCCCTTTTTGTATCTCTCAAGTGGGGGGACTTGAAAGAAATTTTTTTTTTGCGTCATGTAGAGGATAAAAAATCATTTTGAAAACATAAAAAAATTTGGCCCCCCTTCCCCTCTAGACCCCCCTTTTTAATAAAAAACCGAAATTTGGCCTAATTTTGACCTTTTTTTAGGGTGGAGCATGGCGGCGAGCGAAGCGAGCCGCAATGCGACGACGGGGAACAGCACGGCGAGCGAAGCGAGCCGTGCTGTGACCCCCACGACCCCCCCCTTCTTCCCCCACTCTAGGGGGGCTCCCGAGCGAAGCCATATTGATTCAAATTTTTTGTAGGGCTGTATAGAGATTGTCAAATAATTTTGAATGCAAAAAAAAATCAGCCCCCCTTGCCCCCAAAATAGCCCCCCCTTTTTAGGTTGCTCCCGGATGCCGTCGTCGTAGTGGGGTTTCGATTGCGGGATCGTATAGAGGGTTTCTTCTCAAATGGGGAAAAAAAATTCAACCCCCCCTTTCCCCCCAAAAAACTCCCCCCCTTTTTGTATCTCCCAAGTGGGGAGAAATGAAACAAATTTTTTTTTTGCGTCATGTAGAGAATAAAAAATCAGTTAGAAAACATAAAAAATTTGGCCCCCCTCCCCCTCTAGACCGAAATTTTGCCTAATTTTGACCTTTTTTGTTCGGGTGGAGCATGGCGGCGAGCGAAGCGAGCCGCAATGCGACGACGGGGAACAGCACGGCGAGCGAAGCGAGCCGTGCTGTGACCCCCACGACCCCCCCCCCCTTCTCCCCCCCCCTCTAGGGGGGCTCCCGAGCGAATCCATATTTATGAACATTTTTTGTAGGGCTGTATAGAGGATGTCAGGTGATTTTAAGTGAAATAAAAATTTTGCCCCCCTTGCCCCCAAACTAGCCACCGTTTTTAGGTTGCTCCCAGATGGCGTCGTCGTAGGGGGGTTTAGATTGCGGGAACGTATAGAGGGTATATTCTTGTATGGGGAAAAAAAACCTACCCTTCCCACCAGTCCCACCAAGTCCCCTTGAACCCCTCTCCCACCAAAACATCTGATATGGGTATCGTTTTCGACTAACTCAAACTCGTAGATTACGAAAAAAATGTCCATTTCAAAATCCAAGATGGCTGACATTTTTTAATCGCAAATCTTCCTTTTGGATATCGATTTCAACAAAATCTTAAACGTAGGTTACGACAAGGGGCTCTTAATTAAAAAACAAACAGTCTACACAACCGCCGCGAGCTGCTTGCAGCTCGCGCACTCCTAAAAAACTAGTTATATTATATATAGCTGGATTACCACTCACTGACTGACTCACTCACTGACATAATTGTTCTCCTTGATGGTGGATGGGGAGGTATGTTTTTTTTTGCGGAATCGTATAGGGGTGGTTTATGGGACCTGGGGAAAATTCCGACTTTTTGAGATTTCCCCCCCCTTCCCCCCCGCCCCCAGGGGGGCTCGCAAGGGGAGCCATATTGAATGATAATTTTTGTGGGGCTGTATAGAGGATGTCAAATAGTTTCGAATGCAAAAAAAATTTAGCCCCCCTTGCCCCCAAAATAGCCCCCCCTTTTTAGGTTGCTCCCGGATGCCGTCGTCGTAGGGGGGTTTCGATTGCGGGAACGTATAGAGGGTTTCTTCTCGAATGAAGGAAAAAAAAAATTAGCCCCCCTTCCCCCCCAAAAAAACTCCCCCCCTTTTTGTATCTCCCAAGTGGGGGGACTTGAAAGAAATTTTTTTTTTTGCGTCATGTAGAGGATAAAAAATCATTTTGAAAACATAAAAAAAATTGGCCCCCCTCCCCCTCTAGCCCCCCCTTTTGATAAAAAAACCGAAATTTGGCCTAATTTTGACCTTTTTTTTCGGGTGGAGCATTGCGGCGAGCGAAGCGAGCCGCAATGCGACGATGGGGAACAGCACGGCGAGCGAAGCGAGCCGTGCTGTGACCCCCCGACCCCCCGACCCCCCCTTCTTCCCCCCCTCTAGGGGGGCTCCCGAACGAAGCCATATTGAATAAAAATGTTTGTGGGGCTGTATAGAGAATATCAAATAGTTTTGAATGCAAAAAAAAATTAGCCCCCTTTGCCCCCAAAATAGCCCCTTTTTTTAGGTTGCTCCTGGATGCCGTCGTCGTAGGGGGGTTTCGATTGCGGGATCGTACAGAGGGTTTCTACTCGAACAAGAAAAAAAAAATTTAGCCCCCCTCCCCCACAAAAAAAACTCCCCCCCTTTTTGTATCTCCCAAGTGGGGGGACTTGAAAGAAATTTTTTTTTGCGTCTTGTAGAGGATAAAAAATCATTTTGAAAACATGAAAAAATTTGGCCCCCCTCCCCCTCTAGACCCCCCTTTTTATAGAAAAACCGAAATTTGGCCTAATTTTGACCTTTTTTTTCGGGTGGAGCATTGCGGCGAGCGAAGCGAGCCGCAATGCGACGACGGGGAACAGCACGGCGAGCGAAGCGAGCCGTGCTGTGACCCCCACGACCCCCCCCCCCTTCTTCCTCCCCCTCTAGGGGGGCTCGCGAGCAAAGCCATATTGATTTACTATTTTTGTGGGGCTGTATAGAGGATGTCAGGTGATTTTGAATGAAATAAAAATTTAGCCCCCTTTGCCCCCAAAATAGCCCCCCTTTTTAGGTTGCTCCTGGATGCCGTCGTCGTAGGGGGGTTTCGATTGCAGGAACGTATAGAAGGTTTCTTCTCGAATGAAGGAAAAAAAATTTTGCCCCCCTTCCCCCCCAAAAAAACTCCCCCCCTTTTTGTATCTCCCAAGTGGGACTTGAAAGAAATTTTTTTTTTGCGTCATGTAGAGCATAAAAAATCATTTTGAATTCATAAAAAAAATTGGCCCCCCTCCCCCTCTAGACCCCCCTTTTTATAAAAAAACTGAAATTTGGCCAAATTTTGACCTTTTTTTTCGGGTGGAGCATTGCGGCGAGCGAAGCGAGCCGCAATGCGACTACGGGGAACTGCACGGCGGGCGAAGCGAGCCGTGCGGTGACCCCCTGACCCCCCCTTCTTCCCCCCCTCTAAGGGCGCTTCCGAGCGAAGCCATATTGATTCAAATTTTTTGTAGGGCTGTATAGAGAATGTCAAATGATTTTGAATGCAAAAAAATTCAGCCCCCCTTGCCCCCAAAATAGCCCCCCCTTTTTAGGTTGCTCCCAGATGCCGTCGTCGTAGGGGGATTTAGATTGCGGGAACGTATAGAGGGTATATTCTTGTATGGGGGAAAAAAAATTACCTACCTTTCCCCCCAGTCCCACCCAGTCCCCTTGAACCCCTCTCCCACCAAAACATCTGATATGGGTATCGCTTTCGACTAACTCAAACTCGTAGATTACGAAAAAGATGTCCATTTCAAAATCCAAGATGGCTGACATTTTTTAATCGCAAATCTTCCTTTTGGATATCGATTTCTACAAAATCTTAAACGTAGGTTACGAAAAGGGGCTCTAAACTAAAAAACAAACAGTCTACACAACCGCCGCGAGCTGCTTGCAGCTCGCGCACTCCTAAAAAACTAATTATATTATATATAGCTGGATTACCACTCACTGACTGACTGACTCATTGACATAATTGTTCTCCTTGATGGTGGATGGGAAGGTATGTTTTTTTTTACGGAAACGTGTAGGGGGGGTCTGGGGGACCTCGGGAAAATTCCGACTTTTTGAGATTTCCCCCCCCGTCCCCCCCGCCCCCAGGGGGGCTCGCAAGGGGAGCCTTATTGAATAATATTTTTTGTGGTACTGTATAGAGGATGTCAAATAGTTTCGAATGCCAAAAAAATTTAGCCCCCCTTGCCCCCAAAATAGCCCCCCCTTTTTAGGTTGCTCCCAGATGCCGTCGTCGTAGGGGGGTTTCGATTGCGGGATCGTATAGAGGGTTTCTTCTTCAATGGGGGAAAAAAAATTCAACCCCCCCTTCCCCCCCAAAAAACTCCCCCCCTTTTTGTATCTCCCAAGTGGGGGGACTTGAAAGAATTTTTTTTTTTGCGTCATGTAGAGGATAAAAAATCATTTTGAAAACATAAAAAAATTTGGCCCCCCTCCCCCTCTAGACCCCTTTTTTAATAAAAAACCGAAATTTGGCCTAATTTTGACCTTTTTTTTCGGGTGGAGCATTGCGGCGAGCGAAGCGAGCCGCAATGCGACGACGGGAAACAGCACGGCGAGCGAAGCGAGCCGTGCTGTGACCCCCCGACCCCCCCTTCTTCCCCCCCTCTAGGGGGGCTCCCGAGCGAAGCCATATTAATTCAAATTTTTTGTAGGGCTGTATAGAGAATGTCAAATGACTTTGAATGCAAAAAAAATTTAGCCCCCCTTGCCCCCAAAATAGCCCCCCCTTTTTAGGTTGCTCCCGGATGCCGTCGTCGTAGGGGGGTTTCGATTGCGGGAACGTATAGAGGGTTTCTTCTCAAATGAAGGAAAAAAAAATTTAGCCCCCCTTCCCCCCCAAAAAACTCCCCCCCTTTTTGTATCTCCCAAGTGGGGGGACTTGAAACAAATTTTTTTTTTGCGTCATGTAGAGGATAAAAAATCATTTTGAAAACATAAAAAAATTTGGCCCCCCTCCCCCTCTAGACCCCCCTTTTTAATAAAAAACCGAAATTTGGCCTAATTTTGACCTTTTTTTTCGGGTGGAGCATTGCGGTGAGCGAAGCGAGCCGCAATGCGACGACGGGGAACAGCACGGCGAGCGAAGCGAGCCGTGCTGTGACCCCCTGACCCCCCGTTCTTCCCCCCCTCTAGGGGGGCTCCCGAGCGAAGCCATATTGATTTACTAATTTTGTGGGGCTGTATAAAGCATGTCAGGTGATTTTGAATGAAATATCAATTTTGCCCCCCTTGCCCCCAAAATAGCCCCCCTTTTTAGGTTGCTTCCAGATGCCATCGCCGTAGGGGGTTTCGATTACGGGATCGTATAGAGAGTTTCTTCTCAAATGGGGAAAAAAAATTCAACCCCCCCTTCCCCCCCAAAAAACTCCCCCCCTTTTTGTATCTCCCAAGTGGGGAGACATGAAAGATATTTTTTTTTTGCTTCATTTAGATGACAAAGAAACATTTTGAAAACATAAAAAAATTCGGCCCCCCTCTCCCTCTAGACCCCCCTTTTTATAAAAAAACCGAAATTTGGCCTAATTTTGACTTTTTTTTTTCGGGTGGAGCATTGCGGCGAGCGAAGCGAGCCGCAATGCGACGACGAGGAACAGCACGGCGAGCGAAGCGAGCCGTGCTGTGACCCCCACGACCCCCCCTTCTTCCCCCCCTCTAGGGGGGCTCCCGAGCGAAGCCATACTGATAAAAAAAAATTTAAGGCTGTATAGAGAATGTCAAATAATTTCGAATGCAAAAAAAAATTAGCCCCCCTTGCCCCCAAAATAGCCCCCCTTTTTAGGTTGCTCCCAGATGCCGTCGTCGTAGGGGGGTTTCGATTGCGGGAACGTATAGAGGGTTTCTTCTCAAATAGGGAAAAAAAATATCAACCCCCCCTTCCCCCCCAAAAAACTCCCCCCCTTTTTGTATCTCCCAAGTGGGGAGACTTGAAAGAAACTTTTTTCTTGCGTCATGTAGAGGATATAAAATCATTTTAAAAACATAAAAAAATTTGGCCCCCCTCCTCCTCTAGACCCCCCTTTTTAAAAAAAAACCGAAATTTGGCCTAATTTTGACCTTTTTTTTTCGGGTGGAGCATTGCGGCGAGCGAAGCGAGCCGCAATGCGACGACGGGGAACAGCACGGCGAGCGAAGCGAGCCGTGCTGTGACCCCCTGACCCCCCCTTCTTCCCCCCCTCTAGGGGGGCTCCCGAGCGAAGCCATATTGATTTACTAATTTTGTGGGGCTGTATAGAGCATGTCAGGTGATTTTGAATGAAATATCAATTTTGCCCCCCTTGCCCCCAATATAGCCCCCCTTTTTAGGTTGCTCCCGGATGCTGTCGTCGTAGGGGGGTTTCGATTGCGGGATCGTATAGAGGGTTTCTTCTCAAATGGGGAAAAAAAATTCAACCCCCCTCCCCCCCAAAAAACTCCCCCCCTTTTTGTATCTCCCAAGTGGGGAGACAAGAAAGAATTTTTTTTTTTTTGCGTCATTTAGAGGACAAAGAAACATTTTGAAAACATAAAAAAATTTGGCCCCCCTCTCCCTCTAGACCCCCCTTTTTATAAAAAAACCGAAATTTGGCCTAATTTTGACCTTTTTTTTCGGGTGGAGCATTGCGGCGAGCGAAGCGAGCCGCAATGCGACGACGGGGAACAGCACGGCGAGCGAAGCGAGCCGTGCTTTGACCCCTTGACCCCCCCTTCTTCCCCCCCTCTAGGGGGGCTCCCGAGCGAATCCATATCTATTAAAATTTTTTGTAGGGCTGTATAGAGGATGTCAGGTGATTTTAAGTGAAATAAAAATTTTGCCCCCCTTGCCCCCAAACTAGCCCCCCTTTTTAGGTTGCTCCAAGATGCCGTCGTCGTAGGGGGGTTTAGATTGCGGGAACGTATAGAGGGTATATTCTTGTATGTGGAAAAAAAAAATACCTACCCTTCCCCCCAGTCCCACCCAGTCCCCTTGAACCCCTCTCCCACCAAAACATCTGATATGGGTATCGTTTTCGACTAACTAAAACTCGTAGATTACGAAAAAGATGTCCATTTCTAAATCCAAGATGGCTGACATTTTTTTATCGCAGTTTTCACTCTTGGATATCGATTTCAACAAAATCTTTAACGTAGGTTACGAAAAGGGGAACTAAATAAATAAACCAACAGTCTACACAACCGCCGCGAGCTGCTTGCAGCTCGCGCACTCCTAAAAAACTAGTTATTATATTATATATAGCTGGATTACCACTCACTGACTGACTCACTCACTGACATAATTGTTCTCCTTGATGGTGGATGGGGAGGTATGTTTTTTTTTGCGGAATCGTATAGGGGTGGATTATGGGACCTGGGGAAAATTCCGACTTTTTGAGATTTCCCCCCCCTTCCCCCCCGCCCCCAGGGGGGCTCGCAAGGGGAGCCATATTGAATGATAATTTTTGTGGGGCTGTATAGAGGATGTCAAATAGTTACGAATGCAAAAAAAATTTAGCCCCCCTTGCCCCCAAAATAGCCCCCCCTTTTTAGGTTGCTCCCGGATGCCGTCGTCGTAGGGGGGTTTCGATTGCGGGAACGTATAGAGGGTTTCTTCTCGAATGAAGGTAAAAAAAATTTAGCCCCCCTCCCCCCCAAAAAAAAACTCCCCCCTTTTTGTATCTCCCAAGTGGGGGGACTTGAAAGAATTTTTTTTTTTGCGTCTTGTAGAGGATAAAAAATCATTTTGAAAACATAAAAAAATTTGGCCCCCCTCCCCCTCTAGACCCCCCTTTTTAATAAAAAACCGAAATTTGGCCTAATTTTGACCTTTTTTTTCGGGTGGAGCATTGCGGCGAGCGAAGCGAGCCGCAATGCGACTACGGGGAACAGCACGGCGAGCGAAGCGAGCCGTGCTGTGACCCCCTGACCCCCCCTTCTTCCCCCCCTCTAGGGGGGCTCCCGAGCGAAGCCATATTGAATAAAAATGTTTGTGGGGCTGTATAGAGAATATCAAATAGTTTTGAATGCAAAAAAAAATTAGCCCCCTTTGCCCCCAAAATAGCCCCCCTTTTTAAGGTTGCTCCCGGATGTCTCGTCGTAGGGGGGTTTCGATTGCGGGATCGTATAGAGGGTTTCTTCTCGAATGAGGAAAAAAATATTTTAGCCCCTCTTCCCCCCCAAAAAAACTCCCCCCCTTTTTGTATCTCCAAAGTGGGGGGACTTTAAAGAAATTTTTTTTTTGCATCATGTAGAGGATAAAAAATCATTTTGAAAACATAAAAAAATTTGGCCCCCCTCCCCCTCTAGACCCCCCTTTTTATAAAAAAACCGAAATTTGGCCTAATTTTGACCTTTTTTTTTCGGGTGGAGCATTGCGGCGAGCGAAGCGAGCCGCAATGCGACGACGGGGAACAGCACGGCGAGCGAAGCGAGCCGTGCTGTGACCCCTTGACCCCCCCTTCTTCCCCCCTTCTAGGGGGGCTCGCAAGGGGAGCCATATTGAATGATAATTTTTATGGGGCTGTATAGAGGATGTCAAATAGTTTCGAATGCAAAAAAAAATTAGCCCCCCTTGCCCCCAAAATAGCCCCCCTTTTTAGGTTGCTCCCAGATACCGTCGTCGTAGGTGGGTTTCGATTGCGGGAACGTATAGAGGGTTTCTTCTCAAATGGGGAAAAAAAAATTCAACACCCCCTTCCCCCCCAAAAAACTCCCCCCCTTTTTGTATCTCCCAAGTGGGGAGAGTTGAAAGAAATTTTTTTTTTGTGGGGCTGTATAGAAGATGTCAGTTGATTCTGAATTCATAAAAAAATTAGCCCCCTTTGCCCCAAAATAGCCCCCCTTTTTAGGTTGCTCCCGGATGCCGTCGTCGTAGGGGGGTTTCGATTGCAGGAACGTATAGAGGGTTTTTTCTCAAATGGGGAAAAAAAAATTCAACCCCCCCTTCCGCCCCAAAAAACTTCCCCCCTTTTTGTATCTCCCAAGTGGGGAGAGTTGAAAGAAAATTTTTTTTTGCGTCATGTAGAGGATAAAAAATCATTTTGAAAACATAAAAAAATTTGGCCCCCCTCCCCCTCTAGACCCCCCCATTTTATAAAAAAACCGAAATTTGGCCTAATTTTGACCTTTTTTTTCGGGTGGAGCATTGCGGCGAGCGAAGCGAGCTGCAATGCGACGACGGGGAACAGCACGGCGAGCGAAGCGAGCCGTGCTGTGACCCCTTGACCCCCCCTTCTTCCCCCCCTCTAGGGGGGCTCCCGAGCGAAGCCATATTGATAAAAAAAAATTTAAGGCTGTATAGAGAATGTCAAATAGTTTCGAATGCAAAAAAAAATTAGCCGCCCTTGCCCCCAAAATAGCCCCCCCTTTTTAGGTTGCTCCCAGATGCCGTCGTCGTAGGGGGGTTTCGATTGCAGGAACGTATAGAGGGTTTCTTCTCAAATGGGGAAAAAAAAATTCAACCCCCCCTTCCGCCCCAAAAAACTTCCCCCCTTTTTGTATCTCCCAAGTGGGGAGAGTTGAAAGAAAATTTTTTTTTGCGTCATGTAGAGGATAAAAAATCATTTTGAAAACATAAAAAAATTTGGCCCCCCTCCCCCTCTAGACCCCCCCATTTTATAAAAAAACCGAAATTTGGCCTAATTTTGACCTTTTTTTTCGGGTGGAGCATTGCGGCGAGCGAAGCGAGCTGCAATGCGACGACGGGGAACAGCACGGCGAGCGAAGCGAGCCGTGCTGTGACCCCTTGACCCCCCCTTCTTCCCCCCCTCTAGGGGGGCTCCCGAGCGAAGCCATAATTATTAACATGTTTTAGAGGGCTGTATAGAGGATGTCAGGTGATTTAAACGAAATAAAAATTTAGCCCCCCTTGCCCCCAAACTAGCCCCTCTTTTTAGGTTGCTCCCAGATGCTGTCGTCGTAGAGGGGTTGAGATTGCGGGAACGTATAGAGGGTATATACTTGTATGGGGAAAAAAAATTACCTACCTTTCCCCCCAAAAAAATTCGATGACGGGGAACAGCACGGCGAGCGAAGCGAGCCGTGCTGTGACCCCCAACGCACCCAGTCCCCTTGAACCCCTCTCCCACCAAAACATCTGATATGGGTATCGTTTTCGACTAACTCAAACTCGTAGATTACGAAAAAGATGTCCATTTCTAAATTCAAGATGGCTGACATTTTTTTATCGCAGTTTTCACTCTTGGATATCGATTTCAACAAAATCTTAAACGTAGGTTACGAAAAGGGGAACTTAATAAATAAACAAACAGTCTACACAACCGCCGCGAGCTGCTTGCAGCTCGCGCACTCCTAAAAAACTAGTTATATTATATATAGCTGGATTACCACTCACTGACTGACTCACTCACTGACATAATTGTTCTCCTTGATGGTGGATGGGGAGGTATGTTTTTTTTTGCGGAAACGTTTAGGGGGTGTTTATGGGACCTAGGGAAAATTCCGACTTTTTGAAATTTCCCCCCCCTTCCCCCCCGCCCCCAGGGGGGCTCGCAAGGGGAGCCATATTGAATGATAATTTTTGTGGGGCTGTATAGAGGATGTCAAATAGTTTCGAATGCAAAAAAAATTTAGCCCCCCTTGCCCCCAAAATAGCCCCCCCTTTTTAGGTTGCTCCTGGATGCCGTTGTCGTAGGGGGGTTTCGATTGCGGGAACGTATAGAGGGTTTCTTCTCGAATGAAGGAAAAAAAAATTAGCCCCCCTTCCCCCCCAAAAAAACTCCCCCCCTTTTTGTATCTCCCAAGTGGGGGGACTTGAAAGAATTTTTTTTTTTGCGTCATGTAGAGGATAAAAAATCATTTTGAAAACATAAAAAAATTTTGCCCCCCTCCCCCTCTAGACCCCCCTTTTTATAAAAAAAACGATTTTTGGCCTAATTTTGACCTTTTTTTTTCGGGTGGAGCATTGCGGCGAGCGAAGCGAGCCGCAATGCGACGTCGGGGAACAGCACGGCGAGCGAAGCGAGCCGTGCTGTGACCCCCTGACCCCCCCCTTCTTCCCCCCCTCTAGGGGGGCTCCCGAGCGAAGCCATATTGATTTACTTATTTTGTGGGGCTGTATAGAGCATGTCAGGTGATTTTGAATGAAATATAAATTTTGCCCCCCTTGCCCCCAAAATAGCCCCCCCTTTTTAGGTTGCTCCCAGATGCCGTCGTCGTAGGGGGGTTTCGATTGCGGGAACGTATAGAGGGTTTCTTCTCAAATGGGGAAAAAAAATTCAACCCCCCCTTCCCCCCCAAAAAACTCCCCCCCCCTTTTTGTATCTCCCAAGCGGGGAGAGTTGAAAGAAAATTTTTTTTTGCGTCATGTAGAGGATAAAAAGTCATTTTGAAAACATAAAAAAATTTGGCCCCCCTCCCCCTCTAGACCCCCCTTTTTAATAAAAAACCGAAATTTGGCCTAATTTTGACCTTTTTTTTTCGGGTGGAGCATTGCGGCGAGCGAAGCGAGCCGCAATGCGACGACGGGGAACAGCACGGCGAGCGAAGCGAGCCGTGCTGTGACCCCCACGACCCCCCCCCCCCTTCTTCCTCCCCCTCTAGGGGGGCTCGCGAGCAAAGCCATATTGATTTACTATTTTTGTGGGGCTGTATAGAGGATGTCAGGTTATTTTGAAAGAAATAAAAATTTAGCCCCCCTTGCCCCCAAAATAGCCCCCCCTTTTTAGGTTGCTCCCAGATGCCGTCGTCGTAGGGGGGTTCGATTGCGGGAACGTATAGAGGGTTTCTTCTCGAATGAAGGTAAAAAAAATTTAGCCCCCCTCCCCCCCCAAAAAAAACTCCCCCCTTTTTGTATCTCCCAATTGGGGGGACTTGAAAGAATTTTTTTTTTTGCGTCTTGTAGAGGATAAAAAATCATTTTGAAAACATAAAAAAATTTGGCCCCCCTCCCCCTCTAGACCCCCCTTTTTAATAAAAAACCGAAATTTGGCCTAATTTTGACCTTTTTTTTCGGGTGGAGCATTGCGGCGAGCGAAGCGAGCCGCAATGCGACGATGGGGAACAGCACGGCGAGCGAAGCGAGCCGTGCTGTGACACCCCGACCCCCCCTTCTTCCCCCCCTCTAGGGGGGCTCCCGAGCGAAGCCATATTGAATAAAAATGTTTGTGGGGCTGTATAGAGAATATCAAATAGTTTTGAATGCAAAAAAAAATTAGCCCCCTTTGCCCCCAAAATAGCCCCCCTTTTTAGGTTGCTCCCAGATGCCGTCGTCGTAGGGGGGTTTCGATTGCGGGAACGTATAGAGGGTTTCTTATTAAATGGGGAAAAAAAAATTCAACCCCCCTTCCCCCCCAAAAAACTCCCCCCCTTTTTGTATCTCCCAAGTGGGGAGAGTTGAAAGAAAATTTTTTTTTGCGTCATGTAGAGGATAAAAAATCATTTTGAAAACATAAAAAAATTTGGCCCCCCTCCCCCTCTAGACCCCCCTTTTTAATAAAAAACCGAAATTTGGCCTAATTTTGACCTTTTTTGTTCGGGTGGAGCATTGCGGCGAGCGAAGCGAGCCGCAATGCGACGACGGGGAACAGGACGGCGAGCGAAGCGAGCTGTGCTGTGACCCCCACGACCCCCCCTTCTTCCCCCCCTCTAGGGGGGCTCCCGAGCGAAGCCATACTGATAAAAAAAAATTTAAGGCTGTATAGAGAATGTCAAATAGTTTCGAATGCAAAAAAAAATTAGCCCCCCTTGCCCCCAAAATAGCCCCCCTTTTTAGGTTGCTCCCAGATGCCGTCGTCGTAGGGGGGTTTCGATTGCGGGAACGTATAGAGGGTTTCTTCTCAAATGGGGAAAAAAAAATTCAACCCCCCCTTCCCCCCCAAAAAAACTCCCCCCCTTTTTGTATCTCCCAAGTGGGGAGACTTGAAAGAAAAATTTTTTTTGCGTCATGTAGAGGATAAAAAATCAATTTGAAAACACAAAAAAATTTGGCCCCCCTCCCCCTCTAGGCCCCCCTTTTTAATAAAAAACCGAAATTTGGCCAAATTTTGACCTTTTTTTTCGGGTGGAGCATTGCGGCGAGCGAAGCGAGCCGCAATGCGACTACGGGAAACAGCACGGCGAGCGAAGCGAGCCGTGCTGTGACCCCCCGACCCCCCTTCTTCCCCCCCTCTAGGGGGGCTCCCGAACGAAGCCATATTGAATAAAAATGTTTGTGGGGCTGTATAGAGAATATCAAATAGTTTTGAAAGCAAAAAAAAATTAGCCCCCTTTGCCCCCAAAATAGCCACCCTTTTTAGGTTGCTCCTGGATGCCGTCGTCGTAGGGGGGTTTCGATTGCGGGAACGTATAGAGGGTTTCTTCTCGAATGAAGGAAAAAAAAATTAGCTCCCAAGTGGGGGTCTTGAAAGAAATTTTTTTTTTGCGTCATGTAGAGGATGACAAATCATTTTGAAAACATAAAAAAATTTGGCCCCCCTCCCCCTCTAGACCCCCCTTTTTAATAAAAATCCGAAATTTGGCCTAATTTTGACCTTTTTTTCACCGGGGAACAGCACGGCGAGCGAAGCGAGCCGTGCTGTTACCCCAACGACCCCCCCTTCTTCCCCCCCTCTAGGGAGGCTCCCGTGCGAAGCCATATTGATAAAAAATAATTTAGGGCTGTATAGAGAATGTCAAATAATTTTGAATGCAAAAAAAAATTAGCCCCCCTTGAACCCCTCTCCCACCAAAACATCTGATATGGGTATCGTTTTCGACTAACTCAAACTCGTAGATTACGAAAAAGATGTCCATTTCAAAATCCAAGATGGCTGAAATTTTTTAATCGCAAATCTTCCTTTTCGATATCGATTTCTACAAAATCTTAAACGTAGGTTACGAAAAGGGGAACTAAATAAATAAACAAACAGTCTACACAACCGCCGCGAGCTGCTTGCAGCTCGCGCACTCCTAAAAAACTAGTTATACTATATATAGCTGGATTACCACTGACTCACTGACTGACTGACATAATTGTTCTCCTTGATGGTGGATGGGGAGGTATGTTTTTTTTTACGGAAACGTGTAGGGGGGGTTTGGGGGACCTCAGGAAAATTCCGACTTTTTGAGATTTCCCCCCCCTTCCCCCCCGCCCCCAGGGGGGCTCGCAAGGGGAGCCATATTGAATGATAATTTTTGTGGGGCTGTATAGGGGATGTTAAATAGTTTCGAATGCAAAAAAAATTTAGCCCCCCTTGCCCCCAAAATAGCCCCCCCTTTATAGGTTGCTTCCAGATGCCGTCGTCGTAGGGGAGTTTCGATTGCGGGAACGTATAGAGGGTTTCTTCTCGAATGAAGGGAAAAAAAATTTAGCCCCCCTTCCCCCCCAAAAAACTCCCCCCCTTTTTGTATCTCCCAAGTGGGGGGACTTGAAAGAAATTTTTTTTTTGTGTCTTGTAGAGGATAAAAAATCATTTTGAAAACCTAAAAAAATTTGGCCCCCCTCCCCCTCTAGACCCCCCTTTTTAATAAAAAACCGAAATTTGGCCTAATTTTGACCTTTTTTTTCGGGTGGAGCATTGCGGCGAGCGAAGCGAGCCGCAATGCGACGATGGGGAACAGCACGGCGAGCGAAGCGAGCCGTGCTGTGACCCCCCGACCCCCCCTTCTTCCCCCCCTCTAGGGGGGCTCCCGAACGAAGCCATATTGAATAAAAATGTTTGTGGGGCTGTATAGAGGGTGTCAAATAGTTTCGAATGCAAAAAAAATTTAGCCCCCCTTGCCCCCAAAATAGCCCCCCCTTTTTAGGTTGCTCCCGGATGCCGTCGTCGTAGGGGAGTTTCGATTGCGGGAACGTATAGAGGGTTTCTTCTTGAATGACGAAAAAAAAAATTTTGCCCCCCTTCCCCCCCAAAAAAACTCCCCCTCTTTTTGTATCTCCCAAGTGGGGGGACTTGAAAGAAATTTTTTTTTTGCGTCATGTAGAGGATAAAAATCATTTTGAATTCATAAAAAAAATTGGCCCCCCTCCCCCTCTAGACCCCCCTTTTTATAAAAAAACTGAAATTTGGCCTAATTTTGACCTTTTTTTTCGGGTGGAGCATTGCGGCGAGCGAAGCGAGCCGCAATGCGACTACGGGGAACTGCACGGCGAGCGAAGCGAGCCGTGCGGTGACCCCCTGACCCCCCCTTCTTCCCCCCATCTAAGGGGGCTCCCGAGCGAAGCCATATTGATTCAAATTTTTTGTAGGGCTGTATAGAGAATGTCAAATGATTTTGAATGCAAAAAAAATTCAGCCCCCCTTGCCCCCAAAATAGCCCCCCTTTTTAGGTTGCTCCCAGATGCCGTCGTCGTAGGGGGATTTAGATTGCGGGAACGTATAGAGGGTATATTCTTGTATGTGGAAAAAAAATTACCTACATTTCCCCCCAGTCCCACCCAGTCCCCTTGAACCCCTCTCCCACCAAAACATCTGATATGGGTATCGTTTTCGACTAACTAAAACTCGTAGATTACGAAAAAGATGTCCATTTCTAAATCCAAGATGGCTGACATTTTTTTATCGCAGTATTCACTCTTGGATATCGATTTCAACAAAATCTTTAACGTAGGTTACGACAAGGGGCTCTTAATTAAAAAACAAACAGTCTACACAACCGCCGCGAGCTGCTTGCAGCTCGCGCACTCCTAAAAAACTAGTTATACTATATATAGCTGGATTACCACTGACTCACTGACTGACTGACATAATTGTTCTCCTTGATGGTGGATGGGGAGGTATGTTTTTTTTTACGGAAACGTGTAGGGGGGGTCTGGGGGACCTCGGGAAAATTCCGACTTTTTGAGATTTCCCCCCCTCCCCCCCCCGCCCCCAGGGGGGCTCGCAAGGGGAGCCATATTGAATAATAATTTTTGTGGGGCTGTATAGAGGATGTCAAATAGTTTTGAATGCAAAAAAAATTTAGCCCCCCTTGCCCCCAAAATAGCCCCCCCTTTTTAGGTTGCTCCCGGATGCCGTCGTCGTAGGGGGGTTTCGATTGCGGGAACGTATAGAGGGTTTCTTCTCGAATGAAGGAAAAAAAAATTTAGCCCCCCTTCCCCCCCAAAAACACTCCCCCCCTTTTTGTAACTCCCAAGTGGGGGGACTTGAAAGAATTTTTTTTTTTGCGTCATGTAAAGGATAAAAAATCATTTTTAATTCATAAAAAAAATTGGCCCCCCTCCCCCTCTAGACCCCCCTTTTTATAAAAAAACTGAAATTTGGCCTAATTTTGACCTTTTTTTTCGGGTGGAGCATTGCGGCGAGGAAGCGAGCCGCAATGCGACGACGGGGAACAGCACGGCGAGCGAAGCGAGCCGTGCTGTGACCCCCTGACCCCCCCTTCTTCCCCCCCTCTAGGGGGGCTCGCAAGGGGAGCCATATTGAATGATAATTTTTATGGGGCTGTATAGAGGATGTCAAATAGTTTCGAATGCAAAAAAAATTTAGCCCCCCTTGCCCCCAAAATAGCCCCCCCTTTTTAGGTTGCTCCCGGATGCCGTCGTCGTAGGGGGTTTCGATTGCGGGAACGTATAGAGGGTTTCTTCTCAAATGGGGAAAAAAAAATTCAACCCCCCCTTCCCCCCCAAAAAACTCCCCCCCTTTTTGTATCTCCTAAGTTGGGGGACTTGAAAGATTTTTTTTTTTGCGTCATGTAGAGAATAAAAAATCATTTAGAAAACATAAAAAAATTTGGCCCCCCTCCCCCTCTAGACCCCTCTTTTTAATAAAAAACCGAAATTTGGCCTAATTTTGACCTTTTTTTTCGGGTGGAGCATTGCGGCGAGCGAAGCGAGCCGCAATGCGACGACGGGGAACAGCACGGCGAGCGAAGCGAGCCGTGCTGTGACCCCCTGACCCCCCCTTCTTCTCCCCCTCTTGGGGGGCTCCCGAGCGAAGCCATATTGATTCAAATTTTTTAAAAGACTGTATAGAAATGTCAAGTCATTTTGAATACAAAAAAAAATTTGCGCCCCTTGCCCCCAAAATAGCCCCCCCTTTTTAGGTTGCTCCCGGATGCCGTCGTCGTAGGGGGGTTTCGATTGCGGGAACGTATAGAGGGTTTCTTCTCAAATGGGGTAAAAAAAATTCAACCCCCCTTCCCCCCCAAAAAACTCCCCCCCTTTTTGTATCTCCCAAGTGGGGAGACATGAAAGATTTTTTTTTTGCGTCATTTAAAGGACAAAGAAAAATTTTGAGAACATAAAAAAATTCGGCCCCCCTCCCCCTTTTTATAAAAAAACCGAAATTTGGCCTAATTTTGACCTTTTTTTCGGGTGGAGCATTGCGGCGAGCGAAGCGAGCCGCAATGCGACGACGGGGAACAGCACGGCGAGCGAAGCGAGCCGTGCTGTGACCCCCCGACCCCCCCTTCTTCCCCCCCTCTAGGGGGGCTCCCGAGCGAATCCATATCTATTAACATTTTTTGTAGGGCTGTATAGAGGATGTCAGGTGATTTTAAGTGAAATAAAAATTTTGCCCCCCTTGCCCCCAAACTAGCCCCCCTTTTTAGGTTGCTTCCAGATTCCGTCGCCGTAGGGGGGTTTTGATTGCGGGATCGTATAGAGGGTTTCTTCTGAAATGAAGGAAAAAAATATTTAGCCCCCCTTCCCCACCCAAAACCCCCAGCATTGCGGCGAGCGAAGCGAGCCGCAATGCTCCACCCGCCCCCAGGGGGGCTCGCAAGGGGAGCCATATTGAATAATAATTTTTGTGGGGCTGTATAGAGGATGTCAAATAGTTTTGAATGCAAAAAAAATTTAGCCCCCCTTGCCCCCAAAATAGCCCCCCCTTTTTAGGTTGCTCCCGGATGCCGTCGTCGTAGGGGGGTTTCGATTGCGGGATCGTATAGAGGGTTTCTTCTGAAATGAAGGAAAAAAATATTTAGCCCCCCTTCCCCACCCAAAAACCCCCCCCTTTTTGTATCTCCCAAGTGGGGGGACTTGAAGGAAATTTTTTTTTTGCGTCATGTAGAAGATAAAAAATAATTTTGAAAACATGAAAAAAATTGGCCCCCCTCCCCCTCTAGACCCCCCTTTTTATAAAAAAAACGATTTTTGGCATAATTTTGACCTTTTTTTTTCGGTTGGAGCATTGTGGCGAGCGAAGCGAGCCGCAATGCGACGACGGGGAACAGCACGGCGAGCGAAGCGAGCCGTGCTGTGACCCCCTGACCCCCCCCTTCTTCCCCCCCTCTAGGGGGGCTCCCGAGCGAAGCCATATTGCTTCAAATTTTTTAAAAGGCTGTATAGCAATGTCAAATAATATAAATGTCAAATAATTTTTAAAGCAAAAAAAATTTAGCCCCCCTTGCCCCCAAAATAGCCCCCCCTTTTTAGGTTGCTCCGGGATGCCGTCGTCGTAGGGAGGTTTCGATTGCGGGAACGTATAGAGGGTTTCTTCTCGAATGAAGGAAAAAAAAATTTAGCCCCCCTTCCCCCCCAAAAAAACTCCCCCCCTTTTTGTATCTCCCAAGTGGGGGGACATGAAACAAATTTTTTTTTTGCGTCTTGTAGAGGATAAAAAATCATTTTGAACACATAAAAAAATTTGGCCCCCCTCCCCCTCTAGACCCCCCTTTTTATAAAAAAACCGAAATTTGGCCTAATTTCGACCTTTTTTTTCGGGTGGAGCATTGCGGCGAGCGAAGCGAGCCGCAATGCGACGATGGGGAACAGCACGGCGAGCGAAGCGAGCCGTGCTGTGACCCCCACGACCCCCCCTTCTTCCCCCCTCTAGGGGGGCTCGCAAGGGGAGCCATATTGAATAATAATTTTTATGGGGCTGTATAGAGGATGTCAAATAGTTTCGAATGCAAAAAAAATTTAGCCCTCCTTGCCCCCAAAATAGCCCCCCCTTTTTAGGTTGCTCCCAGATGCCGTCGTCGTAGGGGAGTTTCGATTGCGGGAACGTATAGAGGGTTTCTTCTCGAATGAAGGAAAAAAAAATTTAGCCCCCCTTCCCCCCAAAAAACTCCCCCCCTTTTGTATCTCCCAAGTGAGGGGACTTGAAAGAATTTTTTTTTTTGCGTCATGTAGAGGATATAAAATCATTTTGAAAACATAAAGAAATTTGGCCCTCCTCCCCCTCTAGACCCCCTTTTTAATAAAAAACCGAAATTTGGCCAAATTTTGACCTTTTTTTTCTGGTGGAGCATTGCGACGAGCGAAGCGAGCCGCAATGCGACGGCGGGAAACAGCACGGCGAGCGAAGCGAGCCGTGCTGTGACCCCCTGACCCCCATTTCTTCCCCCCCTCTAGGGGGGCTCGCAAGGGGAGCCATATTGAATAATAATTTTTGTGGGGCTGTATAGAGGATGTCAAATAGTTTCGAATGCAAAAAAAATTTAGCCCCCCTTGCCCCCAAAATAGCCCCCCCTTTTTAGGTTGCTGCCGGATGCCGTCGTTGTAGGGGAGTTTTGATTGCGGGATCGTATAGAGGGTGTCTTCTCAAATGGGGAAAAAAAAATTCAACCCCCCCTTCCCCCCCAAAAAACTCCCCCCCTTTTTGTATCTCCCAAGTGGGGAGACATGAAAGAAATTTTTTTTTTGCGTCATGTTGAGGATAAAAAATCAGTTAGAAAACAAAGAAAAATTTGGCTCCCCTCCCCCTCTAGACCCCCTTTTTATAAAAAAACCGAAATTTTGCCTAATTTTGACCTTTTTTGTTAGGGTGGAGCATTGCGGCGAGCGAAGCGAGCCGCAATGCGACGACGGGGAACAGCACGGCGAGCGAAGCGAGCCGTGCTGTGACCCCCACGACCCCCCCTTCTTCCCCCCCTCTAGGGGGGCTCCCGAGCGAAGCCATATTGATTCAAATTTTTTGTAGGGCTGTATAGAGATTGTCAAATAATTTTGAATGCAAAAAAAAATCAGCCCCCCTTGCCCCCAAAATAGCCCCCCTTGCCCCCAAAATAGCCCCCCCTTTTTAGGTTGCTCCCGGATGCCGTCGTCGTAGGGGGGTTGCAATTGCGGGATCGTATAGAGGGTTTCTTCTCAAATGGGGAAAAAAAATTCAACCCCCCCTTCCCCCCCAAAAAACTCCCCCCCTTTTTGTATCTCCCAAGTGGGGAGAAATGAAAGAAAAATTTTTTTTGCGTCTTGTAGAGGATAAAAAATCATTTTGAAAACATAAAAAAATTTGGCCCCCCTCCACCTCTAGACCCCCTTTTTTTTATACAAAAACCGAAATTTTGCCTAATTTTGACCTTTTTTTTCGGGTGGAGCATTGCGGCGAGCGAAGCGAGCCGTGCTGTGACCCCCTGACCCCCCCTTCTTCCCCTCCTCTAGGGGGGCTCCCGAGCGAAGCCATATTGATTCAAATTTATTGTAGGGCTGTATAGAGAATGTCAAATGATTTTGAATGCAAAAAAAATTTAGCCCCCCTTCCCCCCCTAAAAAACTCCCCCCCTTTTTGTATCTCCCAAGTGGGGAGACTTGAAAGAAAAATTTTTTTTGGGTCTTGTAGAGGATAAAAAATCATTTTGAAAACATAAAAAAATTTGACCCCCTGCCCCTCTAGACCCCCCTTTTTATAAAAAAACCGAAATTTGGCCTAATTTTGACCTTTTTTTTTCTCGCAATGCGACGACGGGGAACAGCACGGCGAGCGAAGCGAGCCGTGCTGTGACCCCCCGGTCCCCCTTCTTCCCCCCTCTAGGGGGGCTCCCGAGCGAAGCCATATTGATTCAAATTTTTTAAAAGACTGTATAGAAAAGTCAAATAATTTTGAATGCAAAAAAAATTTTGCCCCCCTTGCCCCCAAAATAGCCCCCCTTTTTAGGTTGCTCCCGGATGCCGTCGTCGTAGGGGGGTTTAGATTGCGGGAACGTATAGAGGGTATATTCTTGTATGGGGAAATAAAAATTACCTACCCTTCCCCCCAGTCCCACCCAGTCCCCTTGAACCCCTCTCCCACCAAAACATCTGATATGGGTATCGTTTTCGACTAACTCAAACTCGTAGATTACGAAAAAGATGTCCATTTCAAAATCCAAGATGGCTGACATTTTTTAATCGCAAATCTTCCTCTTGGATATCGATTTCGACAAAATCTTAAACGTAGGTTACGACAAGGGGCTCTAAATTAAAAAAGAAACAGTCTACACAACCGCCGCGAGCTGCTTGCAGCTCGCGCACTCCTAAAAAACTAGTATACTATATATAGCTGGATTACCACTCACTGACTGACTCACTGATTGACATAATTGTTCTCCTTGATGGTGGATGGGGAGGTATGTTTTTTTTTGCGGAATCGTATAGGGGTGGTTTATGGGACCTAGGGAAAATTCCGACTTTTTGAGATTTCCCCCCCCTTCCCCCCCGCCCCCAGGGGGGCTCGCAAGGGGAGCCATATTGAATAATAATTTTTGTGGGGCTGTATAGAGGACGTCAAATAGTTTCGAATGCAAAAAAAATTTAGCCCCCCTTGCCCCCAAAATAGCCCCCCTTTTTAGGTTGCTCCCGGATGCCGTCGTCGTAGGGGGGTTTCGATTGCGGGATCGTATAGAGAGTTTCTTCTCAAATGAGGGAAAAAAAATTTAGCCCCCCTTCCCCCCCAGAAAAACTCCCCCCCTTTTTGTATCTCCCAAGTGGGGGGACTTGAAAGAAATTTTTTTTTTGCGTCTTGTAGAGGATAAAAAACCATTTTGAAAACATAAAAAAATGTGGCCCCCCTCCCCCTCTAGACCCCCCTTTTTAATAAAAAACCGAAATTTGGCCTAATTTTGACCTTTTTTTTGCGGGTGGAGCATTGCGGCGAGCGAAGCGAGCCGCAATGCGACGACGGGGAACAGCATGGCGAGCGAAGCGAGCCGTGCTGTGACCCCCTGACCCCCCCTTCTTGCCCCACTCTAGGGGGGCTCCCGAGCGAATCCATATCTATTAACATTTTTTTTAGGGCTGTCTAGAGGATGTCATGTGATTTTAAGTGAAATAAAACTTTTGCCCCCCTTGCCCCCAAACTAGCACCCTTTTTAGGTTGCTCCCAGATGCCGTCGTCGTAGGGGGGTTTAGATTGCGGGAACGTATAGAGGGTATATTCTTGTATGGGGAAAAAAAATTACCTACCCTTCCCCCCAGTCCCCTTGAACCCCTCTCCCACCAAAACATCTGATATGGGTATCGTTTCCGACTAACTCAAACTCGTAGATTACGAAAAAGATGTCCATTTCAAAATCCAAGATGGCTGACATATTTTAATCGCAAATCTTCCTTTTGGATATCGATTTCAACAAATTCTTAAACGTAGGTTACGACAAGGGGCTCTAAATTAAAAAACAAACAGTCTACACAACCGCCGCGAGCTGCTTGCAGCTCGCGCACTCCTAAAAAACTAGTTATACTATATATAGCTGGATTACCACTCACTGACTGACTCACTGATTGACATAATTGTTCTCCTTGATGGTGGATGGGGAGGTATGTTTTTTTTTGCGGAATCGTGTAGGGGTGGTTTATGGGACCTGGGGAAAATTCCGACTTTTTGAGATTTCCCCCCCCTTCCCCCCCGCCCCCAGGGGGGCTCGCAAGGGGAGCCATATTGAATGATAATTTTTGTGGGGCTGTATAGAGGATGTCAAATAGTTTCGAATGCAAAAAAAATTTAGCCCCCCTTGCCCCCAAAATAGCCCCCCCTTTTTAGGTTGCTCCCGGATGCCGTCGTCGTAGGGGGGTTTCGATTGCGGGAACGTATAGAGGGTTTCTTCTCGAATGAAGGAAAAAAAAAATTAGCCCCCCTTCCCCCCAAAAAAAACTCCCCCCCTTTTTGTATCTCCCAAGTGGGGGGACTTGAAAGAAATTTTTTTTTTGCGTCATGTAGAGGATAAAAAATCATTTTGAAAACATAAAAAAAATTGGCCCCCCTCCCCCTCTAGCCCCCCCTTTTGATAAAAAAACCGAAATTTGGCCTAATTTTGACCTTTTTTTTCGGGTGGAGCATTGCGGCGAGCGAAGCGAGCCGCAATGCGACGATGGGGAACAGCGCGGCGAGCGAAGCGAGCCGTGCTGTGACCCCCCGACCCCCCCTTCTTCCCCCCCTCTAGGGGGGCTCCCGAACGAAGCCATATTGAATAAAAATGTTTGTGGGGCTGTATAGAGAATATTAAAAAGTTTTGAATGCAAAATAAAATTAGCCCCCTTTGCCCCCAAAATAGCCCCCCTTTTTAGGTTGCTCCCGGATGCCGTCGTCGTAGGGGGGTTTCGATTGCGGGATCGTATAGAGGGTTTTTTCTCTAATGAAGGAAAAAAAAATTTAGCCCCCCTTCCCCCCCAAAAAAACTCCCCCCCTTTTTGTATCTCCCAAGTGGGGGGACTTGAAAGAATTTTTTTTTTTGCGTCATGTAGAGGATAAAAAATCATTTTGAAAACATAAAAAAATTTGGCCACCCTCCCCCTCTAGACCCCCCTTTTTAATAAAAAACCGAAATTTGGCCTAATTTTGACCTTTTTTTCGGGTGGAGCATTGCGGCGAGCGAAGCGAGCCGCAATGCGACGATGGGGAACAGCACGGCGAGCGAAGCGAGCCGTGCTGTGACCCCCCGACCCCCCCTTCTTCCCCCCCTCTAGGGGGGCTCCCGAACGAAGCCATATTGATTCAAATTTTTTGTAGGGCTGTATAGAGGATGTCAAATAGTTTCGAATACAAAAAAAATTTAGCCCCCCTTGCCCCCAAAATAGCCCCCCCTTTTTAGGTTGCTCGCGGATGCCGTCGTCGTAGGGGGGTTTCGATTGCGGGAACGTATAGAGGGTTTCTTCTCAAATGACGGAAAAAAAAATTTTGTCCCCCATTTCCCCCCAAAAAAACTCCCCCCCTTTTTGTATCTCCCAAGTGGGGAGAGTTGAAAGAAAATTTTTTTTTGCGTCATGTAGAGGATAAAAAATCATTTTGAAAACATAAAAAAATTTGGCCCCCCTCCCCCTCTAGACCCCCCTTTTTATAAAAAAACCGAAATTTGGCCTAATTTTGACCTTTTTTTTTCGGGTGGAGCATTGCGGCGAGCGAAGCGAGCCGCAATGCGACGACGGGGAACAGTACGGCGAGCGAAGCGAGCCGTGCTGTGACCCCCCCTTCTTCCCCCCCTCTAGGGGGGCTCCCGAGCGAAGCCATATTGATTTACTTATTTTGTGGGGCTGTATAGAGCATGTCAGGTGATTTTGAATGAAATATAAATTTTGCCCCCCTTGCCCCCAAAATAGCCCCCCCTTTTTAGGTTGCTCCCAGATGCCGTCGTCGTAGGGGGGTTTCGATTGCGGGAACGTATAGAGGGTTTTTTCTCTAATGAAGGAAAAAAAATTTAGCCCTCCTTCCCCCCCAAAAAAACTCCCCCCCTTTTTGTATCTCCCAAGTGGGGAGACATGAAAGATATTTTTTTTTTTGCTTCATTTAGAGGACAAAGAAACATTTTGAAAACATCAAAAAATTCGGCCCCCCTCTCCCTCTAGACCCCCCTTTTTATAAAAAAACCAAAATTTGGCCTAATTTTGACCTTTTTTTTCGGGTGGAGCATTGCGGCGAGCGAAGCGAGCCGCAATGCCACGACGGGGAACAGCACGGCGAGCGAAGCAAGCCCCGAGCGAATCCATATCTATTAAAAAAAATTGTAGAGCTGTATAGAGGATGTCAGGTGATTTTAAGTGAAATAAAAATTTTGCCCCTCTTGCCCCCAAACTAGCCCCCCTTTTTAGGTTGCTCCAAGATGCCGTCGTCGTAGGGGGGCTTAGATTGCGGGAACGTATAGAGAGTATATTCTTGTATGTGGAAAAAAAAATTACCTACCCTTCCCCCAGTCCCACCCAGTCCCCTTGAACCCCTCTCCCACCAAAACATCTGATATGGGTATCGTTTTCGACTAACTAAAACTCGTAGATTACGAAAAAGATGTCCATTTCTAAATCCAAGATGGCTGACATTTTTTAATCGCAAATCTTCCTTTTGGATATCGATTTCTACAAAATCTTAAACGTAGGTTACGAAAAGGGGAACTAAATAAATAAAACAACAGTCTACACAACCGCCGCGAGCTGCTTGCAGCTCGCGCACTCCTAAAAAACTAGTTTATAATATAAGTTTGATGTGATGTGATTTAATTTGAACTGAACTACGCAAATTACAAAGGAATCGTGGAAAGATATTTGACGAATGGAATAGGCACCCGTCTAAGGGTCAAATGTTGGACACATAAATCGGACAAAGATATTGAATGAGTGGTAAACTACTCTAAGTTACGCTGTGCCATTCGTTTTTCTTTTGTTTTAGCCGTGTGACCTTATTTCCTGCTATGTGATGCTATGTCTTTATTCTATTGTTTCACTCTTGTGGAACAATATCGATTTCGCCATTTATTCACTTCTCGGAACACTCACAAACTTTTCCTTAAGAAGTTGAAAGTGTTCAGGCTTAATTTAATAAGCTTGCGGCCAGTTGCGGCGCCGATTATTAATCTCACGAGGATTTGAAAAATATACATACTTATTTTGAATAAAACCTTGTTCTTTGTTTGTTTATGAGCATGTTCCTTTTGAGAGCACTTTTCTCCGTTTGTCAAATGAGAGATCCCGGCATAAAAACCGCCGGAACGTCAGAATCGAAGATTAATCTTCTTTAAGACGCTTTCGTCATTCATTAACGAAAATGACCTGTTTTCAAATGTTTTTCTCTTAATTTCGTCGACAGCTTTGATGTCTCTAATTGAAGTAACTTCTTTTTAGGTAATGTACTAGGCCTACGTATTTTCTAGCTTCGTTTCTGTTGGCTAGTATCAAATTAGTACTCTATTATACTTGATTTTTTGTAATGTTTATACGATCAATATTTAAAGATATAAGTCATAACAACAAATAATTATCTCCAAATCCATAATTTTTCATCACAATCTGTTCAGTATTATCTGCGTTGAACAACAAACATTCATACAAAACCATTGTCTCTTTAACATTAGTATAGTCTTAATCTACAGCTTTAAAACAATACAAAAAGCCTGATTGGTAAAATCTCTCAAAGGAATAAAACCATTGTTTTTCTAGTAGACGGTGTTTTTCGCTGCTAAATGCCACTAAAGCGAAATGGAGCAGTCGGAGTTTTTGTACCTTTGTTTACGTGTTTGATTGAAATGTACAATTTTCCGCCATGTAAATTCGTAAACTCTCTCTGGTACCAAATAAGGGCTTCTACAAACGGGGCGCTGGAATGCTAATGCTGTAAGAGTAATCAAGGGGTAGGTATGGTAAAATTTACGTAAATTACCATCAGTGTTGAAGCTTGGTCTTAAAATTAGGTTAATTTTAAGACCTTTAATGTACAACTTGATTGCGAATAAAAATCTTGTAAATCTGACAGGTTAAATCGGAAGGACATGTTTTTTTAAATAAAACGCTTTTAATACTTTGCTTATAGTGTATATACGGGCTTGTATTTGACATGTTTTAGATAACATGGCTTTAGTACGCCGGTGCTAAAAATACCCTCGTATCGGACAACAGCTAAGTCAAGTGTAGGATGCCCAGATCCACTTTGGGTCGTTGAGACACCGGAGTAAGTTGATCCGCGTGCAATCACAATGGAACGATAAACACAGTTCACATTTCTTCTAATGGAACCTTGTAAAGTAAATGTCCGAATTCTTTTGTTTCATTTCGAAATTGTTCCATCCCATTCTGATGTGCAATTACGCAATCCTATAGGTAATTGTCATTTCAAAGCCATTTCATAGCCTTCTTAATTTTATGGATAGAACGTGCAAAGGGTATAAACGTGTTTTCAATGGTCGATAGAGGATGCTTAGAGATTATAACCTTAGAACAGCTCATAACGTTACGAACTGCCGCCGTTGCTAAACAGTGTGTAGCTGCCCTTAGCTAGCAGGCTGAATGGTGGTGCATCCCCAGGGACCGCAGGAAAGCTAATTCACTTGTGTTTGAACAAATGTAGAACTTTGTATAGAGCTGTAACTTATAACACGCGGTCTCTGAGATAGTGCTCACTTTACGGGAAAAATATGGTCACGTATAACTTTAAGGCTGAGGGGTTTATATTTATTACTTATATTTACTACTATGTTTATGGGCTTTGTCTGAATTAGAAAAAAAGTAACTCTATAAATAAACACTAAGGAAGAACTGTGTAATGCCTACACAGCTCTACAACAGGGTCATTTTTTTATAGCCAATAGACTTTTGTTTGACCTAACTGACTAAAGAGTCACGTTTTATTTCCTTGTAATTGATTGTAATAATTGTTTGACGATTAAGATCTAGAAATAAAGTAAGAACCTTAAAGGTTCTTACTTTATTTCTAGATCTTAATGTTATAGCAAAATTGTAAGTCAACAGTATTTACAATACCTGAGATACAGGGGGTGAATAATGTCCCGTATCAATCTGATGATCATCATAATATCAGCCCATACACGTCCACTGTAGGACATAGGCCTACCCTACCCCATACGACGCCACAAATAGCGGTCCTGAGCCGCCGCCTCCATCCATCAACTCCCTGCGACCGCTACGTTGCTATTATGTACGTAGCCCGTCTCTCCGAAGCTAGCTAAAGTTTTCTAGTGTGGATAGAAACAAAAATGTGACATAAGTTTGTTAAGAATGAGAATGCATCATGGCCTCATAAATGAATAGCCAATTTTCTTCATTCGATGTCTTTCGTCACAGTGCAGCAAAATTCACATAAAGCTTGGTTCCTAATAGCCCGCCCGGTCACAATATCTGTGCATGTCGCGCCGCCAAACATTGTGTATGGCGCGAGTTGCACAGAAATTGTGACCGGGAAGTAAATTTTATAATTTTCTTCACAGTGCAGACCCAAACTACCGCTCAGCAGTGATCAACACAAACGTGATTGTCCGCCACACGGGAGAGGTGACATGGTTGAGCCACGGGATTTACGTCTCTGTGTGCGATATCAATGTCGAGCAGTTTCCCTTCGACATACAGATGTGCACCATGAAGTGGTCTTCTTGGACGTATGATGGTTTTCAGGTAGGTTATTGTTGCATGAAAAATACGAATTTGCACCTCATATGAACGCAATAGGGTAATGTTCAGATTGACGCCCCAAGACAGACATTTAACCGACTGCCAAAAAACGCATCTTATAGGCCAAATAAGTTGCCTGAAAATGAAGCTAAATATTTAAGGAATTTTAGTTCGGGCAGTATCTGAGGCGATTTTCCCTACTTGACCCTACCTATAAGATAATGGTTTCTAGGGACTTATTATTTATTCGTAGTTTCTAGGTAAGGTAGCATTATTTCTATATCTTGCGCAAAACTTACACATGATGTCACACATTTTCTTGTATGACTTACTAAGAACCAGATAATATAAAACATTACTAGCTAAGCGGAAAGAATTAGATAGTATTGTACATATTCTGTTAAACATTGAAGAATATCGACTGCGAGTGACTATCGAACTCTACTCTATATCAAACAGCTATGGTATAGCTGCTATGAAGTAGATGTGTTGCCAACATTATATTTCACAGCTAAATTCAGCCTCGCTTCAGGCAGTGTCTGCGTGTGACATGAACGTACTATTCAACCAGTTGATTTGTGTTTGTCACCCACCGAAACTTATTTTTGAACATTCTCATACAATTAATTCGAATTTCGCATATAACGTTTATGAACATAATATGTATGTACATACATACATATGTATTCCTTTCCCTGGTACCAAATTGATTTCCAGAATCTTTTTTTCTACTCCCTGTTAATTTGTCTGGGACAAATCTTGTTATCCTCAACCGATTTAACTGTTTGGCATACTTATCTGAGTTCGGTGACAATGCTTTGTCATGGTACCATAGAGCTGATGATGGAGACCGAAGGTGGCCATAGGAATTCCTAAACGACAAGACTTAACCACGTCGAGTTTGGGTTCGTTGGATTTGTCTTCCCAAGCACTTTGGTCCTAGATGATATAAAAGAAGGTTTGAAAAAGTTTTTTAAAAGATTAGATTAGACAATTATTTTACAGTCATCAATCATAATGAACATGAAAACTAAAAATTGCCGCCAATATTTGAATAATATCATGCTAGTTAGAAGAAAACTAAAAGGTGTTGAATTTTTTTTAAGATAATTATTGGGTAAATGGGTCATTCATGAATCAACTTTAAGGGTAGTTACTACAGAATTAAATTTACTTTTTAAATTTTCGTCTACGGTTTTGAAATAACTAACCACGCGTGACGCGCGCTTATTATGGACAGTATTTCCTACAACTTGGTGGTCGTGTGAATGAAGCTTGGTTTTCGAAATTAGAACAACATAACATAATTCGAACAACAAAGTTTCGTTTGAAAAGTTCATAATTGATTACTGAATTTGAAAGAGAAATAACAGTCAATATGTAAACCAGGGATGAGATTAATCTATTGAATCGAAAACGAAATGGCTTGTACGAATTAAAATGGAGTAGGTACTCGAAAAGTACTTGGATAAGTAAATAAATGTACATATATTCACTTAACAGTAACAGCCCGGAGTCAGGAAGTTGGCGGTGTTACACCCCCGTGCCTCGGAAAGCAAAGTTAAGATGTTGGTCCTGTGCCTGACCTCTCTCCGGTCGTGTCGGTCTGTCGTCCAATCGGATTATGAGAGTGAGGGAATGGAGAGTTTACGCAAACACTTGTGCACGATAATGAGTTTGCGCACACACATGTACATTTAAATATGTCTAGCGCACCTGGCTAATCTCCGTTGTGACTGGCCACCGTGGTCGAAGATTCGGCTAGGAAAACATCATCAAATAAAACTGCGGCCAAAAATATCTTGCGCTTTTCGCCATTGTAATAATCTATTTCTTTGAAAACTGGGTTTAGATTTTAACGAAAATTCACTGGGAGGTCATTGGGCGAACTTCCAAATACAATAATACCATTACTTGCAGATGGCAGAAATATGGAAAAGTTTGTGCTTTTAAAACAATGAGCACACGAAAGCCTTGGTCTTATAACGAGACAGCAAAAAACGTACTGCGAAAACAAACCCTTTATCCAACGACAGAAGTAAAATATTCTCTTTAAATGAAGCCGGAATTTAAAAAAAATACGAAATGAATTCTGCCGGAGTAAAAAGTTAAATGGAAACAAAGGTAGGTTTCCGCGGCACTAGGTTTTAACAAGAAAGCCCGACTTGAGTTACGTTCTTGCTACGTTTTTTCAGTGATATCAGTTATTTTTAGTACCTTAAATGCTAGCCCTGGACGTTATAAGATTTACAGCAGCCTCAAACGCCTTACAAATGATTTGGTATTTTGTCCCAATAAAACTTATAATAAATGACTTATGTTAAATGTCGTAGAACGTGATGTACGATGAACTTATAATTTTTTATTTGCGAAGTGAGGTTACGTTTTTCGTCCTTAACCTAAGTATGTAATTTTGTGGACGCTATCAAAGATGTAAATCGTTAGATATGCCCTGACACCAAAAACTGTGGCATTGTCTTTGAATGTGTGCGTTAACAAAATGCCGACGCACGCACACTAATGAATACTAGTTAAAAATAATGTTTTTGCCAGTAAACCTAACCACGGGCCTAACTGTTATTATAACCATATTGTGTGCAATCACATTGCACACACTTTCGTGAAAAAATAAATGTCATCTAAGCCCTGAAATCGAAAATGTCTCAATGTGTGCGTCAAAATCCGACGCACGCACACTACCAAATGAAAAGTTAAAAATAGTGTTTTTGTTAATAAACCGAATTATTATTTATCCCATTTATTGTGCAATCATATTGCACACATTTTTGTGAAGAAATAAAGGTCATGCCCTGAAATCGAAAAGTGAAAAAAGAGTGCAGTCTGTAGACGTGTAAGTGTGTAGACGTACGCGCCGCGCCGGCACCGCACCGCCGCGCCGCTGTTTTCTCACGCCGCCGCCGCCGTTTCTATCAGTCGCGTCGGTGCGACAACCAGACCGGAGAATCTGTTCAAAACTCTCCAATAAACATATCATTTATCCCTCCAGTTCTTAAGAATGTAGTCTCCTTCAAGGTTTTCTGTGATTGCGGTTGCTAGAAGAAGTAGAAATCTTCAGCGCACCACTGCTATGTTTCTTAGAGAGTTTTGATAAAACAGATTATCTATACAGTCTGGTCGCTGGTCGGCGCGCTGACTGATCGACTACACATGGGGCAGAGACGGCGCGGCAGCTGCAGTAGCTCCGGAACAGTAAATTTATTGTCAACTATGAGGGTGACATGATCACTCTGATCAAACCCTCTTTAATGAACAAAGATATTAATAAAAAAAACTCGAGACAGACTATTGAAACTAAAACAGTCACGACGTTACGGTTAGGGGCTAACTACTAGTTAATTTTAAATACCTACATAAGAGACAAAAAATCAAACCACGGCGGCGCCGCTATGCTGACCGCGGAGGTCGGCGTGCCGCCGCCGCCGGCAAATTTAAGGTCGGATCGCACGTCTAAGTCTGTGTACCACAGATCAGCTGGTAGTTTTGCTTTGTTTATAGTCCGGTCGCAACTCTACAGCAGCGGAAGGAAAAATAATAGTTATTTAATTATATCGCAATCCTAAGAGTGAAATGTTCCGCCTTTGGATTTATTTGTATTTTAAGAATTTCTTGTTGCATTTGCGAAATGCACGCGATGGCATTTTGAGACACTTTTCAACAAAAAATGCCAAAGTTAAACAGGTCCAGCTAGCACCGTGTTTAGATGTACACTGATTCCAAATGAGTGAGCTATCTCATTTCGCGTGGCACACAAAACGGCGCAGTCTCACTACGGTAAGGGTCTATCTTAACGATTTACATCTTTGGACGCTATGTGCAACAAAACCTCAAAGCAACAAAACCAAAATCGATCTTTGTGTGCCACGCGAAATGAGATAGCTCACTCATTTTGAGCAGTTTGTAAATGAGGTATCAAAAAAAGCTCGGAGAGTGTACCTTGCTATTTTTCTCATCATTATTCGAAAGAAGAGAAAAAGCGGGAATTGAGTCGGGTTTGTATATTATAATTTTCTATTGATTACTCGTTATTGCTTGGGTAGGATGACTGGCTAGGGTGGATTTTTAAGACGTGGCAGTAAGAGGAGGTCCCTTGCTGCCTCTTTTTTTTTTCAAGTTTTTTGCGTATTCAGAATTTTTTAGTACGCCAACCTCAGTTGGTCCGATAAAAGTATTTGATCAGTATAATAAACATGATCGTTAGGTATCAAAAAAATATTTCATGTAAAATTACCACTTTTTTATAAATCTGTGATGGGTATGAAAATTGCGCTAAAAATTATAGATAGTCTCGTAAACCCATTTTCCTGCAGCTACACCGGTTAACCCTTACTGCCCCGTCTGAAAAATCCATCCTGTATTTTTTTTATGATTTAATAGGTGGGTGCAGACATACTAGCCTTAATTCACCTTTGACTTTGTGCCTTTCATTTGATAATTATTTAATTGCTAGATACAATTACAGTCTAATTTGTGTTTCTCTATAAAATTCTATTGATATCAATAAATAGCATAAAAAGATATGAATAATTAATTTTTAAAACTAATAAGTAGTTTCAAGTAAAATACCTATTTGTTTCGAAAGGGAAGCCGAATGAATAAACTTTCATTGCTAGCGCACGAAAGCTTTCAGAATCATTAGGAAAATAAATGGTTAATTTCTTGTTTTTACCTAAAACAAAACAAAAGACGTCTGTGAAGACTGACAAAATATGGACGTCGACGGACCATAACCTTTTCGGGTTGTCCTCCACATACATATGTCACACTTATCTTCATTATATCCATTATGTCTGAAATAAAATAAGCCGAAATAACCTACCCCAAACATCAAAATCTAGCTCACATCCAACCCAAAAAATATCCATAATAACTCAAGGTAATTTAGTCAGCTCAAGTCAAGCCCGCTCTTTTTGCACCAAGATTTATTTTACTAAAGTCTCAAGAATTCTTAATAAAATGGTGTTTATCGTCAAAAATAACGAGGAATGTCATTGTAAGTAATTTGTGAGCTGGCAGCGAAGTCTTTGTGTATACAATCGGCCTGGCTTTGCTCATGTTACTGCTACTACTACTGTTGACTTTACGAAAAGAACTTGTGAAAACCAGGAATCTCGGGCTTTATTCGACGATACGAGGTCCATTTCACTTCCGTGCTTCCAATTTTGTTTTCGCTTTACTTCCAAGGCATAGTAAGTTGGCAGTAAGTAATGCCATCCAAAAGCTTTTACGTGTTTCGTTCGTGCGTTTTTCATACGATACGAACATTGGCAAAAAATCCTGCCGTATTTAATGGTATTTAACCACAGCCTTACATGGACTTATAATCCAGACTTTGTACAGTATAGATTTCCCTTTTATAAAGTATAATCCAAATTTTTTTTGAGTTTATATACCTTCGAATGTACCGTTTTATGTTTTTCCATTCTCGGTGTACCTACTGTACAATATAGAAGTAAGTATTTTGCTGTACTTCTTTTAGAGTATTTACCGTAAAAACCAATGGTACTTGGCGTCATTTAATGCTATGAATTGAGCATTTGCAAGAACTCTCGATGTACATATGTAGCATGTATTTCAGTACATTCACAGATTCTGCACGATTTTCGCCCGATAAGTTAAAATACCTACAGGACAGAATTTAAGCTTTATTGGTAGGTACACATTTTTTCTTTTAATCTGGACAAAAGTGGTGTCTAATTAATAGATTTCTTTGAGATTTTATAAGATTGTGCAAAGAATTTTCTTTCTTTATCTATATAAGACACTTTTTCTTTATCTCATAATAAGCTAAGGAATGTTACCTACAATTTATCTGGAATACCTAAGCTCATCGCATTTTATAGGACACTAGTTTTTGCTTGCAGCTTTGGTCATGTAGACTTAAATAACCTGTTTGTATTGAGTTAATGGAATGTGAGCTTATTTCGTTCGGTAAAACAAAATGTGCGTGGGTACAATATTGATCTAACTATACAAAAATGCCTTGTTACGTTATGTAACAATCAATTTCCAAGCAATTTTCTGGTTCGAACATGCCTATGCAAACTACAAAAGTCCGTTCGACTTCAAAATTGAATTTTATAACTGCGGGGAACAAAGTAAAACTCTACGGACCAAAGTTAAATTTCAAAAGAACGGTATAAGTAATCTTATTAATCTTATCCCTATTGATGAAAGGGAAGTAGAAACTTTCACTTATTTTTCATACCCTTCAATTTGCTTGATGAAATTGAACTTGAAGCAGGTTTTTATTTTTGTCACCTACATTACATATGATTGGAAAAGAAATAAGTAAAAATAAGACAGAAATAGACCTACCTAGATCATTGTAATTATGCCTGCCCCCCTAGCACGGGGATTGTTGTCTAGCGTAGAATAGAAAAAAATTACGTCACTTTGTCATAGAATGCGTAAATTATTTGAAGTTAATTCCTTCAACTTCAGTAATGTACGCAATGTATGACGATGAGATGTTATTATTGTCTATTCTACCCTAGAGAGCAATCCCCGTGCTAGGGGGGCTGGTTTCTACAGAAACTTTGAAGAATATGAGTAAAAATATTAAAAGCATTTTGGAATATTAGTAGCATGGACAAAATTAAAAATGCAGAAAAAAAACAGCGTGACGGTCACGCAGTTTTGTTTATATTTATTTATTGCATACATGTCCAATATAAGATCTTACAATATTTGGTGGTATCAACATGAGCCCTGTAAGGGCGTTGCAACATTCAGAGTTCTTAAATATAAAAAAATGTTCACAATAATCATTTAGTCTTCTTATAATACATAATAATAGTAGTATTCCTATTTACAGGTTTTGTCACTAATAAATTCGGTCACTGCAGCACATGTAGAAATAACATAGTCTTAAAAATATTGTCCAGCTTTTCATTTTTTATATCTGCAGGCAATTTGTTATAAATAGTAACTAGCCTAGAATCTGGACTCTTACTTACTATTGAAGGGTACTATAGGTGGGGACTGGTTCTTAATTTTGGCCGAAGCAGTATTGGCGAATTAACATTACCTAATCTGTAGGTCCCTCTCACCTTTGATTGTAAGCAGATAACGTTGTCTTTTGTTTGTCTATCCACCAAAAAATTTGGAACAAAGTGAATTTTTACGTCATTACGGAAACCTATTATTTGGCCTGTAATCCGATTTGCATGGACTTCAACATTTTGTATCGAAAGCCTCCGGGATTTTAACCTGCTGATCTGGGCACGGAGGGAAAGTCTCGCCCTAAGCGGATTCCAAGCTCACAACAAAATATTTCCTTTAAAATATTATATCTTCTGAAATAAGTATATTTATGGATGATTTTGCTGTTCAGAGATTATCTGCGGAGCTTTATACTATTTAGGAAGACTTTAACATTTCAAAACATGTATTTTATAGGTACCTAAGTATGTATGTGGCTATTATATAGATAAATAAAAATATCTTAATAATAACTTTGGTTTATTTTATGTATTTATTCAATGATATTTATATGTAATTATAGAATTTTATATAAGCAATATAGGTTGTATAGTATTTTATGTATTGTACTATAATATGTACGAGTATATTATATTAGGTAAGTACCTAGGTTAAAACTAAATCTTTTGTCCTGTACTCATGCACATAAACCCACCTTTATAACTTTATTTCTCTCTCCCAATAAGGTTTGCTGGAAGAGAACTCTTTTTAAGGTTAAGCTCGCCTTTGCCATTTATTTTATTTAAAAAAAAAAAATGTAATATATTTTTATTGCATAGAGTGACTACTCTAACGATGCCCATTTACAGCTGATCTATTTTAATTATATTCATATTTGTAAAAAATCCTAAGTTCTTTAATTGTTTTACAGTTTGTCTGTATGGCTTTATTATGTACTGTTGTAAATTAACGTATCCAAGTGTGCCCAGAGCGATCTTTTTTTAATTCTTAATTCTTTATTGCACAATAAAATATACTACAAGAAAAAAAATTAAAATATATATATAGGTTCAAAAAATATAATTAATATAATTGATGCTGTAAGATGGCATCGATCTATATTGCTATTGCTACGTCGGTAATTTTTTTTAAGTTAACGAACACTGATTTCAAAAACATCTAAGTTCTATTATATTGGGATCAGTTCCCGGAATTAATAACTTGATACTTCATAATCATCATATCAGCCCATACACGTCCACTATTGGACATAGGCCTCCCCCATACAACGCCACAAATAGCGGTCCTGAGCCGCCTCCATCCATCGACTTCCTTACCAGGTATAAAATATTTATTCAACAAAAGCATATTCCATTGAAACCCACTAAGAGGTAGCAACCAAAGAAATTCTCAACTTGTTCTTCCAGGTAATATTTGACTTTTAAATTGAGGTTCGCGCTTTAAAATTGCTTTCCCTACGGCCATGCCACGATTCTCGGGAATCCTGAATCTAGAGCTGGTCTAGAGTCTAGTTTGAATAAATTCATGATATTGAGCTGTTTTGTAGACACAATGAAGGTATAGCCAATAGCCATCAGTATGGCAGTTGAGTGGATAATTTTACACTGAACAAGTTCAAAGCGAGTACTAATTAATTATTCACAGCGCTAAACTGTACCGTAACGTATGCTTTGATAAGTTGCTATGTTTTATAGATTTCGAACTCTATGGTACCTACCATAGAGTTCGAAATCTATAAGACATGGCAGTTTAAAAGCACTTGACCGTGCCTGGATGTTAGTAGTCAAAATCTTTTCAATTTCTTATTTCTTCATTAAAACGTTAATTAACAATAGTCTAGTACAATTAATAGTGTTTTAATCCAAGAATGTACAAACATACATAGTTTTAGAAGCTAGGGCGGGCGCTCATAAAAATTTATGTAGGTATTTTTACACTTCGTGTTCCAAAAAAGAATGACTAAATAAAAATAATAAACAATGACTAAATAAAAAAATAAAAATACAAATTTTATGCAAGCTTTAGAAGAGTATTTGCATGTAATAACATAACTATTTTTGTATACAATTCCATTATTTAGCCAAAAAATCCAAACAAGATCCCACGTTCGATGAATGCTGAGTTGCATTTACTAGTATTTCATCATCAGCCCGTATGCGTCCACTGCTGAACAATTTACTAGCATACTAGGTACTTATTGTACGAACCGTACAATGTTCGTAGAAAGTATACATACGTATGTATTAAGATTTTCAGTTAAAAAATTAATTGAAATATTATGGTATTCAAATGCTACGTATGTATGTACATATATACACATAAATATGTACATAATTACGTAATTTTTGCCTTAACATTGGTCTTGAACAGATCGAACACCGAACTGCGATCCCAAACCGTCTTGCCCAACATGGGGATTATGGCAGTACCCCTTAATGTTATCAGCCAAGGCCCTTATCAGAGGAGCTCTATGTCCAGCTGTGAACTGGTAAAGGATGTTGAAATGTGATGTGATTACTCTTCAAAAGAACTTAGATAATCCTGGGTTACCAGTTACCACGCAAATTATGTGCAATCGACGACCTCTGTGGCGAGGGGGGCGAAGATGTGCCTGGGACGCAGGAGGTTGCGGGTTCGATTTCCGCCTTGAGACAAATATTTGTACGATCTGCAGATTTGTTCCGGGTGTTCTGGATGTTTTCTATGTGTAATAAAAAATATCTATGTAATGTATTTTATTAAGTATATCAGTTATCTAGTACCCATAACATCTCATAATAGATGATATGCTGCACTATATTTTTTTATCTAATGGATTTTTTTCTGTCTAGCTGGACCTAAAGAAACAGTTCGACGAAGGAGACACAACCAACTACCAAACGAACGGAGAGTTCGACCTGGTCAGCTTCGACGCTACCAGGCACGACCAGTATTACTCCTGCTGCGTGGAGCCCTACCCTGATATCACGTACTATATCAAACTGCGAAGGCGGCCGATGTTCTATGTATTCAACCTTATTTTGCCATGCTTGCTGATCAATGGGATAGGTGAGTATTTTTATGATCTGTTTCATTAACAAACTAGCAATATGCCCCGGCTTCGCATGGGTTGCACTGCAGTTTATTAATACTTTATAAGGGGAATAATTCCGTATTACATTATTTTCATATGAAAGATTGCAGTAACCTACATATGTATATGACTACCGATGTGCCGCGGCGGGCGAAGGTCTGTCTGCGACGTGGGAGGTTGGGGGTTCGATTCCCGCCTTGGGACAAATGTTTGTACGATCTGCCAATATTTGTCATGGGTACTTTAGTATTTTTTTATTTAATAATAAAAAATATCTATGTAAAATATTGTTTTTCATGGAGCCCCCTTAATAATGAGAGCGCAATATTTATGTAACTTTCATTTTGTTTTCATTCAAACTATATAGGGGTTTCCTTGGCATTAAAATGCAAAGATGGATATTAATCCGCGATGCATTGCCACCTTAAAAGAAGTCGTGAAAAACTTCGTTTGAGAAGCGTAATGGTTACCGACCGGGTTATTACTTTATTTACTATCTCTTTCAACAAATAGCAAACCAATACGAACCATTACCGAGTTTGGGGTGTTAAACTAACACTTTCATGATCCAAGACGCACATCGTCATCGACTTCATAGCTTATTAGGTCCATGTGCAACTCCTAGTGCGCGGGCGGCGGTGGCGGCGCGCCCCTCCCCGTGTCGGACGGCCGTAAGCTGGGCGGTAAATGTGTTAAATAAAATAAATATAAATTTAATAAATTATACTGCACATTTCACACAGCATCATAGTCATCAAAATAATAATAATAAGCCCGCAGGGCAGCTTCTGCCCAGCTGTTGGTGAGTAGAGACACCACGGGTACCGAGTGCTCCCGGGGAAGTTCCTGGTTCTCGTCTCCGCTTGCGGATTGGTATCCCAAAAGAACCAGATCTTGCTTGTCTTCATTGGCCGAACTGAGTGGAGTCGCGAGAGATGCATCTTAGGATGTAGACTCGGGGGTGGAAGTGTCTAATGGCGTAATAACGAGGAAACCCGCCCACGTGTCTTCATGATGGTGAAATCGCGGCCGCACCCTCTCGACACCCCTTTGTCGTTTGCACCGATGTTGGTCCTATCCGGCATTTACGTCAAAATTTTCGTCCAAGCAATTCAGCATTCGGCAAGCCACCGACAGACAGTATTGGGAGTATGTTTATGGCATACGGCCGTAGTCTCCCCATAGCCCGATTACCCAGTCCAACGATTCGTCACAATAACATGTTTTTTTTGTGGCTTTCATTTTCCTTTGCTATAGTCTCTATACCTAGCGGATATCATCTTTGGGTGTATCATATTGTGCAACCAAGAATGATCCTCGCTATATGTAACTATCGCCTTTAGATTAATTCTCATAAACGGCCTCTGGGCTGTTCGCTTGGTACTGTAGCGTGAGTCTGGCCGGAATTTGGTAACGAGACGTGATCGTGACGTCTCCTTTTTCCATACAATTTGGTACAGCGCCTCTATCGTTCGTACGTGGAACTACGCTTTCTGTATTACGTACTAGTGACCCGCCATACTAAATTATACATATTTATTAACCTACTTCTTGAATCAATCTGTTATTTAAAAAAACTTCATCAAAATCCGTTGCGTAGTTTTAAAGATCTAAGCATACATAGGGACAGACAGACAGCGAGAAACGATTTAGTTTTATACTATGTAGTGATATCAGTCATCTAGTACCCATAACACAAGCTCTGCTTAGTTTGGGACGAGATGATGTTGTGTGGATTGTCCAGTCATTTTCATGTCCCGCTTTACCGAAGATTCCGGTTGAATGAATATAAAAATAAAACATATAGACAAAATGCACCCGTAGCTTCCCTAGATTGTTTCCAAGATAATCTCTCGTATCCCATTTTGCTACAATTTACCCAGTTCTTAAAAATAAAATCTACTAAAATGTTCCTGTGATCTATTCTATCGAGCGAACCGTGAATAATCCTGTAACAGTCTCCATGATGAAGACATTTTGAACATTATCTTTATTAAGTTTCAGGCTGGTACTTTTATGTAGGTTTGCTGTTTCTTTCGCGGAAGTTTGGAAACCTTAACCGGCTTAGTACGACTTTGTGGTGTTTTAGTAATCGTGGAATTAATAACAAAGAAAATTACAATCAAATAATAGAAAAAATCAGAACTAGTATTTACAACTGAAACAATTGACACTAGCTGACGCTAACTGCAGACTGTTGCAAACAATCTACAAACGCGCTATTGATCTGATTGATCTGAGTATTTGGCGCAGCGCATTAGCATTAGCGGTGCAATACAGCCAGCAGCGTCTTTGGGACGCTTCCGGCTGGTATTGGTATGAACCAGTTGAGCTACCTGTAGATTGAATTAGTTGATGGTTCAAAACTTTTAGGGAGATCTTTGTCCAGCAGAGGGCTACAGGTTAATTAAAAATACCTACGACTCAATTAAATTACATTCACATCGCACGTCTCTTAGCTTTATTCATCAACTCTGACTCGCAGTTAAAACTTTTTTATACTACATCTGCTCGGAAAGTGCCTTATTTCTTTTCCAATAATGAGTTAGACAAAACAGTACGTAATTCCAGGCGTACTAAAATAGATTTTACTTTAGCGGTGAATATCATGACAGCGAAAATAGATAGACCCATAGTTTTTGGGGGATTTGTAGACTAAATCATGAAGTTTACAATTCACTCAATACATAATACACACTCAATGACAGTTTTAAAGTTCGGATCAAAAATAAACATCGTTTTTTTCCTGCAAATTTCTTATCTACTAGGCTTATGTTCGATATTTAATGTTATTTGAGACTTCTTTGAATAAAATGCACCGTTTACTTAAAAAGAAACGAAGAAACAACAAAATTATATAGTTTTAATTTTAAATCGCATTGTTTGTTAAGTTAAGATACCTAACATATATTTCCCTTTCTTCAGATTTTTTATCGATCAATATACTCGTACATAGATATGTCGCGTATGCTCACATCTCGTTTGATCAAGGTTAGAAAATACACATTGTTTAAAATTTTGTGTCTTGGAGTATAAATAATGTATTTTTATACCAGCTCTTCTGGTGTTCTACGTGCCTTCTGAATCCGGTGAGAAGGTGACCCTGGGAATCAGCGCTCTTCTATCCATGACCGTGTTTCTGATGACCATTCGAGACACCCTACCACCTACAGAGAAAACTCCATTGATAAGTAAGTAGCATTGTAGATCATTTTAGGGTTTCGTACGTCTCTACGAAAAACGTTCGAGTCCAAACACGCGTGATTTTTGGTATTCTGAGACACAAATATGTGTACGAACAAAAATGACGACTCATCATATTTGCGGCACAGGCACAAACATGATTTTTGTATGAAGCGACTCATTTTATACGATTCTGAACTGAAAAAATTACGCTCGTTTAGCCTCAGTTTAGGTTCACTATGCGTCAGTCTGTCACAGTCAATATTTTTTATCAGGGATCGACCTCCGTTTGACCAAAATTTTACCTGATGGTAAATAACGATGATGTGATCGACAATGTATCATTATTGATACATTGTAGACCACATCGGACCTTATGGTCTAGATGTCATTTATATACTCAAGTCATAAAGTGACCCAGGTTGGCGGCCGAAAAAACAGAAGCCAAAATCAATAGGGATCAAAATTAATGGGTAAAGTTTAGTGATTTAGGTAAGTCAAGTAACAAAAACCTTATCGTGAGACTTTCAAATGCTTTCAGGGTAAAATGCTGATAAGCTAAGATTCTTCCATAAAATCGGCGTTTTGTTCGAAAAGCGATCGATGTATGTCGAACGACGCGACGACGGGGCGCAACGGGCGAAGGTCCGCCTGCGATGCAGTAGGTTGCTTGGGTTTGATTCCCACCTTGGGACAAATGTTTGTACGATCCGCAAACATTTGTTCTGGGTATTTCTATCTATAATAAAAAATTCCTATCTATGTAATGTATTGTATTATGTACATATATCAGTCATCTGGTACCCATAACACGAGCTCTGCTTAGCTAAGGGCTAAATGATGCTGTGTGGATTTATTTTCGGTAGTTTATTGTTTTTGAGAATATATGTTAAAGTGATTTTGCTTTGACAAGTTTATCCGACATTTTTAAACGACTCGTCTAAAATAAGGAAAGCACAAGTAAAAGTATTTGATATTTAAAAACATTTGATTTAAATTCTTTAAACTGTTTTGCACTTTGAAGAAAATCCAATACAATTTATTTCGAAAAATGCGCGAGCATTTAATTTAAAACATTTGATTTGTCTGTCCTAGATTCTTAAGCAATGGGACCCAGAAGATATATCCATGTCTAGAACAAATGAGACAACTATTAAAAAAGATAATGTAAGAGCTAAGCTCGGCAATAAAATATTTTACTTTTAACTGGCGCTGATAAAGTCGCTTGATAGTGATTTAAAGAATCTAGTTCTCTTAATTATGGAATGACGTTGTTTGTCAAAGATTTAGGTTTTAAAATAAATATATTGTTGGTGCCCAGACTAGGTTAATCTGTATATCTGGGACCTCCTACCTTGGGGTCGTTACATAACCATAATAAGCTAATTTTAAACATATATCATCTTTAGAAATACGATAGTGTGAAGGTAAACATAAAAAAAAATATAAATATTGTTGGCCCATCCACACAGCATCACCTAGCCTCAAGCAAATCAGACTTTGTGTTATGGCTAGTAAATTACTGATATTATACGTAATACAATACACACATAGATATTTTTTATTATACATAGCAAATACCCAGAATACCTAGAACAAATATGTGGTGTACATGTACATATGTGATGATGACCCTGTGGGATGACCGCTATTCGTGGCGTCGCGTCGTTTGGCCGCCACGAATAGTGGTTATCCCACTGGAGGCCTATGTTCAGCAGTGGACGTATACGGGCTGATGATCAATGTGACGAGACCCATCACACCTTGGTATACAGGACATCAGTCTTATAACTGGCTGGGCACCAGGAGACACCAGAGTAGGTGTGTGGTGTGCATGTGTGTTCTATAAAGACACAAAGTAATCCTGAAGACACCGGTTTCTTAAGAATTCCGGCAACAGGAGTTACCAAGATGTGTGATACATATTTTGATTTGATAAACATTAAAATGTGGCTAAATGGCACACTTGTATATGGTACATTATAAAATAATACTCTATTTGATACTGTGAAGAGTAAATTCATTGTGAAAACAAATATTGTTTGGTCAAAGCTTCCCATTTATTTCATTCGTTATCTTATTTGTACACCGTGACGAGTTTTTGTTATTTTCAATTTTATTTCTACATGACTTTATTTTTTCGCATTAGCATTGCCATACAGAGGGGCAATGCAGCCAGCGCAGCGTCCTAAGGAAGCTTCCGACGATATTGATATGGACCAGTTGAGCTACCTGTAGTTTGTTTGCAACAGTCTGCAGTTAGCTTATTTGTTTTTATTATTTGATTGTAATCATTGTTAATAAATGAAAATTTGTTTGCCTATTATTTTTGGGGTTTTGCCGGAAGAACGCAGATCAACATTTTCTACTATAAAATGCCGTGGCGATTGCGTCGTTAGAATCGACCCCCTCCAACTCACCTGAGTGGGCGGGAGTGGTAGTTTCCATTTAATAGCACCACTATCTAGGAATGCTATTCAGAAAAGGGACTGAGAAAATTATTTGTAAGTATTGTAAAACAAGGTCAAACATTTTAAAATTTTCAAGAATGCTCAATAACTCGAAATCCGTGACACTGTTACTGACTGAATACAAATTGTCATTTTTCGAACAGTCGCGATGCCCCCGAACCGTGGGTAAAGGATTATCCACTCATTACTCCACACCCTGTATTGTGGCAGGCGCCAAACGTAGTGATTACTGAAAAACCATCTTTGTTATTGTGTTTACACTTGAAACAATTGAGGCAACTGCAGACTGATAAACAATCTACAGGTAGCTGATCCATAATATCAATGCCAGCGGGAAGGGTCCCCAAGACGCTTGCTGCATTGCCCTGCTGCTGCATGGCAATGCTGATGCGCTGCGCCAGATGCTTACCAACTCTCGGGTCACGCGTCACTTCGACGAGACTCTCAGATATTTTTTTACAAAACCGGGAGAGTTAACTTTCCAAATGACATAAATGTATATTTTCCTACATTGTATGTAACACAAGTAATTATTGAAAGAAACTAATTAAAAGAGACTTCTTAATAAGAAAAGGTCTTTGCAATTTCTCTTCAGTATTTTTTATTCGTAATTTCTCATGTTGACCTTTTGTTTTCATTATTGCTCCAAAGGCCGGCTCATTCTTTAAGCCTTGTGCCAAAACTGGGACAAGCACAGTTCTTTGTCCCGTTTCATTTTTAAATACGTACGAAGCCTCTTGACACATTTTTATACGCTGAGACTGAATAGGATAAAAGCCCACCCGATGAAAAGTTACCATTATTAACCTTTCATTACCTCGGAACTTACAGGCCAAGTTATGAACAAGGAACGTTCATAATTTGACCTGAGCCTTTAGTCTGTCGGCTAGAGGCATGCATAAGTTAACACTATCATTGCCCATGATGCAAATATCAGTCTTTAGATCCTCCAGGCTGCGGTGCGCCCCTTTAGTACGTCGCACCGCACCGAAGAAACTGCGATATACTATACATACATATGCGATATACATACTACAGCCGGTTTGGTATACTCAATAACTAATCAATAATCAAATCTTTTGTCGAATAGTTCTTTCTCTTGCCGAATTGACGTTGGCAAGAGATTTGATGTAAGCGGGTAAACTACGAGCCTAGTTTTTGTTGGAAGAACACCAACGTTTCATCTCATAGCGAGCGATTTCATCAGAGTGAGTGCGGTTCGAGTAGCGCGCGTTCCGCGTCTTTGCGGGCACAAACTAACATCGTAATTCGTCAAAATAACAAAGTTTTTATAGTAAAAATGAGATTTGATCATTGATAAGTTAACTTTAGACATGATTAGCGTACAAACAACCGGCTGTAAGCTGGTCCACCATTCCTTTCCCAGAAACAGCAAGCCCAAAATAAACACAACTTTCTCAGAAAGGCCCTCCTTCTCAAAGATCAGGCTCTACAACAGATCTACCAACACATTTACATATAAGTAAAGTATGGGACCATAGAGTCAAAACTCGCTACTGTCTAGATCTGCTATAACCATAACATTACCTAATCTGTGCTATTAACTCCTATAATACAAAAGAGGTTTCATTACAGGTTTATACTACGGCGTTAGTACGTGTTTGGTGTCCTTTTCTGCTTCGCTATCCGTCGTCACACTCAACATATCATACAGGCAAGTTTATTTGGTGTCTAATAACCAGGGCCATTATGACGTTGGGTCGAGAAATGCGACAGGAAAATCTCTACCCAACTTTATTAGATTGTTTTATCCATTGTTATATCGTTGCTGATATTTTCGAATTATCTTTTAAAGTAGGTCTGTGTCCGTTAGCTAGTTTTCAGTAGATAGATAAAAAAAATTGTTACTGTACAGACACACATACAACATACAGACGAACATTTTTTCAAAAGTAAGTACTTAGAAATAAGTGTAAGTAAGTTTGTGTGTGCTGCAGCACGACAAAAACAGCCAAAACCAGGGTGTGAGTTGATTAGACGTTAGTAACTAGATGTGATAGTGACGTCTAATTTTTCCATACTACCATACAATTTAACGTGGAATCATACAATTTAACGTGCAACCATACAATTTAACGTGCAACCATACAATTTAACGTGCAACCATACAATTTAACGTGCAACCATACAATTTAACGTGGAACCATACAATTTAATTAGACATAACATTTCCGTACATTTTAACGTGGAACTACGCCAATCACTACATACATAGTATAAAACAAAGTCGCTTCCCGCTATCGGTCCCTATGTATGCTTAGATCTTTAAAACTACGCAACGGATTTTGATGCGGTTTTTTTAAAATAGATAGTGATTCAAGAAGACGGTTTTTTATTCTTATCAGCGTTGCAGCCATGCGAAGCCGGGACGGGTCGCTAGTCCCATTTAAAAATTAGACGTCACGATCAGGTCTCGTTACGAACGTCAAATTTGCGTCAAATAGACTCATGTGACCGTGATGAAACCAAGCATTCATAAATTCCTTGTAAATTCCTTACTCATATTTCATGTCAAAAGTCAGTATACCATAAAACTACTCAGATAGGTACATCTTTAGTCTGTACCTAGGTATAGTTATCTAGAAAAAGAAACAAGTCTTGAGTTCTCTAAATTAAATCCGGTAAAAACTTTCCAACCGTAAAATCAGTTTTCTTGTTACCAAAGTGCAATGGCTCGTAAGCCACGTACGAACGTACCGTATACGGCTACGCGTAATCCCGTAACTCTACGCGGCGTAGCATATTCCGTAACGGCTTTACGTAGGCTGCACATAGCTACATTTTCTATTAGAGTTGAGGGTCTTTGTATGGGGCATATTAAAAAGCTTACCCACGGAAGAGTGTTTTTGAAACTGCATGCTATTAGGGCATGTTGGTTATATTCTAAATGAAGCAGAAATAACTGTTTTACAAATTTTGTTCTAATAATTCTCTAACTACTGCAGGTAATTCGTGCAGAGTCAATAAAGTCACATTTCATTCTCATCACTATAATCCGGTCAAAGTAGATTGAGGAAGTGAAAAAAACCCTTGAATGGTCAAAATATTACTCAATTATGTTTAGTATATAATGCAGGTAGGTATGTCTTTTCTACTTACTGAATATCAGAGGCAATATATCCGGCACTAATTAAACAGTTTTCCTTATTAATAAACTGTGCATTAAAATAATTAATTATGTTTGCATGCATATTCGGATGAATTTAATTTCAATACATTTGTTTGCAGAAATCATTGTTCATGTTTCAAATAAGTTTCATGGTGATATGATCAAAATCAGTTTATAGATTTCGGTATCATGCAATTATTATAATGCAATCCTTGTTTTATTAACCAACTTCGAAAAAGAAGGAGGGGCTGTATGTATGTTCGTTGATTTATCCGTCAATTAAAGATCGATTATGAAAATTATTTCGATATTATGTATACGTATAGTATAGAGAATGATCCCGAGGTGTTCTCATAAAATTTTAATTCCGAGGGTTTAGTATTTATCCCGCAAAACTTAAAAACAGAGTAAGTAAAGGGATTCGCAGCCAGTTGAGTCAGTTTTTAATTTTTTCAAAACAGTCTAATTATTATGCAATCGGCAGCTGCGAAAATACCTATTTAAGTTCAATAACACTATCCTAAGTTTTAAATTTAGTTTGACACGTAACTTTTGAAAATATTGGCAGTGCCAAGATTTCAATTTGACTAAATAGTTACACAAAATTGTTTTAACAAATTTTTGTACAACATTCTGACAAGTACGATGTAATAAATATTTGCGTGTACATTTATTTGAAAAGTTACGAATAGATGATCAAATTGAAAACTCCCCGTATTCATATTTATATTAGTGATTAAATATTTTAGATTCTCAGCATTTTAATTTAAATTTCCCTGCAAACTAACATCTCAAGTCGTTTCAATAAGATTAGAACTAATTTGCGGGCTATTTTACAGTGGGCTGGGTATTCCGGTTTCCCTCAAGTTATCTGCCTAGGTAATTGAATGGCATCATTCCATTTAAATTCGTCAGGTAAATGTTGCAGACGTTTTAATAGGGGTGTTTCGAGTGAAATATTACAGGTTATGAAATAACTTTATTAGATTAAAGTTTCTTATACCTGCGTACTACGTTAGAAAGAAAATAGATTTATAAGATTTATTTGGCCACATAACAAATAACATAACACGACACATTACATATAAAGAAAACCAGTTTGTAGCAATAAATAGATTAAATACCTATTGTAACAATCTTAAGGTGAATTGCTGCGCCCTTACAGGGTACATGTACTTACCTTTAAGCTAACTACCACCTAAGCTAAAACTATGTAAATATATATGTATGCAATAATTAAATAAAGGAAAGTACAGGAAACATAATACGACAAACGATCTTACATACTCGTATCTCATGTTGTCCCGCTAAATTTGGATTCGATCAGCAAGACAATTTATTAATATTGACTCTTAGTTCATCTATTTTAATTATTTCAATGATATCGTATTTAATTTTCATTATTTTTAAACATTCCACTATATTAATGTTTCACCATAACAATGGCTCATCGCCTCAGAATGACACATTCGACAAAATCTGTTTTGAGAAAAATCACTTTTGGTTTTTGCACATAGTACCTAAGTATTTACGTAAGTAGTATTTATTCCGCAAAACTTATGAAGCAGAGAGAAAAAACTAAGGGATTCGAAGACGATTTTTAGTTTTTTCAAAACGATCTTCTTGTTGATGTCAAGCAAAAAATACATAGAGGGCCTCTATGTATTTTTTGCTTGACAAGAAATATATCGCATTTTACCGACAAGGCAATATGTTTGTAGTAATGCCGTCCTTTTTTAAAATAAATAATTTCATTTCATTTCTATTTAAGTATTTCCATGGTCAACAATGGTAAGCCATGGTAAGCCATGGTAAACTGCACCTTATTATCTATAGCTAAAATATTGTAATTAGATCGTTTTGAAAAAACTAAAAATCGTCTTCGAATTCCTTAGTTTTTTCTCTCTGCTTTATAAGTTTTGCGGAATAAATACTAATCTTACAATTAAAAATTCTGATTGAAATTTTTTATTGACGATGATTCCAAGGACCGCCTTGGAATCATCGTCAAGCAAAATAATCATCCAAATCTGTATCATTAATTTATTTTCTCCTTAGGTATTGCATATACACATGATGTCGTTATTTTCTTAATTAAAATACGACTTTTGCACAACTTTATTGTTACAACAGGACAAAGAACACTGTCCATAAATTACGGAGAAATCGACGGACATACATTAAAACAAACATACATACAGCCGACCATAGAAACTCCTCCTTTTTTCGAAGTCAGTTAAAAATCGTTTTCGTCTTATTTTTGCACACCTCTACGGACCTTCTGAGCAATTATTTCCAGAAGCTCACAGTAAATTGCACCTTATATCTATAGGTAGTAAAATGTGTTGTTGCTCGTAGAGGAGTGAGAGGGCAGCCGGTGCCCGCCCTTCTGCGTGAGCTGATTCTGCAGCGGCTCGCCAGGATGCTCTTCATCAACTTCGACACTGAACCAATTAAGGTAAGAAAATAGATTAATTTTGTTTAGTTAAATTTAAAACCGGGTACTGACCAGTGTTACGGGGTGTAATGTACCATTCGCAGCGAGCAAGAAACGTTGCGCCTGAGCTCTTTCTTTCCCTATTTTTTGTATATATTTTTTCCACCGTAAGTAGACAGCGTACACTTGATATCGTTAATTCTAGTTATACCTATTATAACATTCACACACAAACTTTTGATATAGAAAATACCATATGGGATTCTACAAAGAACGATTGATGAGATTGTACCTATATTGACTGCACGAACGCACGCTGTGTTACACGTTACATTACGGCCTGTAACACCTGTCAGTACCCGACTAGAGATATCTCCAAATATTTTTCTTTTTATTATTTCTATCGATAAGAAAGGGCCGGCATCATTTTTAGGTCAAATTAACTTTATATTTGTGTCATTTTGTGTCATATGTATTACTACCAGTATATTACTTCTGTATGTCTTCCCTCTACAGCAAGATTATATTTATCGTGTTTAGACGAGTCATAGCCTCATCATTTAATTAAGGTACCTAACTATTATTTTGTACGTTTTTATTTGTATGATGTATGACAATAAACTTTCTGTATTACGTAGGTATTCTGTGTCCAGCGTGTGGATTATGGCATAGAGGGTACTCTAATGGTACTGGTACAAATAGTACTGGTGGTAATACTATGAACCTTTTGACGACCGATGTGGCGCGGTGGGCGAAGGTCCGCTTGCGACGCAGGAGGTTGCGGGTTCGATTCCCGCCTCGGGACAAATATTTGTACGATCTGCAGATATTTGTACAGAGTGTTCTGGTCGTTTTCTATGTATAATAAAAAATATCTATATATGCAATATTTATTGTGTTATGTATATCAGTTATCTAGTACACATAACACAAGCTCTGCTTAGCTTGGGGCTAGATAATGTTGTGTGAATTGTCCAGCATTATTTATTTTATTATTTTATGTTGTCTGATATATTTATTTTTAATTTATTTAGTGACGAATAAGGTGTTTATCAGGGGAGGCCTAGGTCCAGTAATGGACTCGTAAATGCTCTTGATAATGATTCTGTGTCTCGAGTGCGTGTAATGTTCAGGCTATGTTTTATCTTGGTACTACGTGAGTGAAGCCACGTGCACAGGCTTGTATTTAATATATTAAAAGAATAAATGATATCCAAAAAATTTACGGGACTATTCACATTTTGTTTATTATGATCTCCTTAACGTTCATACCAATTTTCAGCTTTGCGAATAAAAAAAAAATAATGTATGTAAGCCTACCCCTAATTTTCGGCCTAAATTATCCGGACTATAGATAATAAATAATAATAAAAAAGTTTATTTTTTTAACTTAATCCATACAAATCTTTAAATTGCTTTGGAAATCCCCTTTTAAGTATAGATAATAATAATTTATTAAAATAGCCTTTTGTATTACCAACTCCTTAAAAATGTATTATTTACATCACAAAGTATTTATGGGATAATGTTTGATGCTTATAAGTTGTTAGTAAGCACTTTATGTGATCTGATAATATATATGTACATTATGTATGACGGCTCAGGACCGCTATTGGTGGCGTCGTCGTATGGGGGAGGCCTATGTCCAGCAGTGGACGCGTATGGGCTGTTATGATGATGATGATATATGTATGTACATTTGTTATGCGAGTTGGATCCCTTCTTGAGTAAAGGATATGGTAAAGGCCTCCTTCATCTTCTTCCACGACTGTTTGTCGTTGGTCTGGCTCATCCAGTTTTTCCCTGCGGTTTGGATTATCTCATCAGCCCACCGTCTATACGGTCTGCCAACATTTGTTTTTCCAGCAGGTTCCTACCATCGTGTAGTCTGTATGGTCCATCTTATATCGGTGAGTAGATGAGAGAGTATATGTCGAGAGAGTATTTAAAATTCAAAAAAAAAAAGTCTCAGAGTAATAAACCGGTCTTGGTATCTTTATAGTTGCAAGCCTCTCTTCAAAAACTGTAGGATCCTTCCTTTCGCCTGAATGTATATTAGAGAAATTTGTCTATTTGTAAAATCACATCCAATGTACTTTAAAATGTGTAGCGATGTGAAAACTCGTCAAAAAAGGGTTAAATTTAAGACTTTGCTCTACAAACACCAGGGCCATAAAGATATATATAAAAATGTTTATAACCTGTGCATCACTATTTACAATAAATTAGAATGGAAGATGGAAAAACTGGAAAAACTTAAGTAGATGGCTTCTTGATAAAGGTTTTTATACTGTGAACGAATATTTAGAAATTTGAATTTTATATAAATGACTAATACTTACTTCTAATAATAAGACTCGCATAATATTTGCACGCCTGCGTGTAGGCTGAATACAATCACTAAAATAGTTTTAAGATCTGACATCGTCATCATCATCATCAGCCCATACACGTCCACTGCTGGACATAGGCCTGCCCCGTACGACGCCACAAATAGTGGTCCTGAGCCGCCTCCATCCATCGACTCCCTGCGACCGCTACGATGTCGTCGGTCCATCGAGTGGATGGTCTCCCATGTAGGAGGGGATTTGCCATAATCACCACGCTTGGCAGGCGGATTGGTGATCGTAGTGTTGGTGTTTAAAAATACTCAGAAGGAAGCTGCTGCCCTTCCTCTGGTAGGTTCCCTTAGTCGGCTTTTACGACATCCACGGGTTGAGTTGAAGGGGTCGATATTCGTACGCCGCAACCACACGGCTGAAGAGATCTGACATACTGTATATTAATTTTATATTCTTGCAAATAAACGATTGATTATGATTATGAGGCGGGAGATGTGCCCAGCCGTAAGTTAATGGACAATGTTACCCACTAGGTACAATGTTAGTAAATACTCGCCGTATTCTCTCACACGTCACTTCTCACGGGCTCTGTCTGAAAACAAGCTTAGTATTGGGCAAATGCTCTAATACTGCAACATGCTGAAGCATGGACTTATTTTACCCATAATAATTGACTAACATATTTTTTTTCTTTTAGTTCACGTTCTTTATATATGTTTAACTAGTGAATGAGATGTTTGTATGATTTTTGGGTACATCAATTATCTCTCTCTCTCACTCCCAGCCCATTTCCCGGACTATAGATAAATTAGGACAATTCATTCCTTTCACCAAAGTACGAGCACAAATGTCAGTGCCTAATAAATCCTAAGGCCAGAAGGTTCAAGTCATAGATATAAATAGTAAGGATGGGAGTTATTGGATATTTTGGCTACCGGTTATTAGTTAGGTATTTTGTTTAAATACGGCTAGTACCAACTGGTACCCAATAACGTTACAATAAATAATAGATTCAGGCGTTACTTTGCGGAAATCCATTGCACAATATTAGAATGAACTTATCGTATTATACGTTCTTCATTCTAATATTAAACGTTACAATGCTCTATACCTGACCTGATTTCTACCCAATATATTTCTAACCGATTTGGTTAGAAATACCAAATACTTGTTGCAGCTTCATAACTTTACGGGTGAACGGTCCGCTAGTACCTATGCGTAGATGATAGTTAGGTAAGTATAGATATTGAAGCGTTGGGTAGTTATGGCTCACGGTCGGTTAGGCGCCATGCTCTCTTTGCACAGTTATTCCCTAGCGGTATGCGGATTTTACAATAACGTTAGATATTTTGGGACCATGCTAACAGGTACTGAGTTAGTTATTGAATACCGGACTCATCTCTAATAAATAGATAGGGCATACTGGATCTCGACGAGATTGGATCCCAAGCGGGTCATATTACTATTGAGTAAAAATACCGATGTGAAATTCAGGGAATCTTTGCAACGTACTGTAGTGGCACGCAACGATGCGAAGGTTCCCTGAATTTCAAAGAGGGGTCCAGAAGGGGTTATCATAAATGTTTGAAAACTTGCAATAGACTGCCGGATATTAGATATGTCACAGCGGCGGCGGCAGCGGTAAGGTGGGTCTGAAAAGTACGTGACATATTCACTGCTTGTATTCATAGAGAAGTTTGATTGCTGTACTTTATTGCTAAGATATTGACATATTTGACATTTATTTGGCCTACCCTTGACGATCTCTGTGGTGCGACGGGCGAAGGTCCGCCTGCGACGCGTTGCGGGTACGATTCCCGCCTCGGGACAAATGTTTGTACGATCTGTAGATATTTGTTCTGGATGTTTCTATGTATAATAAAAAAAAACTGTAGTGTATGGTATTAAGTACCTATAACAGTTATCTAGTACCCATAAAACCAATTCTGCTTAGCTTGAGGCTAGATAATGCTGTGTGAATTGTCCAACATTAATTTTATTTATAAAATGTATACATATATAGCTATTCTGTGTAGGAAAAAGAGGCAGATTTCTTCTGAAAGTGTGAATTTTAATGAAGGTTTGTAGCTATTAAGTTACAATTATAATTTCATAAAATAAACACGGGTTTGAGATAATTGGGAAGCTCCTTTGTTCAGCGAGAAACAAATGGTCTATGATAGTAATGGCAATTGCGGTCAACCAAGCTTCTACAATAGTTGGAACGAGCTTTGTCTTTCAATAATAATTTTCAACAATTTTAGATATCATCAATCAATCATCATCATCGTACGTCCACTGTTGAATATACTCGTAGGTCTTACCCCCAAACATAAACATTTATATTTATAATTATTTTCCGGCAACGTAAGATTATTATTGATGTTAAAAACTAATTCTTAGGCATAAAGGCACATTTTTTTTTTCATAATAAAATGAAAAAAAAAATAGTAACAATTCCTCGCGCTCGGAGAGGCAACATCACTAGCTGGACTAGCAAGCGCGAGAATCTCGGAGTCGCGGGCTGGACTCTGTCGGTGTTGCTTGGCAATCTCAATGTCAAGGTCGAGTATTGCGGTGTGCTGAAGATGTCTCGTGGAGAAACGAGTTGACAACTAACTTGATAAATACTATCAAAGTAGGTTATAGCGGGATTGTTACTAAATATTTTTTCATCCTAATATTAGGTACACGTCTATGAAAATCTGTTCACCATACAGGGTCATAAGTACATAACGACTCCGAATCCTTACACGTACCTATGTAGGAACATCAGAACCAATTACTTGAAATCGATTTGATCATACTCCGGATTTTCCCCATAGCAAGTCATCCTGTGCCCCTTACAGCCGCTGTCACGTAATGACCTCGAGATTTCACACGTTTTTACGAGATCCTACATGCTCACATATTTTTGACGTATTAGGGACCATCTAGCTAGGGTGCCATTTGTCGCAAAAATAGACAGGCTTCTATCAAAAACAATTGGTGAAGAAATATTAATAATTGATATATTTTCTCTTCACAACAGGTCTTATTAGGTCAGTTGATTGTTATAGTTAGGTGTAGTGTAGAAAATACAGATAGGGATGTTTGTGAGAGATGTTTGCGGTGCCAGTGATAGCTTTTCAACCTGTGTTAGTAAACTTGATATTATAAAGAATGTATTGAATCTGTGGTACTTAACGCGTTATTATGAAGAAAGTATTTAATCTGTGGTACTTAACGCGTTATTATGAAGAAAGTATTCAATCTGTGGTACTTAACGCGTTATTATGAAGAAAGTATTTAATTTGAAAAAAATATTAGGTAATCGTATAAAGAAAATTTGCAGTTGATTTGCAGCATATTATAAATAGTATCTGGGGATGACCCAGATATGATGATTTTTTTGAAATTATATTTAACGCGTGAATTAAAAAGACACAAATATTAAAATAAACAATTGGTTTTCTTGGTCTAACCCCAAACCAAATACTCATTGGCTTAGTGTTGCTTAACAACGCCACCTGCTGGAGTAGATTTAGTGTTGTTGTGTCTTTAAAGCAGTTAGTATCTGCCAATAAGTAAAAAAAAAGCTGTCATTCATGATAGATGAAGGCTTGTAGCGTCGAAATTTAGTCTATGAGAGAGCCCTATCGATAAAGTTGACTATTGAAAACACGTATAAAACTACATTTTCTAAAAATAAATCGATTTTATCGCCCCCAAAACCCCCTGTCTACAAAATTTCATCAAAATCGTTGGAGCCGTTTCCGAGATTCAGATTATATATATATATACAAGAATTGCTCGTTTAAAGGTAAAAGATATGTTTGAGTTTGACAGATTGGTTTATAACCCAACGTATGTACATATGTATAATATAAAGACCTAGCCTTGTATTGTAAGAAATAGATGTCTTGTCATTACTTGACCCTCTAAATGTAAATACTAGTTAAATTTAATTTGTTTATATTATTTGATTGTTATTTTCTTTGTCATTAAAGATAATTTGTCTTGTCTAAATATACATACAGAGAAAACGAGGCTGCTCTTTCCAATTATAAGTGTAGACTTTGAATACTTTTATAACACAGCAGAATATTGGCTTGCTGAAATAGTTTTCTACCAATAAACGGCAATGACAAAATATATTGCTGACAATACCTGGTGTGACGCTTGAGGCAACAAATCTTGCTTGGAATTTAACGTAGAGCACTGTGTAAATATTGTCAGGGGACTCAACCTGAAATAAAATATCGCACTGAAAAGATAAACTGTACCTATGTATTTTCTAAGACGAAGTAAGGCGCAATATATTCAGATTGTATGAAAATTGGAGCTAAATTATTCTAGGTACGAAATATGAAAGAAATCCCATACCTTATTTATATTATACTTAAAGTGAAACTGAAAAACGTAGACCACATTATATTTTATGAAGACTTTTACTGTGACTCGTATGCAAATCAAATGTTAATTTGTGTTGCGTTTTATGAAACATCTGGACTTTGCTAAAATATTTCAAGCGTGCAGTTAACCTTTGAGTTTTAATGAACTGAGCTCACCTCAAAGTTTGTACAAAGTTTAAATCAAGCTTGATAATAAAATATAAAAATAAAACATAAAATTATGGAAATTGGACCCGAATTTCGCGATGAAAAAATTTATTTCAACTTTCAGAGTTTGATTGGAAAATCTCATTCATGATTCACCATTAAAAGTTAGTTCGAGAGTTAGCTTCATTTTTGGGCCAAGTGTACAGGCGGATGCAGTTAACAAGCATGGAGCACGGAATTTAAAACTACTTACGTGCAGAGAAGGAAACTAAGTAAAATTGAGGCAATAGCCGCTAAAGCCAAAAATACACCGAGAACAATAAGTGTCCATACGTAGTACTTACTTAACTATAATATTTAAGTGGTAAGCCTAAGATACGTCACGGTTACACCCATAGACATAGGGGTTTTTTACTACCAAATACACCGTAGATTATATTTGTACCAACTACATACAAACGTGCTTTTCCAATCTCAGGGTGAGAACACGGTGGCAGCAGGTGTGCAAGTAAACCCGCGGACTGGCTCCCGATTGAAGACAGAGGCGCGCTGCGACGGGGCGCCCCTCGCGCCCGCCTCGCCTCGCTTCGCTCGCCACAACCACAACCACCTCGGTAAGTCAAGCGAACCCAGACTGGCTACCGTTTGTAGAGGGAGGGGTTCTGCAATGGGGCGCCCCACACTACGTTTCGCTCGCCACAATCACCACCATCGCTGTAAGTCAAGGGAACCCACTGAGTGGATACCGTTTGTAGAGGGAGGCGCTCTGCGATTGGGCGCCCCTAACCGCGCTGCGTTCGCCACAATCACAACCATCTCGGTAAGTAAAGTGAGCTCGCAGACTGATTGTTTATAGACTGAGGCGCGCTGCGACAGGACGCCCCTCGCACCTGCCTGGCCGCGCTTCGCTCGCCATAATCACAACCATCTCGGTAAGCCAAGTGAATCCGCATATTGGCTCCCATTTGATGAGGGAGGACAGCGACGCGGCGCGGCTCTCCTCGTCACGCTCGCCGTAATCACAACAATAACGGTAAGTCACGATAACCCACAGACTGGCTCTCATTCGTGTAAGCAGAAGTACGCTGTAACGACACGACGGAGCGCTCATCGCCGCCTTTCGCTCACCAGTATCCCAACCATTTCCGTAAGTCACCGTACGGTCAAAACAACCACGAAGTGCCATCGGTTATGAAGCTCGGGCAAATATTGTAAGTTTCTTCGTATTGGGTGATTTCCGAAATTCCATGTGCCTGCCTATTCAAAATCTCTTATAAGTACGTTATCCGTGAGTACAAAAACATCTAGTGACGGTGAGAAAAGCCGCAGACAGAAGTTAGTCTATTAATTTGATACTTATTATGATAAGGACGTGGAAACAGAACGCCCAACCCCAAGTTTCGTTTCCACAAGGGCAATTCCCAAAACATCACGATGTAATAACGCTGACTGTTCTCGTGCTGTTAAATATGGTGTTATTTTCATCAATAGCAACTTCCATTGTTTAGCGAGCCCTTACAAATTATATTATGCTTTTAACGTTGATATATTTATTTGTGAGGGAAAATACAATAGTAGCATGACTGACGATGTTAACAATGTTTTGAACGATATTGTGTTTTTTTGCACAGAGTCCATCATAAAATTTTGTTGAGTGATATAATTTAATAGCAGAGGCCTTGTGCAAATATTTTGACACGAAGAATCTCGTGAATTTCAAGTAAGGTTTTCGCGGGTCCGAATTTTTTGTTGCTCGTAAATTTTTGCTCTTTTTATGATGTGAGGCTTAAAATCCAAGTAAAGTGGATGATATTGGAGTGACCTTTGTATTCGCAAATGCCTGTGACTTTAAAAGGGCTTTGACGTCAAATATATCCTTCTAATTATATGTAAATGTCAAAGTTTGTATGGATGTATGGATATTTGTTACTCTTTCACGCAAAAACTACTGAACCGATTAGGCTGAAATTTGATATGGGTATAGTTTGGAACCTGGAATAACATACAGGCTATTTTTTATCCTCATAAAACGCGGGCGAAGGCGCGGCCAGCAGCTAGTATTTTATAATAGTAGCTCTATTTACATACATTGTACATACATACTATTTATTGTTATAAAGTGTTAAAAAATCAATAACGTTTTTTCTTTAGGCTTACAAAATAAGCTCATAAAAGTCAACAGTCACTACATATTATTAAACAAAGTCCTTCGCCGCGTCTGTCTGCCTGTTCGCTATAAACTCAAAAACGAATACTGAACGGATTTTCATGCCACTAACAAATATGATAGGTAGAGTGATTCATGAGGAAGGTTAAGTATATAATTTGTCAAGGTTTTGTGTAAATTGATTGAAATATAACGATAATTATTGGAAGTGTCAGAAAAATTCAAGCCGTTTGTGAGCTTTCATCGAAATCGCTGCCTTATCCTAGAGATATAACAAAACAATGGATAGTGGGATAGTCCTCTTTTATACATAGATCTACAAAAAAGTACGCGATGACCTTTAGGTGCCGCTAGTATCATGTCTGTGGCGATGACATATATCTATCTAATCTTTCTTCTATAGATCTACAAAAAAGTACGCGATGACCTTTAGGCGCAGCTAGTATCATGTATGTGGCGATGACATATATCTAATCTTTCTTCTAAAAATCTACAAAAAAGTACGCGATGACCTTTAGGCGCAGCTTTCATCATGTCTGTGGCGCTGACATATATCTATCTAATCTTTCTTCTATAGATCTACAAAAAAGTACGCGATGACCTTTAGGCACAGCTTGTATCATGTATGTGGCGATGACATATATCTAATCTTTCTTCTAAAGATCTACAAAAAAGTACGCGATGACCTTTAGGCGCCGCTAGTATCATGTCTGTGGCGATGACATATATCTATCTAATCTTTCTTCTATAGATCTACAAAAAAGTACCCGATGACCTTTAGGCGCAGCTAGTATCATGTATGTGGCGATGACATATATCTAATCTTTCTTCTAAAGATCTACAAAAAAGTACGCGATGACCTTTAGGCGCAGCTTGTATCATGTCTGTGGCGATGACATATATCTACCTTTCTTCTATCTTTATTCTAAGCATACAAGTGGAGGGCACGATCTGGGAAATTCACTTCGGGATAAGACTCTCTGAAATAATAGTACTCCATTAGGGTGTTCAACCCTTAAAATTTTAGACGCAGCTTATATAGTAGTAGGTTTCTTGCTGCGCTAATCGCTGTATAGCATAATCGATAACGTGTCTGCATAACATGTCGATGCTCAGGGTTCGAGCCTTATACGCGACTTACTTTATCTATTTTAATTAACTGTTTTAACCCTTTGACCACCGGGGTTGAACACCCTAATGGAGTACTATTATTTCATAGATTCTTGTCCCGAAGTGAATTTCCCAGACCGTCCCTCCCCTTGATTGTCCACGTGGGCGTAGCCGCGAGCTGGTCAGCTAGTTATCAAATAAATAAATGGTTATATTTTTAACTAAATTATTATCAAATAATGCTTAGTCTTTTAAAGTAATGCACGAAAGTTGTCAAATTTTACACGTCACGTGTCATGTAGGAAGTGCTTCTTCCGTCCACGAATACCTAATGTGCTAATAATGCTTGATACAAAAACTTTATTAAGATACGTTTTAGACTGTCTTATGACGACCGATATGGCGCGGCGGCGGGCGAAGATCCGCCTGCGACGCAGGAGGTTACGGGTTTGATTCCCGCCTTGGAATAAATGTTTGTACGATCTGCAAATAATTGTTCCGGGTGTTCTGGGTATTTGCTATGTACAATAAAATGAAAAAATCGATCAATGTGTGTGTATCTATCTATTCTATTATGTACCTATATCAGTCATCTAGTACCCATAACATAAGCTCTGCTTAGCTTGGGGCTAGATGATGCTGTGTGGATTGTGTCCGGCATTATTTATTTATTGTAATTGAACCACCTACGAAGGATACACATTACAAGTTTAGAATATATAATTATGTGTACATAATTATTGCGTGCATTTGTGTTCCCGCAATAGGGATGACGACAGTAACTAAAAATCACAAAAGTTATGTATTTACCGAAATATACCTGAGCCATAGATTACAAAATACGTATAATATTTTATGTTTTGATCGAGATTAATTATTATTTTGATAAAATGGTTTTAGTTTAGTATAAACTAAAACCATTACAACCATTACAAAAAAAGATAAGTCGCGACAAAAAAAGATGTAGTAATTTATAGAATGTTATATTGTTCGCCAACTCAATTTTCACTATTATTGAAGTTAGATGTGGCCGCCTGTAATAGGCATAACGACTGATTTTGAGAAACTACACCGTGACCGTTTTTAGACATCTACTGAATGCAAAATAGATCATCATAAATCAATAAAAAAAAATGGATTTCGAAGGAAAAATATAGATTTTAAAAATGCATTTTCAATTTCGCTGAAAAACGCTACAATACTCGTGGCGGCTGTCTATGACGTCATAGATGCACGAACATCTGATGATACAGAATGATCATAATATTTTCAAGAGAAGCTTTACCAGCTATTCTGTGCCTTTCAATTCAATTCAATTCAATTCATTTAATTCAGCTTCACAACAAGAACAAAACAACAATGTAGGTACAAGTTACAGCCATAGTTTTAAAAAAAAGTACATAAAAATTAAATAAAATAAACATTACAACACAGCGGAAGGGACACATCATGCGTTTACAGACGCATGGTATTGTGTGTGCGCGTCCAGTGCTTCATAAAAGCGCAGTCTGCATCCAGCCTTCCAGCTATAAGTTTCAGATAGCTACTGGTACCGCCCCTCACCCGGCGCATCAGGGATGCTGTTCTGTTGCGGATGATTGCGTAAAAGTCATCAACGCGGGACTCTGCAAACATACCGGACGCGCTACAGAAGCGGGGCAGTCCCAGTAGCACTCTGAAAGCATTATTATACTGGACGCGCAGGGCATTCCAGCATTTCTGCGTGTAGTTAACCCACAGACTGCACGTATAAAAAGATTGGCAGTACGCTCTAAATAAACTTATCTTAACAGCTGTACTGCATCGCGCGAATCTGCGGGCCAACATATTTGCTCTAACCGATAATGCCCTGCGCTCCCTTTCTAAATCTAGGTCATCTGAGAGAGTCTCAGAGACCCAGTGGCCCAGATACTTGAACTCAGCTACCTTCTTCAGTTCAGTGCCTGCCAGCGAAACTGATGGGACTGTGAAATACGTCATTGCTCCAGCTTTAAAAACCATCAGCTCGCTTTTGCTGGCGTTGTATCTGAGCCCATGAGCCTCCGCATAACTCTCCCAGATTTTCAACAGCTTCCGGAGGGCACTGATCGATGGGCTCAGCAGCACCATGTCATCGGCATAACTTATGTTATTAACTGTCATTCCATCAATTGAACAGCCTATACCGGTGCCGCTGAGCTCATGGATCAGACGATCCATGTACAGGTTAAAAATTCGTGGAGAAGTTATTCCGCCCTGTCTCACGCCACATTCCAGCCTGTACTCGGTCGAAAACGATCCTGCCCATTTTACAATATTACGTTGATTGCCATACCAATACTTTAAAAGCATTATTAGCTCAGGCGGCAGCCCTGTATCACCGGACAGCTTCGGCCACAGCCTGTCATACGCCACCAGATCAAAAGCTTTCGATAAATCTAAGAAACAGGCGTAGACAGGCGTGTTTCTACTGGTATAGTACCGGACGGTGTGTTTGAGACTCAGAATTGCCGATTCAGTGGAAAGTCCGGCCCTAAAGCCAAACTGGGCATCGTGTAAGCTCAATTTATGACTGAGATGCTTATCAATCACTAGAGATGAGTCCGGTATTCAATAACTAACTCAGTACCTGTTAGCATGGTCCTAAAATATCTAACGCTATTGTTAAATCCGCATACCGCTAGGGAATAACTGTGCAAAGCGAGCATCGCGCCTAACCGACCGTGAGCCATAACTACCCAACGCTTCAATACCTATACTTACCTAACTATCATCTACGCATAGGTACTAGCGGACCGTTCACCCGTAAAGTTATGTAGCTGCAACAAGTATTTGGTATTTCTAACCAAAACGGTTAGATGGTATTTCTAACCAAATCGGTTAGATGGTATTTCTAACCAAATCGGTTAGATGGTATTTCTAACCAAATCGGTTAGAAATATATTGAGTAGAAATCAGAACAGGTATAGAGTATTGTAACGTTATTGGGTACCAGTTGGTACTAGCGGTATTGAAACAAAATACCCAACTAATAACCGGTAGCCAAAATATCCAATAACTCCCATCCTTATCAATCACACCATCTAGCACCTTAGCTATTATCGTCGCTAGTGATATAGGCCTTTACATTACATAATGCGACGGCATGACGTCACAGTTATGTATTCTCTGATTGGTGTTCAACGTGTCATGGCGGATTGCTGTATTTTGTAGTTTATTTTATCAAAATAATAATTAATCTCGATCAAAACATAAAATATTATACGTATTTTGTATTTTGTTTATATAGGTTTTAGTTTATACTAAACTAAAACCATGACAAAAAAAGATAAGTCGCAAGGTAATAAAGTTATTTATTAAGTAGTGTAAAGAAACTTTTTAATGCAAAACGAATAAGATTACCTACCTCCTATCCAGGATAACTGCTAAATCATGAATAAAAATTAGGGATTTTAAGTGTACGTGACTTCGACTTCACAGTTTAGATTTTGATTTGGGATAATGTTGAGAGACTTTAGAGAGTGATCTTCTAAACGCAACCCAAACTGTGGAATGACAAGAAGCTTCTTACTTTCCGTTCTTTACATACATTATATTTCCCGGTAGAGTAATACAAAGTAATTTTTACCTACTATAAGTCGCGCAGATTGAAGATTGGGACTGAAAATGACCGCTTCTTTCATGCTGTACCGCTTGCATCGTATTGTATGATCTAAGCATGTTAGCATGAAGTCAAAGTCAAAGTTTCTCGATTTCCGAAAATACAATAAATGTACACTTAGAATAGGTCAAATTCTTAAAATTGAACACTGACATGTGTAATACTAAAGTAAAGAAGCGACGAAGAAACCTTTAGCCTGTTGTTGGATTGTTGGAGTAAAATAAAAATGAGAGACGCTTTAATTTTCAATTACCTTCGATGCCAATCCCGATAAGGACTATCAAGACGCGCGATAGAGCGTCAGCAAAGTAAGCAATTTCATATTTCAATAACTTTAATTCTGTAGGGTTACAATATAAGCACTTAGACAAGTCAAATTTTATACCTTAAACAGCTATAAATATGGTAATTATTATCAAATAAGAAATAAGGTGTTATTGATTTTCTCTACTTACATTTTTTGTCCACTAACGGAAGAAGTGAAAAAGAAACCACTAGTAAATTTATGTATCTCTTATGTGTCAAATACCTACATGTTTATTTTGCCTATCTAATTCTTAATATACTGCGATTTAGTGCAATTTTTATCTGAACTTAAGTACTTGAGAATCTGTCTCTTCTAATGGTAAGTTTTAATTCATTCATTTATTTTTGCTTGCTTAACCAATTCATTCTCAGTGTAGGTGAATGGCTAGGTGATAAGTTTAATACGTTTTTACCTGAGATCTAGTGAAAACTAAAACTACAGTCAAATTACTAACTCAAGAGATTTCTTTTAGTTCTTCTCCATCCCATTTTACAAAGTTTCTTCTAACTAGTGAATTCGTAACTAGGTTCCTAGAAGTTTGTTTTTCCGCAAAGCCGTGGCTTAACTATTCCTACGGAGATTAACCCTGCAAACGACAGGTATTTGATATCGACCGTAGATGAGGGCTCCATTTCACAGATCACCAGGCTTCACCATTCAATGCACCCATATGCATGCATCCCATTATCCCAGGTCTCAGTTGTTTTTTAATACCTAAACATCTAAAAACTAGTCTTCTGTATGCCTTTGAGCGGATTTCGTAATATATTGACGTAATATCCGATGACCTCTGTAGCGCGGCGGGTGAAGGTCCGCCTGCGACGCAGGACATTGCGAGTTCGCTTCCCACCTCGGAATAGATGTATTTACGATCTGCAGATATTTATTCCGGGTGTTCTGGGTGTTTACTATGCATAATAAAAAATATCTATCTATGAACTGTATTGTATTTAGTATATCAGATCTAACCCATAACACAAGCGCTGCTTCAAACCTCAGGATATAGGCAAGGTACAAAAACTCGCGTGAAAATAAGAATGCGGTTTTCGTAAAAATATGAAAAGGTAAAAGTTGGTAAACATTGCGATAGAAGTTCTTGACAAAAACAGTTAATAATTGTAATAAAAAGGTAATCACGCGAATGAAATAAAGTCACATAAAGGCTGAGCATGAAAAAATCCGGAAAAGTAATGTCGTATCTTTACTTTTTACCTTTTTTGTCGTCATATTCGTGTTACGTGTTGTGTTGTGGTTCTCACACAAACAAACGACGAGAATATGCTATATTTTGGACTCGCTCATTTTTCAGGACGATAAGGCGAAGGGATTTGTTAGCAGATCCATAGTTTATGATGCTGCACTTGTGTTCCAAAAGTGATGTCTGGAATATAAAACTCGAAAACATTTAAGAGATATTTATTTATACGAAACGTATTTTTATAAAGTGATTGCATTTCTTTGGTTTCAAACGTAACAAAGACACTAAAAAGAGCTCGTAAATTTACGAAGCAATAAGTTTTCTATACTATGAAATATTTTTTGATTTTGATTGTAAACCTTAACTGATAACAGATTAACTCTCGGATTAATGTAAGCGCTATTAATTACAGCTATTGTCTACATGCGTAATCCACTCAGAAATGGTAAATCTTTCATGAATGAATTTAAGGCTCATGAAAAGCCTGTCAAAATGTTATTTTATATTATTAATATAGGTACCTACTTACCGGTGAGAACTCTATGTATAGTTAAACCTAACATAGGCTCTAAGGCACTTTTAACAAAAATGTATTGTTTTCTTTATCTGAATAAATTATTCTATTCTATTCTAATGAACTTTTATTTCGAATTGATCCATACATCCATCCTATCCTACTATATTATAAATGTGAAAGTGTATATGAATGGATGCCTGGATTTGTTACTCTTTCACGCAAAAACTACTGAACCGATTAGGCTGAAATTTGGTATGGGTATAGTCAGGGACCTGGAATAACATATAGGCTATTTTCTATCCAGATAAGGCAGCAGCTAGTTCGAAATAAAAGCTTCATGTTCAGCTTCATGGCAGGTGCTGTCAATACTTCATCAATACCCATTGGTAAACCAAATAAAGAAACTTAAGTAAATTTACATAGCAACTAGCTATAATACAGGTGACATGGCTAGAATGGCTTTGTGCTCGTGCCGGATATTTTAAGCAAGTGTTTGAGATAAAATACCTAAATTAAATGCTGAAGCACTCTTATCCATAGCACAGATTTTATTATACTATACTAGCCAATAGTATAAACTACGTATATTACAAAATAAAGGAATCAGTAAAAAAGGTAAAATAATTCGTAAATGTTGATTTGACTTAAAACTTGTTGCGTAATAAAAACAGCCACCACTGCTAATCAGATCTCTCTCTCTCTCTAAACCACTTAAGCTCAGATGAAAAAGATCAGATAAAATAATCCCATTTATTGTCAGGTGGAGTAATACCGGCAAGTGGGCCAATACCGGCCATCCCTCCGGCTGCATCGCCAGAAGGCTGCGCCTGCGCCTGCTCCCGGTGTAACTGCTGCGGCTGTTCCATCCGGGAGGCGGCCGCTAGGCACGAGCAGCGAGTCGCGGCCAACGAGCGGCTGGAGAGGGCCAACCTAGAGTGGAAACAGGTAAGACATGTGGGCCAACAGCTGCTGTCCCTCTGGCTATGTCAGGCACGACAAGCTAGTCGCAACCAACGAGCGGCTGTAGCAGGCAAACTTAAAGTGGAAGCATGTGTGACATGCGGGCCAACACCAGCCATCCTCCCTCTGCTGCATCCGAAAAACGGAAGCGAGCGTGCCAACGAGCTGCTTGAGCGGGCCATTTTAGGATGGAGGCAGGTGAGATACGTGGGCCTCCAGCGGCCATTGTTCTGGCTGCGGCTGCCCCATCCGAGAGGCATTTACGAGTGGTTGGAACGGACCAACTATAAGAGGCAAGCCAAACGTGTGGGTTAGCACCGGCTATTCCTCCATGTGCGGCTCTACAAGTCAATGAATGTAATTCAAGGAGTGACTCGCTCATACAAATTTAGCCGCTTATTGGTTCTATCGCATCGTTTATTATTATTTAAAATGCAGCCAATGCGCGGGGAAATTTTAAAACTCTTTACTAATATAATTTATAATAAAAATAAAAGTTATAAAACTCTTTACTATTTTTGTCATGCAAAAATAATACTTACCTAATACTGAAATTGTACAAGTGACTCAAAATTACATAAATTAACGTGCTCCTGAGTGAAAGCAAGAAGAGGCCCAATTCTGCTAACCAATCGGTTCTTTTTGACAATGGAATCGTCGCAGAATCACCACATAGAACCCTTAAATGAATGAAACTCCAGATAGTACGTGTGGTGCTATTTGCACGGAGAGATTGACATTAATTCGAACTTCGACACTTTTCACAAGCGACTCACCATCTGAAGTTTCTTTCATCTAAGGTAGAGAGTCAAAATGTGTCTGTACTAGCGACTCTGCGACGCTACCATTGTCATAGTGAAGTAGCGATGAGACGTACTTGTAAAATCGAGTACCAAGTCTTCCAAGTACGTCCTCGTATGAAAACCAGCGCCAAAAACCAGGGCTAAAATACTTCCAAGTATTTTTTACCATGTGGTATCAAAAATACTCGAAGTACGGATAGGGCGGGCGGGTGCGACTCGTGGCGGGTCTCAGTGCGCCACGCACTTTGAAAGTAAAATACTTGCATGGGAAATTGATCACAGTCTGTGTGAGAATAAAGGTCGTAATTGAATTTACAGAAAAAATACTTCCATGCTCTCGTACGGGTAAAAATACTTTCATAGGAAACTGATCCGTGCGTCATTTGTTATAAAGAACAAAATAGTGTGAACAAAAAAAAAACTTGTACAACTAGAAACTTTTGAATGTTTTAATTTATCAGCATGATTGACTATGACTATGATTTAGGTACAATACTCATATTATTAATTGTAAGTAAATATAGCTGACAGATTAATAGATAAGGTACAACATAGGTAATTTCCTAATAGGGAAATTACCTATGTTGTACCTAGATACATAATAATATCTAACCCTAACGCCTGCATAAAAATTGTAGCAGACGAGACGGGAGGTAGGTAGGTACCTATCATTAGTTTTTATTAGTACGGGACTCACTTTTCACTCTAGGCACTTTAGGTAGTTATGACGTACTTATTTACAAAGTAGGTATTATCTTTTCATAAGTAATAATATAAAATGAGATTGTGCTCACTCATCTAATTTACATAAGTTTGATGCAGATACCCAACTAACCTATGTAGGTGCTTACATTATTTTTATTGAAAATTGATATTTATCTAGGTAGGTACTTTACTTTTTTAAGTACAGTACCTAAATTATTTACTTACTGTAGGTAAGTAAATGTTATACTTTGTCATAGACTATTAAATACAGTTAAATACCGGTACCTCATATTTGTTTGATACGAATGTCAATCAAATTGTGAACTCTGAAATGTGCTGTAGGTACAAAACAATTTTAATTAAAATTGTTATAATTACCTACCTATTGAGATTTTCAGGACCATAAAATAAATTTAGCTAAATAGGTCGCCTCGTCTCTGGGAAACCATGTTTTCAGAGTTTTCCAGAGAGAACTAACCCAGGCGCTATCTAGTTATGTACCGAGAGTACCTAGTAGGTATGGTAGGTTCGGTGGCTAAGTAGATTGATACTAGATAGATAAGTAGGTACCTAATTTCTAAAAGAATACTAGTTCTAATTTGTTTCTATTATTTGATAGTTAGATAGGTAGTTACCTAAGTATCTAGGTACATAATAATTATCAGATGCATGATTTCGGACTAAGAGACATAAACCTACATGACTTTTGTAAGGTATATAAGGAATAAAAGAGCGGAAAAGTAAACCATTTTCTATTTACCTTATGAAAAAGCTAACTGCGGCTCATTGGTTCTTTGGGAGCATTTGGAAAATTAAAAGATTTTGGGCCAAAAATCAACATTTTCTCAAATGCTCCCAAAATACAATTAAATCGAATTTTGTTTTATTATGGGTTAATATAAAATAGATCTCGATTTTCCCCAAATTACCTTTCCATTAAGTAGATTTATTATTGGTAAACCGCAGTTGGAATTAAAATCTATAACAAATTGAATCTCGCGCCAACCCGTGACGATCACTCTTAATGTCATTGTCAACTAATAAAATCGATATTGTGTTTCAGTTAGTAAGCCGATACTTTTAGCATAAAATAATGTACGCACGTCTGTTACTGTCTTATGAACACGTTCAGAGTAAAATACTTATACAAGGAAATTGATCTAAGTTTCCATGGAAATAAAATTCATAATCGTATTTGTTTGTAAAGATGTCGGAAATTCCTCAAACCATTGTGATGAAAATTACTAAATGGTGATTTTTGGGGATTGAAAAATACGTAGGTAAGTACGTACCTAGTACTTGAACTTGTGTCACTGTCACTGTCGCAGTCAGAAGTAAGTCATCGATGGAGTCCGCGCACGCCCCGAATACCTCGGTATTCGGTCTTGCAAGTACGTACTTGCAAGACTCAAAGTATTTCGACGCATACCAGGTTTTCGTACTTGCAAGCAAATACCAGGTATTAAAACGTGGTCGAGTAAATACGTCCCATCCGACCAGCGGGGACCCAGCGACAGATTTTGACCTTCACTATAGTGAAGGTCAAAATCTGTCGCTTTCAGTTAACGCGTCATTACACCGTGTAGCTACCACGCGACCGATAACTGTACCTGCCGTGTAGTAAATAGTTACCTCGTCGTTAAAAGTTCTCGTCTACTCAAACTTCAATAAACGTATAGAGTTCAATGATATAGTCTGAGGTAGCAATTTGCCGGGTTGCGAGCGCGCGTTCATCGCTTTACTACATTTGATCAATATCCGGCAAGCACCGTCTGTTTCCTGTCGTCGTAACTAAATTGAATGTAAGCATATTATAATAGGCCGTGGGGCCGCGGCGTATGAATATCGACCCCTCCAACTCCACCCATGGATGTCGTAAGAGTCGACTAAGGGAACTACCATAGGAAGGGCAGCAGCTTCCTTCTGAGTATTTTTAAACACCAACACTGCGATCACCAATCCGCCTGCCAAGCGTGGTGATTATGGCAAATCCCCCCTACATGGGAGACCATCCACTCGATGGACCGACGACATCGTAGCGGTCGCTGGGAGTCGATGGATGGAGGCGGCTCAGGACCGCTATTTGTGGCGTCGTATGGGGGAGGCCTATGTCCAGCAGTGGACGTGTATGGGCTGATGATGATGATGATGATATTATAATATCTTTATTGGTTCTTACATACCTATTTCATGCAGCTGTTTCATTTCTACTTAGATTTACATATAAACTCCAAGAACCAAACTTTAATCATTTTGAAGCACCAAATCCACAAAGTCCATGTTGACTCAATGTATTTGTATTTTGTAGGGTTTTAAAGAAAAGAAAATGATTATATCTGTGTATGTACTGGAAAGGAAAATAAATTGCATTGCAAAATATGCAAAAGCATAGCAGCATAGGAGCTCAAAATCAATTTCACATTTTCAGAAAATGGAAAGGAATAACAATTTTGTTCAACATAACGACATTTGAATGGACGTTCGCCGAAATATCTCAATATAAATCGCTTGCATATTTAAATATTAGACAAAGCTTGCAAATAGGTACCTACCTACTACGCCTCATGTTTTGTTCGTAGAGAAAACGGTAAATTGTTATATATTCAGAATCCTAAATAAACATACATATGTAGATATCGTCACACATTAGAGGAAAAATAATTGACAAAACCAAAATCGCAAGAAAAACGCGATTTACTATTTATTTCCGACAAAAATAGCGATTACTTATTTTGGCCATAAATTATCCTGTGGGTTTTTTGGTATCTTGTACGTCGTTACTCATTATGTTTGTGAATCTTATCATAAAAAATTCTCGGTTCTTTTGTTAGTGAGAAAAAAACTATACACTTTTCCCTTCCTGAAGTTTTGAATGTTCAGAACACTTACTATAATTTAAAATGTAAATTTATTAATTGATATTTCGTGTACATTAGAGCTGAACTTTGAATTAAATGAGATCTGAAAATGATGTAACAAGAACAGTCAAATCGAGCACAAAAACATAATATAACCAACCTTGTGTAGGTACCTTAGTCTTTTATGAAATATGATACAGACTTAAAAGGAAGCTGCTATCAATACCTTTCAAAAGATACCACTTACAATAGAGTTCGTTTACGTTCTGGCGACAAATGCGCCCATAAGAGGTTCCACAACCGCGAGAAAAGCAATAGGTTTTCAACAACAAAAGACGGTAAACAACCTCCTAGAACCTTCGACTTCTAATGCTTGTGGTGTAAGTGTATAAGTTTGGGAGACCTGTTGATTTTTATTATGATATTGTATTTTACCACGTCTTTCTGTGTGTTTAGCTATAGGGTTTTACTCAGTGAGGTAAATTGTACAAAGTATTTAAGTAATTTATAACAGAATTTTTTTACCATGGTTTGAGTTTTGAGCTCTCCAATATTTCGGCCATGTTTCATGCGCTATGAAGTCTGTAACTGAAGCTATGCTGAAATATTGGAGGGTTCAAAATTCAAATCATGGTAAATATCCCGTTATAAATAACTTTAGTGCTGTGAATAACATTGATAGTTTCAAAAGTTTTACTTATAGGTTAGTTTCTTAAATCTCTACAAGGTGCCACAAAATACATATATGGGTGCTTAGCCGACAGTGGGTGGCTCCTCATTTACTAAGCCAAGAGTCTTGTCTTAGTACACATATTACGGGGCACCTTGTTAATAGAACAAAGAAATTCTTACCGAATTTGATATTCCTAGGTTTCACAAACCCAACCCATACTGTTCCATTCTAATGTAATGTCATAGGTCCGTTTCAAGAAAAAGCGTGTTAAACTCTTTCATGTCTTAAACATTCCCGAAGGAGCTAGCGCATAATTAGGTTTTATCCAATTAATGTTTTTCCACTCTTATCGATCCCGCAAAGGGGATACTAATCCCTACATCGATAATTGGATTGTAGCGTAGCAAGAAAGGAGAAATCGCTAACAAGTTTTCATTTTCATTAAAAATACGTTTGAGCTGAAAGCTTGTCGAAAGGTATACTATGAAGCTACCGATATTTTTATGATCTCGTCGCCCACGATAACATCAACATGGGTATGTTGATGTTATCTTGGGCGAAGAAGATTCTATGTCTAATCTTAGAAGCTTTTATTGAACTTGCCCTGATAGTTAGAGTATGTGTGGGACAAATATTGCAACTGAATTTTAGACCAGTTATCCTCAACCGATTGAGCTGAAATTTGGCATAATTGTAAGTTCGGTTGCAATGTTATGGTATCATCTGATCTGATGGACGACAAAAGTATGTAGACTGGAGACATAAGTTGGCCGTAAGAAAGGTACTTCTAAACGAAACAACCGACGTAACCCCGTTGAATTTGGGTTCGTTGAATTTGTCTTCCCAAGCGCTTTAGTCCTAGATGATGACCGGGGAGGATAATGGTATAAGATCCATAAAAAAAATGCAGCCTTAGGGAGGCCATAGGCACTACTAAACGAAATGATGTAACTACATTGAGTTTGGACTGAATTTTTAAACAAAAGCTTGTTTTCAAAATCACGCAAAAAATGGAGCCAAATCTCCCCACTTTAAAGCTCTCTTCCAACAATGTTACACTGAGCGTATCTTTCTTCGGATCATCTCCATACTTTTGTCCTTCCATGAACTGCCTTCTGACAGAATCTGGAGTCATTAGTAAAGAGTACTTCTCCCTAATCATCATCATCCCAAATAAGATGCGAATGAGCAAAGCTGGGCCGAGCTACTCAATTATCTGTGATGAGCAATGGGCCTCTGGCCGGCAAGTATGCCCCTAGACCAGTTGCCTTAACTCTTCTTTTTATCGTTTTGGTGCTAACTGTTACACTTTTCGAACTTCCTGTAGCTTTTTTCGTTCCTCGGAACAAGTCGAAGCGAAAACTGCTTACAATAAATCTGCCCTGCGTCTCTGTTTTTACTCTTTTGCAAACTTGTCCTGTACGTCTGATATATGTATACTCGTATATTATCTAGTCTGTCGGTATCGTTTAACATTGTGAAAAATCACAGAATTGGGAACAAAAAAATATTTTATGACGTTCTACCTTATTTTTGCGTTCCTCTAAATTTGTCCATGAGTTAATTTTTTATATGCCCGATGACTTTGATAGATATAATCCATTAAGCACCTACGAACGACAGCTTTGTTGCTTCAGATGAAAGCTTAATTTACGGCGCAATTAAGCACTAGGCTATGAATTTACGGTCCAAATTAATTCAGCGGTTCAAGGTTACAGAGATCAATTTCCGTGCTGATATTTAAATTATGTTAAATATAACAACACAGCAGGTAACAAATCCAGACGTCTAGACTTCTTAAGCAGTCCTGAGCTAGGTGTACGTAATAAAAGTGAAGAGCTAGAAAAAGTTTACGCATAGTAAGTACCCAATTTTGTTCGACTCAGACTAACTTTGCCTCATTGATAAAAATAATAATTTATTACCATAAAATCAACTACATAGATTAACAATAATGCGAAAAATAAAGTGTTATTTGTGAACGGCTATCCAAGCGCAATAGAATCGGTTTCAATATTATTTTACTGAAACGAAATTTCTATAACATACGTGGTTGAGGGAAAATACGTAGCAAATATCATACTCACGGCAACCCGCCATAGTTATTTGATGCCGATTTTTATATGAATAGAGAATTTTCCGAAATACCTGATATTTGTGACGGAAATATTGCGAATCTCTGGGCGATATAATGTGAGATTATATCCAATGTGTTACTTGAGAAATAAGAAGAGGAAATATGAAGGATGAATGACTGAACACCAGAAATTAAAATAAATAATAATTTTATGTATAAATAAAAAATAATTATATTACAAAAGACAGCAAAGTAAAAGCAAATGGCCGTGTGGTATAGGCTTAGAGTTAGCATTACCCCAACTCTTCCGGTGTCGTAAGAGGCAAAGCTACTTTTTTAATGGTGGAAACTTTGCTGGTTTCAGTGTTAGTTAAGTATTTTTATTAATGTATTTTATAACAACTCTATGTTTCCCTTATAAATAAAAAAAAAGGATATCCACCGCGGGAAGGGCAGCAGCGGCTTTGCAGAACAATTCTATAACCGAACTGCGATCCCCAACCCTCATGTCCAGCGTGGGGATTATTGGCGTTACCCCCATTATGATGAAAGCCAATAAGACTCTCATCAGAGGGAGGCCTACGTCCATCAGTGGAGCAGTACCTATAGGCTGTAGATGAAAGGGCACATGACTCTCTTATGCCGTGCTCGTGCCATTCGCCTTTACGGGTCTACAAGAGCATCAGCTCTTGTCATCGTTTGCCATCATCAGATGATGATGACGCTTACAATATTTTATGTATAGGTATAATAATTCATCACGTGCACATTGTGAAATAGGTACTATTGTCTCCACACCCCGATCATCTAGAGAGAGGAGATAGAAAAACGCAGAATTTAAATATATACGTACCTACAGCCGAACAAACAACCTCCTCCTTTTTTGAAGTCGATTAAAGACCTACCTTTATCCTCGCGCGATATTTTTAATTACTAATATCTTGGATATTGGATATTGGATTATTCCCGTTGTCCACCACCGAGATATCCCCCACGAGGGGGCACTGGGTTTTTTTAATAAAAACGTGCCATTGACCCCCAGTGGTGGGTAACTTTTTTATTTGGCTTAGTCACCTCCAAGCGAGCGACGACAAGGTTGCTTGAAATATACGTAAAACAAAATGTGTCTATTTGAATGCAAAAGCTGTTTGTTTTACATTACCTCCCACTCGACCGCTCGCATACCTCTTACGTAAATTAAGTGACCTTAACCTCCTGTCCAGACCATCAAAACAGGCCCCCTAGCATGGAAATTGTTGAATGCGTAAATTATTTGAAATTCATTAAGTTCAATTTCAATAATGTACGCAAAGTATGGCGATGCAATGTCATTATTGTCTATTCTACCCTACAGAACAATAGACGAGCTAGGAGGCTGGATCTAATATGAAAAACAAATCTCATCAATCTTTCTTAGTAGATCCATCATGTAGCTATTTCTTACCAGATAAAAATAAATTATCAATAGATCCTCCTTGCCTGTTATACTGTATGTAATAAGAAATCTCAATAGATCCATCATGGATCTAGTCAATGGATCTAACGAGATCCACCCTGTGCTAGTACTCTATACATTACTATTGCCTGGAATATAAAGGTTGCCTGGAATAGATCGCTTCTAAGTGATAAGGCCTCCCGTTATACTTGTCCTACGTAACATCTCTTTGTGATCTTGTTTTTCTAGGGAACAATGAAGAATTTTTATATTGTATTGTTATTCTGTGATTCTGCGCTGCCTGCTACTGATTGTAGGAACCGGCGGAAGATCAGCGCTGCGTGTATTTGGTCTAGGAGTACACGTAGCATTCATGCTGAGCCGGTTCCTAATTTAGAGCTACAACCCACAATATACCTACCTAATGTATTAGTTTTCAACTCCTTGTTTAACTGTGATATTGGTTGTAGTAACTATGTGTAACTATTTATTTTTCTTTTCTTCCTACATTAAGGTAAATACCCTGTTATTGTTCCAGGTTGCAGTCGTAGCAGACCGGGCGCTACTAGCCGTATTCGTCATCATCACAGTGATATCCACAGCCGCTATCCTTCTCCCTCAGCTAAATAACTTACACGTTGGGAATACGCCTTTGAAGCCCCCTATCTAGAGGACATTCTACATATAGGTACCATTTTATATTATTGACTAGCTTCTGCCCGCGTCTTCTCAAGAATTTCCGTGATCTACCACGGAATACATTTAGAAGGCTATGTACTATCCAGAATTTAGATTGCGATATCTAATCTGTATATTTTCATTAGGATCCGTGTAGCCGTAAATAAGTAAAAAAAAATTTGTCCACGAAAATCTAGCACAAAACTGCCGGCAGAATCTAGTGTTGTATGATTAACCAACGAAATACTTGGTTCTTAAAGGCCTAGGGCTCGACAGCTTTTGTTTGGTTAATTCGAAGGGTTAAAATGAAGAATGGAATTTGATGGAAATGCTGTCTGGGATCTCATTGTAACACGTAGCTTGTATACATATAATATTTGTAAATATTTTTTTAAAAGCTGGCATTATTGAGTTTTCTGTTTTTCATATAACTATCGACGCTGATGTCCAAATCCAGCCATCCAATAAAAGGAAAAAAGGGAGTGCGATTCCCTTTTTACAGTTTAAAAAAAAAAATTATACTGCTAAGGTTATTTATACTCCTAAAGGCCAAATGTAAGCCAAATTGAAATAATATATTATCTAAATATATTTATGTTACCATAAAAACTTTTGGCTTCGACGGGATTTGACCTCAACTTTCCCTAAGTAAGTAATGCGTAACCAACCGACGAGACGATTTTTTTTTTGCTAGAATTTTCCCTATAATGCATAAAATATAAAAATATAATTTGTCGAATCCAATTATTAATAATAATGAATAATTTAAAATTAGGAATGCCCGAATCTTGCGAAAATGGCTGTGCTTCTTTTGATCTACGTTATTCTAAGTTCGAAAATGTAAAACTTAACTTCTGAAAGTGTCTATAATAAAATATTGACACTACGCACTCACCCTGAATAAGTCCTTCGTAAAAGACGTACGTTGATGTATATGGTGGGTTAAAAAGTTATAATAGGTTAAAAAGTTATAAAAGAAGTTATACTTAATTTAACCTATCAAAACTGCCATTTTTAGAAGTTAAGTCTTTTGATAATAGGGCGGCACCCAAACTGCACCGACTACCCGGACTTTACCCTATCCACTTTGTTAAAAATATTTCGGGTCCCTGGAACATACTTGCGTCTGATTATAAGGTTTCCATAAAAGGGACTTTTGTAGTCTTGAAACGTAGGTCGTATTCCTTTGTCAGTCGTGCCAGTAGTAATCATTTCAAAATGAGATGTTTGATTTGTCTGAGCTTTTTTATGTTTGCCATCGAGATTTGGTTTTATATTTACGATTTGTCTGCCAACGAGGTGAATTTATAACTAGTTTTAAGGCCCCATTGACGTCGCGTCTGCCGCGCGACTGACGCTCCCGCTTCGCGTCCCGCATCCCGCATGTTTGACGGGCAGTTTTAGCTGAAGCTTAAGACTAGGACCACTGTGGTGGTATAACTTTGTCCTAACCTACCCCTTGGACTGGTAGTTTTGATCCGCGGTATTGAAATTATGGGTTGTTGAAGCATTTATTTATATTTAGTGATTACCTTGTTGTTATATTACTGTGTTGTTCTCTATTCTTTACACAGAAATCCAAATAATAAATTATTCAGATTTCTGTGATTCTTTATCACAAATGCCAAGTTTACTGTGATAATAAATCAAATTGGTTCGAAGATGACACGCCATAAGCATTGTTGAATCTTCGACGAAAACTTATTTTGAAATCTGTAAATATCTATTTTTATTTTTAGGGTTATCAAAAGTTTGATAAATAGCTGAACATAGTGGTTTGTGTCAAATATAAGTCAATTAAGTAATAAGTAAAGGTTCTCATCAACTACAGCCCTCGGGTAAGTTACGTCTGAATCGTTAGGTACGTAATTTACCTTTAAGGCGCGTTATATCGAAAGCTTCCCTGAACATTATAATTAATACAAAACCAATAATGAATATTCGTGTTATTAAGTTAGTAGTGTATATTTATGCTCAAGATCGTTGCCAATTAATATAAAAAGTTGGAAAATGTAAATAAATATGTTATATATACTAGATAATGTACTTGCTAAGTTGTTAAGGTTAATATTGGAAGTAATGATATTAAGTGTACAAAATAAAATGAACTTACTGAAATTTTTATTTCATTTGATTACTAAGACGAAACCATTTTCAAGAACCCCAATAAACAACAATGTAGGTAAGTAACTTTTCATTTATGAATATTTGCTACACAAAGTAAACAGAAATGAAATTGAGCTGAGTATGATTTTCTGAATTGAGTTGAGCTTTGATAAATTTAAATAGATGGTATTTAATAGAACACTAAATTAAACCCTTAATTAATATTTTGTGATATCTTACGTATCTTGGCCGTGGGGCCGCGGCTTACGAATATGGACCCCTCCAACTCAACCTGTGAATATCGTAAGAGCCGACTAAGGGAACCTACTAGCAAGGGCAGCAAGGAGCAAGGGCAGCAGCTTCCTTCTGAGTATTTTTCAACACCAACACTGCGATCACCAATCCGTCTGCCAAGCGTGGTGATTATGGCTAATCCCCCCCTACTACTCGATGGACGGACGACATTGTAGCGGTCGCAGGGAGTCAATGGATGGAGGCGGCTCAGGACCGCTATTTGTGGCGTCGTCGTATGGGGGAGGCCTATGTCCAGCAGTGGATGTGTATGGGTTGATATGATGATATCTTACGTTAAATTATAAGCTTATTTGTGTTTATTTTAATCTGCAATTTAGTGGCGCAGTCAATATTCTTAATTTTAACCATTATTAAAATAATACTCGATATGTACAAAACTCAAAAGCGATATATAACATTCAAAATAGATTTGTTTTCTCCAACAATAAATGAAAACCAAAATTTTGGCCATTTTGCATGAAATATGGATGTAGGTACCCATTACATATCTACCCAACTAATCTTAGTGTAGTGAAATTAAATTTAAATACCTATAGGCTTACCTATTTTTATTTTAAAAAGGGTAATCTATAGAAGCGGATGAGGACAAACTGCGTATAATGTGGATTTATTAAAATCAGCAGTTTCACGAGCTATTCAGTCATTGTGACGTCTGCATACCAAGATAAACTTTCTTGTATGACTTCAAATGTTTACAAACCAAGGTCAGCCAAATAGAAACATCTGATAAGTTTTCATTGTCTCTCAGCCCGACGATCGTCTTACTGTCATTATCTACTTACGGTAGAAATCGCGCCGAAAGTAGGTAGGTACACTTTGTTTTTTGCAAGCGATTAGGTTTATCCTAATTCTCTTTTTGTTCACGCATACTTGCTTGCCGCTTGCATTGCAAGTTAACAAGAGCGTTATCATTTTTTTATGATAACTTAAAAGTTAATCCGTTAAGCAGATTGTTAACTTCGTTAATTAACGGATTAGCGACTTAATGCCCACCTTTGCCTATTACCTGAGTAAGGATATATTCTAAATTAAGACAAAATTACATTTTAATCAGTTGAGTAGTATTGGAGATGCTTGGTAACAAAATAAAATTCACATTTCACCTTGCTTGTCGCTTGCATACCGTATGAGGTGCGGAGCTATCGTTGTGAGCACTAAAGTTCTACTAGATTGACGATCGAATGTGGCGCGGCGGGTGGAGGTGCGCCTGCGACGCACGAGGTTCGATTCCCGTCTTGGGACAAACATTTGTACTGCAAATATTTGTCTCGGGTGTTCTGGGTATTTCCTATGTAAGTATAATAAAAAATATCTATCTCTTAAATATATCAGTCATCCACCCATAACAGAAGCTCTTCTTAGCTTGGGGCTAGATGATGCTGTGTGGATGGTCCAGCATTTTTTTATTAGATTTCTTACCTACTTGTAAGTTGTAGGACGTCAATCAATATTCATAGGTAATATTCCTCCGCCAACCAATTTGGTCAAGAGTTTTTCGTTGTCCAAATAGCTACTTGGACAACGACCCAATCTAATTCTGGACTAGTGATTCGGAAACGGACGATATGTGAATAGGATAAAATGGATGCTCCAATAATCTTTATGGTATAGTCCTTTATACCAACTGATTGGGCATTTGGGCTATTTATTGGCTTGCGGGCGAGGGGTTGGGAAGCACAACGTTCGCATATTTCTATATCAAATATAACGATTGAATTGCTTTTATTAAATTTTATTCGGAATAATTTGTCAGCAATAAAATACCTTTGGTAGTAAAATACAGGAACCAATACACAGACATCGTAGAGCTAGTGAACCAATACCACTTTCAATTAATTCTTTGTAAAACAAACATAAAAAAAATTGGTAGATACATAGAGTAAAAACTCACAGCAAACAGGTAGATAATTGTAAAAAGACCAAGACGGCCGCCCCGTAGACTTCCACTAGGTATGTGTAATATTACCAGGCCGCCCAATATGTGTAATATTGGGCGGCCCATAGACTTAGAAATCATAAGTCTATTCGCCTAACGTTAACTTTTCTTTTAGTTAGTACGGTTGTTTTAACGGTTTTTCTTGTCTGGGATGCTCTCCTCTCGTCTGGGATATGTAAAATACTCAATACCTACAGCCTGTTTATGGAAATCGGTGAATTTGTTCTGAAAAGCCTCTTTCACCTTATATACGCAAAGCTTTCAAGTACTTTCACTATACAGTCAGCGACAGAGATGAACCACCTAAAATTCAACCAAACGGTTGAAAAGTAAATCAAAACACACGAAAATACAGGGATAACAATAATCCGAAGAGGTGCATTAATTTTCAAAAGGAATGTCAGCAGAATGTTGCCCTCGGTACCGACACAAAGCTTGTGGCCTTGCAGTTGTTCTGTTTTAGGGATGTAGATCGGAGTCTCTTATCGATAAAACCAGTTCAACACCTACACTTTTATAACTCTTGTAACACACAATTAAGAGGGCGATATCTGACGCCATTTTGTGAAAAGGATAGGCATAGGATTTTGCGTTCATAGGAGCGGCACAGAGCAGAGCGTCGAGAGCACAAAATCATGTTTTTGCTTTATTATCTAGTCATGAGGACTTTTATATAAAAAAGCCAAAGGTTTCCTCGGTATTCTATTATTTAAAACGGTGATGAGAGTAAAAAAATCTTGTGATTTATTGTTTATTTTTTATACGGTAGTAACTAAGAAAGTAGATGGTACTTTGCTGAATTATCTCTGATATTTAATAGAGTTCTTTTTTTATTTTTGAAAAGAAAGTGATCTGTCTGAGGACCTTTCTTTTATCGAATATATTTTTTAAGGTTTTTCGCTAAAGATTACGGAGAAAAATGTTTTAACGTAACGTAATTGACGTCAATTCACATATATCTGTATAGAGTTCTTTTTTTATTTTTGAAAAGAAAGTGATCTGTCTGAGGACCTTTCTTTTATCGAATATATTTTTTAAGGTTTTTCGCTAAAGATTACGGAGAAAAATGTTTTAACGTAACGTAATTGACGTCAATTCACATATATCCACGCCTTAGGTCACAATCAATAACAACAGGAAGGAAATCTGACAGCAATAAGTAATTATACATATTCTACGAACACATGCTACGTCGTACGAAATCTTGTCTCCCGAATAAAAACAGGAAAGGTCCTAAACTGAGACTTCAATGTCGTATTTCTACCTTTCTAGTCTTTTTCTAGTCTTTTCTGATCAAAAAGATTACGAACTTCTAGGTCTCTACCGATGAAAATAGATAGGTGTTGTTTGTGTTTGCAAAGAATTCTTTAATAGTCATTTGTCATATCTTTGCTTTGCCATTGCATTGCTTGTATTAAAACATCGATATCCTAACATCATTATTCGCGTGAACAAATGTGCAACATTTGACGGCCTCCCGGCTCTCGATTGTTCCGTAGGTACACCCAACGTACGTTTGGTATGCAAACACGAGCCGCACCCGTAGGTATTCATAGTGAACATGGAATCACGCGCCCCTTCATACCTACCTACATATTAAAGCTTAGGTACCATTGAAATCCAAATCGTTGCGTCGTGCGGTGTAAAAAGTGGAATATGATAATTTGATTGCTTTCAAAAACCTAAACATCGACTTCGCATTCTTTAGATACTTTTTTCGGTAATAGTCTGTATACAATAGCGAATTTTTTTAAAAATAGGTCCTTTCTTGGCGGAATGATCGCGTAACATACATAAAAAAGAAAAGCTGGGTGTCTACCCCTCTAACTTAGCCGATGTCGTAAGAACCGCTGTACCTTCCAGAGAAAGGGCAGCAGCTTTCTTCTGTGTAATTTAACTCATCCACTGAAAAACGTGTTCATGTTCATGTTCAGCAGTCTTGACTTTTATAGTGTTCATTGTGAGCGAAATCGATTTCAACAATGCAACTCAAAGGGCTGTGCTATGTCATCTCCATCTTCGAGTAATTTCCATTGTTTTTTTGGTTGTATATGATACTAACATGGATATTAAAGACTTTACTAACTCTTTATTGTAGAATTGTTTATAAATTTGTAAACCGATGTATGAATAAGAATAAATGAACTATGATATTTATATTTACTCAATAATACTCTTGACACAAGACTTAATTTAAGAGGAAAACCAACATAATAGAATAGAATATACTTTATTGTACAAAAGTTGTACATAGGTGAACATAATGGCGGATAGCATTCTCTACCTGCTTACCTTTGGGTAGTGTGGACAACAATAGTAGGTAGTGCTAGATATAGAGAATTACAAGCAACATACACAATTTATATATATCTATACTTATATACTTATAATAAAACTGTAACAGGTCCAATCCTGTACATTGAAGATATTTTGAAAAAAAAAAATATTGAGGGCACTCTATTATCGATACTGATGCCAAAAACGTAATTTTTTTCCATCATGTCTGTCTGTCTGTATCTTGGCCGCGCATAGCTCCGAAACTACTGAACGTATTGAAATGAAACTTGGCAGGATTTGAGTTAATAGTACGAGGAAGGACATAGAATTTTTATCCAATTCATCCATTAAACTTTTTATCCCGCATTTCAATAGGGTTCCCTTGCGAGAGGGGATGAAAGTAAAATTTCTTGGCTGCGCATAGCGCCGAAACTACTGAAGGTATTCAAATGAAATTTATTATCATTTAAGTTCATATTACAAGAAAGGTCATAAAATACTTTTTATCCCGGAATTCAGAAGGATTCCCTTATGAGAGAAGAAGTGAAATTTTGCGCGTTGCAGGATGGCGCGCGGGGCAAGGGCGGTAGAGAGCGATAGCCCCCCATTGTGGGGGGCACTGGCAGTAGGGCCCCAGGCAGTGGGGGCCCCAGAAGTGAGGACCCCAGCAGTAGGGCCTCTCACGCAACCGGACCTTCCCAGTAGCCCCCCACAGTGGGGGGCACCGGCAGTCGGGCCCCGGAAGTGGGGGTCGCTGGCAGATGGCCACCCGAAGTGGGCCCTCCACATTGCCCCGCAGTGGTAACCCCTCATTAGCCCCCCACAGTGGGGGCACTGGCAGTGGGGCGCCGGCAGTGGACCCCCACATTTCCTCGCAGTGGGACTCTCAGTAGCCCCCCGCAGTACCCCCCGCAGTGGGACCCACTCAGTAGGCCCCCACAGTGAAGGGCACCGGCAATGAGGGCCCCCGGCTGTTTGCCCCCGCAGTGGGACCCCCAGTAGCCCCCCGTAGTGGCCCCCCCGCAGTAGGGTAAAATTTATTGGCTGCGCATAGCGCTGTAACTACTAAATGTATTCAAATTAAACTTGGCATGATTTAAGGTCATACTACGAGGAAGGTCATGTAATACTTTTTATCCTGGAATTCGTCAAGGTTCCTTTAGGAGTGGGGATGGAAGTGACATTTCTCGGCCTAAAATAGCGCAAAAACTACTGAATGGATTCGAATGATACTTAGCATGATTTGAGTTCATACTACGAGGAAGGACATAAAATACGAGTCCATACCCCAAAAGCTGGTTGGTACAAAGCTCTCGCTACCAATGATGTTGCCGTCGTCCTGGTAGATCAGCACTGTGACAGGCCGGACATTGTGCTGCGTACCCGGGATGACCGCTTGCAATGCATTGGCGAAACGCACCAGGCATTTGATGCTCTTCAGTCTCTACTCGCTTATATACCTACTGTCGTGGCGAAGACGGATACAACTTTGATCTTCAACATGTAAATCCGAAAACTGACGAGACTGGACAATAAAAAGTTTCTGCAATGCAATTCTACGCCTAGATACATTTTACCAATAAGAGAAGGTTGCATTGCTCACTTGAAAAGGTTTCGAGGTTTGTTTAACCGTTTTCTGGTGGACACTTACGCCAAAATTAAAATGACTGGTGGAAACTTAACGCCAAAATTAAAACGAAGTGTCTGGTATACATCAGAACAGAACTAATGAGAGAAAACTGCGCGCTGAGAATTATGTAGATCTGCGAGATGCCATGAATCAAGATAGAAATTGTAAAGATTTAGGATGACTGGTGATTCTTCCTTCCAGTTTTAGAACTGGACAAAAGATGTGTAGTGCCCTATTCTCCAGTAGGTACTATCAAAAGCTTTTGAAGCGCATAATATACCTAGGTAAATGTGGAGCTGTGTGACGTCCAGTCAATAAAATCTAGGTATATTTAAATCTATACTATACTACACTAATAAAAATAAGTAAGGTTTGTGTGGTTGTAGGGGGTAATCACTGAATCTACTGAGCCAATTTTGAAAACTCTTTTACCTATTGAATTTGCTTAAACACGCGTCGTTTAAACCACGTTATTTGCGAGTTTTATAGACTACTAAAAATGTTAACCGCCCAACGAAGTGGGCACGGGTCAGCTAGTATATAATATAATTAATAATTCGTGTGTTTACCATTAACATAAAAACACATTTAGACGTAATAAAATATACTACTTACACGATTAGATACTTAGCTATAACCATAGTACTAAGGTCCGTTTAAAATATTGTGAAATATGTATGTGTAGGCAAATGATCTTGGTAGAATTGCGAGATTTTCTCAACGTAATCATATTAAGGCATACTGTACAGATGTGCGAGAGAAGAAAGCCCTGTACCCTATCTACACAGTAGGTAGGTAGGTAGGTACGGTTACCCACATTCTCCAGATAATCAAAGTAACCTGCGGTACGGGTGTTTGTTAAATGCATTTCACGGAAGGAAGGTTTTTATGTCTGCTTTGGGAATTGAGTTCGTACGAATTAATGAAAAATAAGTTACACATAAGAATTACATACCGAAGACATACCTACTATGTTTGAATCATCATATCAGCCCATACACGTCCACAGCTGGATATAGGCCTCCCACATACGTCATCGTAGCGGTCGCAGAGAGTCGATGGATGGAAGCGGCTCAGGACCGCTATTTGTGGCGTCGTATGTTGTTATGTGTATGTTGAATACTTGGTAGGTATTTGATAGGCCCTTAGATTACGCTACCCACTTATCCTCTGCTAAAAACATTACTTAAGCATATACACATAGGATAGAGCTAAAATAAACACACGACAACAATTATTTACCAGAAACAATGCAGGACGTAACTTTTTCAATTTTGCGGAACATTATCGCAAAGCTTTCGGAAGTTTTCAACTTTGGTTATGCTACCCTATGAAACCACACGATGATGGAAATACACCCTTAATATATAAATGCGAAAGTGAGTTTGTTTGTCCGTATTTCACGCCGTAACTAAGAAACCAATCGACTTGATTTTTGGCATAGAGTTAGTTGAAAGGATGGAGTAACATAGGCTACTTTTTCTCCAGGCAAAACATCAATTTCCAATGGGAGATTGATATAAAATACCTTTTTATCCCCTAGAAATGTGAAATTCGAATTTAACACGGGCGAAACCGTAGGAAATAGCTAGTAAACCTATACACCCATACTGAAAAATTGCTAACATTAGGTGTTCGGTCAGTTGGTATTATTATATACATATCTAAGTAAGTTTCAAGATAATATTTTAATAAAAAAGTGATTTATTGAAAACTGTATAAAAAACCGCCTGGTCCCCACGTTTTCACGTTTTATTAGCAAATGAGAGGGATAAGGCCTACCTAAAGTAGCTAAGAACCTTAAAGAGACCAGATGGGTATTTTTGATGACGCATTCACCAAAATCGCTTTAGCCGTTTTGATGCTTGGAGGTAATAAAGAATGTCCGACTACAACACAGAAACACTCGAAAAATAAAACCTGCCCCTCGCAGGTAAAAAGACCTTTCTCGATACATATATACTTAGGTATAGAAACTCAACAGTTTTCTCTCCAACAATAAACCTTTCAAATTTCCATACGACAATTTGAATAAAGCTCTTCAATTTCCATATGAATTTTAGTGGGCTTTTCAGCGATATGATTTCAGAGCTATTTATTCGAATAAATTATTTGCGACCAACCTTTTAGTTCACACCGACTATTTCCTTTTCGAGAAATATTGTGATTATATTCATTTATACGACAAGGTACGTACATTGGGAGTTCCGTTTAGAACGTAAGCACCTGCTAAGAACAGAGGGCCTACTCGGAAAACGGAAATCGAACTTTCTGATTCGTTTTCAAGCAAACGGTAATCATATGCAAGCGACATAAGAGTTGATTTTGCACGAAAACTAAATAGAAACTTCGATTTTCCTTTTCCGAGTAGGCCTGCAGATTTTTGGAAATTCGTATCTAGAGGTAGTTAAAATGGGGTCAAAGGTATTTTTCATAATAATATTAATTTGTTAGCCCGACAAACAAATTTAAAGCGTGGATTCATTACTCAAATACACAAAAAACACTATACTCAAGTAAATTGAAACATGTTTGACGGCAGATAATTTAAAATGGTGCGGAGTCCAAGGTTACTCACTGACTGATCACAAAATCCCTGGAATTACAAAAGTTACGAGGGTGAAATTTTGTTTCGTTTTTGATTAATAAGATGGTAAAATGGAAGTCATAGGTTCATCATCATCATCATCAGCCCATACACGTCCACTGCTGGACATAGGCCTCCCCCGTACGACGCCACAAATAGCGGTCCTGAGCCGCCTCCATCCATCGACTCCCTGCGACCGCTACGATGTCGTCGGTCCATCGAGTGGATGGTCTCCCATGTAGGGGGGATTTGCCATAATCACCACGCTTGGCAGGCGGATTGGTGATCGCAGTGTTGGTGTTTAAAAATACTCAGAAGGAAGCTGCTGCCCTTCCTCTGGTAGGTTCCCTTAGTCGGCTTTTACGACATCCACGGGTTGAGTTGGAGGGGTTGATATTCGTACGCCGCGACCCCACGGCTTGAGTCATAGGTTGTCGCATACTAATTTTAAAAAATATTGGTCGCAAATATCTTAACAGCTTGCGTTCTTGTAAGGCGATGATAATTTGCATGGAAATTAAAATAGGGTATTTCTAAAGTTCATGCAAATGAAATCGCGGGTGGGTCAGCTAGTTCATTATAATTGCCATTATTTTCTAGAGAACTACTTACATAGAACTCGTACGTAAGTATAGTAAAGTAATATTACTTCGTAACATAATACTATTTTCTGTAAATTACATTCATCATCATCATCATCATATCAGGATATAGGCCTCACCCATACGACACCACAAATAGCGGTCCTGAGCCGCCTCCATCCAATTAATTACATTACATAAAATTAATCAACTATGAAGTTTTAACCAATAAATGGAGTAAAACGAGTAATAGTAGCGATTAATTTCACTACGAGTAGAATAGGTTTATTTCCCACGATAATGTAACTAAAATAAACATAATTATAAGTACAAATGCGAGAAATAATTATATATAATTGTACTTATAATAATCTGTTCAGATTGCGTAAGTTTCAAAATATTTAAAATAAACATGTTTCTAACTGGGTACATAAAATCTACGGGATTAAAACAAACTCATGTGAAAACTATTGAAGGCATAATGTAAGAGAGATAGCGGTTTGATTATAATTTGCTGTCATTTTGATATTCGCCGAATTTCACTGGCTGATATTTACATATTTTTGGTGCACATAATAACTGGGATAGCTTTTGTCCCAGTAGTCTTGTGCACAGAACAACTGGGACAAAAGTTGTCCGTTAATAAGCGATATTTACTCCCACACAAACCATCTTTCAACTCAAGAATCACCACTTACCCTAATGTGCTGTTTTAGGGCTATAATCATAATTCTTATTTAACTATGTTACACGCCCAATTTATTTGGAGTGGAGGCCTACTGCCAAAATTGGTGGGCGCAAAATATTAATTGTAAAAATTATTTAGTATATTTAATCTCTATTATTATAAAATTATGATTATTACTGATGGTTGAGTTGCTTTGTTTTACACACCACCTATAAATAAAGCTGGACTACTCACGCAGAATCATCTAATAGACAAGCTAAGCAGGGCTTAGCTTGTCTATTAGAGCTTCAGCTTGGTATAGTTACTAGATGACTGATTTATATACATATAATACAGGTAGGTATTATATGTACACGGATTTTTTCTATTAAGTACCTAAACATACCTAGAACACCTGGAACAAATATTTGCAGATCATACAAATATTTATCCCAAGCCGGGAATCGAACCCGCAAGTTCCTACGTCGTTGCAGGCGGACCTTCGCCCTCGGCGCTACCTCTCGGTCGTCTATAAATGAGAGGGCACTGGGCCATTTCTGACTTTTCTTTAAATTTTTAATTACTCTTCTGCTGCTCTTTTCTACACCAAGTGCTACGAGCGACTACGCACCTGCGTAGCCATTGGAGGTCTGGTGGACGTAGCATGTTTACTTTTACTTCTTTTTTCTACGCAATTTTTCCATAATATTATTGCTTGCTGACTGTAGGATTTCCCAAGTATTTTTAATAGGGGTCGTCCATTAATCACATGATGATTTTTAGCATTTTTTTAACCCCCTCCTCTCCCTGGTGATACGGTGAGGTTTAGACTAACTCTACCCAAAATCACGTTATTTTTTTTTAGAACAAAGTTTCTTTAAAATTTTAAATACAGGTAAGTTTAAATCTTGCAGTTGTCGCGGCGGGCGGGGGAATCATTGCATGGCAAAGGCGACCTTAGCTGACACGCCGTTTTCGGTTGTTTAGAAATCGCGCGTTCAACGACAACAAGTGACATTAGAAAATACCCCCTCCTTCCCCTCCCTCGTGTGATATTTATATTTGTCGAACCCCCTCCCTTTCTAGCCTCGTGTGATTAATGGACGACACCATACAAAGTTTTTGAGTAGGTTGGTATGTTCAATACATGTGCAAGAGCTCGTGTGATCCCACTTTATTGCTCTGGGAGTTCGCTTTGAGCCTGCGTCGGCTGCACGTGAAGCATTAAGTAAAATGCTTACATACTTGCTAGTGTTAAAAGCTTGAAACTGTGAGAGAAAATTCAGTTAACTGCTTTATACGTTTCTTGCGGATGTAAATGAAAAAGATCTACAATTAGGTAGGTAATCTTGTAGTTTTGTCCTGTTGTAAAATCTAGAAGTATGGTTGATTTGATACTACCTAGTAACTAATTCTACTAATATTATAAATGTCAAAGTTTGTAAGGATGGATGGATGTATGGATATTTGTTACTCCTTCAAGCAAAAACTACTGAACCGATTAGGCTGAAATTCGGTATGGTTATAGTTTGGAATAACATAAAAGCTATTTTTTATCCCGATAAAACGCGGGAGAAGGCGGCGGCAGCAGCTAGTATCTAGATAATCTAGATAATATCCAAATTATAAGCTTATGAAGGGAAGGGATAGGATTAGGGACAGGAAGTAGGGTATTGATAGGATAGGTACATATAGTAGGTACATAAGTATTACCTATGAGCAACCAGAATAAATAATGAATAACACGGGATAATTCACCCAGCATCATTTAGCCCCAACCGAAGCAGAGCGTGTGTTATGACTGATATACTTAATACACTTCATAGATAGAAGTTTTTATTATATATTGAAAACCACCCAGAACACTCTGAACAAATATCTGCAGATCGTACATGTATTTGTGCCGAGGCGGAAATCGAACCCGCAACCCCCTGCGTCGCAGGTGGACCTTCCCCCGCTGTGCCACAGCGGCCTTCGATAAATAATTATGTTATCATTAACTGATTTAGCTAATCCTAAAACAACTGAATCGATATCAATTTTGATTATTGAGATGTTAAAAACAAAAAAAATACGTACGATAAAACAAATACTACTACAAAAACAAATAATATGGACCAAACAACATAACTTAATGACAACTACGGTTGTACCGCAAATGAAATATCGATGCAACGTTTGTGTTAACGAACGTTTTTAACTGAGAGGAAAAACGCGCAAACGGCAAATGCATTTGTTTGAAAATATTTGAAGGTAACCTACACATGTATCTGATGCTTAGGTATCTGTAAAGAAATAAATAATGGTGGACAGTTTCGCACCTTCTCAATCGTAATCGGGCTATGGGGGAGACTACGGACGCCTGCCATAAACATACTCTCTCATACTTACAAGCGGCAGACAATGGCTTACCGAATTCTGGATGAGTTCCTCAAAATGTCGGCGTAAATGCCGGATAGGAACAACATCGGTGCAAACGGTGTCGACAGGGGCGGCCCCGATTTCACCATCACGAAGACACGTGAGCGGGTTTCCTCATTATTACGCTATTAGACACTTCCACCCCCGAGTCTACATCCTAAAATGCATCTCTCAGCCAATGAAGGTAAGTAAGAGGTGGGGATCTGGTTCTCTTGGGATACCACTCCGCAAGCGGAGTCGAGAACCAGGAACTTCCCCGGCAGCACTCGGTACCCGTGGTGTCGCTACTCACCAACAGCTCACCACAAGCTGCCCTGCGGGTACATTACTAATATTATGTTTCTCATTTCCATGATCACGGGCCATATAGTGACCCCGTCCTTTGGGAGGCATGCGTGGAGCTGAACCCAACAGCACAGAAGCCCTTTATAAGAAAAGCTAAAGGCGAGAGCTACACATTATTATTATTGTTTCGAAGTTTCAAAGTTTTTTTTTTTTTAATAATCTTATGACTGGTTTTACTGAAAATCAAGCCAAATCATTAGTGTAATGGTAATGCAAGAGTGCGTGTAAAAGAACACGAGAAGGAAATATATTTTTCAAAACAAAAAACAAATCCCAAGTTTTTCCCGCGGTCCAAAATCACTCCCTTTCGGCTCAGTAGACATGTTACGTGCCAACCTGTATATTAAGAATCTATTCTCTTGATTGGACCACGTACCTACTACCAGGTACCTACCTACCAAACTATAGCTGGAAGCAATCAACTCAGTTTTCCACAATGGCAACCGTTCTCGCGTCTTTTCCCGCGAAATGATTAATTCACATACATTTGTATCGAGGCGAAGGTGTGGAGAGATAATGCCTGTCAGTGTTGCTGAAATATTGGACCGTTTTGTGTTATGGCCATTATCAATCCAATCATAGAGTCGCTGGGGTGCATACTTACATAGAACCCATCATTATATTGCCGTAAATAGGTTTCCTACAATCAGGACTCTCAGTTTTTCTTAGACAGAGCATCAATGAAAGCTTTGTCTGCAAAAAGGCTTACTACAAATTTTATCTCTCTTTAATATCAGATTATCTAGCTAGAGGAAAAATAAACTTGGGATGGACTTTGCTCCAACTCGAAACATGACAACTGGCCAGAAATCAAATATATAACTTTATTTCCATTTCAGGTCTATCCTCGATTAAAGGATTGAAGGCTTTTAACACTGCTCATACATAGACATGGTATTCTCGATTGAGCAGCAGAGCATGGCCACACCTACGTTTTCTCAGCTGAGCAGTTTAGAGAGTATTGAAGAAAAAGTAAAATAATCATCAGAGCTACGTCGTAGAAGGTAATGTAATTCGGGGCACTCTCTACATCGTCACTTCGTCCTATGGTTTTTTTTTTGTTGCGTTTTTATACCTAATTGTCTTGGACTTGGAACATTTTTCGGTGATTCTTTACAGCCGAAAATTGAAGAGGGCTTCATGTTCGTGACGATAAAAGATGAAAAAGGTATTACGGTCCAAGGTCATGATTCAAATAGGTACTACATCCAAAATAATCTAAATTCATTTTTTTTGTAATGAAAGTGATCGTGTCAATAATAGACTCTAATTGAAAGCATCACTTCCGTAATAATCATAATCTTTATTCATTCACAATTATAATTATAAAATTGTATTTATAATTTTTATAAATCATTATATTAATAGTAACACGTGTAATAAATTCAAAATCACAATAAATTTCTAAACACACAAAATAAAAAACAATAAAAAAATTGTTTCAATCAATAATTAAAAAAACTATATAAATATTTTTTTAAATGTATTGTATGTATGTATTGTTTATTTAAGAATTTCGCCACCGTCTACACATGTACAACTGCTTCGTGTCCATCCCAAGGTTGTCTGGAAGAGATCGCTCTGAGCGATAAGGCCGGCCATTGTGCAGCTATGTTATTTTTTTCCTGTATATTTTTGCAAAATACTAGCAAAAATACCAAAATCCTTTGTTATTTCCCCACATAAAAAGCACTTGGATCGCCAGATTTCATTATCTGAATAACTGAAGCGCAGCTCGAAGTGATTTGTGGGCGATGAAACTTACTTTGTGTTGAAACCCTGATCTCAGCGTAGTTGATTGTGACTCGTTCGACTATTACGAGCCCGATAGACAGCTTCATAGCATTTACCATACAAATGTTTTTAGGCTGGTGTTGACCAAAAATAATAATTACTTAGATAATGAGGCAGCTTCGTCGGTTATCTTTAACGTTTAATGTAATGTTTTGTGTCTGAAACAACTGATTAAAATAACGATCGATTGGTGAACTCGGGTCCAAGAGTTTGAAATTTGGGCAATTACTTTTATCTCTTATCTATTCTATTGTTGTTTGAAAAACTAAAACCAAGGTAACGACTTAGGGTTTTGGTTTGTCAGCCAGCATCATCTTCGTCATTAGGTGCGTACTTTTATTAGATTCAGAATTTCAATTGACAATTATTATTTATTTTTGCCTTTTAAAACCAATACTCATTTTAAACATGACATTCCTAACTAGTTCTATAAATATGAAGTATCAAAGTTATCAATCTAACAAGTGAATCCAAAATAATTGTTGAAACCTGACAGGGTTTTTATGCGTTGTGTTGTGTACCCACTAAGACTGTCTACACCTAAGAACAATTATTGTACCTGTATGCATAAAATCACAATAATATGAATTACTTGAAAACCCAATGCGGGGCATAGTCCATTCGCCACGCACGGTTCTGCGCCAACCTGTGTGCAGAGCATGCTTACTGTCATTTTGGTATCCATTACTAAAATAGTATGGTACTAAAAATAGTATGTTTCTCTTATAAATAAAAATAATAGTAGATTGTTTTACAAGGGACTAAACCATCCCATTATATACGAGGTTGTTATACTCCCGAGCGTAGCGAGGGAGGATGACAAGACCGAGTTATAATGGGTGGTTTTGGCCCGAGTAAAACACTCTACTTTTCACTTCGATTGCGAGAAAATAAAACAATTCAAAATTAGACAATTCTCAGAAATTTTACTAAAAATTAAATGTGCATTTAGAGCAATTTTGAATGTTTAGTGATATGTTTTTCCCAGGCAATTTTATTTCGGTTCTCTGTGATTGAGATGTGATAATATTTTGAGTTGATTGTTGTGGAGTAAAATTTGGAGAGACTCGACTCATGCTTGAGTTTCCTGCATTATTAAGATCTGAGTGCGGCTTCAGCTGAGTTGACATATTCATCCAATCCCGCGATGTAGATGGTTGGGCTTCTGTAATGTTTGGTAGAGTATTGATTCCTTCCGTAATCCGCTGCGTGACGTGATACTTGTTTTGTATAGAGTCCAATATATAACCTTCAGTCACTTGATCGGACCTCCATCCACCGTGCCGTTTTAATGTCGTTATATTCGCACCAGAGTCCGCCAACAGAGTCGCGGATGTTCTCCGGAAACAATGGCCCGTGTAGATTTGGTAAATTTAGATAAGTGGCAATATCTTTAGGCATGTTACCAAATTAATTTTTGCCTATGACTTGCCTTGTGCATTTACCATTTTGATAATTTAGAAAAAATCTTCTCGTTGAAACATTAGTGGGACGTAACTCCTGATAGGCTTTAACTATATTAAGGTATTCTCCACTGATGACAAATTTACGCTCTTTGTTTGTTTTCGTGTTCGGCAGACTCACAGCTTGTAGGTTTGTATCCGTTTCTACGTCTTCTAGCGTTATATTGGCAAGCTCCTCTGCATGCACCGCTGATTCCATAAATTAAAGCAACCTGTTGAACAAAAAAATAAGTGTGTTAATAATCGTAATAACCTACGTACATAATTTAGGTATGTAGGTAGGTATCTATTTATTTAGTTTGAGTAGAGTATATAAGTAGGTTACCTTTGTTGCCAAGTTTTGTTTATTTGGAGCGTTATTTAAAAATGTTTCGATTTCTTGTGTCGTCAAGACTAGATTTGTTTGCCTTGTATCCAATGGACAATTTCTTCAGTAAAGCCGTTAAATTTACATATTTTTTAATATCGACGTGGTGTTTCGTTTGTAAGGTCATTCTTAACATTGAATATGTGCTCCAAATAGTCGACGATTTGAATTTTTTCGATAATTCATCAAAATAAGTGTGAAAAACCCCTTCTGTAAAAGAATCCACACGTTTCTCATCTCTCCATTTCATAAAATTTTCGTAACTCTTTAAATATATTCCACGTGATTTTGTCGGCAACAGATTCATAATTATTTCTTTGCCCTTTTCTTCCATTTGCATATTAGCATCTTCACTATCACTTGATGACATTTTTCACGCTCACAATTTGGAAGTAAAAGTCAGGAAGTTAAACGTAAAAGTTTGTGATTTGGAATGAAGAAAATTCTAGACATTTAGCGCCAATACCATCTTTTTTTTAAATCTCTATTTAACCCGCAACAAACAGTTAGCATTCTACCGTGATGGGAAGAATCAACCTTCATAAACACACCAAGACGGTTCTATTTAAAAAAAAAAAGATTGACGGAGCACCAAGAAGTCGAGTTTTTATGTAAGAGAACGAATGCTTTGTACGGGCTGATGATTTTAGACAAAAATTAAAAAGAAAAAATACTTTTTAGCCCGAGGTATTAAACTCGAGTTTTAGGCCCGTTAAGCTACACTATTATGATACACTTTTTGAGCAAGAGAAGTGAAAAATAATATTCGACTGCGGTAAGGTATCGGTGAGATAGCTACACATTGTGCACGCCAACTCGGTCAATACATAAAACGCGTTTGTATGAAAACAGCTTAACCAGCAAATATTGCAACTGGCTATGGTGCCTGGAGAATAAGAGATTCGATGCCGCAGCATCGTACTCAATGTAAAGAGGCTATTGTTAGATCACTTAATGACTGCGAGATATTGGACCGCAATCGCACATATGCTTGCTCAGCTATTTTTGTCGGTTATTTTAGACGACATTTACCGAACAGTTTTTACTTTTCAAATATTTTGTTTTAATATGTGGCTGTGTTTAATCAGTTCAGGAGGCTTGTTTCGTACAAACAAATAAAATACTATATCCATAGCAATTTTTATTTTCGACCGTATGAAAAGAAAAGTTTTTTAGATGTAGCATTTTTCAGTCATCCGTTCTTATGGTGCATCAACACAACCCGGTGGCACGAGCTGGTGGCCGAACAATGCCGCCAAGCTTTGTAGATGCACATACGTAGAAAGGAAAATACCTAAATAAAGGTCTATTTTTTTTTATCCGTTTCTAAAGAAATTCGTACATTCCGTTTTTAACCGAGCAGCGCCAACCGCTGTCATGCCGGCGCCGCCGCGCTGTTACGTCGATACAAAGAGACATAAAAGCCTTTTGACCCCAAGGGCCTCGTGCCAGTCACCACTTATTAGTGAATCTCGGAGAACAATAGGCTCTTAGTTTTAATGTTAGATAATCTTATCTTTTTCTATACATATGATGTTTAGAATTTCAGCTGCTGAAGTGATGGACGATTTTGATCATTATTATCTTACTTGTTACGTGATGTTGAAATTGTGATTGCTTTGACAAAATCAAACATTTTCTACATAACATAACATACATTAAACTAAACGCCAAAACGCAAATTTTAAAAAATAAAACCATAATTTAGTTTTTAAGGAGTAACTAAACAATAAAAAAAAAACTGTAAAACTGATTTATCTTGCATTTGGATGTTTCAAGATTAATTAATATTTAATCTTTAAAATTCAAACGCATGCTCAAACTATTTAAATGTTTCTGCTTCAGTTCCAACATGTAGATCTGTTCAATGAGTCTAGCTTCTAGTAGTACTTTAGTCTGTATCTAAGGTAGTACTTAAGATTTAAATAGTTTTTTAACCTAGATAGTAAGCATTTTGTTGTAAACTCTACTCGATTATCAACTATTAATAAATGTTTATCGAAATGTCTAAGTAGGGACAAACCTACTGATTAAGGAAAAATAATGAGTAAACAATGTAAATCAGAACAGACAGCCATACAAGATAGTGTTTGCTTTAACCAATAATATTATCCAGTAGGTGAATCGATCGGAAGCATAGATCTACGAACTAGAAATTGTTACATTTGGAGGTGAAAAAGTAAAACAATCTCATCAAAGTGTTATATAAGTCCTTTTATTGATTCAGTTCATCGCTTTAGCCATGGATTATTTGGGCATCTCAACAAAAAATCTAAGGATTAAATATTAAAGAACAATTTTATTATTTTCCACCAATTATTTTCCACTAAGTTGAACGAATTAATTAAGATAGTCATTCATTTTGTGGGATAATGTAGCCAGCGGCTTGCTGATGCTTCTGATTGGTATTGATTATAGATAGCTAAATTGCAGTTACTCCTAGATTGTTTGCAACAGTCTTCTGTCAACTATTTCAAATGTAAATAATAGTTCTGATACTTTTAATTTTGAAGTAATACAATTATAACATGACCCAAACATTAAAGTGTCTTTGTTCAGTAAGCAGAGCCCTGAGTTTGGTTACAGCTATTATTTGTATGGGATTTCTTACAGCGCCTCCACCGTGCGGAAATGAAACTACGAAAAACTCATACAAAAATCTAATGTCTCAGTACTATCGAAACTAAACTCAGGGCTTAGTTTTAATATTATTTAACTCGGGTCATCATCTAGTCCTCTTCCAACTCAAACTTCAGGAACGCGTGTCGGGTAAAAACCAGGCACATAGTCCGGGTTGTTGGGATTGTACTTCCATATAAGGTATTCCGGTTCGTTGAGGTACAGAGGAGGTATCTCATCACTAGGCTCACGGTCCTGTCCAATCAGATTCTTGTTTCTTAGCAACAGCTCGTCGACTTTAGCTTGAGTTGCTGCAGAAATATCTAGAATAATATTGGTAAATTGGTAGGTATCGCATTTTGTTTGTTGTGATATCGTATCGATGTATTAGGTACACAAACTTTGTATGCCATATACTTCGATATGATATCATATTCGTAAATGCGGGTAATTTATCTGCTACTTGTAGCAATAGAGATAATGTCGGCTCTTTACCTACATGTTATAAATTAAATAACATAGTATTACATATTGGTATATAAGTAGGTAGATTTGTAAATAAACAAACTAGACAGACATTCTGGAACTTGATTTATCAGACTATTTATAAAAAGTTACGCGAGAAGTGGATTCCAATTTTTACCTTTTTAGGGTTTAGTTCCTCAAAAGGAAAAAAAGGAACCCTTATAGGATCACATAACTTTGTCCGTCTGTCCGTCTGTCAACCCTCTTTTCTCAGGAACGCGAGGAGGTATCGAGTTGAAATTAACATCGAATACTACCTACTGAGTTCCGTTACCTCTTGGAGCCGTAATATAAATCAAACTTCTAAGTCAATGCAATCAAAACAGCGGTTTATACGCAATTTTGTTGAAATTTCGCGACCTTCTCAGAGGACCCGATGTCGTCTGAGACGGTCGCGCACTTGCAGCGCTACAGTCGCGATGCCCTCGCGGGTTTTTGCGGGCGCGCGCTTGCAGCGCTACAAAAAGTCGCTGTGGGCATTCACTCTAAATGGTTCTAATGGTTGATGGTATAACTAAAAATCCGCTTCGGAAAAAAATTCTAAAGTTGGAACATGACACGTACAGGTTCGTCGCAAGTCTATCCGGAGTATATTCCTGTTCTTCTCCAGAGCGTTCAGGAGGACCTTCTCAGCAGTACCGGAGAGGTCGTTGGCAGCCATGTCGAGTCGGGTCAGACCACGGTTCAGGCATAGGAGGCCTGCCATCTAAATAATAAGATTATATTATTTGGGCAATCACAAATACCTACAAAATAAACGCCTAATGGCCGCCATACACGGACTGCTCGGGCAGTCATAGTCGACAGCTTGAAGCTGTCATATAACTGCTTGGAGCTGTTGATACCAACTGCTCGAGAACCGTGCGGGCGGGAAACGAGTGAAATGAAGAACGCGGGCGGAGGTAGCTGCGCGAGAGCAGTCGACAGCTCAAGCAGTTCGTGTAGGTATGCCTGGCGACTGCTTGACCGCATGACCACCGCCCGAAGTAGTTGAACTTCTCGAGCGATTCTGTATATGTATGTACGTAGAAGACGGTAGTTTACTATCCAGTTGCAGCTTGAAGCAGTCGATAATGACTGCTCCAAGCAGTCCGTGTATGGTGTGGTGGCCTTAATATGGCGGTAACGGCGTAAGAATCGACGCTTTCAACTGAGCCCGTGGATGTCGTCTGAGCCGACTGAGGGAACGTACCAGAGAAAAGGCAGCAGCTACCTTCTGTGTTATTAACACCTCCACTACGCTCAGCGTGGTTATTATGGCACTGCTGAACGTGCCCGTTGCTTGGGCACGTCTCTCAGTGGACAAACATAAATGTTCTGATAAGACATAACAAAATTAGAAAGTGTAATAAGTAGTGTGATATAAAAAATGAATATCGTTCAGCTACAAAAAAATGTACTAGTGTTTTCTTTTTTTTCGAGAAAAATACTAAATACATATATAGAGCGAATAGAAAATCGATAACAACTTGTTTCTCATTTAATAATAGTTACTAGATATAAAGCGGTTTATAGTATAAAATTGGATTTGTATAAGTGCTTATTTGGTAAGCCTACACAAATAAAGTTATGGAAATCTGAACAATGATGTTACGGCGTCGTCGGCGCTGCGGGGCGGCGCGCGGCGCAGCGAGATATTTTAACAAAACCTGCACAAAAACTTATTCTTAAAACATCTCTTATGCAAATGATAAGACATTTAGACAATAGACATACACTAACTCAGCTGAAATGGTCCTGGTTTATCTCTTACATATGTATTTTAAACAAATTCCTCCGCCGCGTTTGTCTATCTATTTGCGATAAACTCAAAAAGAACTGAACGGATTTTCATTCGGTTTTCACCAATCGATAGAGTGATTCATGAGGAAGGTTTAACTATATAATTTATCAAGGTTTTGTGTAAATTGGTTGAATATACATACATAGGTATATAACGATAATTGTTAGAAGTGTTGCGTTTCAATTGTGTGAAAACGCCGCATAATATTCCGTTTGAGATACATGATATAAGTACATACATATGCTCTACCCCGTGCGAAGCCGAGGCGCGTTGCTAATCCTACTAATAGTTTGTAAGGATGGATGTATGGATGAATATTTGTTACTCTTTCACGGAAAAACAACTGAACCAATTAGGCTGAAATTTGGTATGGGTATAGATTGGGACCTGGCCTAACATATAGGCTATTTTTATCCCGATAAAACGCGGGTGAAGGTGCGGGAAGCAGCTAGTAGTTAATAAAACTTAATTTAAAAGTGGTTAACGAATGTTTTTTGCCGAACACTCTAATGGCAGGGATGCATTTGCCCTGCACTGAGATCAATGAATGACGATGTATATGAAAATAATGACCAGAATTAATCAGTACCTTTACAGCTGATTCACCATAAAAACCACATGAATTGACTATGAGAGTCTGTGGTTTTTCCTTGCAACGCACAAATGCAGCGGCGAACATCGTGGCGCATTCACTCGACATAGGGTTTAGACTGAAATCTAAGAGAGAAAGAAAGAGAGATAATTTATTTACAAAAATAATCCCTTAACACGTTCCCTGTGCTGCAAGATTATGGAGACGACCACTTACCTACCATACGTGCAAATAAAATTGTCGTATGAAAATTGTGCCTTTATTTTTTTTGCCTTAATTTGTTTATGATTTGGCATTAAAAAAGAAATATACGCATAACGCTCAATTTTCATCTTTCTAACACCAACCCCCATTTTTTTTAAAGCAATATTAGTGAATACTGTAATAATCTTGAACCCTCAGTGGTCAATGGCAAAACAACGTTTGCCGGGTCAGCTAGTAAGATTTAAGTTTATGTTTTTTGGGTAAATAAATTATCTCTCTCTCTCTGTCTGCCTCTGATAGAGGAAAGGCAGCAGATTTCATTTGCGTATTTTTAACACCTCCACTGCGATCACCAACCCGCCTGCCGAACGAGTTATGATATATGGTTTTTTCCATATATCTTTATTAAAAAAGCCTTATTTATAATAATAAAAACTAAATAATGCTGGAAAATTCACACAGCACTATCTAGCCCCAAGCTAATCAAAGCTTGTGTTATGGGTACTAGATAACTGATATATTTAATACAGTGCATAGTAAGTTTTTATTGTGCATAAAAAACATCCAGAATAAATATCTGCAGATCGTACAACAATTTGTTCTGAGGCGGGAATCGAACCCACAACACCTCATTCGTCGCAGGCGCACCTTCGCCCGCCGTGCCACAAAGGTCATCTGTGGACGTACATATGAGTATCTGCATGCAAAAACCACTGAAGTGATCGCAGCTACTAAAATTTTGTAAAGCTGAAGTTCTGTTCTATTACTGGAATAACTTTATAAGCTACGTTTACCCGGAGAAACGTGCCTATCTGCGAGCAGAAACTAAAATATATGTAGGTACATACTAGCTGCTGCCCGCGCCTTCGACCGTTTTATCAGGATAAAAAATAGCCTATATGTTATTCCAGGTCTCAAACTATACCCATACCAAATTTCAGTCTGAGCGGTTCAGTAGTTTTTGCGTGAAAAAGTAACAAATATCCATACATCCATCCATACAAACTTTCACATTTATAATATGAGTAGGATTTTAATTTACTTACCAAGCAACTCAATCGGTGCAGCCGGTTTCATTTGCAAAGCATAAGCAATACCTTGAATTCCAACTTCCTTGAATCTATTGTTTGCAATTCTTACTCTTTTCACATTATTGTGAATAAAAATAAATCCACCCAAAGCTTTCATACCATAATCACCGATCTTGCAATGGTTAAAGTCCAGTTCTTCAATGGTTTCCTTTTTAACTAGATGTTGAAGAATCAATTTAACTTTAGAGCAGTCTAAGTTACTTCTGTTAATTCTGAATAACCGTAGATGCCTCAAATCTGCCAAACCTCGGCACAGTGATTCACAGTCCGCCATAGAAAATTCGAAATATCTTGGCAGATAATTTTCTGCGAGCCCGCTTAGCCCGAAGACGAGAGATATTTCTTGCAGGTTGTATAGTTTTACCAGCACTGATTCTAGAGGGATGTGATCAAACACCTTGGTAACACTGAAAGCGCACGTGTCCTCTACTTTATCGGCATTTGGTATGGGCGGGAGCGGTTGGCGGACCATTTGAAGTTGGTTCAGGCTTAATTCATAAATGTAAGGACTGACCTGAAATCAGAAAATTCGAGTATTCAACTTTATACTGCGATGTTTGTGCTTGAAGTAATTGAATGAATAGTTTCTTCTATGCAGACCATTATGGCATGTGGCGCCGGCTTAGAACTTGTATCATCCCAAGTGGTGGAATTAGCCAAGTAACAAAATACAAAGTTTACCAATGTAGCGAGCTCTACTGCCTCCTCTTCAACAAAGACATCAGGATTGACACCCTCCAGATAGTCCTGAAGACATGCAGACAAAAACTTGCCCTTCCAGAATGTTACTCCCAGTTCGACTTTGTAAGGAAACTTTGCAGCGAATGATCTCTTCCAATATTGCTCATCCTAAAGGTAAATATTTAGGAAAATTATACTAGCTGCTGGCCGCGCCTTCGTCCGCGTTTTATCGGGATAAAAAATAACCTATTGGTATTTTATTCCAGGTCCCAAACTACACCCATACCAATTTCAGCCCAATCAGTTCAGTAGTTTTTACGTGAAAGAGGAACAAACATCCTACATCCACACATACAAACTATACCTACTTATAATATTAGTAGTATGTACCAAACTAATATTAATAATTTGATTGTTATGAAGAAACTAATTAGAATCCATCTTAATGTTACAATTTTTTTAAGTTTTGTGAGATAAATACTAATTCCTTGATATTTTTTTAAGACCTCCAAGGGATCGTTTTCAATATGACAGCGAAATCATTTTCAAAATTGGCCCACAATTGACGGAGTAATCGAACAAAATATTATACACACCTGCAGCCGAACATAGACCTTTTTCGAAGTCGGTTAAAAGAGTTATTTCTTTGTAATTGAAAATCTCTGGACCTAGGTAGTTACTATATGAGTGAACCCAGGCACATAAGCAATTACTAAGACCCCGTTCGCACAAACGCTTTTTTAACGCAGCGCCGCGCCGCGCCCCAGCGCTTTTTTGGCGCTCGTGTGAATAATAATAAGAATTTTGATATGGTATATTCGATTTAAGGCTCAACGCCCAGCATTCAAAATAGAACAGTGCTTGAAATAAAAGCGTCGCGTTGTAAAAGCGCCACCGCGGCCGCCGAGAACATGAACTTGGGAATGCATTTGTTCTATTTAAACGTTTTTTAAATGAGGCGTCTGTTAAAAATGCATTAATTTTTTTTAATCACCATCTTTATGAGGTAACAGTGATGATGATTATGATAATATTTAGTATTTTACATTTTGATATTAAATTTGTATGTATTTTTTATAGATTAATATTTTTTTTTGTTTAAATAAACTACTTTGTAAGAGTAACACACGACTTTTAAATTAAACTTTCATACAACAGCTTTTAACAACAAACTAAAACATGGAAATGGCCTTTTTCATATTTTTCTTAAAATTTAACCAGTATATTGTTTAAGCCATTAATAGTATATTTTCCTAAAATAAACAAGTAAAATATTTTTGGCCATATTTTAAGATCAAATACTCTCTGTGGGACGTTTAAAAAGCGCTCGTGCCAACAGGGTCTAAATGATTAGACAAATATTTGATATAAATACCCGAATGAGAGGAACGCAGTTTCTCAAAGGTATGTTTGCTGGATACAAGTCCATAAGAATATCGACGTCCTTCTGCAGGATTTTATGTAACGGGTTGATCCTATGGAATATTCTGGATAGGGTCAATGCCGCGTAGTATGTCAGTGGTGCTGGAGTGGTACCATCGTCCCATTCGAAGTCTTCAGCGATGATCTTACGATTGACCTCATTGATCGACGACTGCATGATTGGGGACGTAATGTATGCATTACGAGCATTCTTCGGCACTTGGTATGGAATCTTCATATTGTGATGTTATTTTTGTTTTAGTAGGTAGTATAAATTGGATAATTATAAGGATTTAAAAGGAACAAATACGTTTTTGTTAGGTATAATACGTTAAATTAAAAATATTAGAGGGGTATTTTTCTTCAAAGGAAAGATCTTGAAGGGAATAAAGACAAAAAAATCACTACGGAAGGAATGTGAAAGGAATCTTCGGCTCTTGTAAATTTTGATTGACGTTTATGTCATCTTTAATCGAAGCGATGACAAAAGAGGTTAAATTGGTACTTATTACCATCGTATTACCTAGATATTTTCGTGAAACTAGATAAAAATTATAATTAACCGAGAGTAAGAAGAGACAAAGAGAACCTATACCTACCTATAAATAGCACCCACCGGCATTTTAAGTGTCCGAGTTAATTCTCCCCAACGAAGCAATTTATTAACACCATTCTCTTTACAAGGCCAATCAAATATACAGTACAGTACCTAAATTGGTTTCTTTGTATTTTACTGTGCAAAGTCCGCACCATAGCATTCAGTAAATATAGCGTCGGGCATTTCCGTTAACCCTCGTGAGTGTTCGGACCATAACAACACAACTCGTTTCTCCCGCTGCGCTGAGTCTACGCTTCATACCATACGCTTGCCTGTGTTTTGTTTTGGTTTGGTTTTGTCACACAGTATCAATATAGTGCTATCTGCAAACGTGCGCGTGAGTCGTCACGTTTTATAAATTATGGATTCTTCTGACAAGAATTCTGCTATTCGTAATAATACACAAAGTAACTACTATCCGTGGAATTTGATATTTACGAGGAAACGTTCCGATAGTGAGAGCAGCGTTAGCAGTATCAACTCTAATACTCCGACCAACCAAACCGGTAACGTACATAATTATTATTCAATATTATTAACTAACGACCATATAGCTCTTGAATTGTAATTATTACTATAATCCGATTCAAAAACCTGGATATTTTTTTATCCAAAGGGATCCCACAAAACCCAAGGAATATTGTTAGGTACGTAGGTAATTTTTTAATCTTAAGGTCTGTCATTTTTAGGAATTGTAATGTATTGTGTCAAATCAATAATTTCTTTTCATTTGTGGAAAATATTTAATAACATTGGTAGCATCGAAGTAAAGCACAGAAACTCGAAACCATTTTTGTTTTTGAAAGCTTTCATTCATCATTTAATTGATCTGTCGTTCATTTTCGAATTTAATTTTTTTTTTTTTTTTGCTGCAAGTGTGAGAATATTCGATTTTGAAGTTAGTGTTTTAGTTTTTAGTGATAACTTTGCTGTTACCTTCTTGTTTTCTGTTATTGTTATTCATTTTTGTTAAGTTTTCATTCATAAACGTCTTTGTTGACATATAATATTTTTGATTCTAAATCGGATTAGGTACCTATAGTTCTAATTTGTACTAGTTTTATGTAAAACCTACTCGATATGAACACAGCATGCTTTGATACTTAGCTTTGTTCGTTTAAGTGAGGCAAAACAATGAATGTATAAGTGAAATTGCATGGGCAATGAGCAATACTCTGTCTACTCTATCTATACTCTGGCCAGTCTGAGTATTGAGAATATTGAGCTGGAGTTGGTAAAGTCTAGTAAATATCAACTTTGAGTCCATTTTAATTTATGTGAATCTTTATGACACTGGATCAAAAAAAGACGAAGATTGCTGGTGACAGAAAGACCTATATTCAAGTAGGCAATAGATACGACCTTACGTATTATATTGTGACATTAATTTTATATTCATCATCATCATCAGCCCATACACTTCCACTGCTGGACATAGGCCTCCCCCGTACGACGCCACAAATAGCGGTCCTGAGCCGCCTCCATCCATCGACTCCCTGCGACCGCTACGATGTCGTCGGTCCATCGAGTGGATGGTCTCCCATGTAGGGGGGGATTTGCCATAATCACCACGCTTGGCAGGCGGATTGGTGATCGCAGTGTTGGTGTATAAAAATACTCAGGCGGAAGCTGCTGCCCTTCCTCTGGTAGATTCCCTTAGTCGGCTCTTACGACATCCACGGGTTGCGTTGGAGGGGTCTATATTCGTACGCCGCGGCCCCAAGGCCCCTAATAATTGGGTAATTTTATATTACTGTGGCATTTTTATATTGTATTTTGTACTGATAAGAACCTTACCGATGCTAGTACAGATAAGAAGGGAGACCCCATCATCATAGATTCAGCCAGTCTCTAAAATGTCTTAATTTAGACCTATCGCTTTTTACAAATAACCGTATGTACATAGGTATGCTTAATCAATGATTTCATTATCAGGTTCACAATTTGGAAGGTTGGGAAGGCAGACCAGCAAAAATGAAGAGTACTTGTGGATGATGTAAGTACCCATATCTAGACTTATTTATTGTATGTACATATCTAGCAGGTACTTCGCTTACTAATGAAATTTCCTAACATAGAATCAGGATAGTCATCATCATCATCAGCCCGTACACGTCCACTGCTGAACATAGGCCTCCCTCAAACAACGACGCTACGAATTAATCGTTGCCATCATAATGAGGGGCTTGCCATAATCACCACGCTTGGCAGGCGGATTGGTGATCGCAGTAAGGTGTTGGTAATACACAGTAGGAAGCTGCTGCTCTCCCTCTGGTAGGTTCCCTAGTCGGCTCTTACGACATCCACGGGTTGAGTTGGAGTGTCAGGATATTACAAGAAAATACAATACAATACAAAACTCTTTATTGTACACCACAAGGACAAATAAAAAATAATTACCTATGTGTGTTTATTACAAAGAAATATAAAAATATCTACAAGAAAAACAAATACATTTAATGTTGCACATTGGGCAGCCTTATCAAGAGGGAGATCTCTTCCAGGCAACCTCTTGGTCTCATTCATTCATCAAAAGTGATGTAGAGTGCCGCCTGTTAGGCGTTTTTGCGAATTACGATATACATATCTGTCTTATTGGTACACGCAGTAAATTTTTGCCATATTTAAATATCCTAAAATTGTATTTTGAGACTTTTCGAAATAATTCTGTCTGGATAAGGATACGATATATGTATCAAATATCAAATATCAAAGTGCTTTATTTCCTTTAGACCTTACAGGACCCTTGGACACGTCACAAAATTAAAATTACATAAGTAAAACAGGGAAATCAAGTGATCACTTTGATTTTTTGTTCACTTCAATCTTTTCAATATAAAGTAAAGAAGCGAACAAGAAACCTTTACCTTGTTAGGTTGTTAGTTTTCGAGTTGGAGCAAAAGTCGTCCCATGCTTTTTTATCCTCTAGAGATAATCTGATATTTTGTAATAAGCCTTTTTACAAAGGATATGTTTGATAGTTTGTTTGAATTTATTTATTGATAATTTTTTATATTTATAATAAAACATATTTTCCAAAGTTATCAGTATAAAAATATATATAGGGGGTATAGTTTTTTACGTCCATACTAATATTATTAATTCGAAAGTAATTCTGTCTTTCTGTCTGTTACACCTTCACGCCTAAACGGCTGAACGGATCTTAATGAAATTTGGCTGGCACGTAGACGGTATCTCTGGGGCGGACACGGCTACGGCTTTAGATCCCGGAAAAGTGCGAGCAAAGTCGCGGACAGAACCTAGTTTACCTATAAAATATTAAATAACATAGTTGAGCTATATTTTTTTGATAGATAGATATATTTATTTAATAAAAAAAATCATTTTTCTGTTAATAGTGTCTTAAATCCTAAGTTAGGTTTATCTAGACACTAGGGTTCTGTAGATTGTTTGCAACAGTCTCCAGTTAGCTCAATTGTTTCAATTCTAAATATGTACTAGTTTAATTTGTTTATAGTATTTGATTGTTATTTTCTTTGTCGATAAAGTAAACAACATAGTACCTACATACTTGCCAAATGCCAATGTACTGGCATTTTCAATTTTGTTTTTCTGATTTCACACCTGGTCCAAAAATAAAAAACTAAGGAGGGTGTTCCTATTAAAATAATTTATCTGGGTCCAGGATCCACATAATTTCAGGTTCCATAAAAAGTATATGATATATAAAAGCAACCTGTTCCAACTAAGTCAAGAAAATAACCTTGAAAGAAGTCGGTAGGTATGGACAATTTTAACCGACTTCGAAAGAGGAGGTTTCGTCTGTATGTTTTTTTTTGTATGTATGTTACACGATATCTCCGCCCATTATGGACCGATTTTGAAAATTCTTTCACTATTGTATAGAAAACGATCCCAAAGGGGTCTCATAAAATTCTTATCCCCAGGAGAAGTATTTATCCCGCAAAACTTAAAATAAGTGTAAAAGTAAGGGAATTTGAAGTCGGTTTATCGTTTTTTCAAAACACGCCGTATTATATTATTCATTCACGTGTAATTTTTCATTTCACGTGTGAATCTTGTGATTTGAACATCTTTATCAATATACCTAGGTAACTTGCTCATATATTATGCAGTGATAACTTTGATTGTAACCTCTGTTATCTATGCATACATAACTACAATCGTTTGTTCATGATAATTCAAAATTAATGTTAATTATTACGCTCAATGCGTTAATAAGCTATACCTAGGTATTTCGAGATTCTAGTATTGTGTTGCGAACTTACCTTTGTACATATATCAGTGAGATTTTGAAGTTGTTGAAACTACATAAACAGTAATTTATGCTGCACGAAACTAAAAACTTACGAAAGAGTAACTTTTAAATACAATACCTGCCATTAGTATTTCTGAAATATTAGCAACAATATTGACAGTATTATGTATATCAGTCATCTTGTACCCATAACACAAGCTCTGCTTAACTTGGGGCTAGATGATAGTGTGTGGATTGTCCAGATTGTCACCCTCATTGAACATTAAAAGGAACCTAACAGCATAATATAACATTTTCAGAGGAGAGGGCAGTTTCAGGAAACCGACTGAAATGAGTTCATTTGTTAGAACGAGGAGGTTCCTCTGTAATCTAGCTGACTGACTGACGAGCCTATTTTAAAGCATCTCTAAGTAAATGAGTATTTCGCAACCACATGTACAAATATTCATCCTAGCTGCTGCCCGCGGCTTCGCACGCATTTTTCGTGTACCCTATGTCCGTCCCCGGGATACCATCTACCTCCCTGCCAAATTTCATTAGAATCCGTTCAGCCATTTAGGCGTGAAAAGGTAACACACAGACAGACAGATAGACAGAGTTACTTTCAAATTTATAATATTAGTAGGATTGATGGCCTTATTCATAAAAACATGGGTCTCTTTGTGACCTATTAATGTGGGACAAGGAATTTATGGCTATTGCAAATATTAGCGACTGGATCTCCAAGGTCGACAGCTATCTGCAGGCTTTTGAGGCGGTCTTGTGTGCAAGTGTGAGGGAGACGAACCATGAGTAGACTTCCCCTCTCATAGATTTCGAAACCGTGGGTTCGCAGCGTGAGCGGAGCCACGGTCGACGCCGGCGCAGTTGCCACTACATCGCACGAATACCAGCCGGACTATACTTGTGATAGTGATTAAAAGTGACAGTGTTTACGATGAACCACGTGTTTGTTGAGTCTCCGGGATAAAAACGTTTATAGAGAATTACCTACGCTTGCCTCGGTCGAGTTTGGTTAGTTATAGATTGTCTATAAATAATTCCCGTTGCTTCTTATCACTATGAACTTTGCTTCATTCTTTGTTATAAAGAAAACAATTGACTGCATCGACAAAGACAAGCGCAAGCGCTGATGCCGTCATCCACTCAATGTCACCAAAACCGGTTATGTGTTTACTAAGACTTCGTAATCCATTCAGTAAAAAAAATACCAAGATCATTAGCCTTGATTTGTTCGAGTCGAAACTACGCTTGTACCTTTTACAAGTTTTGAGTAATCAGTCCAGCACAGTTCTTTTGATGCGGTTTACGATATGTTGCTTAATTTGGTGTTAGTTACTAAACCAAATGTTAGAATGTTTCATACGAAAAGTGACCGGACGAGTGTTGATTCTAAGTTGTTTTTATCCTTATTAAGTTATTACATATAACTGGATTTCCTTCGCACCGTGTTTAGCTAGGTAAACATGTATTTTGAATTTTTTACACTAACTCGAATCATTAGATACCTAGTTAGCCTAAGCATGTAAATATATAGTTATAAATTCGTATGTTACCTCGGTAGGTACTTGTTTAGTTTGATGGTTTTAGGTTCTCTCTCCGTTTAGGTATTGACTTTACTTAACTTGCTAATTATTATTAGGTATTTCATAAACGGTACCATTATTTTGTCTGATAATAATTATTACCAAGTAGATCACACAAAACGTCTAAATATGAAATTATAATGATTATGGTTGTCGTCAGCCAGCAAACCGCAGACTGAAGAAAAATCTGTTTGAAAAAAACATTTTGTTTTTGCTAATAAAATTGTACAAGAATTACATAAATAAGAGACAGGTTTCATAATAGGACATAAAAAGGCATAAAAGAGCTTTAATATCCTGATTTACAGTAAATCTATGGTTCAGTACGAACCAGAAATAAATCTGATGGGAATACTTCACAGTATACCTAGTTATTTATCTAGTTAGTACCTATAACATAACCTTTTTTAGCTTGGGACTAGATGATGAAGTATCAAATAGAAATATAGCAATAGAAAATATTTATTTGTGTCACAAAAACATAACATAAATTGCTTATTAATATCAAATTTAAAATATCACAAATAGGTACACTGGCTTAGCTCTTTGCTGCTATAGCACTTATGCCATAGCAGCGCTGGTTTTTAGCCGTACCCGGGTGGTACGAGTGCAGCGCTACTAGCAGCCTCGCAACACCAATCCACAAAATACACATAGCCTGCTATAGCTAGCTTTAAAATAATCAACAAATCATATATTATACTTAATGATATGTAGTTAAGCTATTACTAATAAAATTTAAGTTTAACATAATCTTACTAAAAGGTCGTTCGTGTGTGTGTATTTGTATGTGCGTATATTTTTTATCACTATAATATATATATATATATATATATACAAATTACCTTTCTACATTGATGTCTGCACTACTATGACAATACCACCAAAACTTCACCAATAATGGGCTTGATCTTTCTTTTTACTTATTCTGTATTAGATTTCATTTTACTTTACTTTTTCCTTTTTTTCTGTTTGATAATTATATTCTATGTACCAACTATAATACACTTAACCCGCACTATCTGGGTCTGCCGAGGTAGAGTAGCCCTCTCGTCTTTTCACGTTTTTACCACAAGTTTTTAACTTGGACCGAGGAGACGATGCATTGTCAGTCTAGGTTTTCAGTCAGAGTATTATGTACTTACTGGTAATTTTATCGACAACAGTATAATAACTTACTATGTATAGTAACAACCTTTTATTTTGAAATATTTCTTTTTAGTACTCCTACATGTAACTAGCACGTAACTAGCTTTTGCCCACACACGTTTTTAAACGACTTCAAAAGGAGGAGGTTCTTAATTCGTCTGTATATTTTTTTTTGTTACGCGATATCTCTGCCAATTATGAACCGATTTTGAAAATTCATTCACTATAGAATAGAAAATGACCCCGAGGTGGTCCCAGGGGATTAGTATTTATCCCGCAAAACTTAAAAACAGTGTAAACGTAAGGGAATTTGAAGTCGATTTATCGTTTTTTTAAACAAGCCAAATTATGGAATGTATATTATATACTATATTTTATCTTAGGCCCAGATTATTGTGTTCAAAAAAAATATAGTTAAAAACTAAAACCCGACTACATACACGTCTTAAACAAGCGTTCACCTATTGTCCATAGCATTTTATTTTGATACTTAGGTAGTCGGAGGCCTTTGTTACTAATTGTACCCTAGGTATATGGGGTGAGTGCCTCCGACTACCTAAGTATCAAAAAAAAATGATAAGGACAATAGGTGAACGCTTGTTTAAGACATTTATGTAGTCGGGTTTTAGTTTTTAACTATATTTTTTTTACACCTTTTTGCTAATAGTTTGAGAAACGGTTTCGAAAAGTACAAACAAAGACCTTTGCAACGATACCACACACGAGCATATTTACCAACATTGAAATTTTCGACCCTTTCTTCGACCCCCGCTATCTCATTAGACCCCCATTTTGATCTGACGTCACATAGCCTATAACCATCGGGATATTAAGACGAAACATATGACACCCCATTTGTTGAAATCGGACCAGTAGTTTCACCGCTACCAGGGAACATAAAAATCGGCTACATACATACATACATAGGGTGTCAAAATCATAACCCTCTCGTAGTCGGGTAATAATTACAGCTCGATCCATTCAGAAGTTTGAGCGTTGTCATCTGAAAAACATTTTAACAGCAGCACAAACTTTAGACTTAATAATATAAGCAGGATATTAACGTGTAGTTTATACGTTTTTTTTTTGTTTCAGGTGGCGTTCATAGAAGTTGCCTGAAGCAAAACACCGCGTCTGCAAACCCACGAACTCTGCTCAACCAAACGGTTTACGAAACGGATCAAAGTGTACAAGTGTTTGTGAAATTTGGGATTGAAACGATGCTCAACTGTTCGCGATGATGTTTGACCAAGTGGCGCTACTTCCTACCTGGCTGGTTATGGCATGGCTGGGGGCTTGCCTGCTTTTCAGTCCTCTTGCCGTTTTCTTCGTGATCTGCATGCCACAGTTACCCCTTCTGATGGTTAGGAGAGCCTGCCATATACCGTTCGAATATATATGATGCTTGTGGTCATATTCTGAGGCTCTATTCGTTGTATTTATGTAAAAATAAGAGGAAATCAATGCTGGTCTATAATATTTACGGATGAAGATCATCCTTTTCAGCATAATATGAATATGTGATGTTGTGTGTCTGTTGTTTTTAACGCTTATTGATTAGGAAATGATTTTTGTATGTATAGAATTGTAAATAAGGTTTGAAATTGAATTAAAAAATATTTTAATAACTTTTGTTTTATTATTAACTTTCCCACTGTAACAGGATCTGCATAAATAATTTAGAACGTTCAATGATATCCCAAAAAAATACGATTTCGGCGAGACTTGAACCCGCGACCTTCCCCTAGATTTACGATTTCTGGGATATCATTTAATTTCTTTGATATTACCCCGTCAGAATCAAAATCAATAACTTAATTTCTTCAGGCTTACAAAATAAGCACTTAGACAAGTCAAATTTTATACTATAAACATAGTTATTATTATCAAATAAGAAATAAGGTGTTATTGATATTATCTTCACTTCCATTTTTTGTCCACAGAACTTATCTATCACGACTGTCTTCTCATCATATTTTAATTGTTTATTATCCGTCATCAAAACACGGTAGGTATATAATACACATTGTAGGTTTGCACAAAACATTTGCACTTCTGCAAGAAATATAGGCGACTTACCAAGGGTAAGTAAAGTCATTTATTCATCACAAATACGTTCAAAGCTAATATTAAAATCACATTTACCTAAAATTAGGTATTCTTATTATAGCAAAATATATTATAAAGACTAATTGTGATCTCTCTTATTGATCTCTACACTAGGTGCTGTAGAGACCAAACGAAATACTTACGTTTTTCTAACGGGTGTTACAAAAACGTAAGTAACGTAAACGTAGGTAAGTTTTTGTAACACCGCTTAAAAAGTAAGTATTTCGCGATGGTATTGTTTGTAGATAGGTAACTGGAGCATTCTTTGCTGTACCCAGCAATATAAGTAGATACCTAGTTCGCATTGCCTCACTAAAACACTGCGAACTGTGACTGTTTCGCAGGCATTACACCATTAGTACCAAATGGTAAGCGTCATTATTATTCTTTGAAAGTAAAATTCTGAGATTAGATGTACAAATTAGTTTTTTGAGGTTTTTAAAATTGTTATTTCTTGAAAGATACTTTGACAGCATGATTTTATTTAAAAAAAAATTGCTAAATTAGTTTCCTTTGTAACAAAATATTGCTGTCTAAAAATAAGGCAAATAAAAATGCCTGCAGTTGAGTTCTTTTTCTAAATAAAACTACTGTAAACTATTGTATTGTATTGTATTGTATTTTATTCATTTATTTCAGATAATGAAATCCATATCACATATTATACACAATATTAAATAAAATTCAACATTACACGGCCACTAAAACTAAAATTAGGTAATAAAAAGTTATAAGAATAGAATAAAATAAGTTAGATTAAATTAAACTATATTGTATTAAGAAACAATAAAAGGTAGAACCATTTAGGAGCAGCTAGTATCATGTCTGTGGTAGAGCCCTATACCAAGGGATACATATAAATTGCCAAAGTAAGGTCACTTTGGCAATTTATATGTTTGAGTTGATTGGTGGGCCAAATATAATTAATTGCGAAGATATTATTTACGGAATGAAATACTTTTATATGATGATATTAATGTGCGTTTTTATTGAAGTTCAACGCGAGACTGAAGTGTCGTAGTGTTTACGTTACATGTGAGCTTAACAATAGTACTAACTATGCTTAACCTATGACATGTCATATGAGTATGTATAGATTAAGATGTAGGAGGTATCGCTACATTATCATAAAACACTATGTTTAGTAGTAGTACTTACTAGTATAGTATTATCAGTATTATTATAACTGTGGTAGTTATTTTTCTAAAATAAAACGATATAGGCGCCATCTACCTTAATGACGTGGTACCGCTACGAAGTTGAGCCAGCTATGAAATGCATTACAATCTAAGCACTGATACGCCCACTATAATACTGTTAAGTAGCTGGGCTTGAAGTATGATTTTACAGTTTCCCAATAGAGTGGTCTTTTTAAAATAATTATTAATTTCATAAAACTAAAAAAATCAAAACTCCGAAATATAGTATCGTCGTGTATGTATTATATTTTCCCCCAGTTACGTTCCTGGGCTGTAGGCGGAATAGGCGGATGCTGGATGCGGCAAGCAGTATAGGCCGATGATGATGATCACGCTGGACTTATTTCTTAATTTTCTTAGGTTTAAGGGACTTGTTTGTTGGTTGACTTGGTTAAGGTTTGTTTGTTCACTTGTTTTTTATGTGTTTTGTTCTTTGTTTGTTGACTTGTTTAAGGGAGTTCTGGACTTATTTCTTAAGTTAAATCTTTTTATGAAAATTATAACAACAAGGTACCTAGATAGAATGATAGAAAGAAAACTATTTATTACACACTTTACAAAAGAGTTAACAAACAATACAAACAATTAGGCTACAAATAAAATGTGATAATTGGCGGTCTTATCGCTCATGAGCGATCTCTACTCCGTGACAACCGTGAAACCGTCGTAGGTATGCTATATTTTTTGTAATCGTTGGTGTTTCAATAAATAAATGCTAAAGTGTAGAATGAGAAAAGCTCTCAGCATAGCGTGTTCATAGCTACGAAGGGTTAAGTTCTAAAAAAGCTAGTAGGTTATGATCCTAGCTTTAGATACTAGTATACTATTATATAATCTGTGCCATAAGGCTTATTTTTTTAAATTTTTACGACATTTCATTGTCGTTGGTTCATTTACTTAGGGAATCAGTCTTCTAAATATCTTCTAAAATATTAAGTAACCCTTCAGTCCTGCATCGTTTAGGTGAGGTAGAAAATGTACCTATGTTGTTAACGTTTATATGAATTGTCGTAATACTTGTTAGTAGGTACCTGTCTAATGCCCAAAATGAGGCTGTACTTTACTAACTGCAGAGCTTATCAGCGTAGCTTTAATAGGACAAAGCACGGCGCTTGCATTCGCTAGCAAGGACGTTAGCGTAGATGTAGAGAGTTCTAGAAGTGGCTCTCACGTTATCACGTCAGAGCCGAGGATATCTCCTAACTTAGGTATATAATTTTTTTGGATACTTAACATATTACCTTCCTTCTTGGGATTGAAGTTGTACTTCAGTGCCATGAAAAAGGATATGAGAATTTCGAAAAAGTCTACGGAAAACGAGCGTTATTGTTATCACTCTGGCGTTTTGCGAGCAATTTCAAAGCGACGCAAGTTTGCAGCGAGCATGCCGCGACAACGCTGCTGGCGTACAGCGAGCCCCCAACACGTGCGATACGCGTTTTGAACACTGGCGACGACAGCGTTTACCGCGGTTTGCCCGCGGCGTCATCGCAGCGTGCTTGCAGCAAACTCGCGGCGAGAGTCTCGGTTTGGAATCACTCGCAAATTGCCAGTGTTTTAAATAAGGCTTTTAGAGCGGGCATTTAACATCCGTCAAATTGATTGTACTTCTTCCTATAAATTCAAGCCGAACCGTATTGCATCGACATCAAAATCGGAGGAGTAGGTGTTTACTCTGTACCTACTCGTAATTTAGGTACGAGACGGTGGATAAGTTATTTCAAGAATATAAAGAAACATTGTTGAAAAACTAGCCTACCGCCGCTTTGACGTAAGTCAGCTAAAAATAACTCATATAAACTCATATAAGCAGATCTACAATGCTCGTCCACAAAGGGCAATGCAAACTTGCAAACTATCACTTCCAGCAGCCAAGTTCGTTGTCACAAGCAAGTGCGCAAGAGCATGCCTGCGCGCGACACTCCACAACCAATCGCCGCTGCGCCAGCATGGCCGCCGTCCTCTCCCTGCGCGTGAGTACTATTTACATTACCTTGTAACTCTTATTGCGGAATTATAGTTGCTAAATATAATTAGACCTTTGAGTGTGAAATTTGGAAGTTATCTTGAGTACTACTTCATTCAAGATGATTCTACCCTAGGCATTATATTATGTTTTGCACTATATACTTAAACTTAGCTACATAGATTGTAAGTATAGGAAATACGAATCAAAAGTAAAGCTTTCATGAGTATATGTAACTTGTGTCATAGACAGGTCGAAGCTTAATTGGGTTAGAAGCTTTAAGAAATCTTGATTTGACTAGATAAGCATCCTTTCGACTAATTTAATAAAGAACGAAAGAGCCGAAAGTTTGAAATGTGAATTTTATTCTGTAACCTAAGATCTCCAAGACTGCTTAACAGATTAAGATGAAATTTGACGCACAGATAGAACATAGCCTAACTTAGATAAAATAGGCTTTTTATTAAACTGAAAATACGCGTGCGAATTCGCCGATTTACTTGTTATTTGTTTAATTTTGTTTTATGGTCAAACACACTTGACTGTAAAACCACAAAATACTTTTCTACTTCAAATTAAGATTTGAGTTATGAGTGAGTTAGGTTACATAATGAAAAACCAAATAATATCTAAAATTCTAAATGTATTGCTTAATAATTTTAGACAAGTAATTTCCATATTCATTTGATTGTTAAACTCGATGAATTTTTATTGTGCAAGACTCCATATCCTATTTCTGCCTACACTTTATCTATATTTATTTATTTATATAAATATATTAAATAAATAAAATAAACCTTTAAGATACAGTTGGTTTTGACAAAGTAGCAAATCTTAGCAACTATAAGAAAGAGAAAAAAGGTTAATTAAGTAGATAATAGAGCAAATACGTACATATGTACGTATTTGCTAGCTTGTTAGCTTAGCGCCACTCTTTATTTTTTCTCATGGAAAAGAATTACCTAAAGTTCTCACCGCCAATTGGTAATTCCCAGTATAAACTATTTTACGATACCTGCAGCAGACAATGCGTGCAGGAGCATGTAGCAGAAAATGATTTATTGCGTTTGGTGGCCACCAAAAGCAATAAACCATTTTCTGCTCATACTAAATGAAACAAAACTATTACAGAGGTGCCGAAAAATAGTTTATACTGGGTATTATCAATTGGCGGTGAGAACTTTTGGTAATTCTTTTCCATAAAGATTAGAAGAAAAAATAAAGAATGGCGCTAGTGTCGCATCACAATGCGCCTCAAAACCTATGTGTAGTGAGACATTGACTCCTCGTTCTAAGTATGAACTTGTATGTAGACGAATATTTATTACGAAAATCCCCGTTAAAACGAGGGGTGATGATATAATTTCGAGGCAAGTGTGTTTTACTATCTATTTTAATGCACGTAGCTTTGAAAAATCTCCATGTTTCTTAGTGTTCACTATATTGGTGTTAAATAATAAAATGCACCGAATCCGAAGCAATTTTTTTAATACAAAAGATATAGAGACAAAATATATGTGTAAAAGCTAAAACTGTTATTTATGGCCCTTTTCTTAGAGACGTTTGGTAAAGTTCTCATTTTCTATTGGTCATATTCCTAGATCCGTTTAGTAACGTTCTCATTTTATATTGGTATTCATGAGTTCTATACTAGAGTTTTTATTCCCACTTGAGACCAAATTTATCCACAAAAATACAAATATCTCAGATCTATTATCAATTCTACCTCTACCTAGGTTTTTTGTCCCGCAGACCCTTTGTTTGCAGGCCCTGATGAAAAAATTATTATGAATTAAGTATATACAGAATAGACAGTAAAAAACATTCTTCTTCTAAAGTAAAGTATGCTTTAAAAAAATCGAGAGTACCACTACGTAAAATCAAATCTCTACAATACCATAACGTAGTGTAGGTCACTGACCCAAGCCGTTTGTACTGCATAGGCCTTGTTGCAAATGTCAGCTGTTTCTGAGACTCGTCTGCAATACAAATTAACACTGGTAGGGAATAAATACATAGGTTTACCTATATATGCCTATAAATACGAGGTACAATACAATGGTCCTGTTTTTAAACGCGCTGTTGAACGTTTTGATGGCAAAGTCAAAGTCAAAGTTTCTTTATTTCCGTTAATACAATAAAATGTACACTTAGAAAACGGCAAATTCTTAAAATTAAACACAAAGGAAAAACATATAGCTCGTAGAACCGATAACCGCTGGGGAGTAAAGGTTCTCGAGTGGCGACCGCGATGCAATGCGAAACGGAGTGTGGGAAGACCTCCCACTCGATGGACCGACGACATCGTAGCGGTCGCAGGGAGTCGTTGGATGGAGGCGGCTCAGGACCGCTATTCGTGGCGTCGTTTGGGGGAGGCCTATGTTCAGCAGTGGACGTGTACGGGCTGATGATGATGATGATGATGAATCAAACAAAATTTTCTTTTAATCTTAATCCGTTATCAGGGGGATTTTTTAACTTACTTTAACTGATAGGCTGTTGACAAGAGGTAAAATCTGTTATTTAGTCCCCAGGCTGGTTTAGACTATGATGCTGTGTGAATTGTCCAGCATTGTTCATTATCCCCGCGGTTTCAGCCACGTTAAATTCGTAAGTCGTTTAAGCCGTAAATCTCCCATGGGAATTAGATGTTTTACCAGGAAAAAAGTAGCCTATGTTATTCTCCATCCTTTGAACAAATCTATGCGAAATATTTAATCGATTGGTTGCTTAGTTAGGGCGTAGAGGAAGGACAAACAGACAAACACACTTTCGCATTTATGATTTTAGTTAGAATTATTTATTTTATTTATGAAAATGCGTTTTTGTGTGCATGCGTGATTTATTTGAGATTTTTAATATGTATGGCCAACCGGTTAATACTTTAATATATAAGGAAAGTATATAAGGCGGTTTTAATGCCGTAGGCATTATCTACTTACCTGACAACTAGGAACAATGTGATTATACTTCAAACAATCAACCAACGGCGATGGATATTACTCGTAGTAGTGGATCATATCGTACCGAACGTAGTCGCACTATTATAGTTAAGATAAAACACTTTGAAACTAAAACTCCACCCCACTCTCTCTCACATTCCCGGGTGACTTGTTACCCTTATACCACCACAAAAGTATTCTATTACTATTTAAAATTTCACCAAAGGTGTTCGGAGGCTGTAGCGGGGTCAAGAACATGTCAACGAATATAATGTAGAGTCGTGTCCGGTTGTAGGTAGGTACAGGAAGTCTGTCAATGCCGCGCCGCCCGCGCCGCCGGGGCACCTCCAAGGTTTAAGAAATGGAACGTATGCCTGACAAAGGCACACTAATTCTACAGAAAAAGGCTTGGTAGCATTGAATAAATTAGATCAAATACCTTGTCTCTACATAATATGGTTGCTAGCCGACTTCGTTGTAGAGATTTGAACTATATGTAATTACATGTGGACTGCAGTTTTACATTTTAACCACTGGTGCTGAATCTCATTCTTTTTGTCTTGTAGGTAGATTCTTGAGTAATCATGACTGGTTTCCTCCTGCTGAAAGTCCTTTGTCTTCGACAAGCCTAAACAACTATCTCGATGTTTGCGCTCTTTGCACAGCCAGATCTTACTAATATTATGAATGTCAACGTTTGTAAGGATAGATGTATGGATGTTTGTTCCTCTTTCACGCAAAAACTACTGATTGGGCTGTTTGGTATGGGTATAATTTTGGACCTGGAATAACATAATAGACTATTTTTTATACCGATAAGACGCGGTGGAAGGCGCCGGCAGCAGTTTGTATTAATATATATTTTTATTTGATTTGAGGAATACTTTATTGACAAACAAAATAACAATCAAATAATATAAACAAATTAAACTAGTATTTTCAATTGAAACAATTGAGCTAATTGCAGACTGTTGCAAACAATCTACCGATTGCTCAACTAATTTTGATTTGTAGATATGTACTGTTGTTACCGAAAAGCATTACTTCTTACAGTTATTATTGATCAATGTTTTATCAAAGGCACACCTTATCAAAATCATAAATTATTTGCGCTATGGGTACCTAATACTTCGGCATTCGATTTTATTTGATTTTTACCAAGTACTTTATGTAGTACATAATAACAAGGAATGTATATACTAACGTAACCATAATAATAACATAGTAATTGCTGTCAACAGGTGTGCTAAGCACACGATATGTGTGCCGAATATAATCTTAAATGTGACTTATTTGGCTTTCAATTGCTTGATAACAAATAAAGCATACAAAAAACATAGATACTATAAACTTACCTACCTTACCAGCCTAGAACGGTTAATTTAATAATCTTCTAATATATTTTAAACTAGCTGACCCGTGCCCACTTCGTTGGGCGGTAAACATTTTTAGTGAACCGAACTGAACCATGAGACCGAGTCGAAGATCAAAGTTGTATCCGCCTTCGTCACGACAGTAGGTATATAAGCGAGTAGACACTGAAGAGCATTAAATGCCTGGTGCGTTTCGCCCATGCATTGCTAGCGGTCATCCCGGGTACGCAGCACAAAGTCCCGCCTGTCACAGTGCTGATCTACCAGGACGACGGCAACATCATTGGTAGCGAGAGCTTTGTACAAACCGGATGCTGTCCAGTGGGTCGTTTATCGGCACTAATAAAAATTTTGTAATCATTTTGTTGGCTTTGGGGTATGGACTCGTATTTTATGTCCTTCCTCGTAGTATGAACTCAAATCATGCTAAGTATCATTCGAATCCATTCAGTAGTTTTTGCGCTATTTTAGGCCGAGAAATCTCACTTCCATCCCCACTCCCAAGGGAACCTTAACGAATTTCAGGATAAAAAGTATTACATGACCTTCCTCGTAGTATGAACTTAAATCATGCCAAGTTTCATTTGAATACATTCAGTAGTTTCAGCGCTATGCGCAGCCAAGAAATATTACCCTACTGCGCCGGTGCCACTACGGGGGGCTACTGGGGGTTCCACTGCAAGGCAATGTTGGGGGGCCACTGCGGGGGTAAACTGCCGGGGGCCCCCACTGCCGGTGCCCTCCACTGTGGGGGCCTACTGAGTGGGTCACACTGCGGGGGGTACTGCGGGGGGTACTGGGGGTCCCACTGCGAGGAAATGTGGGGGCCCACTGCCGAGAGCCCCACTGCCGACGCCCCACTGCCGGTGCCCCCACTGCGGGGGGCTAATGAGCGGGTACCACTGTGGGGCAATGTGGGGGACCCACTTCGGGGCGCTATCTGCCGGCGGCCCCCACTTCCGGGGCCCCACTGCGGGGGGCTACTGGGAGGGTCCGGTTGCATGAGGGGGCCCACTGCTGGGGTCCCCACTTCTGGGGCCCCCACTGCCTGGGGCCTCACTGCCAGTGCCCCCTCACAGTGAGGGACTATCGCTCTCTACCGCCCTTGCCGCGCGCCATCCTGCTACGCGCAAAATTTCACTTCCATTCTCTGTCATAAGGGAACCCTTCTGAATTCCGGGATAAAAAGTATTTTATGCCTTTTTTTGTAATATGAACTTAAATCATGCAAAATTTCATTTGAATACCTTCAGTAGTTTCGGCGCTATGCGCAGCCAACAAATTTTACTTTCATCCCCTCTGCCAAGGGAACCCTATTGAAATCTGGGATAAAAAGTATCCTATGTCCTTCCTCGTAGTATGAACTCAAATCCTGCCAAGTTTCATTTGAATACATTTAGTAGTTTCGGTGCTACGCTCAGCCAACAAATTTTACTTTCATCCCCTCTGCCAAGGGAACCCTATTGAAACCCGGGATAAAAAGTATCCTATGTCCTTCCTCGTAGTATATATCAAATCCTGCCAAGTTTCATTTCAATACGTTCAGTCGTTTCGGAGCTATGCGTGGCCAAGATACAGACAGACAGACAGACAGACATGATGGGAAAAAAATGAATTTTTGGCATCAGTATCGATAATAGAGTGCCCTCCAAAACAATTTTCAAAATATCTTCAATGTACAGAATTGGACCTGTTACAGTTTTATTATAAGTATAGATAGTAGGTTAAATCCTAAATTTTCATAAATTTTGCAGATCTACCTATTTTATTGATTTTTTTGTGTGTTATTAATTGATAGAATATTTTTCTCAGAGCCCCATTTGCTACAATTATGCTCACCAAATGAAATGTATGTGAAAATAGTTGCGTGTGAGACACAATCACGAAGAACATTTTTTACATGTAAAAATCATAAAACTCCTCATAATCTGCGAATTCAGAAGTTCTGGAGATATGCGAGTTTCACCATAGTAAAGATAAGTTTCCCTCTTTCGTCTTATTAAATCTAACGTTCTCCTACTCCTCTTCGATAAATATATTATACTAGTTTCTGCCCGCGGCTTCGCACGCGTTGTTTATATCGAAACTATTAAAGAATATTTCTATGCCATCCATGGGAATTAAGATAAAATTCCAGGCTTATAGCTACATCTGTGCAAACTTTCAGCTCAATTTGTTCAGTAGTTTCGGTGTGAATAAGTAACAAACATTCATCCATCCATCTAAACATCCAAACTTTCGCTTTTATGACAAAGTATGATGTGTTTTTATAACGTCTCGTAGCAAATTCTACGATGATGCTACACTGGAGCGCGTAGCATCCAAACGACGTCAACGCGCACCAATTATGTGCAACAAAACAATGTTTCCCATTTTTCTAAAACTATCGAAGAGAGATGTAGCTATTTTCATAATAATTCAGATGTTCTTTATTGCCATCATCGTTCTTTCCTTTACCTATTTCTGGCAAGACCTTGGATCTTTTGAGATCTAATGTATTTTATTTGGAAGCAGCCCCTATTCACACAAATAGTTCAGAGCAATTGACACTGCCGTTTGCTATGCTTATTAATTGCATTAGGACAGATAGATTTTTCCTTATTTACAGAAAAAAAAGTGCGATGGGTACATAGAACAAGTGTTTAAATATACTTGCATTATATTGTACTCTATCTACATATATAAATATATCATTATTATATAATGGAGGTAGTGCAAAACATCTTGTACTGATTATTTCTTTCGGAATTTATCATAATGGACATAACTTACGGCGTAAAATTGAATTGTGCTGTATAAGGGATATATGTATGAAAAACAATTAGATATAACCAACTCATTATGTAGTACCTAATAAATAATGAATCATTCCTACGATCAGAGCGTTCAAGGCAAACCCTAATTGCTACGTTACAGATAATGCTATTCAGAAAACTGGTTTAGATAAAGTATAGGAAAATTATTTGCCTCCTATATTGCATTCCAAGCGTAATTGTTGATAGAGTCAAGTACCCGGTAAAGGTTTCAAATACCTACTTATTATTCTATAGGTGGAAACTTACGAGAAAATTTTGCACGCACTTTGAGGCAAAATGTACTGAGGTTAACTTAAAAATTTAAGACCTACTTTACCTTCACTTCAGATAAAAAAGATTATGTATAATGGTTAAAAAACACACCAATCGCTTTTGTTGTTTCTTTTTTTGTCAAAGTTATGTTGGCAACAAACAATTTTTACTGTATTGTTGATATTAATTTCTAAGGCCCTATTGCAAACAGATCATCTTTTTGGCTATGTAACTCAGAAAAAGTAAAGCCGATTTTGATAACATTTTGTTTTAAAGGTGAGTAGAGTACATCGAGAGATATTATGTTTCATGTACTGCTGATATATTGTTATGATGGTATCATCTATGTATGTATGTATGTACAATTATCTTGTTACTGTAAGTAAATCTATAACGTTTTTTCCTTTTTCAGTTGCTGAGCGCATTCTTGCTAACTGTTGGGGCGGTGCCTGCGCCGGCGCCGGGTCGCGTCCCGAAGGTGTACAATGCCCTCATCACGTCAAACCAGAACCTCGAGCCCAGCAAGTCATACCCTGTCTACAACCCAGTGCTGCATGATCCCTTCGGATTCTCTCTCCACCCTTCCGTTCTTTATGGAGGTGGATACCCTTTTGAAAATGTAAGGTTCCTTCAAACATGACGCTTGACTATAATAGATGAGTCTTCATTAGGAAACTTAGTATACCAATCTCTATAGAAATTTTTGCGGAAGCTTGGTCCCCTTTAAAAATGATTGTAAATATATATACTAGCTGCTGCCCGCTCTTCGCTCGCGTTTTATCGAGATAAAAAAAGCGTGTTATGGATCCTTAACTACATATATACCCAAATCAAATTTCAGCTCAATCAGTTCAGTAGTTTTTGCGTGAAAGAGGAACAAACATCCATACTCACATACACATTTTTAATATTAGTAGGATCAGCTCCCTTAAGGCGCTTCCATGCATTTTTTTTTACCATATGTGATAAATCAATTTTGCGTTCCTTGATGTCATAAATATGATTGTTGGTGAACAATGTTTTTTCATTTTTTTCGGTGTTACATACTGATGAGCAGAAAACTAATAAATTGTATTTATTTATTTAGCAACTAAAACGATTAATTAACCAGTTATATAAGTAACCTCATAATGATAATACTGAATAATGTTGTTTCAGGGAATTCCACAAGCACCACCAACGTCCAAAGGTCCCGAGGCTCCTGCAGCGCCACCATCTCCCGCACCTGAGGCCCCTCCCACACAGATTCCAGCGGAGGCCCCCAAAGACCCTGCCCGAGCTGACGGACCTCCTCAAACTCCCGCCGATGGCACCGTCCTGCCTCCTCCTCCCAGCACAGAATCACCCATCCCCTTAAACGAGTTCGGCCTTCCACCCCAGGTCCTTCCACTCGGACGAATCAATCCAGCTTACAATGGCTTCTCGCAACTAGGACCCTATCCGTATCCTTACCCCGGTGTGCGGTTCTATAACCCTTACGACCCGTTCTCTTTAGGTTACGGTTATCCGGTCTATCAGTCGCTACCAAACGTTTTAGAGCTAGGAGGTCAAGGTTATGGCCGACCGGCCGTTCCTTTGGTCCCTGCGCAAGCCCCGGGCTCCGCAGCTCCGGAGTCACCAGTGGCAGCTCCGCCGAACGAGCCCAGTGACCTCAACGTGCTGAACTACTCATCCAAAGACCCCGCCATCCCTAACGTGCCGCCGCCCCCTTTGCCGCAAGGAGGACTCAAGTCCGATTCTAAATAATCTAGGTACTTATATTGCATAAATATTATTTGTTTTATATTTGGAGTTTTTTATTATTTACTCTAGCTTGACTGCAGATAATTGAATAAAATAGAAAACCATTAATCTATTTTAACACTGACTAATGGGGCTCTTTGAAAAATTGCCAGTTTTATGTATTCACACCGTTTGAAATATTTATCTAAAATAATCTAAGTGATGAAACAAAATACAAAATATGACCAATATCTTATTATAATATGACCACTAAGGAAGAAATTGTTTTTGAAAAAAATATAGTTAAAAACTAAAACCCGACTAAATAAATTCATTATGAATGTAAGCGGGTTAACTACAAACCTAGTTTGTGTTGGAAGAATACCGGTGTTCTTCCGACACAAACTAGGTTCGTTCGAATTTATCAAACTACGAAAGGTTTTTATAGTAAAACCGACTAAATCTGTCTTCAACAGTCTTAAACAAGTCTTAAACAAGCGTTCACCTATTGTCCTTATCATTTTCTTTTGATAATTAGGTAGACGGAGGCACCCACCCCATATACCTACGGTACAATTAGTAACAAAGGCCTCTGACTACCTAAGTATCAAAAGAACGCTTGTTTATGACTTTTATGTAGTCGGGGTTTTAGTTTTTAACTAAAAATTTTTATACCTTTTTGCTAATAGCTTGAGAACCGTTAATCTCACAAAAAACCGGTTTTGGAAAGTACAAACAAAGACCTTTGCAACGATACCAAACACGAGTATATTTACTAACATTGAAATTTTCGACCCTTTCTTCGACCCCCGCTATCTCGTTAGACCCCCATTTTTATCTGACGTCACATAACCATCCTATAACCATCGGGCTATTAAGACGAATCATATGACACCTCATTTGTTGAAATCGGACAAGTAGTTTCAGCGCTACGAGGGAACATAAAAATCGGCTACATACATACATACATAGGGTGTCAACATCATAACCCTCTCGTAGTCGGGTAAAAATAAGCTCCAGTTATTCCGCAAAGCGTTTTACAAAATTGTGTGTATTTTTAGGGGTTTTATTATTATTGTATTGAATGTAATAATAATTAAGAAAATCTTTATAATTTATAAGATTTATTATTGTATTTATTTGCAGTTTTCTGTTTTCTGTGAGGATTTTCTAATCCTCACCCCCCCGCGCCCATTTTTTGTATTCTCTACAGTGATTTATTATAAAACAGCACAAACTATTGTAAAATGAAATATTTTATCGTGTAGATCAGATATTTATAGGTCATATTTTGTAATAATAATAACGGCGCAGCCAACAAAAGATTGCGATCCTGACAGGTCGTCGTTGTCGAATAGATGACATAACTTTGACACTATTCAATAACAACAGACAGACATCGCATTATTTTGTTGGCCGTACTGTAGATCCATTACTTAGATAGATAGATAGATAGAAAATACTTTATTGCACACTTAACAAAACAATTTGAACAAAAAAAAGAAATGTGACAATTGGCGGTCTTATCGCTCACGAGCGATCTCTACCAGACAACCTTGAGTGTATTAGATTAGTTTTAGATAAATCTCAAAAACGGTGAGGACAGAATTCAGTATTTTTTCACGGAGTCCGCTTGAGTAAGACACAAGAACGTCATCGTATTAACAAAGTATGTATCTACAGAATATGAAATTAGAACATAAATCTATAAACTAAAGTTTACCTTGATTGCCAAGTAGGTACCTATAATACTTGTGTGATACTGGTACCTGAGTTGGCTATGCATATTGTACTGTACTGTATTGTATTGTATACGTAATAATATGCATAGACTTTATAACTCTTAAACAAAAAAACGTTCTAGCGTTACCCAATTGACGTCAATTTACATATAATAATATCTGGGCCCTCATTGGCGTATGCGGCTGGGATATTGCCTTTGGTCATCTTACTTAGCCTTAGAAATAGGCAGGAGGATCTTGTAAACAGCCACAGGAGCTTGCAGGCGCTGCCGATTTGCTCTCGAAGCCGTTTACGATACTGGTTACGATACATTTTGTTGCCAACATTTTCAGTGTTACTTTTTGCCACTTACGATAGAATAATATTTTTATTGTTAATCTTTATTTATGCAGTTATCGATCTAGGTGTCTTTGCATTAGGATCAAAATTATTTTAACCATAAAATAAGGATAAAAATGATTCCACGAATATTGTCGCTTACGATATTTATCTATATCAGGGTCGATATTACGTGCCGTAATATTACATATTACGGCACAAAATCGATGCTGTATTCCCTTTACTGATAACATGTTATCTAAAATTTGGTACAGGTGAAGGATAACAAACGATACAGTTGATAGAGCTACGTATACATACAGGTGGATAAAACAATGACGTCAAAAAAAAATTAATGCCTCAACCCCGGGTGTACCTGAAAATAACCCATGTATGTCCCACAATTTTGCGGAGTTTTCGAGTTTTGATTTCTTATTTTTTTCTTATTTACACGATGTTGGCTTAGGTCAAGTAAATAATACCTGTAATGTATGTAATAGTAAGTCGTGCTTTGTTTTTCTTGTAAACTGTATTTTAAACCGTTTCAATTTAGGTCTTTTTCTATTACTATAATTTTCCTTTGTATTTCACGCAGTGTAGGCTTGTTCGTGACATCACCTGTAGTACAGGTTCTGTACCGTACAGGCGGCCTGTACGGGCTCTAACGGAAAACTAGCTTTGGCTTGGTCTCTTACAGGAGCTTAGCCAGCATTATGCTGAGTTTTATAACAACTTTATATATGTACCTATTTTATGAGCGTGTCTTGTTTTTAACTATTTAAATTGTTGTTGGAATTATTATTAAATTATTATTAGTATATTAGTATTCTTCTATACTTTCTTCTTTCTTTCTTCTTCTTTAAACTGAAAACCTAAAGGGTACATCCCGTTGACCTAGAATCATGGAATTTGTCAAAAAACAAGGCCTCATAATTATACGGAACCCTCAGTGCGCGAGTCCGAGTTGCACTTGACGTTTTATTTTTTGACGTCACTGTTTGGTCCTCCATCCTGTATAACTTCGATCGTTTTTACTTGGTACCAACTAACGCTGTATTACCTAGTAATAATATGAGTTAAAATTTGCTATATACCCAACTTACCTAACATGATTAGTATATAGTCCAGTCATTTTAGCCAAAAAAAATTATCAACCCAACTATTCAAGCCATCTAGCACCAGCAAACCAGCTAGAAACTCGTATACGCCTTCATTTTGGCATTATAAACGTTGTCTCAAAAGTCTCATATAATTGTGTTCGGTTTGTAAGTTATTCAAGGTCGAACGTCACAAAAAATAGTTTGTCGCATATATTTATGTTTATTTTAGTTCAAATTATGTTGATTCGTTATTTGTTACCAACATTTTTTCAACACAATAAGATAAGATAACTTTTATTTCCAAAAAGAAAGATTACATGCTATTTCTAATTTCTAGTGAAATGACAGGAAATAGTGTTCCTTGAGTTTGACTCTGTTCCCCACACTAGGACAAGATAGCCTGTATGTATAGTGGGGTCACAGGGATTCGCTTCCGGATTCTTCTTGGTACCTACCCATAATTATGTGAGTACACTTGTTCACAATAATATTAGGCTAGGATTCAAATATTATGTGCCGATACTCAAAATACCTTTAGGTACCATTTATATGAGCAGGTGAGATTATGACTAAACGGTCTATTAACTATATAAAACGTGATTGAGGTCCATAAAAGTTTAAATGCCAGTTCATACCACCTATATAACTGTACGGTAGAAACCATTCGTAGTAATAATACTTAAACCTTTGGTGTTGGTGACAGTAGGTGATACGCGGTACGCACAATTGGAACTCGTACGATGTACTTTGAAGCTGGTCTTCACTCCATGATATGCCTCGAAGGATTATACATGTTGGAATCCTCTGTATGTCTATCCAACCCTGGAAAAACATTGAACTGAATAGCTACACCTCCCGACATAAAGCGAAAAGTTGTAAGTAGCGTTTATTACCAGAATGAGTTAGCTACAGAGTCCTTAGTAAGTATAAGTTGCGCTGCGAGATGGTGATAACATTTTTCGTATTCGTTTACGAAAAAAATCATCTCTTAGTTTAAGTATGGTACCTAATATTCAATAAATTTCCCATTTATTTAAGTTAAATATTGTATGTACTTCCGTAATTGACGGACAAACTGTTGTTTCCAACTCATTGTTTAAGATCTTTTTGTGCACAGTTTTGACAATAAAAAATCTTTATCTTTATCTTTCCATACATTTGGTGCCTTGCAACGCCTCAACTGAAAAGCGAGGAAGTATTTTCTGTAGTTTGACGGAATCGATTTTAGTTTTCGAATGATTTTTAGAGATTTGACAAAAGGCTATTTACGGAATATTGTATTTGTCTCATTATTTTTGTGCGTGTAAGCGAGATTGATTTGACTCAAAATCGAGACATAAATGCTGTCACATAGTCTGACAGACAAAACTCTAACTCGTCTGAATCCAAACATGTAACTACGCTTAATATACAGAAAAATAATAGGTATTTTCTGACTGGCAACGTAATAAAATTTAAAAAAAAAAAACTGTTTATATCGCAGTAAAATAGTGGGACACAGAGGGATTTAATGTCCTCTATACCAACCCAAAACAACTACAATGACCATGTTACGGCTTTTCAGAAATTTATTTATTTTTAAGGAAGGCCTACAGCTTATGCGTTAGCTACAGCTTAAGGCTGCCAAAATTGAAAATGTTTGTGTGAATTCTGTCTATTTTTGGGGCAATAACTTTAGGTGGGAATATTTTATCAATTTTAAAGTAAACGTTATTGATTCCTGAATTCAGCCTAATATTTATATTAAAATCAGAAATCAATAACGTTTACAATAATCCCCCCTTATTCATAATAGTCTGCTAACTTAAAGCATTGCTAAGTCTCACTCTGTCTTCTTCTACTGTCATATGTCAGAGTGAGAAATAACACGGCTTAGGAGCTGTTTTAAGTTAGCAGACCATTATGAATAAGGGGGTTATTATATAACCATTGAGTTTATCAAAGGATTTGAATTAGATTTTTAGAGGAGAGGCTTGGAGGTGTAAAAACTCACCCTAACGATAAGTTTTCCGAGAACATCTAAGTGGTTCAGAAAAGTGTGCGCGTAGAAAGTTAATTTTTTCGGACCCGTTCCACTCTTACTGCAGTTGCCAAACCTGTACTCGCTGTGAGATATATCTGAAATGTACCGCAGTGGAATCTACACACCAAATTCAGCGATATAGTCTAGTTCATATTCATATTTCTTTTATTGCATCATTGTGTACATTTGTAGGTCTTAGTATCTAGGTAATGTATAGGAGACACAATGTTACCAAGCAGGGCGTGGCAATAGGTACTACTGGGAGTGGAAGTGAACCGGGTTTCTAGAAGACTGTCTACTTAGGTTTTTTTTTCATAAGAAAAATGTAATTCAATAACATAGTTTTAGTTAAATAATAAAATATTATGTGGAATACACACACCACCCTATACACGCACGCACACTAACACACACGTCGCTAAGGCACTGAAATGGGTTTCTCACTTTACTGTTTATTCTGTACTACCTATTTAATGTCAAAATAATGTATTTTTCTTTTCTTTTATTAGCTTTCTCTGTGTAATCCTTTATTTGGCATAAGTTTTTTGTTTTATTCTGTTATATAAAGCGCTGTTGGATTACCTAATAAATAAATATTGTGTGTAGTTGGTGCGATATTTCAGCGTATGAGTTATACGCAGTCTACAGAGGTTTGTCAACGTTTCGGCAGGCCTCCAAACTCCATAACACAGGCTTTTATTTAAGTAACTAGCTATTCTCGACTTTTGCCACGTCAAATTTGACTGAAAACTTCATGCTTTTGTTAAATTTCAAGTTAGACCTACGGATTGGGCTGTCGGTTTTTGCTCTTCAACTAACTACTCTGCATCATCAAGCCTACAGGTCGCGTCATGGTTTAATAGCGTCGATCTTGATGCGCAGAAGTCGCTTTTTAGATTTTTACATCGTTTTAAACCTGCGCAGAACCCCCTCTACTTTCGCCGAGCGCTATTAAACCGTGACGAGACGTGTACTAACCGTTGGGTTAGTCATCTAATCAAATAATACCACTACTTCCATACATATAGGTACCTTATTCATTTCTTTAGTTTTTTGTTATCCCGTCTGTATACCTGTGTCTCTATGTATATAAGTAAATATTTATATATAATTGTATATGTCTATATAGTTTATTTTAGGCATAATATTTATTATGAGTATTTTTATTTAATAAACCTATACATCAGCACACAGATCCCATCCACGGTTGTCTGGTACAGATCGCTCTCGAGCGATAAGACCGCCACTTGTAACTTCGTTTTAAAATTGTTTTTTGTATTTCTGTTTCTTAACAATAAGTGTGCAATAAACAATTTTCTATCTATCTGCTTATTCAGCTCTATTTGAACCCATGATAGAGATATAGGTATGCATAGTGAATTTATAAGTGAAAGCTTTTCAAATCAGGCCAGTTGTTTCGGATATAATATACATTTTTAAAAACTTACATTCATGCGCTGGAATATCTATGTTACTAAGCAGTATATCTTCGAGCGGAGTGAAATATTGCCAGCACGATACATTGATTACTGAAACCAACCATGATTTAATAACTTGTTATTTAGTATGAAAGCATTCAATTCAAAAATATTGTTTTAATAAATAACACTAACTCACCACAGCCTAGTAAAATAATGGCAACTAAAGAATATGCGACTGATTTCATTATACTATAGCGTAGCGACGACGACCAGAGATTTGAAAATATAGATATTTGCCTTAGCTGGCTTATATATATACAAGTACAACGTTATTCAAATAAAAATATTTACGAAATCCTATACTTATAAATAAACATAAAGTGCACATTTTTCAATCATGTTTGTTTATAACATTGTTTATTTTACTGAATAAAACATTGCTTTGTAAAACAAATACTTTAGAGGTGAATATATGAAACTTATAGTTTTGTTTATCCTTCGTTTTATTTGGTCACCTCTAATTCACATCACACACGATAAGAAGAAAGGTAATAATTGAATATATTTAAAAAAAAAAACTATAAAACCAACTTCAAATTTTCTAGTGATAACATCTATTTGAGAGTCTAATTTAGTTTCATGTACCTATACTGACGCCTATTTTACATGTATAAAATGTGGACATTGAATTTGCGCCATTTTGGCACTGATTTATCGTTTGCGGCATGATCATCCATGTGACTAATAGAGATGTACAGGTCGTGGCATGGTTTAATAGCGCTGACATTGACGCACAGAAGTCGATTTTTAGATTTTTACACCGTTTTACACCTGCGCAGAACCCCCCTCCACTTTCACCGAACGAATTAATCAGGTAACTGGGACCGCGGTCCCAGTTTTGTAATGGGCCCAGTCGCCTGTATCCTCGCTATTAAACCATTAAACCGTGACGTGACGTGTACCAAAACAACACGACAACCATAACATCAAATCTCAATTTAAATACCAGAGACACTCGAGATGAGCCCTTTGAAAAGGCACTAAAACAACAGTCATTTCATATTGAATGTTTAGTCCAGCGTAGGTACTTGTGTAATGGAGGTCGGTGGATTGATAAATAAATACAGAATAATGCTGGGCAATCCACACTGCATTATCTAGCCCCAAGCTAAGCATAGCTTGTGTTATGGATAACTAATATATATTATACAATATATTACATATATTTTGTATTATATATTTTTTATACATAGAAAACAACCAGAACACCCTGAACAAATATCTGCAGATCGTACCAATATTTGTCCCGAGGCGAGAGTCGAACCCGCAACGTTCGTCGCAGGTGGACCTTCGCCCACCACTCTTCATCCTTTCAACTAGCTCTATGCCAAAAATCGAGGCGATTTAGTTATGGCGTGAAAGAAAGACAAGTTAGGATTTGCATACATTAGAGCAGGGTTGGCCAACATTTTTGAAACAACGTGGCATTTTTTTCTAGAAAAAAATCTGACGTGCCACCAAATAATTTTGACCAAGTGAATATTGGGTGTAAAAATAACAATATTAACTACCTACTGACAATACAAAATTCTTTAAGATTGCCAAAAATATTGCATTTTATACGTGTAATTAAAATTAAAGTTTTGTGTGAAACATTAGTGTGATTTCTGTTGTTGCAGTTTAGATGACAAATACATTAGGGTTGTAAGATGTTACTTTTAGCAGAATGCATACTGAACTGGAGTCATCTGCTCAAATCTAACAAGGTATCTAAAGTCTTTAATACCTATTTTTAATCTCTGAAAATAATAACTGGCAGGCATAGGTTGACGAAAATTAGGTGAAAAATTAGCATGAGCAAGCTTCTTCAAACAGGAGTAATAATGGAATCGAATTCCATATTCCCAAAATTTAGTTACTGGTATTTTTACTTAGTCTCCTGCGCGTCCTGTCTAATCTTTCACAAATAAATAAATGAATTATGTATGAACTATAAATCGTTCGATTTAATTAATTCTGTTTCCTTGTTTCAATAAATTGTTTAATCCATTTTGACTAAAAACGCAAACCGTTACTTCCGTGGCGTGCCCTTAATATTGTGTCGCGTGCCATCAATGGCACGCGTGCCGTCAATGGCACGCGTGTCATTGGTTCGCCATCCCTGCATTACAGCAATGATGCCCCATTTGGCATGTGTGGCTATCCGAAATACGTGGTCAGGATCAGGAGCGCTGGCAGGTCCTGATCCCACTTCTTATGACGGAGAAAGACCCTCCGTACGCTTTTTAAAAAGGTTGACGTCAGCACCGTTGATGTCACTATCATCCGTGCCTTGGTGGTCAACCATTGGAAGTAAAACACGATGTTGTTCTGGCAGTTGAATTTATTCCAGAGCAGAGGTCCGTTCCGTCCGACGACTCGAGCAAGATTGAATTTTAGGCCTTTTTTCCGAAAGGATTATAATGCTGTTCACCGCAGATGGCCATAACAGCGTTACCGGACTGATTTTTGTGACCTTTGACCTTGAATATCTTAAGACGCGAAACGAAATTTTATGAGACTTTTGAGACAACGTTTAGAATGCCAAAATAAAGGTTTTTGAAAGTTTGTAGCTTATTTATTCTTCCATTCCGAGGTGCAACACCTAATATGACTGGACTATGTAACGGCGAGTGGAGTGAGCCTCGATTTTTAATCGAAAATTTAGCACACATTTACTCCAGATTAAAATAATATACACAAATTTCTGTTGATTTGTATAACAATACTAATTTATTTCCTATTTCACCTAAGCCCCGTCATTTTATAAATACCCCCGGAATCCTGAATGCATAAAAATCAGGATTTTTATTTATCCGGATACCGGAGGATTTGTCTTGACATGTCAGGATATGACAGGACCATTTCTGACATCTGGTAACCCTAGCCATTTTTATTACCCTCCTTTTGTTTTTGCTCGTTTAATGCTGCAGTTGCAGAGTCGGCATAAAAGTATAGTTCCCATTGTTGGTAGTACTGCATTTCCACTGGTACGAACCACTCGTAGTAGTGATGAGAAAACTCCTGCGCACCGTAAGTGTAGATCAGGCGACAAATACAAATGTTGAACTTGAAGTTATGGTATTTTACATACTCGGACCAATCAGAATTGGATTTTATGTAGATGCATGTTGGGTTCACTTGAAGGTACAAAGGAGCCTGAAATTAAAATATATATATATTTATTAATGCCTTTTTCTGTTATTTTTAAAGTGTTTTTAAGTTGTTGTAATGTATGTAGCTAATATACAAAAATTATTGCACGCTCGTTATGGTGTGTCCACACTAAGTAAAAAAAAATCTCATAAATTATAATTAAAACATAGTTACATAGGTATTTAACATGTTTTATAATGTGGACGTATTATAAGCAAATGTTAAGTATGTATGATGTTACTTAATCTGGACGCACTAAAATATTGAAACATTTTTAACTGACTTCAAAAAGAGGAGGTCATCAATTCGTCTGTATGTTTTTTATTTATTTATGTTAAGCGATATCTTCACCATTTATAGACTGATTTTGAAAATTATTTCACTATTGTACACAAAATGATCCCGAAGGGGTCCCATAAAATTTGTATCCCCAGAGGATTAGTATTTATCCCGCAAAACTTAAAATAAGTGCAAAAGTAAGGGAATTTGAAGTCGGTTTATCGTTTTTTAGGACACGCCATATTATTATTTTACTGAACCTTACTTTAAAGCCTGTCGACGACGGCAATAGAAGTAATCTCTGCGTAATCTCAAATAGATAATTAGGTGGTTTGTATAGCGAGTGTTGGTCTTAGTACTTTATTTCGTTGATTTTATAAATAAATAGCTTACAATATCGTCGAACTCCAATAGAAAAATTTAATCGAAGTTTGTTGAGGGATGGATTCACGGAAAATGGTTTACTGCATATAATTGCTATATGGACGAACTGCCTATTAAAGACCATTGTAGGCGGACCTTCGCCCGCCTCGACGCACCTCTTACTCAATGTTAAAAAATCAAATGCATTAAATTCATGTTACCTAATGTAAGAGAATTTCCAACGAAGATAATGCTAAAGAATGAGATTATTGACTTTGTAGACTCTACTGTTTCTTAGGGTTATAATAACTATGTTTATAGTATAAAATTTGACTTGTCTAAGTGCTTATTTTGTAAGCCTAAAGAAATAAAGTTATTGATTCTGATTCTGATTCACTAGATTGGGGGTTCGACAAATAAGACAAATAATTGTAAGTATGAAATGCAAATAATTTGTCTCGGACGTTCTGGATATTCTGAATGTATAAAAAAAATATCTATGTAATATATTGTATTAAGTATATCAGTCACCTAATACTCACTACACAAGCTCTGCTTAGCTTGGGGCTAGCTAGATGAAGGTGTGTGGAGTGTCCAGCGTTATTTATTTCTGTATTGATTCTTGACGAACCTATATTGGACGAAAAACTATTTTGACGAATCTCTTTTGGACGAACTGCTTACAAATAGAATGTGCGTAAAACTAACCTTCTACTATATTTCTCTTTATAAAATTCGAAGTAGTTAATGCAAAAAAAATATTATAGGCATAATTTCTAGACTAAGAGGAATATTTAACCATTATATCCCTTCTGGGCCGTCTCCCCGGACTTTAGGTAGGTACCTTATTAAATAAATAAATAATGCTAGACAATTCACACAGCATCATCCAGCCCCAAGCTAAGCAAACTTATTATTTTCTTCTCCACCCCTAATGAGTGATAATGTTAGACTCTGATAATAGAGAAGTAGTAGCTATGTGTGTAGTTTCAGCGAGTGTATTTAAAAGGCAATTTCCCTGAATGTCAGTGGGCTGACTCACTAACATTCAGGGAAAAATTAAGGTAATAACAACATACCCGTATCACTAATTTGTTTCGTATTAATGAGAAATTATGATAATTGTGTCGGACAAGTAACTTTTTGTCATCGCCTGCACAAGCTCCGAAATAATATTCACTGTGAGTTGTATCTAAAAAACAATCGACTTATTAAATTTGTTGATCAATTCTATAGGGTCTATACCATTTTATTGGTGCTACGGTTGATCGTTTCGGATTGGCACGAAATTATTTTTTGAGGGTGTTAATTTATTCTGCGTTTTACAAGGCACAAATCTAACGGAAAAGTAATTTTCCGCAAACCGTTAACCATTTTCTATTAAATTAAAAAGAAAAAACTAACTTTGGTTCATGAGACAATGAGAGATTTTATACAGAAAAACTAGTTCTGAAACATTTGACCTTACCATGTGGAAGTCCATTAGAAGTGTACAAAACGCTATCTAACGCGTTAAAGGAATTGAGACTAGAGGTTAAAGGACCTGCCAGAAAAAAATAACTATGTTTATTTTCATTGTACATTATAGAACTTTTTAAACTTTCGCGATTATTTAACATATTAAAGACACAAATTTAGTCTTACAGCGATCGTGGTGAGGGGGCAACTGGATGTACTCGAAGTTACCGCCGAGAATTGATGGCATTATCCACGACTACCCTCAATTCGTCTTCAGACACGTTTTAAATACCCGATATTTATTTATCGGGTATTTAAAACGTGTACCGTACGATTCTGAAGACGAATTGAGGGTAGTCGTGGATAATGCCATCAATTCTCAGCGGTAACTTCGAGTACATCCAGTCGCCCCCTCACCACGATCGCTGTAAGGCGATGGAAACGTAGGTGGAAATATAACAAAAGATACCGCGATAAATATCCGATAAAGAATCTTTAATATTGTACATTATGTTATTCATTTCCTACGCGTTCAATGGATCGGAATCGGAGCGTAAAGATTTATGGCTTTCAAATTTATGTCTACTGTAAGCGTAGACTGGATCGGCATATCTGCCGGTACCGATGCCAGAGACCGGTATTTATGCCGGTGACGTTATCCTCAGTCTCGTCTCATATCTCGTCAGTATCCTCCATAATGCGAATAAACATGCACAGGCGAACTCGATTGGTTTGAAAACACCTATATTGCCAATGCGAAATCCGAAAGCTCACACCCTATTGGTCGGTATATTGTAAATACGACGACGCGACGCGACGTATGCTGCGTTCGCTCCGATTCTGCTCCAGTGAACACGCAACTTAGATTACCGTGTGGTTACACTCCTTCGCCAAAAACTTCACAACTGAGAATCGAAATCAAATTTGTTATGTACGGTAAATATTACAAAAGCTTTTCAGGGTAGTAATCTAACCCTCCAATCAATATACACGGTGTAACATGAGGGGTCGATCATCGGTGGTTGGGGGTGGAGGACCTAAGCATCTATCGATTTAAACTGAAATGTATGTTCCGCAATATTCAGTGGTTCGAAAGTAATTTGAACTTTAGTAAAAATTTAATTTCAGCCTGAATTTCCAGAAAATCCCTGCCTTTTTGTTTTAAACAAGTGGGCCTTTTGTATCTCTATACCAGGGGTGGCCAACTCGATTAGTCCCAAGATTAACTTTTACCGACGAAACCCTGTGAGATCTACCAATTACATACTTCTTAAATTGTAAATGAAACAGTATACAATAATGTTGTATTTTAATGTAATAACAGGTAAGACATACAACAATTTATAATTAATCTTAGTAACTACTTATTTATATTAGTGTGAGCATTGCGTCTGAACATCTTCCGCTAAATTAGCAAAGTCAGGTTTATAGTTGGAAATAGAATCCAATGTATCCAAGAATCCAACGTAGGTATCTGTCAAACGTGCAAACAAAATGGTGTTTACTTTTTCTTTGTTAATCCTGATTCACACAAATATGTTGAAAAAAAACATGAATGCAGTTGTTCAACACATTTCTTAAAAATATATTTTTCTTTTGAAACAAATGTCCAGAAATCTAGCCAAGATGGCCAGGATGACTTCTTTTTGGAAGACGAATATATCGCAGCGCAGAGTAATAATTTCGTTTTGAAACCTCATGTCATAATTAAAGATTATTATTAATTATTATTCTGTTTCTCATTTCCATGATCACGGGCCATATAGTGACCCGGTCCTTTGGGAGGCATGCGTGGAGCCGAAGCCAACAGCACATAGGCCCTTTATGAGAATTAATCTAAAGGCGAGAGCTACACATAGCGGGTATCATCCTTCGTTGCACAATATGATACACCCGAAGATGATATCCGCCAGGTGTAGAGACTATTGCAAAGGACAATGAAAATAACAAAAAAGCCATGTTATTGTGGTGAATGGATGGACTGGGTAAATGGGCTATGGGGGAAACTATGGACGCCTGCCATAGTTTCCTTGTAACAGTATTGAGAGTATGTACTCTCAATATTGTTACAAGCGGCAGACGATGGCTTGCCGAATGCTGGATGGGTTCCTCAAAATGTTGGCGTAAATGCCGGTAAAGGAACAACATCGGTGCAAACGACTAAGGGGTGTCGAGAGGTGCGGCCCCGATTTCACCATCACGAAGACACGTGAGCGGGCTTCCTCGTTATTACGCCATTAGACACTTCCACCCCCGAGTCTACATCCTAAGATGCATCTCTCGCGACTCCACTCAGACCGGCCAATGAAGGCAAGCAAGAGGTGGGGATCTGGTTCTCTTGGGGTACCACTCCGCAAGCGGAGACGAGAACCAGGAACTTCCCCGGGAGCACTCGGTATACCCGTGGTGTCGCTACTCACCAACAGCTCGCCACAAGCTGCCCTGCAGGTTAATTATTATTATTATTAAGCCATCTGGGATAGATTTCTGGACATTTGTTTCAAAAGAAAAATATTTTTATCGGGTATTTATCGCGTACCTTTTGTTTTGCAGTATCCACGACTACCCTCAATTCGTCTGCAGAACTCGATAAATACCCGATAAATAATCTTTAATTATGTTAACAAATCACGAAAGTTTAAAAAGTTTAACCTCATATCAATTAGAAATGCATCTGAATTTTTCTAGCCACTTCATAGATGTACTGACATCGATGAAGAGGCCAAAAAAATTCATTTAAAAAAATTAGAAGTTGGTGGAATTCATCATCAGTATGATCAAGAGAATTATTATATCTATTAAAACGGTAACTGATGAATTCCACCAACTTCTTATTTTTTTAAATCACTAAAGTGAATTTAGACGTCTGATACCACGCTATACCTACTATCATCTAGGACCAAAGTGCTTGGGAAGACAAATCCAACGAATCCAAACTCGACGTGGGTCATTTCGTTTAGTTCCTATGGCCACTTTCGGATTCCATGCCAGGCCCATGTCCAGGCCATCATAAGACAGATTTAGCTAGATAGTACCACGACGATTTCATTGTCACCGAACTTACATAATTAGGTATGCCAAATTTCAGCTCAATCATTTGGGGATAACTGGTCTAAAATTGAGTTGCAAGATTCTACCCGAACAAACATAATGTACATTGCAAGTTATATAAAAGCTTATAGTATTTTTAACGGTGCATATTAGTGTTTTTAATTGACTGATTCCGGTCTTTCGTTTACTTATATTGTTATTCCACTTATTAGCAAACACGCCTGTCAAGTAATTCCCTAATTATTTGTCGACTTTGATATAAAATAAAAAGTATAGTTTTTTGGCACTTAGACTATTTATGTACATTTTTCAACATGATGCCCTAGTACTGGCCAAATGAAATTTTCGAGCTTAATCTTCATGAAAGCTTAAAGATTTTTTAAGAATGGTTTAGAAAAAAAAATACGAGAAGAAAATTGACTTTAACTTTCTTGTTAGGTTTTTTATAAATCGAAGACTCTGGTTGGTTTAGTGATACAAAAGGCCAACTAAGGATCTTGTTTAAAAGAAAAAGGCAGGGTTTCAGACCTAATGGTTTGGAATTGGATGCAATTTTGTAATATTAATTTTAATAATAATTGTAATTTTAATTTTGTGACGTGTCCAAAAGTCCTGTATGGTCTAAAGGAAATAAAGCACTTTTATATTAGATGCAATTGTGAAATTCAGGCTGAAATCTGATATTACTAAAATAAATAAATAACGTTGCAACGCAGCAACGCACATCATCATCTAGTCCCAAGTTAAGCAGAGCTTGTGTTATGGGCTATGCTAGATGACTGATATACATAATATATTTATTAATATTAAATTCATATAAATTTTAGCAAAGTTCAAATAACTTTTGAACCACTGAATATCGCAGAACATATCTACTATATATACAGGGGGTTAAACCGATAGGTACTGAGGTCCCCACCCCTCAGCTACCGATGATCCACCCCTCATGTTACAACGTATATGTATAATTCAGAAGTTATATTGATTAAGCTTGAGCACCTTGACTTTACCCTAATAAATTGAATCAGTATATTGTGACTTACAAATGAGAACCAGGGATAGTAACGTTAAAAAAAGGCACATTTTTCGAACAAATTTTTACCGTTTCACCCGTTACTAGCAACTTTACGAGTGAGTGCATTGTAAGAAAATCGAGATACATACCGAGAAAAGAAAAGAAAAAACGACATTCCGCAAAAACAAATATCTTTTTGTAAAATATCCTGTTATTTACTAAACATCCTCAACTGATTACCGACTATGAAACTGAACCCTGAGTTCGGTTTGGCGATAGTATCGAGAAGTCATAGTTACGTCTAATTTTACTATGGAATTTTGTACTGGGCCTCTACCGTGTGGCAATGTAACTACGCAAATCCCATTAAAAAATGAGATATCATCGTACCGTACCAACAATGGAATAGGTGCCTCGTTTTCGAAAAACGTAACTACCTAAAGTCGCAACATAAAACTAATAGGTTAAATAAGGGGCCTATGCACCACACACCTTTTCCCCTGCAGATCATCCTGTGGATCAGAAGCGTCTCGCTCTTACGTGCGATCATCTCCGTATCAAACGCGTAATATTTTTGCACATGACTATTTACTGTTTAATAACTTTAATGTTGTAATAAATTCCTTTCTATTTTAAGAGGGTGAAAATCAGTATCAAGTCATTTTCACCAAATCAATTGCCATTTGTTGTTAATGTTATACCAGGACAAAAAGTAGTCTATGTTCCTCCCCATCCTTTCAACTAACTCTATGCCAAAAATCAAGTCAATTGGTTGCTTACTTAGGGCGCGTAAAGGCAGGACAAATAAACAAACACACTTTCACATTTATTTTATTACTAGCTGTTCCCCGCGATTTCACCCACGTTAAAGTCGAATTTCACATTTCTAAAGGGATTAAAAGATATTTTTTCTCGTAAATCACCCATGGGAATTTGATGTTTTAACACGACAAAAAGCCTATGTTACTTTTCATCTCTTCAACTAACTCTATGCCAAAAATCAAGTCGATTGGTTACTTAGTTAGGGCGTGAAGGAAGTAGAAACAAACTTTCGCATTTATAATATTAGGTAGGATATAGTTAGGATTGGGATGCCTTTATATATAGGAGTACTATAGATTTTCTTTATATATATTATAGACTGACTTTTCATTACCTGTTCCCCTATCTTCCCAGTACATAAATATTCCCAGTATATTATTACGTAGACCTTCGTAGCGCGTGCTACGATGCTACGCTAGAGCATTCTCTATCTCCGGAGATATCAGGAGTTTTGTGATTTATCCTTCCCGAAAAACTAGAAACCGTCTGGCAATAACTAGTAAAGTACAAACAATAATAACCAACCAAAATTATGCTACATTATCATCATCATCAGCGCATATACGACCACTGTTGTACATAGGCCTCCCAAAGAAAGTTATGCTTGTTGATGATTAAACCACCGCCTACTCTATCTGGTCGTGCCTTTCTGTAAAGTGGCAGTCCCGTGGTTACTACGTCTGTAAAGTTGGTACAGTCTGCAGAGAAAGTAGCTGAAGCCGAATTATATCATCAATATACCATGTACGGTATTTTTTGCCATAAATAGTGGACTTTGCATTTGTAGGTAATTTAAATAGTTAAAATTGTGCCTGTGTAATTTTTTTATTTTTTTGGTCGATAATAGACCTTCCTTTGACCACAATCTCACCTGATGGAAAGTGACGATGTGGCCGACGGTGTATCACGAAGGTCTAGAAGATACATATTCACTCTGACGAGACGAGACCCAAATTGTAATTGGCAGGAAAAACAGAACTAGGCAACGAGTTCCAATCCTTAGCGATCCGAATGATGAAGGTGGAGGAAAACCGCTTAGTACGAGTGGATGGTAGGTATAATAATATCATCTTATATATAAAATTTCCATGTCAAAATGTTAGTTACCGTACTCCTCCGAAACGGCTTTACCGATTTTTACCAAATTTTATATGCGTATTCAGTAGGTCTGAGTATCGGCTACTATCTATTTTCCATACCCCTAAGTGATAAGGGTTGAAGGCAAAACAACGTTTGGCGAGTCAGCTAGTAACAATATAATAAAGCCTTTTATTTCCATAACTAATTTTCACAATAATAAACTTAACTTATGAGATAAACACTAATTAGTTAGGCCCCTTTCGAGTATAGGCCTCCTCCAACTTTTTCCATACCTTTCTATTCTGGGCTTTCTCTAGCCATGTTTTCCCGGAGGTTTTGGAGATTTCGTCTGCCCAGCGTTCCTGTGGATCTCCTTCCGACAGGGCCGCACCATTTTGTGGCCCTCAATGCCCATCTTGTATTCTCTAGTCGTGCTACGTTTTAATGATAATATCAAACAAAAATTCAAACGACACAAAGATCAATGGAAAGAAGGAAGGTACGTATATCCACCATATATTCACAGAGATAAAACCATATATCGTTCAGTTGTTTTGGAAAGCAATTCATTCATAGCAATTCAATCTTACTTTTGATTACAGCTGCTACTGTGTTACCAAGCTTCACATTGACGCATAGTAGAAAGTATTATATGGATTACCGACGCATGTCATTATTATATCGAACGCTATATTGCTTATCCTACTAATATTATAAATATCGAAGTTTGGGAGAACGGATGTTTGTCCCTCTTTCACGCAAAAACTACTGAACTGATTGGGCTGGATATGGGTATAGTTTGGGACCTAAGTTATTTCAGGTCCCAATATAGACAAAGGGCCGTGGGGCCGCGGCGTACGAATATCGACCCCTCCAACTCTACCCGTGGATGTCGTAAGAGCCGACTAAGGGAACTTACCAGAGGATGGGCAGCAGCTTCCTTCTGAGTATTTTTAAACACCAACACTGCGATCACCAATCCCCCTGCCAAGCGTGGTGATAATGGCAAATCCCCCCTACATGGGAGACCATCCACTCGGATGGACCGACGACATCGTAGCGGTCGCAGGGAGTCGATGGATGGAGGCGGCTCAGGACCGCTATTTCTGGCGTCGTACGGGGGAGGCCTATGTCCAGCAGTGGACGTGTATAGGCTGATGATGATATAGACAAAGGTGGGCATTTATAGATTTATTTAATCAAACAACAGGCCAAACCACTTAATTCTACACATCACTTATAGGTTACTTCTTATCCTGATAAAACGCGGGCGAAGGCGCAGGCAGCAGCTAGTACTTGCTATATAGTCAAAGAGTAAACAGATAGCCATCCAATATCGGTATCACTTTCCCGTCATAATCGAAATCACAGTTGTATGTGAAGCGCTGGAAGAGAGACATAATTTTTAGAAAAGCTATTCTATAGTGTTTTTCTATGACACGATTGCAATGTTGGTATTGGAAGCTTATATTTTTATTATCTTCTATCCAACGAAGCTTACAGGTAATATTTTATTTGATAGTCATGATTTGCTATGAATTTTATTTTTGTTCTTATACACTAAAAAAATTGCTTGCACCCGAAGGAAAACGAAGCTTTGAAGCAAAAAACATTCATCCAAATAAAACTCAAAAAATTATCATTTATTACCAAGTGTAGTGTGACAACATTTTTGTAATATAGATACTAACACGAATTCACCAAACTCTGTGACCGACATGAATGAAAATAATTATGCAACTTTATTCAATCGCAACTTAGCTGTACAATAAATAATGTTGTATAATCTACACAGAATCATCAAGCCCCAAGCTAAGTAGAGCTATAGGTACTAGATGGCTGATAATGTGATAATACATACATATACATACATAAATTGATATATATTTTTATTATACGTATATAGAAAATACCCAGAACACCCGAAACAAATATTTGATCGTAAAAACATTTGTTGCAAGGCAGGAATCGAACCCGCAACCTCCTGCGTCGCAGGCGGACCGCTCGCCGCTCCACATCGAAATTGTTTTTACCCGCGACTTCGCACGTGTTGTTTCTATGAAAAGATAATTTCTATTCATCCCGTTAGAAATGATTTATTATGAGATGATGTGTTATTCCAGGTTTAGACCCACATCAATGCCGAATTTACGCCCGATGCGCTCAGTAGTTTTGGGATAAAGAACTAATCGTATTCATACATCCATTGAATTTTTCGCATTTATAATATTAGGTAGTGTGATTACTTATTCAATTCATGACTGTGAGTTTTAATTGATTGTGTTAGGTTATTTATAGCACCAGACACAGAGACAAGTTTCCCATTTTAAAAGCCCATTTGTTTGAAACAATTGTATCTATCTTACAGGACTGCCCAGAAGAGTACACTAACAAAGGGATGAGCGTCAAATGGAGCCAAACCCCCAATGCATTCAATGTAGAGTCCCACCCATTGTGCTACAAGGAAAATAATCTAGTAACAAGAAACTGTACCGAAGGAGAATGGAGTCCAGCTACAAACGAGTTAGAATCTTGTATGAAAATTTTAGAAGTATTCGACCAGGATTCATGTTTATTTGGTTTTAACAAAATATCAGAAAATAAGTCTGATTACTGCTACCAAGTATCACCAGCATCGTCTTGGGATCATCCTTGTTTCACCAATGGCGGTGCTTCTATCATCACCGAACTGGATGCATCAGAAACGAACTCGTTGATTGATATGCTTATTATGGCTAATATTTCACGTTACTACTGGCTTCCAGCAAAAAGAGCCAAGTTTTTTAATCCAGTTGTTTGGTCTATTCCTGGTCCTAATTGGGGGCAAAATGTCAGGGCTAACGACCATTTGAGATTCCAAAACACATTTTGGAAAAATTGTTTGGCTTTAGACGTTATTCAACGAACTATTATAACTGACGCGTGTACGGAAAAGTACCCCAGCTTATGTTTTTATCAAAACAATATTCATTACCACGCGGTTTGCCCCGAGGGCTATCACCCATTTCGCTACAAGCCTGATAATGGAACATGCTATGGCATTGAGAAATCTGACTCTGAAATTGGATTAACATTTCGCAACTTTATTGATACAAAATGCCAAAGACCTATGAGCGATGCAAATTCTATAAATCGATATATATTCAAAGAAATTGCTGTTCGAAGCAACCTTCCGGATAGTGCGTGGTGTTGGTTCAACACTTTGAACATTGATGGAATTGGAAGCAATGATTTGAGAACTGAGAATTTAGAAGGTATAATCAATAACGTTGGAGTTTTAGGATTTATTAATTCATCGTCATTGATGCCTTGTATGGCGTGTGAAACAGATGTTATTTACGGGGAAACAGAACTAATGTTTGAATTTAATTCACAGAATAATAAAATCTATTTGACAGTTTATTTTCCATCAGGGTTATGGAAATATGATTACGATGATAAAGGTATTCAGTGTTTTTCTGATGGAAAAGGCTTCGTAAAAGTAATAGATATCAGTTTTTTGCCTGAAATGTCTCTAAAACGCGAAGTAGATGAAACTAATAGTGAAAAAGTGGTTTATACAGTAGAACTTATAACCAATCGATCGGCTCAATATTGGTGCGAAGGCCATACATTCAATTTCACTTTTATAAGCACCGACAAAATAATAGTAAATCCAAAAGGTCAGGAGGTTCATGTTTTTTCTTTGACTCTTTATTGTTATAATATCACAAGTGAAATGCAAAATTTACCAGACATAACGAAGATATTAGGTATCCTTACGCAAACTTTAAATGTTAAAGAAACTTTGCTGATGGATGTATTAGAACTTACTAACAAATACATTCTAGCTTTACTTCATGTCCATGCTTCTGTCGATAATATCTATGAAGACGAAGCTCAAAATATAATATTAAGATATAATATGTTAATGAATGATGCCATTCAAAATTTGCCTTCCGTAAATTGTTCTTTTGTAAATTTGACAAGTTCAGTTTATTGTTTACCTACTTCCACCAATGATTATACCTCTAACCTTATCCTTAACTGGAGTTTAACACCAATCGGACATATATCGGCTCCCAAGCAATTTTGTTTACAATCTAATGGGTTGCCAGTAAAGAGACAGTGCTTAGGGTCATATCACTTAGGTGGTATGTGGGGCAGAGTAGAGGGTGAGTGTGATGATAGCTATGCCCCATCTGAAACAACCACCTTTCTTTACAATGTTGGAACTGGTCAGGTATCTGATAACGATACAGCTAGTTTTCTAACTGACGGTTTGGGGTTTGTTCTAAATGGCGTGGGCTTAATAATACCAGCGGATATTTATTACCTTTCAATTTCCTTAAAACAGATTACGTTTCTGGCCCAAAATAACAAAACTTGTATTGATTTAGGTGATATAAATAATATGGCTTGGGTAATGGATAGGGTTATGAGTCTTGAAACTGACTACATGCGGCTTGCACAAACTCTTAATTCAACTAATGTTATATTAAATTCTGTAAATGATATAATTGAAATGATAGCTGAAAAAGATCTAAACGAAACTAAGTTTAATATAGTAAAACAAAACACGTCCTTAGTTGTTATTGATAACGCTTATCAATTGGCCGTAGAACCCCAATTTATTGTACAAATTTCCTATCCAGAATACAGTAACGTAACAGGTTTAGCGGTCCACAAAGTATCCACAAGAGATAAATTCACAGATATGATTATAAAACCTTTATACGCTAACACTACTCTTGAAGAAGTTTTTGCTATTGAAAATTTGGAAGTAGCAACTTGGTTACCAACAAAATTGCTTAAGTCTCTGAAATCAAATAAAAATGAATCTGAAAAAGATACGGAACAAAAAAATCTGTTACATATTATAGTCAGTGTATTTCAAAATGATGTTGTTTTTCAAGAGCTAAATAAAAAAGCTTACGTGATAAACAGTCATATAGTGGGGGTTTCTATACCGGGCTACATACCTAATTTAATTTATCCAATTCCTATCGTATTTAAGCGAATAAATCAAACAAAGTCTCAGGAAATGTGTGGTTTTTGGGACTTTCAATCTTTTAACTCAACACAATCTCTTGGTTTATGGAAAACTAAAGGTTGTTTCCCAGTAAAATCAGATTTTGATGACAACTTTTCAATTTGTAAATGCTATCACCTTACCCATTTTACTCAGCTCATGCCCATAGCATCTATTACTGATTTGAATTTAGAATCTTTTCAGATACAAAAGCATACAAAGGCGTTGAATATAATATCTTTAGCAGGTTGTTTCCTTTCTCTATGTGGTGTGACTGGAATATGGATAACAGCAATGATATTTTCAAATTGGAGGAGAAAAGCTGGCACCAAAGTGCTATTACAACTATCTACTGCAATTGCATTACCACTTATATTCATAATAATGTCAAATATAGATGATAAAATGTTCATTAAAAGTATTCATACTGAACTTTTCGAAATTACCGAAAAATACGAAATACTTTGCGTTGTTTTGGGGGCTCTACTACATTATTCTATTCTGGCAAGTTTCGCATGGATGCTCATTACTGCTGTTCTTCAATTTGTAAGATATGTTCGAGTTTTAGGTACCAGCAGACCATCTAGATTTTTATTTAAATTTGCTCTTATAGGATGGGGTATTCCAATAATACCAGTTATGTCAATTTTAATAATTAACTACGAAAGTTACATCCCAAATCCTTCGATCAGCAAACCCATGTGTTATCCAAAAGGAATCTATTTTTTGTTAGGTGTTATGCTTCCAGTTTCAATTATACTATTAGTTAATATTATTCTGTTTATATTAGTTTTATATTCTATAGCTCGTGGCTCGAATGATAAAATGAAATCAACTGATATGGATCTCGTGTACGCTCAGTTCAGGTTGTCAATATTTTTATTCTTCTTGTTGGGCTTGACATGGGTATTCGGTATATTTTCTTTTACTAAGAGCCCACTTTGGTCCTATCTTTTTTGTTTAACTTCGACTTTGCAAGGATTTGTGCTATTCATATACTTTATTATTTGTGACCCAGCAGCAAGAAGCATGTGGGTAGCTTTAGTGAAGCCGCCTTTTAGCGCAAACTCTACTAGAAACAGCATTACTAGCACAACTTCATAAATTACAAATGTAAAAAACTTTATATTCGAGTTGTGCTGCGATAACTTTTTACGGTTGATAGTTTCGGGTTGGCGCGCGAGAATCAATTTTTTTGTGGTTTTAATATATTCTGCATTCTAGAAAGAATAAAACAGAAAAGTAATTTGCCGCAAATCGTGAAATATTTTCTACGAACCCAAGAAAATAAAATAAATCTCGCGCCAACACGCGACGCCAAGACGAGGCCATTTTATTAGAGTTGCTTTGTATATTAGAGTTGCTTTCTATATGTAAAAATAAAATATGTAAAATTTTGAAGATTTTTAACACAATGTGATTTTTATGGTATGGTAAAAAAATATGTTATACCTATGTATGTTAATATCTAAGTATAGGAAGTTAGAACCTACAGAAAATAAACTTATTAATTAGCAAAGAATCTGTTTTAATTAAATCTTTACTTACATATTAAGTTTATGGAATACTAGCTGTGCCCACGACTTCGTCCGGCTGGAATAGTGACTGTGAGTAGCATTTTTATATCGAATCAAAAACCTAAAAAATTAATTCCAATCTTTTAGCTTGAAAAATGACGATACTTCTATACAACCTTTCAACCCCTTACAACCCTTTTTTTGCAATAAAAAGTAGCCTATGTCCTTTCTCAGGCTCCTGAGTGTACCATCATTTAACTCGGTTCAGTAGTTTCGGTAGAAAAACGTGACAGACAGACAGAGTTACTTTCATTTATAATATTAGTAAGGATAATTAAAAAAAATATTGCTTGAGCAAATTAGCAGTCATTGTGATACGAAAAAACTTTTTTTATTCGGATGAGAGATTTAATTTCATTTCAGAACAATTGAAGTTGTTTTTACTTCTGAAAGTAAAATTTCCCTTGAACCAATATTTAAACCCTTCGTAACCAGACAAGCTCAGTATTCATACTATTAACTCTAGTATCACAGCCTTTAATGTTCAGGGTAGCCGACGACGTAGCTCTGGTTCTAAGCAGAACTACACTAATGTTACTTCGGCAGAACTGCGCAAATGATTTGTTATGTAGATGATGCCCACCTAGCCGAAATTCAGCCACAGTGGCCAGTCTCAACGACGACGGCCAGCCAAGTGTGCTTAAAGTGCACAAGTATGCACGCAAACACAGGTGCACTCTGTATTTCCTCAATGTACAGGTCGCGTCATGGTTTAATAGAGGTTAGCTTGATGCGCAGAAGACGGTTTTTAGATTTTTACACCATTTTACAACTGCGCAGAACCCCCTTCCACTTTTGCCGAGCGCTATTAAACCGTGACGAGACGTGTACCTATGTACTAACCGTATGACAATGTATTAACACTTAAGCACTTTAAATTTAAATTAAATTTTTGTAATTTGGTTAATTTATTTGGATTTTTTTATTTATTGTTTAACGTTTTAATAGATTGTATTTTTTACATAATTATTATATTTCATTAAATGTACATATTTAAAGTCCCTTATTACAGTTATTAATGAATTTCGGGTGATACTCAGGTCTGTGTTCACCAAAAGATAATCGAAAAATTAGGCAGCTACGTCGGTTAACTTTGACGTTAAATGTTTGAAAACTTGTGTCAAAAATGACAAAACAGCTGCTTAAAATTTAACAATTTGTTAGTGAACTCGTAACTTGTAAGAAATGGCCAATAATCCATGGTTTTGAAGCTGCGTGTGTGCAATTTTTAATACATACTATGTAGGTCTTCCAGTCTAGAATGAACAGGACTCTTCTAGGCAAGCGTGCTACATCTTCGGCCGTAGTATCACTGAAAATCAGGTGAGATAGGAGCCAAAAGTAAAAAAAAAAACATGATAATAATAATAAATTGGGATGAGACTTATCATATCTTGTACAAAAACCTTAGCAATTGATAATGATTGTTACTTTTTGCCTTCTACGAATTCCAATCTTACAGTTGGATTGTGTTTTTAAAAATTGAAAAGAATGTCAATATTAAGAGTAAAGCTCCATGTTTCGTAAATAACAGTATAAACATTGACAGAATAATCGTTTCATGGAGGTAGTTCATTGATGGATCTCAAATGAATATCATTATTTTTATTCAACCGCTTATTGTCTGTAAGTTGATTTTTATAAAATTTGTCCTAATAATCCAATCCTACTTCCTATATGAATCTAATTGTATATCTATAGTAATCTAATAGTATATACTATATTTGAAGACCGATGTGGCGCGGCGGGCGAAGTTCCGCCTGCGACGCAGAAGGTGCGGGTTCGATTCCCGCCTTGGGTCAAATGTTTGTCCGATCTGCAAATATTTGTCTCGGGTGTTCTGGGTATTTTCTATGTATGGTAAAAATATCTATCGATGTAATATATTATATTATGTATATCAGTTATCTAGTACCCATAACACAAGCTCTGCTTAGCTTGGGGCTAGATGATGTTGTGTGTACTGTCCAGCATTATTTATATAAAGTTCTAGAATCCTTGATATTTGTTAACAAAAGAGTTGCAAAATGCAAAAGAAATATTTATTAATTGAAAATATTTTACGACATATACACATCGCAACAATTCTTAAAGTTAGAAACTATTTTTAGTTTTAAAAGCTTTCAGATATTATTTCGTTCGTATCTCCTCAACTGTAGAATTCGAATTATTGTATTTTTTAATTAAATATGCGTTTTTGACCTCTTTGATGTTTGAATGTTCCACTCACGCCCTGTACAGACCGGCTGATATTTTGCATAGATATAAAGGAGTGATTCATTTAGAGGTTTTTACAACATTAAAATAATAAAAACGTCACGTTCGAGTTGGACCCACGCACCGAGGGTTCCGTAATTATAAGACCTTGTTTTTTCCCAAATTTCATGGTTCTAGGTCAAGGAGATATAGGTGGGTTTGGGTTTTGGGAGCTTGAAAAACCAAAAAAATTTTTTTGTGAATAGACTGCCAATTTACGATTTTCAGATTGTTTTCTTTGTGCTATAAGGCCTTCCTTCTTGCCAAATTTCATGATTTTAGGTCAACAGGAAGATATATATTATATAGGTTTTCAGTCCATGGTGAGAATCAAATATTATTTTTTATGTGAATAAACTCCAAATTCACGGTTCGCATTTTTTGCGTTATTTGTGCCTTGCTTCTTGCCAATTTACATGGTTTAAGGTCAACGAGAAGTATCATATAGGTTTTGTGAACACGTCATTCCCTTGAAAACTTCAAAAAAAATTGGGCATTAACGTCAGTAACTTTTAATTGCGTTGACTTAGAAGTTTGATTTATCATCAGGGCTCCTAGAGGTTACGGACCTGCATTTTTTATGTTAATTTCAACTCAATAGGTCCATGCGTTTCTGAGAAAAGAGAGTTGATAGAGAGACGGAGGGATTTAGGTACGGAACCCTAAAAATAAAAAGAAAATCAAATTTATAGGGCTAAATTTACAGCAAGTGAACACACTTCTCACTTTATTGCGAGAACAATTTGGCAGATCGGTGAGTTAGCCACTTAGATCCTGTGAAATCACACCCCTGGATAATTTCCTTTGGGAATATGTAAAGTACAAAGTCTATAATGGATAAGCCGCGTACGATTGAGCAACTAGAAGCGAGTTATATTACTCGCATTATTCGCCAAATAGCACTAGAAAATCGCGGACGCGAGGTTGAAAATTGGAACTGCAGAATGGATAGCGGCATGTTAACCGCGGTTGTGGACAACATTTGAAAGAAATAATATTCAGAAAATATATGTAGTGAATAGTACTTTTGTATGATAATAAAGTTAATCCATATTTTTTTGTTTTTTAAAATCTTTAAATGAAGCACCTGGTTCTATATCTGGACTAACTTACATTATATTATTCATCACGGGCAAACCAGTGTGAAACTGCGGACAGGAACAAGTAGAGAAATATACAACCAAAGAAGACAAAATATCATTTATCATTTGGTATTTATTTAATTTTAAGCCGTGGGGCCGCGGCGTACGAATATCGACCCCTCCAACTCAACCCGTGGATGTCGTAAAAGCCGAGTAAGGGAACCTACCAGAGGAAGGGCAGCAGCTTCCTTCTGAGTATTTTTCAACACCAACACTGCGATCACCAATCCGCCTGCCAAGCGTGGTGATTATGGCAAATCCCCCCCTACATGGGAGACCATCCACTCGATGGACCGCCGACATCGTAGCGGTCGCAGGGAGTCGATGGATGGAGGCGGCTCAGGACCGCTATTTGTGGCGTCGTACGGGGGAGGCCTATGTCCAGCAGTGGACGTGTATGGGCTGATGATGATGATGATGATTTATTAAAAAAATATCACCTTAGTCCATGTCAATACTTAATTTTAAGAATGTATGCCTTTTGTAAGTGTATATTTAATGTATTTATGGAAAAAAATTACCTAAAAATTTTTTCACAAGTTAAAACATTTTTTATAGTATTTAGACCTTCTTTAAAAAAAACAATCCTGTAGATCTTACATGGTGACAGCTAATTATTATTTTTTAAATAGTAATGTTTTTATTTAAAGTGTCCACCTGGAATGTGGACGCCCTGGAGGATTGGACCCTCTGCCAAGACGAATTCACTTTAAAGCCACCAGATGGACGACTGAAAAGGAATACCTTTAAATGGCTCGCCTTTGTCCAGTATCTTCACGGTTTGTGTATTATTGCCCGCCACTGCCCCAGCCCGCTATGATTTTTGCGCGTAAAGGGTGCCACGTAACATGTGAACTAAGATTAAAAAATCGTAGAACAATAGTTGATCCCTTCGGGGTCCTCAATCACCCCCTTTCAACTTATTACACCTGTTTCACTCTGTGGCACTCTATATATGCTACGAGTATGTATGTGGTTGGCTGTGAGCCCTTAATACCTCAAAAAACCGGCTGAAGCTATTGTGATAAATGAGGTAAGTATTAAAACACTAGGCTAAATTCTGGGATCATTCTTAGGTACATTTGGAGATTTTACCCACTCTTAACTTTATTAAATTGATTCAATTTTTTATTTTAATATTTATAATTATAACTAAAATACAAATATATACATGTATACTAATATATAAATTTTATAGTTTTCTTCTGTAAATCTTAAAGCTGAACGGCTGAAGACTCAGTTTTCATCACGCACACTAACGCCATGTATGCGTATAAAATGGATTTTATTCCGTATTTTAATGTTTTATTATTTTTCGTAGTTACCACTGGACTACCACACGCTTCCAAAGCCCCGAGAGCCATGCTTATTCAGAAACAGTTTATGGTGGGAACTGCCTTGGATTTTCTTCGTTTGCCTAAGCATTACAAACTGTAAGTAAGGCCAATTTTACTACCTTGGAAAACTAATTTCATCAAATCCATTTTTAGTAGGTGCTTATACCTACATGTAATTTAAGTTTCGTAGCTCTTTTAGTTTCAGCGATTTCTTGACTTGTCAGTAAATTTTTTCTCTATGATAATCTTATATGTATACAGGGTGTAACAAAAATAATGGACCAAACTTTCATGGGGGGGGTTCAGCTTCGAACACAGAAAACGGTTTTTTTTTTAATCCGAATTAATTTTCAAAATAAATAATTAAACACACACACACGTTACATCCTGTATAAATATCTCGTGTCACAGTGTTTGTAACCAAACTCTTCCGAAACGGCTTGACTAATTTTTATAAAATTTTGTTGTGTAGGTATATTTGATAGGTCTGAGAATAGGATGTTATCTATTTTTATAACCCTGATAAAAAGTGATAATAAGGGCCCACAACAAATTTTTAAAATTTTTTGGTCAATTTTTTTTATGATTTAGCCATAAAAAATATGTATTACCCTCAAGTTTACCTCTCTAACACCAACCCCCATTTTTTTAAATCCTCTGTGATCGATGGCAAGACAACGTTTGCTGGGTCAGCTAGTATTTTCATATAAAAATATAGACTTATAGATTCTTTCTATCGGTAGAGGCAACGTGATCTTTGGGGAATACGAAAGAGAAGAAACTGAATGTCAGATGACGTTGTCACAAGTGAAAATGGGAGGGCAGTGTCCTTACGCTTTTCTGGAGATGCCATTGCAAGAGATCGTCCCGCATCCAGAGTATTCAAGGTAAATAGCCTTGCATGGGACAACTGGTGGTTTCTTGTTGAAATTTACAGTTTAAATAACGAAGGCTGTCATATTGTATTTGTTATTATTTATTTATAAAAAACTTATTCTACGTTTTACATTTTAACATTCACTAAACCCGACAGGATTTGTGTAGAATGTTGCATTCCTCAGGTTAGATACAATTTTAGAAGTGTAGAGTACGCGCAAATCTTTATAAGCTCTGTGAAGTTGGCTTCAACGGCTGCGCATTGACCCGTAAATAAGGCGTAGAGGGGAAAGAACGGGGTGAGAGGGATTTGTCTGTCAAACCAGGGTTACAAAATGTTAGAATAAATTAAACTTTTTATATAACGCAATTGACACTAATTTGAAAATAAAGTTATTTCTATGTAGCAAATTTATTTATAATCTAGTGGGCAATACTGTCGAATGAATGCTTTTGAGTACAATGACGCAGCAAAGTCTTTGACGCTTGTCCAGTGTTCGTGTCCTTGATTTGATAGTTTGTTCTTGCGATTTTGTGTTGTATTCCCTGTTAATAGCTGTTTCTCTTAAACGTTAAATATGCCTCGCATGCGGTTTAACGTACTGCGTCGTCAAACATGGAAAATGGTATTCGATGTCATGAGTTTCATGACAAAAGAAGACAATGAAGGTCTCAATTTAACCTCAAAATGGTACTTCAGCGGAATGCAGCTGCAACAGGTGTATCTATTAGCACCATAAAAAGGATTTCTAGCCGAGGCCCGGGTGGGTCGCTAGTTGATAAATATCACTTTTATATTTGATTGTAATTGCGCACTTTTGCTTCCGTGCCTAAGTTCACAGTGCTCATAAAGTTTTGCGATCACTCTTCGTTTATTTTTGCGATTACGTATGTACCTATTACACCTAGTTTAAAAATAGTTGTACCTACCTAACCTAGGTATGCAAGCATTACGTAAACATAACACAACAAAATAAAAAAAGCGAGTTAAGTAAGCTAGGGACTAAAAGCGACACGAGGTGTGCAGATTATCAAACTGGTATAACGTGCCATGCGTAATCATCATCTAATCATATTATTGTCCAGATCTTAGATGGACAGGACACCACTAAGGCCATACTCCAAAGCATTCGTTTTTATTTATTTGTCTTTAGAACAAAGATCCTACCTAGCAGCTTACGTTCCACTCTAAAAAGTTGAATGGGCAAAAACTTATTTTGGTATACCACCAAAATAAGTTTTTGCCTATTCAACTTCGGTTACGATTGTTTTATCCTCTTTCAAGCCATGATCGAACGAAGTAATACTCGTAGTTGAACGAGTGTTCAAACGTTTGCTATGCCATAGTGATTACAGCACGTGTAAAGAATTTTAATAACATCCCAAAAATTTTACGACTCCGGCTGGACTTGAACCCGCGACCTTCCCCTGAATACGGGGATGCGGTATCCAACTGCGCCCAGGAGGCAAGTACCCAACCTGTCGAAAATCTTTGGGTCTTATGGACTATAGCGCCGTTAGCTCCACCTACAGGGGAAACATTGAAGTTATCCAAACCTGCTCAAAGTCTAAAGTTACATTTAGATCGTTTGACGAGTGGTATCGCATATTATTAAAATTCTTTAAGATTACCCCAAGTGCGGGCATAAGCACTATAATATAATAAAAAAAACAGCCCGTGTAGTTTCGAACATAACATAAAAATATATTTATTTGCAGCAAAGAATGTTACAGTTTAAGAGGCACTCAGTAGTTAGGTATAGTTAACATTATGTGTATGTCTATTTTAGGATAGGTACATAAATTTTATTGTGGCCTAATATAACCTAATAAAATATCATTGCTGAGGGCTTTGAGACTTTGATTTTATCTTTGGATCTCACACTAGGCCGAGCCCGTGTCGTGAGGTCCAGGCTGATGCTTAAAACAAATATGAAACTTCACTCGGTGTGACATAAAGAGTTATTTAGGGAGACAATGATAAAAAAAGAAAGAAAGAAGAAACTTAAAAAAAAACTTATGATTTTGAGAATATCTTCAGTGTCATTGTAATTTAGAGTTATAAGCCAGTTGAATACAGTTTGTTTAGCTTCACGGACTGACATATTTTTAATATTACATGTTTTCACTACCTTGTTATACACATATGACCGTATATGCGAACCAAAGCGCTGAGCAAAGGATGAGTTTACTGGTGGTGTAGGTATTTTAAAGACTCTTTTTGTAACTAAGATTTCTATATGCAGCTAGTGTAGTGCGAAGAATAAATAGTTGTCGTACACTAAGGACTCCACATTCCTTATATAATTGTATTGTTGGGTGCCTATACGGTTTTCTATACATGACTTTTAGTACAGAGAGTTGTGCTCTTTCAACTTTTATAAGATAGGTTTTTGCTGCACTTCCCCAGCAAGTTATATAGTAAAGGATTAGTGATTGACACATCGCTAGGTAAATAGAATTAAGTAGCTCTCGAACGAAACAGACTTTTTGTTTTACCGTAACCAGTTACGAACTTGCGGTTTCGTATGCGGCCGAAAGGGGTTTTCTACCTATTCGTAGTTGCTAGTATTTTGGAACAGTGTTTTGCCAGCCTATTGTCTTTTTTAGATTTGGAGTTGGAAACAGCTTGGTACTAGTGAAACTTATGCGACCGCTAAAATCAAGTAAGTTAAAATAATAAAGTAATTACCACAAAGTAATCATACAAACATTTGTAACGATGGGAGAATCGAATCAGCAACACAATACACACGATAAACTTATAAATTCTGTCTTAGGGTAGGGTAGTCTTGGGATAAAACGTGATTTTTTTTCAGGATACATGGTTCCTATCTGCATGCCCTCACTAAATGAACGAAAAAAAAAGAAGAAAAATAAGTTCGTGTTCATTATAGACTACCTGAGTAGTAAGTATCTCTTTATATATGATTTTAATAATTAGGTAAATTTAAAGTTTTCATGAATTCACAAATTATTACAAAAATAAATAATGTATCTATTATGCAAAGAGTCGATTTTTTTAACGGGGCAGTAAGGAGACGTACCTTAATCGGTTTAGCTACAGGAAAATCGTCTCAGGAGATCCGTCAGATTTCCAAAAACATATACAGTTAGCAAAATAAAGCCATCCAAGTGCAAGTAGACTCACACACGGAGGGTTCTGAACCATCGTAAATAATTATTTCGCAAATGGCCTAAAAAAGATTTGATTAAATCGATAAAAGTAAAAAGCCAACATGTCGCGGTCACCAATTACACGTCTTGTCACGGTTTAATAGCGCTCGGCGAAAGTGGAGGGGGTTTCTGCGCAGGTGTAAAACGGTCCAAAAATCTAAAAATCGACTTCTGCGCATCAAGGTCAGCCCTATTAAACCATGACTCGACCTATACTTACAGACCGCGCCCGACGTTGCTTAACTTTGGTGATTGGTCTTCCATCGTGATCGGTACTCAACTTGGTATGGACATTAAACCCATAATTATTAACAGTATTTTATTTTTATTATTTGTTCTTATAGCGGCAATAGTTATACACACCTTGTCCACATTTCAACTGTCTACCTATTACGATACAGCCTTGACAAAAGTAGAGCAAAATAGCTAAAAATATCATGTTTTTATGTATGAAAGGGGGGTACCCCTTGCATTTATTTTTAATATTCATTAAATTTTAATTATTTGTTGTTGCAGTGGCAGAGAAATACTCAAAAAAAATCTGTGAAAATTACATCTGTCCTCCTTTTATGGTTACTTTTACTAGCTGCTGCCCGCGCATTCGCTCGCGTTTTATCGGGCTAAAAAATAGCCTATATGTTATTCCAGGTCCCAACCTATACCCATATCAAATTTCAGCCTAAACGGTTCAGTAATTTTTGCGTGAAAGAGTAACAAATATGCATATATCAATTCATACAAACTTCCACATCTGTAATATTTGTAGGATGTAGGATGAGATACAGCCCGCTGACAGAAAGACGGACAGACAGTGGAGGCTTAGTAATATGGTCGCGTTGTTACCCTTTGGGTACGGCACCCTAAAAAAGTGCCTTTTATACGAGACTTTTATTAATGCCAATCGCTCTTGTTTCTTATTCTGATCAATAACTTCTATACTTCATATACTCGTAGGGTCAACTGAGATTGGAGTACTAAAAAGGTCATAAGTCGCAAAAAACTATTTCCATACATTTTGTAAGAAATCATCGCAGCTTCGAAAACCTAGTCAACCTAAAATACTTTCCTGTAGCAGCTACACACCCGTTCACCGTTTATCTCTTCTTACTGCCCCTTCCAAAAAACCCATTCTGTATAGTATTATACCTCTCTATTATATTTTACTTTGATCGCTGTTCTAAAAATATTGTCATTCTTTCTAGATGTGCCCAAAGATTTTATGTTAGAGAGAATGGGAAAAAGAACCGTGAAGTTATATACACACAAAGAATGCAGAAGACATCGCATGAAAGCGGTGAGGTGGAAATACTCTAACAAACCTACATATATACCAAATTCATCTGTTATATTTATCACCATCATCATCATCACCATCATCATATCACGATACACGTCCACTACTGGACATAGGCCATATAATATTTCACTAAGCTCCAATTTCACCGATCCCCAGAGAACGAAGTTCTGCAGACTTACCATGGATTATTATAACATTATAACGTAACACATAACGTACCGCGTTATCATCGGTATTTGATTTTGTAACGTTAATAACGCACTACGTTAATTATAACGCGTTATAAAAAAATAACAAAAGAAATTAGCTCGAATAACGCTGATAACGTGCTACGTTATGTGTTGCGTTATATTTCATGGCAAGCCTGCAGTTTGATCCATTTCACATGACAGCTCTCAGTAACGGGTGAAATTGAACCGAAGTTCAGCTAGATTGAGTTCAAATTCGTAATACCTATTATCTGATATGACAACTCTTGAACCCTGTTTAGCGCTTGAACCGGATCAACTTTATTTCGGTAAAATGCGCTGAACTCGATTAAAGCGCCAAATTGAGACGATGACATCTTATACTAGCTGTTCCCCGCGGTTTCACCCGCGTTAAATTCGAATTTCACATTTCTAGAGATAAAAAGATCTTTTTTCCCGTATACATATCTCCGATGGGAAATTGATGTTTTACTAGGACAAAAAGTAGCCTATGTAACTCTCCATCCTTTCAAATAACTCTGTGCCAAAATCAAGTCGATCGGTTGCTTAGTTAGGGCATACCTAAAGAAAGGACAAACAAACAAACACACTTTCGCATTAATAATATTAATTAGGATGTTCCTAACAGTTTTAAAACTCCTCAATTATTATATTACGTACCTAATTCATCATCATCATCACTTATAGCCTGACCTCATTCTCTGTTAGGTAAAGGCCTTCAATTTATTGTGCCACACCCTAACGTTAAGCCTCTCCACACTGCGCGCGGGTCGCGCGAGACGCCTCGTGGCCGCGAACCCCGAGTGTCCATCTGGTCCGCATATTCTTCGCAACTTCGCGTCGCGTTCACGCCTCGTTCCCGTATTCTGTCAGCTTTTCGTTTAGCGACAAAGGGTTTGCAAGGCACGCGTGATTTGCGCGGAGGGCCTTGGTAGTTTTGCAGTAATTCACACCGCGATCAGGGCAAAACTGTGGAGAGGATTCTATATTACTACTATGATTCCAGAAATTGAGCAGTGAAGGTGTCACTCACGTGCTGTGCAGCTCGGGCTGCGGCGTTAGGACAGGCTCGCCCATCGTCAGCCACAACGTTTTCGGTGGATTCGAACTCATTGGCAAGTTCACTTTAATTATTATAGTACTAGCTGTTATTCCAGGTCCCAAACTATATCCATACCAAATTTCAGCCTAATCGATTTAGTAGTTTTTGCGTGAAAGAGTAACTATCCAAAGAGTAAATATCCATACATCCATCCTTACAAACTTTCACATTTATAATATTAGTAGAAGTAGGATTTTAAAATTTAGAACCGAGTATTTTATCAATAAGAAAGCTATAATGATCATAAAATGATGATGAAGATGTCCTCCAAGTCGAATTTAGGCAACGGTTCCCAGTCTTAACGGAGAATGGCCATCTGCGCAGATAGCTATTCTCACTATACATATACACGTATAGTGCCCAGGTGTGTGCACTTGTGCACACACGAGGTGCGCTCTGGGAAGTCCCATCGTATTATAAGTGTGAGTCATAATCCGATGGAATATCGTGTCGGTCTGCCGTCTCATCATGGGTCGGCAGATTTTAACATAGGCACTTCCCTAGTAAAATTAGAACGCTTATATTATGTCCGTTCCGTACACAGACTTGAAATAAGATTAATTTTCTCTTTATTATGCAGTTGTCATATAAAAACTTTAATTGCCAAGCGTTGCTCCCTTTTAAAGACTTTGGTCTCAGCCAATTTAGTTAGCAGCGAGGTTTCTCAAAGAGTCTAAAGAAAGAAAATATATTTATTTGGCCATGCCTACATAACACACATACAACACGACACATTACAGACAGTTGGAAAGTACAAGAAACATACATACATATCTCTACTACTAGTCTCAGGACTATTCTGCTCTAGCTCACCTTCTTTGAACGATTTGTCCCAAAGACAGATTCTCAAAAGGACAGATTCTCAAAAAGACAGAGATACAGGTGCACACATTATTTTACGGTACTTGTAATTTTTTTGTCATTTTCACAGTATTTTAAAGAGTCTAATGACTAGACAAAAGTTTTATAAAGTTCTGACGAACACAAACATCGAAGTAAATTTTTTTGCAATTTTTAGGAATAGCAGCTGGTGGGTCCCCCTGCGGTTCGCGCCGCCACCGCAGTCGTCTGGTCAAGGAGCCTCCACTTTACATAGACGTGTACCCTTACAGGACTTGGATAACGAATGTCATCATGGCTAATGAGCTGCCCGATGCGTTTCCAACTAATTATAGACGGGTCGGCGATGGTTCAAGTAAAAACTTTCAAACAAACTACGAGTTTATATAGTGACTAACTTTTCTCGCGACTTCGCACGTGTTCTTAACAGAATAAAACTTGCAAAAAACTATATTCAACAGAGCTCAAATTATTGTTCTATGTAAACCTTTTCCTCTGGTGGTCCCTTAGTCGGCTCTTACGACATCCAGAGGTTGAGAGGTACTGAACCCTCCAAGGGTTCGGTATTCCTACTGTGTATTACCAACACCTTACTGCGATCAACAATCCGTCTGCCAAGCGTGGTGATTATGGCAAACCAATTAGATTCGTGGCATCGTTTGGGGTAGGCCTATGTTCAGCAGTGGACATATACGGGCTGATGATAAAACCTTTTCATAACTTAACTCGCGTACTCGCGCGGGCTCGCTTTTTTATGCAATTTTCACAACTTTCACAAAAACGAAAATCGACTTCGAATTCCTTCATTAACTCACTGTTTTTTTAAATAGTACTTAATCTCTCGCAAATAAAATTTATATGAGACCACCCCGGGAACATTTTTATACAAAACCAATTGTTATCAAAATCAGCCCACCATAATAGACGCATAAATCGGCGATAATAAGTAAAAAACATACATACAGACGAACAAAGAACGTCCTCCTTTTTTACAAGTTTGTTATTGAGAAATTGCAGATATTAGAGGGTGCCTTAATAACTTTCGTAAGCTTTCGTAAGCTTTCGTAAGCAAATTGTCCTCATATCTTATTTTTTTTCAGGCTTAGGAATCCACAAATCGTCTCTTCGACAAGGCAATATGATACCAACCCGACAGGGTTGGCGTGCGCGCACATATGTGTCTGGTCCAATGTGCTTCAGTCTTTCAAAAATGACTAGTGACAAATACAGTCTTTTTTACTTTGAAACGTTTGAGGTTAATGCTTCGCCTCCTGCCATACTCCAGTTATATATGAAGGTTAGTATGTACCTGCTTTCGTACTTATATAGAACATAGTTTTAGGCTTTTATTGTTATCTATTCCAATTAAGTTTCAAAAGACGCACCGCTAGTCTATCTTTTAGATAATAGTCTTTTAACTTTAGTTTATTACAGTCGCACAGATCAAATGAAATGAAATGAGGCCATTTCCACAGTTTATTTTTATTTTATTTTTTTTCATTAAAAAGTTTTCTTATCGTTTTATAAGAAAAGAGATTGTTTCACCAAGGAGTTTTGCATAGCTTGAACTGTAGTCTTTACAATTCAAACAAAGTGTAACGTAATGAGATTTGGAAATGGCATTCCTATAATAGTAGATTGTTACACAAGGGTAGTAAGGGAGCTATTACAGAACAAGATCCAATTTGGCGCCGCGGCGAGCGCAGCTCGCAAAGGGCCCTAAATTGGATTGAGTGCACCCGAGATATTTAGACGCCCGAGCGAAGCGAGGGCGAACATAGTTCGAGGGTGCACTCAATCCAATTTCGCGCCCTTGTGAGCGCTCGCTAAGGGCGCTATTGGTATATGGATCGAGTGCACCCGAGAATATAGTTCGAGGGTGTAATAGCTACTTGCAACCGAGGTAAGCATTCTACTTTACATCATAATCGCGAGGCAAATAAAACATTTATATACTTAAGTATGACAAAATGTTCTTTTTATTAGAAAAAATAATTATTTATTAAAAGATTTTGTACAACATCTTCTGCTTCGAGATGACAGAAATCAGGCGTGCGGACCAGTTCTTCATCTGATGAAGTACTTGACATACTGAACTACCACTTTAAACTTGTTTACAGTTTTAACTTTTAACTTTAGTTTATTACAGTCGCACAAATCAAATGAAAGGAAATGCAGCCATTTCCACAGTTTTTTTTTTTCAGAAAAAGTTTTCTTAACATTTTATAAGAAAAGAGATTGTTTCACCGAGGAGTTTTGCTTGACCTGTAAAGTCAATTCAAACAAAGGGTGAAGTAATGAGATTTGAAAATTGAATTCCTATAAAAATGTACTGTGTTGCGAATACCATCTTACACAGCCTCTTTGCTTAGTTTGTAAAACCTTCTTGCCGAGCATTATGAAAAATGTATTGTGTTGCGAATACTATCTTATACAGCCTCATTGCTTACTTAGTTAAACCTTCTTGCCGAGCATTATGATGTAAAGTAGAAATCTTACCAATCCACCAATCAATCAATCCACCGGCAAGTAAATAACCGAGAAAGCTAAATACTAGCTACGCGAAAAAAGTTTAGTACCTTACCTACATACTTAATCTAGTAGTTACTTATTTATAACTACTAGAGCTTTAAAGATTAGCGAGGAAGGGTTGCGGTTTAAATCCTGTCAAATTCGAATTTTTACTAGGGAGGAAGCCATTTTTTTTATTATCCTGAGGGTAATGCTCACGCTTATCGTACTGCCACGGGGACACAGTACGATTATATGGGACTTTAAACCACTAAAACCCTCAGGGTGTTCCGCTTCTGCCACTTGTGGTGGGAACACGGGAACGTTTTCTCTACCGCGAACCCACCGCGGCTGCCCGATATCGGGCCCCTCACTGTGGGGTGTGGAGCACCCTCCTTCGCGACGCACCAGAAACACATGATGCGCCGCGATCACCTCGGGGACCTTACCCTGCCAAATGGGGGCCAGACGACCCCGTGTCCAAACGCCCCTAGGTCCCCTTGCCACGGGTCAGTTGAGTGGCCCCGCCGCCTGCCACGTGGTCACAGAGGATAGGGAGAGCGGCCCTCGCAATACCGACACTCCTCCTCTCCTGTAACCCGCGTCCGCCATCAAACGGTGGCGACCCCGTCAAGGCCACGGAAGGCAGGGAGAGCGGCGCACCTCTATACCGGCACTCCTCTCCCGCCGCGGCCTCTATCTTTCTGCGGCCATGCCACCCATACGGCACAGCCGCCGGCCTCATTTGGGCTGCCTCCCATACGACACCGCAACCTACTACCGCTCCTACCAGGCTTAGAGAGCAAAACCTAGAGAAGCGGTCCATCTCGGGGCGCCGGCCGTGTCGCCGTCTGCGTTGGCTCGGCCCCATGGGTTCCTCTTAGCTTCATCGCGGGTGACCAGGCCGCGATTACTAATCTCTCCCGCTACGGCAAGGCGGGAACCCTTTGGGGGGGAGCGAGGAATCCCTGGGTAAAATCTTTGATAGGTACCTAATTTTGATCTTGTTTTACCTGTTTTGGCGATTACATACTGGTATTATGTATTTTAAAAATCACACCATACCTGATGAAGGAAGATTAATACTATTGGTTTATAAAATGGAATAAACTTTTCGTTTCAGATCACAGCCGGTATCTACATAACAATAACATGTGCTTCAATTTCATTACCGAACCGATTTGTCGACCCCGAGTTCAGAGGCATACCAGGTTTCAACATCAGTCTCAAGCTGCTTACCAACTGGTTTCCTTATACTTATCGGTACACGCTATCACTTATTGGCAGAAAAACTAAACGTAATGAGTATAAATATTATAGAACAGTAAATAGATTCGATCTGCCTGGACCAAGGAATCTGTCAAGGCCTAAGCATAAGACTTAGGGATGTGTGTATTTGAAAAGATAATGGGACGATTAAATGTTCATTGACGCTAGACATAAGTTTTCATACATTACACGTCAATTCATTAAACGTCAAATTCGATGCTAATTTTTGGGACGGTATCCGATTATCTTTGTTCGAACACCAGCCTAAGTACCTAGTTATTATTTATTATCAATTCAAAATATTAATAAAGTGGTATGGAAAGGAAATTTAATCTAAATATTTTGAATATGTACCTAATTTCAATACAATACATACTTACATATATTTGATATTTGTAGTATGTTGTGACCGATTCAAAAAATGTATGAAAGTTTACATTATTCTCAACAACAAACATCCGAGGTGTGTGTTTATTTTTCAACAGTCTCACATTAAATCACCTGCTATGAACACATTTTGTTTATTAGTGACCAGTAAGTATATTATTTTGTTTACCGGCTACTTCAAATATAATGTTTTTTTATGATCAAATGACCTTAGTTTGACTACAATCTCGCCTAGTGGTAAGTGACGTTGTGGCCGAAGATGTCTCAGGAAGGCCTAGAAGACACCTACATATTTACTCTCATCTTGAAGAGACTCAGGTTGTAGTTGGCCAATAGAGTCAGGCAGCGAATTCTATTCCTGGATGTGAGTGACTGTCAGTGTGTCTGTGTGTTAATAATGTAAGTAACATATTTAGTCATTTATTTATATTATTGCTTGTGAATCAGTTACATACATATATCTATACTATAGAGAGTCATTGGGACTCGCCATGGCGGATTTCCTACTCGTCATCACCGATTTTGTTATTCATAGGAAATGCAGGCTAAAATAAATGCGCCAATTTTCGTTGTGTACTCGGGAGGTCAAATAACGTACGTGTACCTCAAGTCGATCCGGCATATGGGATTTTCGGAACTTTATTCCGTCATTAAATTTTTTAATCAATTAATTTTCTTTTAAATTCCCTCAGGGTGACATCGCAAATGCAAAGCTCAGTGTTTGTGTAGCAAACTTTTTTATTTCTTTTATTGTTATAAAAAAAATAGTACCTAATATAAGTGGTTTTTGACATCAACTATTCTACTACGTGCAATTCTATCTCGCTGCTAAGGGACATAGATAGGTATTTGGAATAAGCACTATACTCCGATAGAATTTTTTTGGAACACTTAGTATAGTAGTTATTATGAAAAAAATTTAAAGGATAATATTTTTTTGTCATTAAAATCGAGATGCGAGATAGAGCGTCAGCCAAATTCGGAACAAAACGAGCTACGACCAATGATTTATATCGTTAGATATGCCCTGGCACAAAAACCGTAGTCCCGTTGTCTTTGAAAGTGTGCGTTACGAAATGCCGACGCACGCTCACTAATAAGTAGTTAAAAATTGTGTTTATGCCAGTAAACTTAACCGCGTACCTAACTGTTATTATAACCATATTGTGTGCAATCATACTGCACAACTTTTGTGAAAAAATAAAGGTCCTATAATGCCCTGAAATCGAAAAGTCTAAAAAGTGTGCAATCTGGGTTATACCACAGATTAGCTGGTAATGTTACTTTGTAGTGCGGTCAGAATGCAACAGCAGAAACCCAGATTTATAAAAAGACAGAAAAATAATAGTTATTTAATTATATCGCAATACCTAAGGCTGAAATGTAACGCTTTTGTCTTTAATTGTATGTTTAGAATTATCGTTTCATTTGCGAAATGCGCACGATGCGCAAAATGGCAATGTTACAGCACGTCCGGCTGACACTGTGTTTAAGATGTACACTGATTCCAAATTAGCGAGCTATCTCATTTCATATGGCACCAACACGGGCGCGGTCTCACTACGGTAAGAGCCTATCTAACGATATAAATCTTTGGCGACGACGCAATAGTATTTTTTGTTTTTATATAAAGAAGAGTCTTTGTCGCTTAGCGACCACACCGTCCCATAAAAATCATCACAAAATAGTATTGTGTGCACATCTCGTCACGGTTTAATAGCGCTCGAAAAAATTCTGCGCAGGTGTAAAACGATGTATAAGCTAAAAATCTACTTCTGCGCATCAAGTTCAGCGCAATGTTAGCGTGACGCGACCTATATCCGTTGGGAACCATTGGGCGCACTTTTGTCCCTTCTATATCTCATCAAATGTAGGCAGCACAGACTTGCAGTTTTGCATGTCTAGTTTACCTACCTATCGGGCGGGCGGCGCGCGGCGAGCTTCCTATTATTTTGTGTCAAAAACGACAATGTAGATACCTATGTACGTACGTGCATGGTTGAAAAGTATGAAACCATTATGTTAAAGCGTCTTCTGTGTGGCTGGCAAGGGGTGCCCTTCGTGACTTCGACAGCTGCCATGACGATTACACCCTCAAACCACCCGATGGGATACTCAGGAGAAATTCTTTCAACTGGCTTGGATTTGTGCAGTATAAACATGGTAAGCCATTAATCTTTTATTTTATAAATTTTTAAACTTTATTGCACTTTTTTAACAAAATTAGCTTAATATAAATACATAGTTTCTTTGTAGTTATATCGGGAGAAATGCATCGCACCATAGCTCCCAGGGTTGTTTTAGTACAGAAGCAATTTGCCATTGGACCTGCTAAAGAGTTGTTGCAAACACCAACAAATTACAAACTGTAAGTAGCATCGATGTTCTCGACTACATACATAATGCCTTGTCCCCATCACCGCACACGTACCGTTCCACGTTCGCACGACTCACGACGTCGTCGTCGTCAACGTGGAACGTTGCGTTGCCGTGACGTTACGGTACCGTGTCGTAAAAATACACGTCACGATACCGCAATTTTACACGTTGTCGTGCGTTGTAAACTTCCAGTGCATTTTTCACTCACGAACCTGTGATGTAGCAGTCTCTTTCTAGTTATGGACCGCACAAGACGAATTCTGCTCCTGCTATTGTCAAGAAGTAGGAATGTCGCATGTCAAAAAAAAACTATATATCGAAAATACAGCATAAAATATGTAAATTTACTAATACAACAATTAAAGTTTGTCGCGATAGCCACTCGTTTGTGAGTTTTCTGTTATTTTATCGTCACTATCACATATTTGACATGATTATGGTTTTTATTTTAATAAAATAGACGCACTTCTTTGGTTTTTTATTTTTGTTTTTTAAAGCTTTAGTGAGTAATAAAAAAATTAATTCATCAATAAAGTACTTAACTTTTTTGTCTATAATTTTTTATGTAGTTTCACCCCCTTTCAGGGTTTAACTTTATCAAGGGACATAATGTACATTATTTATATCATAATATATTTAGAATCTTTCTGTAAGGTGAAGAAACAAACTGTTCTAAAACAACGAACTTTAAGCCAATACCATATCTCTAAGTACTCATTACGATGACTGGGAACCTGGTAGGGGGTAAATTCCGTGCAGGTTTACACAATTTAAATTTTATCATAACTTAATCTACATACTGGTTAGATTAGAATCCAATCCGTTGATTTTCTAGAAGTTCTCAAGAAGATAGACAGTCTAACCCTACTGGAATACCCTCAGAAAATTACATGCATATGGCAGGCGTCTTAGCTATCAAATAAGCTAGTCTTATCTACCGGGCATGCAGTCTCGATATAGCGATCGTATAGGCGGTCGAATTGGTCGCAAAGTCTGTAAGTCTATTTTACTTAAATTTCACGGTAGTTTAAAATACTAATAATGGGTTCGAGCTTCATTTATCCGCGCTTAATTACCGTTTTTCTATAAGTTTGCGACGTCTCAAGTCATGATTTCACGCGGATTTTTATATCAGAGTAGCATTTAGCAAAAACATGATACAACAAGCTAATATTTTCGTTTATACTTCGCGATCGGTACTTTACAATCGCTATGTCGAGACTGCACCCTGAAAATTACAGCCCGAATAAAAGTCCCATCTTTTTAGTGGTAATGTCGTCTTCGGGGAGTACGAAAGAGAAGAAGAAGAATGTAGTCTGACGAAGGTTAAGCTGAGGATAGGAGAGAGATGCCCTCACGCCTATTTGGAAATGCCGTTGCAAACTATCACACCGCATCCGGAGTTTTCCAGGTACGAGTATTTATTTATATTTCAATTTTAGGAAAACTAACAGCTACTATTCTATAATATGACGTGTTTTAAAAAACGATAAACCGACTTCAATTTCCTAAATATGAAATGAAAGTGGTTTGGAAGTAGTTTTACACCCGGAACACTTCGAAGCGCGATAACATTTTTCAAGTGGCGACATCTCGTTAAAATTCGAGTCAGTTTGATGAGTGAACGATGAAACTTGGATAGAACGACCGACGAAAGAAAGGAGCCGTACATTGAAACACGACATACGAAGAATTGGTTAACGGATTGCACGATACGAACACGGAACGACCTTACTGCTGAACGTGCAAAAACGTTGCTACGGACGCGTCACTAAATGACACATTTTGTGTCGAATCTCTAACAAGTAAATCTCTATAATCATTTTCATAGAAAGGTCATCGAAAGATCGGATGGGTCATCCTTCGTTTTACGCGATTCACCATCCGTCAACTTTGTAATTTGTTTTTCGAAGTAAACCTCTTGTTTAGGCCTGTTGCCATGGAAACTATTTGGTATCACCAGTCATTGTGATAATTTGATTATTTTTAAAAACCTCATAATCGACAGTTATCGATAAGTTCGATAAGTTTTGCGGGATAAATACTAATCTCCTGGGGATAACATTTTTATGAGACCCCCTCGGGATAATTTTCTAAACAATAGTGAAAGAATTTTCAAAATCGGTCCATAGTTGGCGGAATGATCGCGTAACACACATACAAAAATAAACATAGTACAGTCGAATTGAAGCCGGTTGAAAATAACAAAAATTATAATTATATTACTGACGACTAAATATTATGTGACTTTAACGTAACTTTCCGTATAGCAAAGACGTGTTGCTGGTTGGTTGCAAGGTGTTGCGCGCCTCATCAATGCCAGGAGGGCAATTCTGGCAATATATCTACTCGATAAATATGGCAAGAACTGTCAAAATATCGAATGATAAACAAGCGTATTCTGGATAATCTGCAGTTAGATATTTATCGAGGGTTTTTCTTTGATGAGTTGCTGGATATGTAGCACGTTAATACAGTTTTTGCCGGTACTCGATATTTATCACATGATATTTTTATCCCGTTAAAATGACAATAAAGTATCACGTGATACGTAGAATTGGCCCCCAGTGCGGTACTGTTGTCGAACAGCTTGGTCATCACGGATTATCGTATACTAGGGCTGCCGGTCTGATATCTCGCCATGCCCGCCTTAACGACATCATCCGGCGAGCCCTTGTCACCGCTAACGTACCAGCTTTCTCGAACCGAATGGTCTGTTGCGTGACGAATGCAAGAGGCCCGACGGTATGACATTAGTCCCTTGGCAGCTGGGGCAGCCCATTGAGTGGGATGCTACATGTGTCGATACACTTGTGGTTTCCCATCTTTCGAGGAAATCTGTGAGGGCTGGTTCGGCGGCAGATTTTGCTGTGGATCTCAAGAGGTGCAAATATGCAGGTCTCGACAGAGTCAACACATTTGCTCCCCTTGAAATCAAGACCCTAGATCAACTGGGGTACCGAGGCTCTACGGGGTTTCAAACACTTATCTGAGCGCCTGGTCGAAGCGAAGCGCATTAGCTTTGCGATACAGCGGGGCAATGCAGCCAGCGTTTTGGGGACGCTTCCGACTGGTATTGATATGGACCAGTTGAGTTACCTGGAGATTGCTTGCAACAGTCTGCAGTTAGCTCAATTGTAAAAAAAGTTATAATGTCAGTACGAAACTCTGGACAACTAAACTGACTTTTACTTTCTAACTAGGCACATATAATATTTAATGAATGGTAAAATATTATAACTAATGTTTTTTTACCAGGCGACTTAAACATGTTCATAAAATATTATTTTGCTCCTTTCAGATTTGGCGTACGAAATAGTTTGGCACTAGTCAAACTTATCCGACCAATGAAATCAAGTGAGTCTCGCTCGTATAATGCTGTAAGTTGCATATTATTTTGTAAATAATAATATGAAAATTTTATAAAAAAAATAACAACCACAACACCAGCCACCACCATTCTAGGTACTGCTATACGCGCATTGGCTCGTTGGTCTAGCGGTCAGCTGGTTCAACCGTTGATAATGAGTTCCTGGGTTCAAAGTCCGGGTCGACCCTATAATTTTTATTGGGGTTTAACTCACAGTAGCAGCCCGGAGTCAGGAAGTTGGCGGTGTTACACCCCCGTCCCTTGAAAATCACTGTAAGCCGTTGGTCCTGCGCCTGACCTTTCTCCGGTCGTGTCGGTCTGCCATCCCATCGGATTCTGAGAGTGAGAGAATAGAGAGTGCACCCGTGTTTGCGCACACACTTGTGCACTGTAATATGTCCTGTGCATCTGGCTAGTCTCCGTTGAGATTGGCCGCCGTGGTCGAAATTCGGTTAGAAGGACATTATTACGCATATTCCCAGTTGTATTGTGCAGTTGTTCTGTACAGGACAACTGGGATATAGGCTGTTCTATACCGCAATGACCCGGTTGGGAAAGGGGAGAGGTGAAAACCGTGGGACAGCAAAGCGGACATGGGATAAGCTAGAATAGTTCGGGTTCGCCGCAGCGAATCCGGATATCAAATCAATCGTTATTGGAAAACAATTGTTCATTTAAATTTTGACTGGAATAAGGATCATTATAGTATTATTATTTTAACAGGATACATGATGCCTATCTGCTTGCCGTCATTGACAGAGCGATCGAAGAAGAAAAGAGATGTGTTCGTATTAATGATAGACTATATGAGTCGTAAGTACCTACCTATATTGTGATAGTCATCATCATCATCATCAGGCCATACACGTCCACTGCTGGACATAGGCCTCCCCCGTACGACGCCACAAATAGCGGCCCTGAGCTGCCTCCATCCATCGACTCCCTGCGACCCCTACGATGTCGTCGGTCCATCGAGTGGATGGTCTCCCATGTAGGGGGGGATTTGCGATAATCACCACGCTTGGCAGGCGGATTCGTGATCGCAGTGTTGGTGTTTAAAAATAATCAGAAGGAAGCTGCTGCCCTTCCTCTGGTAGCTTCCCTTAGTCGGCTCTTACGACATCCACGGGTTGAGTTGGAGGGGTCGATATTCGTACGCTGCGGCCCCACGGCCCACGGTATTGTGATAGTACCATAATGTAAATATTTTCTCCAACGTGGTTTTAAGGGGCTACCCCGACTCAAATCAGCGCCGTCGCCTATTCAATCGTATTATTACGTTAAACAAAGGAATTTTCAATTATCTCTTTGCCAGTTTGTTATACCTATCATAAGCTTTTTTTAATGCCTCTGTAATAGTTTTAGTGGCGGCGCTAGTTTGGGTCTTCGAATCTCCTTAATACATCACTACATATTATAAACAATCTGTTTGAACGCGATAATTTTAAAAATACGAAGCGGATTTTCTTACGGTTTTCACCAATGGACGGCGTGATTCGTGAGAATGATTTGAATTAGGTACTTATTCATTAAAGTTTTATAGTAAATACGGCGTTAATATAACGTATATAGTATATACATATATAATATACTAGCTGCTACCCGCGCCTTCGCCCTCGTTTTATCGGAATAAAAATTAGCCTATAATATGTTATTCCAGGTCCCAAACTATACCCATATCCAATTTCAGCCCAATCAGTTCAGTAGTTTTTGCATGAACGAAGAACAAACATCCATACATCCATATTTACAAACTTTGACATTTATAATAGTAGTAGGATATAATATAGCATGGTAAATATAATTCTGTGGTGTTTGGTATTCACATGATAGGTTAAAACACGCTTTTTACAGGACGAGAATTCGAAGTTTATAAAATTGTTACTGAAAGGAAAAGACAGTGTATTTTATTGTAGGTAATGATTGGGTGTTGTCATTTCAGTAACAAATTTTTCGTCCTGTAGAAACCAATTTTTGAACTTATCATGTAAATACCAAATACTACAGAACTGTAGGTTTTATGACGACGCTTGTTTAACGCATCTCGAACCGCACTCATCCGGCAGAAGTCCCTCGAAAAATTCCTCTGTATAACGTAATTATAAATAATAATAATAAACAATGTTGGACAGTGCACACAACATCAACAGAGCTTGTGTTATAGGTACTAGATGACTGTTATACATAATATAATATAAAGATAGATATTTTTTATTATACACAGAAAATACCCAGAACACCCGAGACAAATATTTGCAGATCGTACAAACATTTGTCCCAAGGCGGGAATCGAACCCGCAACCTTCTGCGTCGCAGGCGGACCTTCGCCCGCCGCGCCTTATCGGTCGACAATAATATGATGAAATAGGAGGCAGAGCTAGTTTGGGTCAGGGAACCACCTTAAAGGATGAAGTGTGCGTGTTCTTCCAACACAAACTAGGTTCATAGTTAACTCGCTTACATTCATAATGGTTATTTAAGATGTTGGTATAAATTATGCCAACTGAAAGCTGTGGCGTCGCGTAAACCAATAGAGGATAAAAAAATTAAGTGAAAAGAAAATCAATAACACTATATTTTTTATGTAATAATAATAACTATATTTTAACTATAAACAGTATAAAATTTGACTTGTCTAAGTGCTTATTTTGTAAGCCTGAAGAAATAAAGTTATTGAAATCTGACTTTCAACAATGTACTTATAACGAAACTATTCGTCTAAAAAAACTAATAAACTTACCAATTATGTATACGTAATCTTGAAAAACTTTGTTTTCCAGTCGTGCCTATGGACTTCAGCTATGAAAGAATGGCAAAAAAAACCTTGCAACTTTACTCTGATGAAGCATGCAGGGCGAAGAACAAATACGTGGTAGGTTTTTAACAGTCATTCATCATATCAGCCCATACACGTCCACTGCTGGACATTGGCCTCCCCCATACGACGCCACAAATAGCGGTCCTGAGCCGCCTCGATCCATCGACTCCCTGCGACCGCTACGATGTCGTCGGTCCATCGAGTAGATGGTCTCCCATGTAGGGGGAGTTTGGCATAATCACCACGCTTGGCAGGCGGATTGGTGATCGCAGAGTTGTGTTGGTGTTGAAAAATACTCAGAAGGAAGCTGCTGTCTGAGTCATTCATTATTTGGTTATTAAAGGAAGATCTAACTTTTATTATTTGCTAGACATATGAGCGCCATAGTACCCTGTCTTCAGCTTGCCGCATCTAGCACTGCCTCCAGTCTTATCCAGGTCGTCATCCCACCTGCTGGAAGCGTCCTAAACTACGTTTGCCGAGTCGCTTCTATTAAATGTATACAGAAATCCGGCTAGGCAAAAAGTTTTTTAGTAGCCCTGAGAATATTTTGATGACTGATATTTTATCACGTGGCTTATAAAATACCAGAGATACCTAAAAGATCAAAACAAAATACGGTCGAAGGACACGGGCCACACGCGACAGCCACAAACGCCGAGATTTGTATGAACGATTTGTAGCATGTGGTGTCAAACTGTGTGGCGAGTCCATATAAAATGTATGAAAACTACAGGAAATATGCCGGTTGCGGCGCTGGTTGTGGCCGGTGGCCCGTGTGCAGCGACCTTAATTGATTTAATAACCACACTTTACCTAATGACAGGCATTTTTTTAAAACTGGCAAGCTTCTCTTCTCGTCTTTTGTTTTTTCATACAAAGTAATTTTCGTCCACGCTGACGTCAATAATCCGAAACATAGCTTATAAATCATAGCTGGTGCCTATGATTACAGTACCCTTCTCGACACACCGAACCCACCAAAGCCACCGAAACGCCATGAGGGTTAGATAAAGGATTTAGCACATACATCCAGCACCGGTCTTGGCACACCAATAACCATTCAAATATGACTTATACTCGTCATGGTTAGATCCATTTTACGGTGACGTAATAATTGCTTATCGCAAGCTTCAAGCGAGTGGCCCGCGTGCTGGCCGCTATGTTCTATCGTCACTTTAAAATCTATCCAAAAATATTTGTATGTAGGTACACTTTTGTGCAGCAGTGGTGCAGTCTAGACCTTCGACAACCTAAGATAATTAATACAGCTGACAGAACAGCAACGTGCGGGCACAATTTTTTTTTTTTTTTATTTTATTTTTTTGATTTTTTGTAATAGAAAGCTGCCCGCGCCTTCGCCCGCGTTTTATCGGGATAAAAAATATTAGCCTATATGTTATTCCAGGTCCCAAACAAACAATACCAAATTTCAGCCCATTTCGTTCAGTAGTTTTTGCGTGAAAGAGGAACAAATATCCATCCGTACATCCATTCTTACAAACTTTGACATTTATAATATAATTATATTATAGTAGGATAGGATAGGGTAGGACTAGGCGCTGCGCTGGACTATATCAGCGGTGTTGGCAGCACTGGTGTATAGACTCGATAATTTTCTAACTTTTGTTGCAGAACTGGTTGGGCGTCAGCAACTTCCTCTGCAGTTCAGGTTGTGGAGTTAGATTTGGCGCACCCATCATCATCCAGGCTACGGAGGGTTCTTTTGAACTTATTGGCAAGTATTACCCGAATTTCAAGTATCGTTCGTAATAATTCCGCCGTTAATTGTATTGAGATCGCGAGAAGAGCCATTTTATTGCCTTCGACTATGAATTTCGCAAATTAGGTACCTAGTTGTAGGTATGTTTAGAGTGATATAAACGCTTTCGACTGGTATTGATATGGACCAGTTAAGCTACCCGTAGATTGTTTGTAACAGTCTGCAGTTAGTTCAATTATTTCAATTGTAAATACTAGTTCTAATTATTCATAGTAATTTACTTTGTTAATAAAGATCTGTTTACACTTTTTACGCCGGAAATATTACGAAACGAGACTTGGCATAACTTTTACATTAATGCTCAATTTATGTACTTTTGCAGTTGATGTACGTTAGTACTTATATTTTTGTGGGGTTCACATTCTAGAGCGATGGTAGCTATTAGTACTTTAAGAGTTGTTTTATTTTTAGGTACAGTCAGCAATGAAAGTCCATGAACACACCCAACTTTACAAAACATCGTAACACTAAAATGTTCCACAATTGAGTGACAAGACAAAACCACGAAATTTTCTGGTTTTGATTTGATTTTTGAGTTTTGTTCTTTTAGCTTTGAGCTGTGAGCTTTTAGCTTGGAGCTTTGATTTAAATTTTTGAGAGATCGTTAAACATTTTTTTAAACTAACGTTTTACTTAGTTAATATGATTTTGCCAGTGGTGTGTGTGTGTACAGGTTTATGCGTACGTGTATGATTTTTGTTTTAATTTAAAAATTATATTACATAAGGAAAAAATAATTTATTTAGCGATATTTGTAAAATATGTGTTGTTTCATAAAGGGGTTCGAAGATTTTGGCTTAGTCAACGTTCTCCTTTTATTTTTTCAAAATGGTGGCGCACGATTATTCCCACATATATCGCTTGGAGACACTTAAATAAACGAAAAAAGCTAAGTCACCATATTCCTAAAGTGTCACGTTGCAAAGTTATTTGTAAAAACAGATCAATGGTAATTAAAAAAATTATTTCACTTCGATCTTTTTTGCAGATAACTCTGAAAAGTGACGCTTTAGGACTATAGTGATCATATATTTTTTTTGTTTGTATAAATATCCCTAATCAATCTATGAAGGTATTATCGTGCGCCACTATTCTGAAAAAAAAAAACAAAATGGCGGCGGGGCACTAAGCCAGGCATCGAACATAAATCTTCGAACCCCTTTCTGTACAGCACTCGTGATAACATAAATTCACTCAGTAAAACGTTAGTTAAAACGTAGTTTTATAAAATTTCCCGTTACTTTTGGAAAATGTGTGTTCATCGATTATTGTTACCGTACAACGACAAGAAAATTTCGTTGTTTAGCCTGTCACTCAATTGTGAAAAGGTTTAGTGTTACGATGTTTTGTATTGTTGGATGAGTTCACGGACTTTCGTTGCTGACTGTACCTACTCCGATGCTACACCATCAGAGAACGCACAAATCTGTATTCTCTGGTGGTGTTCAACGTGTCATGGTGGATTGCGGTATAATGTAGTTTTATTTTATCTAAATAATAAATAATCTCGATCCAAAAAATATAATACGTGTATTGTAATCTATGGCTTAGCTATTATTCGGTAAATACATAATCTTGGTGATTTTAGTTACCTACTGTCATCATCCCTGTTCAGGGAACCCCCACAAAAATATTAAATATATAAATAATGTTGGCCAATTCACACAGTATCATCTAGCCTCAAGCTAAGCAGAGCTTGTGTTGTGGCTAGATAACTGATATATATGTATAATACAATACATAGATAGATATTTTTTATTATAGGGTAAATCCGGGATATATGCCCAACTTTTTTTATTTTACTCTTATCTCCTTAAATACAAATAATACGCACAGGGTTTTCATATGTGCAGTCACTTTGATCTTTTATTTAATCGTCTTGTAGTGTTTTTGTAGACTAGTCAATATAAATCGTATATTTTGAGTTAAAAATAAAACTGCATAATGGGATAGATGCCTCACATGCGGTATATATGACCAAGACCATTTTTTGGAGGGGATACATGCCTTTTGCAAGAAAACAATTATTTTGAAAATACATACGTTTTTAATCAACATTATTATTTATTAAATATATATATTGTTTCAGCAATTTATACAAACATTAATTAAAAACACTAAAGAACACTAAATAGATCAATATATTAGGTACAAAAATATAATCATACTAAAAACTACAAGCCTAATTAGCCATTGGATGACGTTACTTATTTACTAAACATGGACAATTTCAATTAAAACACTAAAGAAATCATCTACAACACTAAAACATAATCTACAAGACAAAAATAAAATTAAAACGCTTAGTAGTTTATTCGTAATTTCTGCCATAGCTGCAGCCAATGTGTCCTCGGTCCATGTAATGACACGTGGTCGGACGCCGCCGGCTTTACGCTTGTATTTCCGTGGCATTTCCAATCTGAATCATATAACATAGGTACTTAAGTACACTATAGTACGGCAAGGGATAGATGCCCTTAGGGGCGAATATCCCAAAACCTATTTGGGCATACATCCCTTTTCACAGGGTTGATGCCTTTGAAAAAAATTGTTGTTAATACGTTTATTTTAGAGTAAAAATGTAATTAATAATAATCTATATACATTACTCCTTATTCAGAAGTAATAAACAAAAAAACTTACTTATTAACTCCAAATATATAGAGGGCCGAAAATCATCCATCAAGTAAAATCACGACTAATTGACTCGTTACTGTCACTAGCTCTCCTACGCATAACCGCACGCGCCAACTCTTTGTGGCAAACGGAAGTGAGGGAGGGGCGCATCCGTATTATAAGGTATTCTTTTGTACACATGTCTTGCATTTTACACAATTGCACTGCGGCGTCTATCCCGATTGGACGTATATCCCGGACTTACCCTACATAGAAAACACCCAAAACTCCCGAAACAAATATTTGCAGTACAAACATTTGTCCCAAGGCGGGAATCGAACCCGCGACATCCCGCTTCGCAGACAGACCTTCACCCGCCCCGTCATAGAGGTTATCAGGTAGCTAGAGGTATTAGGCGCACACAAAAATTTAAAAAAAAACTAACATTGATACTTTTATTATACAGGAATAGCAGTCTCTGGTGCTCTCTGCAAAAAAAAGTCGATGCGCAGTAGATTTATTGACGATCCTCCACTTTACATCGACGTCTACCCATACTCCAACTGGATCATCAACGTCATCACCGCTAATGAGCTACCCTCGGCCTACCAGCACAACTTTAGGCGCCTGGACTCACATGGATCTGGTAAGCTTCTTCACACCAATATCAAAAACTAGCTGCTGCCCGCGTTTTATCGGGATAAAAAATTGCCTATAGGTTATTCCAGGACCCAAACTATATCCATACCAAATTTCAGCCTGATCAGTTCAGTAGTTTTGGCGTGAAAGAGTAACAAATATCCATACATCCATCCATACAAACTTAGACATTTATAATATTAGTAGGATTTGAAAATTTGGATATTTAGTTTCTGCTGAAATTTTGCGTATAGGTTCTTCGCCTGGATAAAACGTAGGGTAATTTTTAAGGTTCCGTAGCTCAAAAGGAAAAAAGGGAACCCTTACAGGATTACTTTGTTGTCCGTCTGTCCGTCTGTCAACCCTCTTTTCGAAGGAACGCGGAGGTATCGAGTTTTAATTAACATCAAATACTCAGTTCCGTAACTTCTTTGAGCGGTTCTTCTAAGTAAATCCAATTATATGTTGCCCTAATTTTTTGAAATGAAAATAAATAAATAATAAATAATGCTGGACAATTCACACAACATTATCTAGCCCCAAGCTAAGCAGAGCTTGTTTTATGGGTACTAGATAAATGATATACTTAATATAATACGATACATAGATAGATATTTTTTATTATACATAGAAAACATCTAGAACACCCTGAACAAATATTTGCAGATCGTACAAACATTAATACCGAGGCGGGAATCGAACCCACAACCTCCTGCGTCGCAGGCGGACCTTTGCCCGCGGAATTTCTAAGGCTATTAAATGCACACAAAACCTAGATATAGTACATCCCGTCACTAACGGCGTTATAGGTTGGGGGGCAAGAAGCAAGGTCTTATAGCACAACGAAAACGGAAAAATCCGAAAACCGTAAACTAGTTTATTCACGAAAAAATCTAATTTTTTATTATCACCCTGGACTAAACAGAGTGTTTTCTATATTTAGTAACAAATACCTATTCTACCTCGATAATGCATTAACTATATTATAATCAGTTATCTTCTTATCTTGTACCTACCCATAACATAACACAAACTCTGCTTGCTTTGGGTCTCTAAAATGCTGTGTGGATTGTCTAGCATTATTAGTGTCATGTTTATTTATATTATTCTGTTTCAGATTAAACACACAGAATATAATTTTAAAAGCCCTAAACTAGACCGAAGATAATTAAAAAATACATAAGGCTTGCGTTAGTGCGGTGTCAAGCAAATCGTTCGAACAAACTGAATAGATGGCGGCAGAGGAGGCTGTTTTACGCAGCTAAGATCAAGCAGCGTACGTTCTGGCTGCTGAAAAATTTAAGTGGCATTGACCGTGCCGCGCCGCTGCCAGTGCATTCATCTCTCAACAAGCATCTGACGCTCGCCTCACGCAGCGCAGTTCCGCTCTAGCGAGCACACATCTCCTCTCTAGTCTAGCCAGTACGCATCTCCGCTCAGCTTTGGTGGAGACATCCAAGCTGAAAAACGTCTATTTTTGTCTCCGCTTCGGACATCTCAGGACCTGGAATAACATATAGGCTATTTTTTATCCCGATAAATCGTGGGCGAAGGCGCGGGCCGCAGCTAGTAAGGTTTATATTTTTGGAACAGGCGTACTTTAAAATTAAAAAAGGACAATTCATGCATAACCTAGCGTTTCATTAGCGCGTCATTAGAAATAACCTAGCGCTTAAATATTTCAGGAATGGCCGTATATTCAGATTATCTCAGAGATTCTACGAGAAAGGTACAATATGAAGGATGGCGTGCACGTACTTACCTCGTGGGAAACTTCTGCAGAAAAAGCTTGAAAAAGCAGAAACGTGCCAAAGCTGCCTTCTTTTACTTTGAACAATTTGAGGTTATATCTGGTGATCTTCCGACAACGTTGTTTTTGGAAATGAAGGTACCTACATAGGTTTGGAGGAATATACTTAGTTTAAAAGGAAAACCCGTCTACGTAAGTCTTCAATTCGATTATTATAAGCCAAATATTACAGCAGTCATTGAGTCACAAGCGTTCAATTGTCCTTATCATTTTCTTTTGCTACTTCTACCCAGTGGATACAGTGGATTCAACTTTTTGAACTGTTTCTAAAAAATTAAAAATCCCCTATTTACCTTAGCCTCAATGATGGCACACTGTTCCAGGTTAAAAAAATGCCGCAATGATAGCCTTTCGGCCACCATGGTAACAATGTTTTGTAACCATTTACCGTGTTGGAAGAAATTGTCATCTTGTCTCGTAACCAAGTTACAAAGGCAGATTTTTTCTTTTTTCGTATCAGTTTCGTATACACGTTTCTTAGTTACCGGTTTTGCATTTTGTGCTGAGGCCCGAGTCCGGTTGATGATTCTATCAAGACGAAGTGACGGCTCATTGATCGATATTATCGTATCGTGACGTGATCGTGACGTCTCATTTTATATGGGATTTGCATAGTCCGCACGATAGAGGCGCTGCTACACCTAATCCTATGGAGAAAAATATGACGTCCCGATCACGTCTAGATACTTTCTTGTGATATCTGCTTACTTTGTTTGGGGCTAGCAGATGCTGTGTAAAATGTCTAGCATTATTATTTTGTTTCAGATCTCAAGCGGTATAGACTGTTCGATACTCTGTGCCCGTTTAATGCTTCCCAATCGAGCTACTAAGCCGAAAATCAAAGGAATAGGGGGCTTCAATCTATCTGTGACTTTCACGACAAACGCATTTCCTGAGAGATTCCACTACTCACTTGGACTTACGGGCAAAAACTCTTCGGAGAGAAAACTAACAAGATGGCTCGAATATGTTCCACCAGAAATGAGAAATTAGTAGATTGTGATTGTAACTTTGCTTGGAACAGTCTGCAGTTAGCTTAACTATTTCAATTCGTCAAACGAAGGTCTCCATGTACCTATTTGAAAAAAAACGTATATAGTGAGTTATAGTTTTGTATCTATTTATTTATGAGAAACTAGTTAAAATTTTAAAACTAACGATTTTCTGCCCCTTGCTTCACCCACATCGTTTCCGGGTTATGTACCCTATTAAGAGTACGTTAATCATATCCACAAAGATCAAAAATCTAAATATTGCCCTGTGGGAACTGGGAACTGATTTATGGCAAAATCTGTAATGCATCAGGCATGTTTGCGGAGGCGCAGGTCGACGGGTTCGGGTGCTTTGCGATCCTACGCAAGAGAACGGCGTCGCTGATGCGCATGGTGCGTGGCAGCGACAACAGCTACCTGCAGGTCATTGCAGGAAGACTGAACACAGCCTCTCCCTTCATGGATGGATGGAACTTTCGTCCAGTGCTGCACTGGACGAAAGTTCATGTTGATTTAATGTGTTAAGGGTCTTATAATGTTTTCAATGTGTGTTTTTCTGTGTATGTTTTTAAAATTGTGTGTCGATGTGGACTGTGTATGTAATGTTGTACCTACTATGTCTGAAATAAATGATTGAAATTGAAAATCACTTACCAATGTGGTATACCAACATTATTAATTTAAATGATCCTACCAATGTGCCATGATAAAAAAAATTATAATTACTATTAAATTTCAACCTGATCTATCCTGATGTACATACGAAAATGGAGAAGGCCATTATTCAAGAAGGGATCCAAATCGCATTACATATGTGTATATATTATAGCTTGAGTACTTATTAACAATTTATTCTTTAGCCTCAAACACTAACCCATAAAACTTTGTAAAGTATTATTTTTAAGGAGTTGGAATGAAAAGGCTATAGCACAGATTTGGCTATTGTAATAATAATGTAAGTACATACTCATAAAAGTGACGAAAACGTGTAACAAAAATAAAGTAGTATTTGGAATATAAACAAAATAAAATCCAGCTTTACAAATTAATACAGGGTGGCTTTTTGAGATGGCCCAATTCGACACCATGATATTAAGAGAAAAGTCGTATTGGGCTTAATGTATCAGAAAATAAAAAGTGCATAGTTATTTGTAATTCTTTTTTTATGGATTTTTCAATAAAGTGTCCAAACTTCATTACGCGTAAGATCACTGGCTGACCGAACTTTAGAGCAAAAAAGGTTCTCAACATCACCTGAAACCCTATGGTAAGAGTCTGAAATAACTGAAAACAGTTTTCAATAAAAAAAATATACTCGTCCATGCTTAGGTACAAGCAAATCACGTTACATGTTTTACAAACATATGTATTAAACAAAGCATCACCAAAAATCACAAACACCCCACTGAAACCATTTTGTGTTATTTTACAATATCCTGATACATTTCAAGTAATCGGATTTTACTGAAAATTTTAAGCAGGAGGTGAGGGACCTTAACCGGTGTAGCTACAGGAAAACAGTCACGGAGACTTTTTCTTCAGAGAAATTTTCATCCTTATTCTCAGATTTCATAAAATGTACAGTTAACAAAAAATGGGCATTCACAACACGTTTTTTTTATGCTATTCGTTCCAGTTGTTCGAAAATATTCTTTATCTTATTTTCACATTGATGCTTAGTATGTCAGCAAAAATTTAAAAAATAGGAATTTCCGTTAATTTTTAATAATATATTTCTATGCAAAGATCCTTATCACAGCAACCCAATCCGTTGGTCTAAAAATGCAGGACGTATATTTTTTTGAAAATTTTATTGCTTCTGTTTACGGCTAAAGTAAAAGATTTAAAAATAAAGGTAGGTATGCAGTTTTTGTTTTCTCATAAATCTAGGTCATGACTCCTTTTCTCTAATTCATTGCTTAGGATTTGGCCATCCAATACCATCGCAAAGAGCCAATCTGTCTAAAAGAAAACATATAATTCAACAAATAAAACCTAAGCGGATTCTACTGAGACCGTGTCTTCATCGTTAAGTCCTTTGTCGTCGCTGGAACCTCCAGGGAATGAAGAAGGTGGGGACGGAGTCGGTGACTGGGGAGTGGAAGGGCTTGACGGAAACTGAGGCAGCTGGGGAAATTGGGGGAACTGAGGCAAAGAGCCTTGAGGAAACTGGGGAAAACTTGGTTCCTGTGGAAATTGGGGCAATGATCCTGGGGGGAACTGAGGGAACGATGGAAACGAAGGTGATTCACCCAGAGGGGCTTGGGGCAAGGATGGAAAGGTCGGGAAGGGATAATTGCCAATAGGTGGAAATTGCGGCGCCGAAGGCTGCTCCTGCTGAGGGGCTGGAGTTGATGTACTCTGATCCTGAGGCTGGTTTTGTGGTTTATCTTGGTCCTGTTGAGGATATTCTGCAGAGTCCACTACAGTTGTGTCGATGTCACCTGCCTCTGAAGGTGTATCCTGGGACGGTGAGCCTTGTGGAAAGCTGGGCTCTTTCGAAGGGAATCCAGGCGTTCCCTGTGGGAAACCAGCTGGTTGTCCGGGAGCTGGGGCGAACGCTGGATATCCTGGCGCAGGCGTGATGGTAAAAGGCGGGTAGATAACACTACCGGGAAAGTAGGACCCTCCAGAGAGGGGGTAAAAGGCGGTGTGCTGCAATGGCGCGAAAGGACTCAAATGTGGCACTTGATAGTGCAACTGTGGTTGCAATGCCACTGGTACTGCAGATGGTATCTGAAAACAAGAATTTCGTTTGGAACATAGTAGGGAAAGCGTACTCAACTGCTAACTTCTATGGCAGTAGTGGTACCGTATTTAAAAATATATGTAGTCACGCGATGGACCGACGACCTAGTGAAGGTCGCGGGAAATCGCTGGATGCGGGCAGCGCAAAATCGGCCATTGTGGAGATCCTTGGGGAGGCCTATGCCCAGCGTGGACGTCTGTCCAGAGTGGACGTCTATCGGCTGATATGATGATGATGATGATGATATGTAGTCAGTTAAATGATGATGATATGAAACTCTTAGGATCGAGTTTCATATCATCATCATATCAGCCCATACACGTCCACTACTGGACATAGGCCTTCCCCATACATTCAATTTCACGAAGATATTAGATTTGACAACATTTGGTTTATGCCGGGCATTTACAGGGCCTATTGAGTAAATGCCTAATATTATGTCTTTTTATGCTCGATAAATAAGCATTTCACCATCATCAGCCCATACACATCCACTGCTGGACATAGGCCTCCCCAGTACGACGCGCGTCGCCACAAATAGCGATCCTGAGCCGCCTCCATCCATCGACTCCCTGCGACCGCTACGATGTCGTCGGTCCATCGTGTGGATGGTTCCTCTTGTAGGGGGGGATTTGCCATAATCACCACGCTTGGTAGGCGGATTGGTGATCGCAGTGTTGGTGTTAATAAGCATTTATCGGTCATAAATTGGACATTCACTCAATACAGCTCGTACCTAAATGCCCGGCATAAAGCCATCTCTACAGGTCCTATTGAATAAATAACATTTTATGCTCGATAAATAAGCATTCATCAGGCTTAAATTTGGCATTCTCTATGTTTTTGTTTTCAAAACCTTTGAATGTAAAAAAATATTGTTTTACTTGTGGTTGAACTCACCGTGTTAATGTACTGTGTTGTGGAGAATCCGAAGAGTTTCGTATGTGGAACGATAGCGGAGCTTATTGTAGCATGGGTGAGGTGGTTCGGCGAAGCAGCGAGGACCTTAGCTCCAGGCCAGGCGATCACTGACCCGGCAGCTACTCCAGACACTACCACTAGTAATACTGTCGCTACAAACACCTGCACACAAACATGAGGCTAAATTTATTACTTGCTTACTTCAAAATAATAGGTTAGGTAGCGGTTACTAGCTACACATAGGTTAGTTAAACGCTATTGAACTCTACGCTTCTAACACAGCCCAGTGTGAATATTTTAGGCAGCCGATAGTCTTTTGTCAACTTGTCGGCGGCTTGCCGACTTCGGTGTGTAGAGTTCATTAGAAAAACACTAAGCAAGATGTTCGGCAGAACGTTTATCATAATTATGGTTGAACCAAGTGGTAATAGGGATATATTTACCTAAGTATTATCGATGCTTTTCCGAAATTTAATTTATTATTAGTGCAACTTTATTTGTACGTAATGTCATGTTGTCTTACAATTTTTTTAAATATAATAAATTGTTCTTGATTTAATCGTCACTGTACTAACAATGCTGAATTAGCCTGCATTGTCGGCAAACATAAGAGTAAGGGTAACTTTATGTAATTACCACCAGTAGGTATTATAGATTATAATAACGTTTTTCGCGATCATCACAATTAATAAGATTATGGAATAAAATATCTCAAAACAACATAATAAAGAATCAAAATATAAGGCATAGGTATCTTTGTGATTGCTTTTTACTTCTTGCACATATGGACAAACAAATTAAGTGTTCTTATTTGATAATAATAAATACATATAGAGTTGTTTATAGTATAAAATTTAACTTGTCTAAGTACTTATTTTGTAAGCCTAAAGCTAAAATCAAGCGGCCTACGTTCCGTAGCCTAAAGAAATAAATTTATAATTCGGCTAAGAAATCGGAAATCTGAATCTCTCTCAAATCTATTACAGCACACAGTTTAGTATTGTAATATCCATAATACTACAATTGACACATCCATCACACACCCCGAATAGTCAAGCCAGCCAAGTGTTAGACTTTAGCGGCCAGAGGTTCTAGATTCGATTCCCACTGGCTAAAGTTCGAAAATATCTGTATTTATTCATATCACTCAATAAATTATAAAATTTTACGTATATCAGGTAGCACCCAACATCCAGAAATAATCACAGAATTAGAATAAACGTATAACTTTAGCTAGGCCAACACTTCAACATAATCCGTAGGTACTGTTTTTAAATCACAATTTTCGACGATCTTTTACGATCGCCAACGAACTGGTTCCAATTCAATGACCATAAAATCCAAATTGGTATTATAATGAACAAAATCATCGTCAACACAAACTTTCAACTTAAGATCCCAAACATAATCACTGAATATCATCACTGTCACAGTATTAAATCCAGGGTTAAGAGCACAGTACCTTCATGGCGGGCAAGAGAGCTTTATACGAGTGTTGGTCCTCTGTCAGAGGACTCTTTTATATACTAAATAGCACCCCGCCTACTGCCACAAGGAAAGTAGGTATTAATGTTACTAGATGTGTCTCATGTCTCAAGCTTTGTATGCATCGTCGGCGACTGTCGCTGCTACGGCTACGTCACAAACTAGAAGTTGAATGTTGGTGCCTCAGTTTATAACGGGTGGGTACCTACCTACTTTGGTTTCATTATCTACGAACTCGGATACTATCGTTGTATGGCACTGTACCATCAATATAATTTACTAGCTGCTGCCCGCGCCTTCGTCCATGTTTTATCGGGTTCCAAACTAAACCCATACCAAATTTCAGCCCAATCAGTTCAGTAGTTTTTGCGTGAAAGGGGAACAAATATCCATTGGATGTATGGATATTTGTTCCCCCTTCCTTACAAACTTTGACATTTATAATATTAGTAGGATGAGAACTGTAGTAGATAGGTATTGGTCACGGAAAATAACAGTAGGTACCTACATCTAGAACTACATAATATAGCTCTACCAGCTTTATTACTAGTTTCTATCTGCAGGTTTTATTGAGGGTATTATTTGAGTCGAATTCTGATCGACATGTTCGCTAAATTTCATCTTGATCTGTTCAGTAATTGTGGAGATCTTCGTAAAGTCTTATGAAAAACTATCCCCTTATTACCGTATTGTATTATATACATAGAGGTCAGATGTTTTAATAGGTCATCCTTTCATTACTTATTTGTACTATTGACTTTTTTTAGGCGGCAGTGGTTTTTTTCCTAAAGCCGAATGATGCTAAGTAAATATCCAGCTTATTCGTTTTATTTGTTTTATCAATAGAACCTCTTCGAATAGGTATGAGCCACATTCCTCCTTATAGCTAATTAAAACTTTTTTGAAAAACTCTTTGCACAAGAAAAATGTATAAAATTTGACATGTGACATTGGAGGATATAAATAAACTGACAAAAATTTGTAGGTAATTTACGATAAAATTAAAATATTATTTCGATCGAAATGGATTGTATTCTTTTTACACCGATTATTGTGAACTAGTATTTTTTTTATATTCATTTTTACTGGGAATGAGTGACAATGTCAGGTAATTTTATGAAATTGTACATGCGAGAGCAAATGTGATTGCACATAAAATGTATGTGCTCTTCGCCTTATGAGCCATGATAGTTTCAAAAAGCTTTTTTATTTTGTAATTTGATTGTTATCTTGCCTTAAATGTTACAATTTCTTAGAATAACCTATAGCAAAAGTTTCAGATACCGCTATTTCTGCAACCGATTCTTCAATACTGACTTCCGAGTCCACCAAAAAAGTTAAAAGAAAATGTAAGTAGTACATAGTGTATTTATTAAAATTACTCTGAATACATCATTTAATTGTTTTCAATAAGGATGCATGCCTGGGTAAACGACTTAGTACGCAACAATGGAGGGCTGTGAACCGTTTTACTATAAATCTTATTTGAGTATACAAATATAAATTATTAAACAAATTAACTTAACATATTAAGTAAAAAAACATAGACAGCTATAATGCAGTGATATCAAAGTTAGTGGCCAAGAACTAGTAGTGTACCAACCAAGGAATAGTGAATTGAATAGTAAAAATGAATAGACCATGGAATAAGAAATGTGATACTTATAAGGAACTGAAGCGAAGCTAGTCGTAAAATAGTGATTTAAGTTATAAACTTTTCCAAGTACATTTGCGTCTAAAGATGAATAAATTAATATAGAAAATTAATATCGTCACATATAATAAAATTAAGTGGTGCCGTCGTTCACACACCTAGACATAACTCCTTGATGCGCATAGGGGAACAAAAAATTTTCCGGCGGTGCGCGGCGCGGTGGGAGCGCATCGCTTTTCCGGCCGCGTCGTCAGTTCGCCGGCGGACAGCGAACGGCGCTGTGTTCCCTCGGGGCATCGCTCACACACACTTGTTTGTTAACAATTAAACACATTTTCCTGAAGCCAACCACTCCAAGCCTCACACGTACGTTTTGTCATTATTTTCTCTATTACAAAAAATGCTTTCCACAACTGTAATATCATTCATTCACCGATAAATCGACATTCAGCGGTAGCGGCCCACATCATGTTTTGTTTACGCGTCGGTGATATTTTCACCTACCGATATTATGGGATAATTTTTTTGAAGGGTCCACTACTTTAAGATTTCCGCTTTTCATATCTAATTGATGGCTATTATATAAAACATAGTAACGTTCAAACATAAAGCATAAATGCCGGGAAACAACACAAAACAGCTGTTTCATGACTTTGTATTCAATACGGTTCGGTTAAAGATGCAAAATAAACTGGCATTCATTGACCTAGTCTTATATCGCAGCACGACACGAATAATACGTATTAGTTTTTACTACTCAATGCACACTAGTAAGCAAGGGACACCTATTAATAAATGTTAATAGAATTTAGAAATTTCTTTTTGCTAATGAATGAGTGCCAAAAGTTGATCCTAATTACAATGATTTGAACAGCGAAATACCTAATACCTTGTAGCAGAAATAAAGTATAAGCGTAGAAAATTGTAAAGTATTTATGGAGCTTTCGTTCTATGGGTATCTCATGTTAGCCTACTTAAGTATTTCATGTTTGTATTATTTCGGTAGATCCCATCAAATTCGAAGAGGTCGACGGGGACTAATGATATTCATATCCAAATAGAAACCGTAAAATGAATGTTTGTTTTAGCTTTCCGCATGGCGGACGAGGCAGCAGCTGACTGTCTGTTCGAGCGCCTCCGCCTACACCAGCAGCGCTCCCCTGATTCTACGGAAGTGGCGCGTGCCATCGTAGCGCGCATCAACTCGCGCCTCACTTCACACGGTGAGTTCATACTCCTCCGGCTCGCTTGCACCAGATACTCCTGACTCCACGGAGGTGGCGCGTGCCAACGTAGCGCGCATTAACTCGTGCTTCACTTCACACGGAGATTCCATACTCCACTGGCTCGCTTGCTCCAGACACTGCTAACACCACGGAAGAGGCGCGTGCCATTCTAGCGCGCATCAACTTATGCCTTACTACATAAGGTGAGTCCATACTCCACCGGCTTTCCTCCACCAGCAGCGCGCTTCTGACTCTTAAGGAGACGGCGCGGCGTGTGCCGTAGTAGCGCATGAATCGCGCCTCACTTCACACGGTGAGTACTCTACCAACTCGTCTCCTTCAGCCACTATTGATTCTGCGGAGGTGGCGCTTAACTTCATACGGTGCTTTCATACTCTACCGGCTGGTAGTTAATGGTATCGTTAAGGTGTTAACTGGTAATAACGAAGCCTTCTTGACCAGACAGGGGCATCGTCCTCTCACTAATGTATTTTATTGTCCGTACCTACACATTATCATTTTTATTGCACATAAATATTCAAAATCCATTTTAAAAAACATATTGAACAATATGGGGCATATTTATCGTTCATATTTTCAAATATGGTAATACAATATTTATGACAATACAGTAGGTACTGATATAGAGAGATAGTGATGAATTTAGAAATGCTGAATTTGCATACGAAACACTCGCTTATCACTGTCTCTTTCCCCATTAACATAATTTGGGTATCTAATACGGAAACCAACAATCACAAAAATTTTATGAACGTCTATTTCATATGTACATACTAGCTGCTGCCCGCGTTTTATCGGAATAAAAAATAGTCTATATGTTATTCCGGGTCCCAAACTATACTCATACCAAATTTCAGCCTAATCGGTTCAGTCGTTTTTGCGTGAAAGAGTAACAAATATCCATACAAACTTAGACATTTATAATATTAGTAGGAACTTTATTTTATAGTACCTATTATAGTTGAATATGAATCGAATTGAGCAAGATTGATGTTTTTACTTTCAACCAACTTCAAATTAATACTATAATTTATACTCGAGTCATAACATTTTTAGATGCACGTAATATATTGAACCCAAATCAATACGGCTTTAGAAAAGGGAAAAATACTACACTTGCAATTTTTAAAACTCTTAAACTAGCATGGGAAGAAATCAATAAGAAAAGACACGGTGTTGCATTATTTTTAGATCTATCCAAAGCGTTCGATTGTGTTGACCATAATATACTATTAAGTAAGCTAGAAGAAACGGGTATAAGGGGAATAGCTCTTTCTCTATTCAAATCCTACCTAGACGATAGAAAACAATCAACTGTAATTGAAATATATAATAAAAAAACTAAAACCATTGAACATATTAATTCTAGTTTTGAATCTACTAAATTGGGTGTTCCTCAGGGCAGCGTCCTAGCCCCACTTTTATTTTTGATTTATATAAATAATTTACCATATATAACAAACCATCTTTGTGTCATGTTCGCAGATGATGCCACAATTTTTATATCCCAAATAAATGATAATATAAAGGATTTTGAAAAAGAAATTAACAAAACCCTCAAGGATATAATAGATTACCTAAGTGTCCTAAATCTAAAAGTGAATATTTAAAAAACTAATTTTTTAAGATTTAAAAATTATAAAAAACTTACAATAAATATAAACATATCAAACAAGGGAGATAGCGTATTAGAAGTCCGTGAATTAAATTTTCTAGGAATAAGAATTGATAGTTATTTGAATTGGAAATCTCATATTAATCAACTAAATAAGAAAATCTCCAAGCTCTCAATATCCTTAGTAACGTTTCGTCTAAAATTGTAGCAAAAAACGCTTATTTTGGACATGTTTTTCCTCAATTATGCTACGGGGTGATTTTTTGGGGAAACTCAGTTGATGTGCATTCAGTATTTATCATGCAAAATAAATGCATAAGAGCCATGTTTAATTTAGAAAGTACTGTGTCTTTGCGCAATACCTTCAAAGAAAATGAGATCCTTACTTTAACTGGTATTTATATTCTAGAAATTTGTTTATTTGTTAAGAATAATTCAACTATTTTTAATCGTAAATCTAATAGAGTAGAAAACTTGAGAAATAAACATAAATTCAACTTAAGTATTCCACAAATTAATAATACTATGTTTTATAAAAGTACATATATATCTGCTATTAGAGTATTTAATAACATACCATTCGAAATAAAGCAACTTAATGGAAATATGTTCAAAATTAGATTGAGAAAATGGCTTGTTAATAGGGTACACTATAACTTAAAGGAGTTTTTTGATAACTAGGTTATAATTGTTAATTGTGAGTAAAATAATATAAGAGGTATTCACTGTAGGTATATATATCTAACTGTACAATTTCAATAAGTGTCTTGTTCTTCTTCCACTGGACAAAAATGGAAGTGAAGAGAATATCAATAACACCTTATTTCTTATTTGATAATAATAACTATGTTTATAGTATACAATTTGACTTGTCTAAGTGCTTATTTTGTAAGCCTAAAGAAATAAAGTAATTGATTCTGATTCTGATTCTGTTAAAATATTGTATGTCCGAAACGGATAAGATTGTTGTTACTAATATAAGATGTTAAGACCTTTCCTATGGATGTTTTACACAATTTTACAATATATATTTTCTTATTCTTGTTCTTATAATAAAGAGAAGGTTATCAATTCGGCTGTTTTAATTTTTAGGGTCGCGTACCCGAATGATGAAAACGGGACACTATTATTAAGCCTTCGCTATCTGGCCGTCTGTCCGTCCGTTTGTCCATCTGACTTTATCTTGTAAACCTAACGACCTAATAAAACTAAAAATAGACTATGTCCGTTAAAACACCCCCTAGGTGCTGAGAGTGATATTACGTCGTCGTCCAGTTAAGCCGCTAGTCCACTGCGGCGCACGCTGTGCACGGCCCAGCAGCGCATTTTAGCTGCGTGGGTTTGTTAGTTTGACAACTTGGGTCTACGTTTCCAGGAAAATTCGTCCACGACTCAATACAACTAGGTATATCGCAGCTCGAGATTGCAGTTCAACTTCCCGTGCATAGCGTTGATAGCGTTCAGCTGCATGGGCCCATATTCGATCAAGTCACGCCTGTAGCAATGACGTCACCAATCACGTATTAGCGCGTATCGTGTTCGTGGGTTGCAGTGGACGTTATCTCATACATTTTCTAGTCAGGCGAAGCGTGCCCGCGTGCGTAGCCTCTCCGTGCGCAGCAGTGGGGCTTTACAATCAAAACAAACGGGTTTCTTACAAACTTTATCATTTGTCTTAAAGAATGTAATAATTTAACTTTACCATGTCATTGTAGTAGATCTGTAGGTTATTCCATTCATTCTGTTGGCTCAGAAAAGATAAAAGGTGGCTACGTTTGGCATTTTGCCAAGCAACATTTTACAGATTAGGAGAAGAAAGTGTCGATGTATATTTATTTGTAAGAACGTGGGGTTTTGTCTCATAAAAGTTTATCTCAAAAAAGTTAAAATAAACATTTTATGACAGAGTCTACTCAAATAATCTTACATAATATGCTCTAATATAAAAAGAATAACCAATCAAAGTGTTTGAAATTTAAACCGTGTACCGACACGGTTTAGCGGTTAAACACTGTTTAGGGATATACAATTTCTAAAGAACAGGGGATTCTGTATCACATTTCACATTTGTTTTGTCCCAATAAAATTAGGATAGAGCAAGAATTATCGCTAAAAAATAAATAATGCTGGAAAATCCACAGAGCATCACCTAGCCTTAAGCTAAGCACAGTTTGTGTTATGGGTACTATATTGATGACTGATATACTTAATACAATATAAAAGATAAGATAGATATTTTTTATTTTACACTAGCTGCTACTCGGGCCTTCGCCAGCGTTTATCGGGATAAAAAAAGCCTATATGTTATTCCAGGTCCCAAACTATACCCATAACAAATTTCAGCCTAATCGGTTCAGTAGTTTTTGCGTGAAAGAGTAACAAATATCCATCCATATAAACTTTGACATTTATAATATTAGCAGGATAGAAAATACCCAGAACATCCGAAATTAATATTTGCAGATCGTACAAACATTTGTCTCAGGGCGGGAAACGAACCTTCAAACCAGGAGGTTGCGGGTCCGATTCCCACCGTGGTTGCAGGCGGATGGCATGTGCCACCTTCCGCCTCGCCACATCGTTCCTCGAATGTAATGAAATATAGAGTTCTATCACGCAAATAAAACACTTTGATGCCATTAAACAGTTTTTAAGTCAATATAACCTTCCAAACAACATAATTAAATGAAACTTTGGTTATATGCTTAGGGGTATCATGCGATAAGAAAGCGTTTGTTCGTGTTACCCTAAAGCAAGAATGCCATTAGAAGTTTCTGCTTTTCATTTAGCCTTGATTTTATTGTTTTAGTAGCTAAATAGTTGCGTTAATATTAATTTGATGATAGGTTCTTTCTTAATGTTTGTTTATTATTCTGCTTACACCTTTCTTAAACATGTCCTCTTCCACACAATCGATCCATATTTTCTTCGGTCTTCTTACCCCTTATTTCCGTCCACATCTAAATTTAACAGTCTTCACGTCACGTGACCTTCTTCCCTCCGCATAACATGCTCATACCACCCTAACCTGTTACTCTGTTGCTTAAATTCTATACTATTGTTACGACATCGATATTCATCTGTTTGCCTTTTGGCAAAGGCCTCCTCTAAACCCTTCCACTCATCTCTCGCCAACCTTATCCATTTTTTCCACTACCTCTCTACTATCGCTGTACAAAGTCGTAAGGAGAAACTATTTATCAAATCTAAATTATAAATCTAGACCAAATTATATTTCATCATCTCTTTACTTGATACACAAAATATACAAATAGAGAAATAGAGGTCGATCTTTCTTAGCCACAGCGCTACCGCGCTACCGTTATTAAGTTGTTTAATCATTTTTTATAAGATTTATGAGTCAAATAGTCCAGTTATTTATCTCGTTTCATTTTAATTATTTATAGTAAATCTGGTTCTGACTTCATCTTGATTTAAAATATAATCAAAGATGAAATGGTTATAATGTTGTGCGTGAATGATAAAATTAATGTTGTTTTATTTTGAAGATGAGTGATGACTTTATAGCTTTTTATTTAAAGTTTCAAGGATAAAAATGTTACTTCCTCTACTTGGTGAGGAACATGTAGATTAAATACACGAAAAAAAAATATTTTGAACGTATCACCCAGCAGTAGATATAAACGCAAAGAAAGTAGAGTATGTGTTAAGGATACCACGATTTATATAAATATAAACAATGTTGGACAATACACACAGCATCATCGAACCTCAAGCTAAGCATATACGACCTGTGTGGCGTGGTGGGTGAAGATCCGCCTGCGACGCAGGAGGTTGCGGGTTCGATTCCCGCCGCCGTATGATCTGCAAATATTTGTTCAAGGTGTTCTGGATGTTTTCTATGTATAATAAAAAATATCTATCAATGTATCGTATTATATTAATTATATCAGTTATACATAACACAACTCTGCTTAGCTTGGGGCTAGATAATGCTGTGTAAATTGTTCAGCATTATTTGTATAGCTTGTGTCATGGGTAATATATAGATAATACGATACATACATAGATATTTCAATAAACATAGAAAATACCCAAAACACCTGGAACAAATATTTGCAGATTGTACAAACTTTATCGCAAGGCGGGAATCGAACCCGCAAATTCCTGCGTCGCAGGCGGACGTTCGCCCGCCGCCGCGCCACATCGGTCGACATCATTTATACAATCTTGTCAACTGGTAGAATAGGAAAGGGACGATATTTTCTATAAATATTATAAAATAAAGTCTTCCGCCGCGTCTGTCCGTCTGTTCGCGATAGACTCAAAACCTACTAAACGGATTTTCATGCGGTTTTCACCAATCTATGGATTATGGGGAAGTTTGTCAAGATTTTGTGTAAATTAAAGTAATCCTACTAATATTATAAATTTAAAAGTAACTCTATCTGTTATCTTTTCACGCCTAAACGGCTGAACGGATCTTAATGAAATTTGGCAGGGAGGTAGATGGTATCCTGGGGACGGACATAGGGTACATTTAAAGCGCGTGCAAAGTCGCTACCTGCGACTAGCATACGATAAATTTTGTGAGTGGCTGATAAAGTCAAGCGGCTCGAATCGATATCTCAAAGGGATTATCCCTTTGAGATATAATATGTAGATTGCTCTACTACCCGTGCGAAGTCGGGGCGGGTTGCTAGCTTTCTATAATGTTTATGCATTGGCAACAATACATGTAAGATACATATAGGGAGGTGTCTTTTACCGCAGTAAGGTCGCGCGCGATCGACCCCCGACACCCGGTGCACGGGCAAACGGCCAAATTATACCAATACTTAGTATCAACCGACCCTTATCGTGCCGGCCCACTAAGTGTTACCATTATACTATCCCCATCTGTTTGATTATCGCTACTGGTACTGATAGCACCGGGGGGGTCGGGTGGTTTACGAAGCTTGATTTTGTTGCTATCGAACCTATGTATAGGCCAATTTCAAACTCGTTTCTGATAGTAATGTCTTCTATTGAGTCACCAGTAAATTTAGGGATAAACAAAACCTACGTCAACAACGTTAAACTGCAGTCATGCTAAAAATTTGTAGATAATCGTATATAATATCGCTTCTAAGCGATAAGGCCGCCCATTGTCCATGTAATATCTCTCTGTAATGTTGTTTTTCTGGTGTACAATAAAGAATTTTTGAATTGTATTGTATAAACATAAATTCGTTTCTTTTTTTTTTAATTCTCCTTTATAATTTCATATTGACTGGCTTTTGATTATTTAAATGAATTTCTAACAATAATATTAGGCTATGGCAATGGTGTTAATTGTATAAAAAATAGTAAAAATTCATAGGAAATACAAAGACATTCTGCGTGTCTAAGAAAAATAACTCATCATGATGTTTCCTGTAAATTCTTATAAATGTATTTATGTCAGCTTCTGTTTTAGTTTTGGTTGTATCCTTCCTTAGTTTTTCTTCTATCCATGTATGTAATAATGTCACAAACAAAACAATCAAAATGCATTTATTAACTAAACAGAACGTAATTAAAATATTGGTCCCCGCACTAGGTTCAGAAACTGTATCGCGGGAGGCCGGAAGTACTTAGCAGAGCAGCAGTTCACTCTAGACAATAATAAAAATAATTATGTAGAAATACAAAAAAAAACTAAACTATACTTCAATACAAGTGAAAATATGTGAAACAAAAGGAAAAAGAGAAGGTAAGGCACACAACATAATGCAAAAATTACTCGTATGCACTTACATGAATTAATTAATAGCTTTCAATACCTACATTGCAAATTTAAAATATAACACAACACTCGGGTGGGATTGATGATGTTCTCCTAGACGAATCTTCGGCCACGGCAGTAAGTCTCAACGGAGACTAGGTAGGTGGATAGGACATTTATATTGCACTAGTGTGTGCGTAAACACAGGTGTAGAGCACCTGTGTTTACGCACACACTTGTGCAATGGTCCATCACTTTCAGAATCCGATGGGACAGCAGACTGACACGACCGAGGAGAGGTCAGGCGCAGGATCAATTAACGTGTTTACTATGATTTTTTTCTTGAAAGAAAAATCCAAATAAAAATTTTGGGTCGACCAATGTCACATTGCATTACTCGGATTATCAAGAGTTCATCGGAATAAAAATTGTTTTCGTGACCGGAATTCGAAGACAGCATTGAAATTGATTAGAGGGTTTTGAATGAGGAAATATATACAGTGCCAAGTCACTATACTAACTACTACTATAAACTAATCGCTGCAAATCAATCTTACTAATTGATATAAAGGATTGCATGCATTTGAACAAAAAACTAAGATACGAACATTAGGGCGACGTAGTTGGGTACTTTAATTTTAACCTGCTGCCAAAGGATGCTTATCTAGAATGTTCAAACCAACATACTGGCTTCAATAGATTTTTACTGAAATTCTCACCTTATACAATAAGATGAACGGCAATCGTCAAAAAACTGATGAGTAGAAGATAACAGAAACAATAGCTTTACAATTTAAAATACTAAAAGTGACGTTTACGTAACACATGCTCTATTTCTGAACCGTAAGTCGTCCGCATGGATACATTAGTCCCATGCTTTTTACACTGAACTAGGTTCACCAGTCAACATTTTGAGCTACAATATTTAGAGAACCGTTCACCGCCAAGTCTCGCTCGACATTGAAATTTTGAAAACACACCTCGTATCCAGCTGAAACGCTTCTGTCACCCGGTAACAAGATTTAAAAAAAATCGTTTTTCTATTTCTTTATTCAATAGGAATACATGTCGTAATGTACTTAGAATAGTCAATTTATAACAGTTTGATAAAATTATAAGTCACACTGCTCATCACTACATAGTATATAATAAGGCGTGTTTTAAAAAACGATAAACCGACTTCAAGTTCCCTTACTTTTACACTTATTTTATGTTTTTCGGGATAAATACTAATCCCCTGTAATAAAAAAATTATGGGACCCTTTTGGGATCATTTTCTATACAATAGTGAAAGAATTTTCAAATCGGTCCATCATTAGCGGAGATATCGCGTAACATAAATACAAAAAAACATACAGACGAATTGAGAACCTCCTCCTTTTAAATCGGTTAAAAACAAAGTCGCTCCGCTGTCTGTCTATCTGTCCCTATATATGTTTAGATCTTTAAAACTACGCAACGAATTTTAATGCCGTTTTTTTAATAGATAGAGTGATTCAGGACATTGGTTTATATGTATAATTTGCACACGTGCGAAGCCGGGGCGGGTCGCTAGTATTAAATAAAATTCTTCCAAACATTCTATCCACTAGGAAGACTTTCACAAAAACAAGTAAACAGCTAGGGATAGGTAGTTTTCATAAAACGTGTATTGAAAGCGAAACACGACCTTTGAACTACTGCCAACACCCGAGGGTGGAGGATCTATTGTCATGCTGCAGTGCTATTCGAACAATGCACGGCATCTCAAAGGCTACTGCCGTCTCTTACGATGTTACACAAACACCAATAGTCTAAAAAGAGAAGAAACAAAGAAAGAAAATAAACGTGCTTGAGGTCAGAACACACCTCTCAGTTATATTATTCAATCTCATTTATAAGGTTCTCTCAAGAAAAATATATGTACTTTTATGATGTACAAGTAAATTGATTGACTATAAAAACAGCAACTATCAGATATTGTATTACATGGGGCAAAAAAGTCCCTGTCGTGGCCTTATGCCTCTTCAAGTTAAGGATAAGGTTTACTTAACTTTACAGTATGTCCGGATTTCCAGGCATTCACGTTCATAATGAATGACCTAGCTAAAGACAGATGACCCGTGGTTTTGGCTGACAAAGTGTTATGATTTATTTTTATTCGGTAGGTATGCCAATGTGGATATCAAACGGTTATTATTTATTTGGCAGCAACTGACCGGAACTATTTAGTTTTCCGTTGGCAACACTTAGAATGAGAAGGTGTGTGTCGTAAACACACTTGTGTTTATGAAAGATATTATACATAAATATATACCTACTTATGTAAAAGTTTTCATTTTTATGTGAGGAATAAAAATCATCTAAAGAAAGGCTAATTAATTGTATTGTTCTAAGAAAATCCACAGCTCTTAGATCCACACAGTGGAAAACCGGATAAAAGATTTACCGGTTTTTGAACCCACCCCTGTTTTCTACTGCTGCAGCTGATTGCTAGGCCAATGAGTGCGCCTGCTCTTTCATCCACGGCCCTGGAAAATGGGGTCGATTATTAGTTACAAACGTATTGCCATTCCGTCCGGCCATTTTCTTACGAAGTTGCTTGACACATTGTGTGTCTAGTAGATTAATGCATCGGGTGAACGTCCGTTCGATCTGAATCTTGGTATGTGCCTTATCGCGCATTCCTAACCGAATACGGGCTTGTCCCCATCACCACGGCGCAGCGGCGCGGCGGCGTCCTGCCGCGGCCCGGCGCGGTGCCGTGCCGTGGCGCGGCGCGTTGCCGTGCCGTGGCGCGGCGCGTTGCCGTGACGTTACAGTTCCTTGTAAAATTCCGGTGCATTTTTCACTCCCAAACAAAAATACACCGGAATTTGCAAGGAACTAACGATGAACGATGAACGTGATGGGGACAAGCCCTTAGTCTATTTCAGCTTTCCCCAGATAGGATGTTTGTGTGTGTATAGCGGAAATTAGGAACAATATAATAAAATGAATATGAAATTTTTTATATGTATTAACCTCCTATCAAAATACGTCAGATTCTTCACCAGTATGCGCTTTTCAGAAGTTTATCCAATTCATCTATGAAGATGGCTCCATTTAATATTAGAGATGGACCTATAGGAAAAGAAAACATAGTAATGATTATGCGTTTATGTAGTTGATATTTACAAGTAGCATACTCTATCATGCACCGTTGGTCAAGCAATTAATCACTCCCACAGTCTCACTGATCCGTACAATCTCGGGACTTGTATAAATCATGACCCAGCTATTTTGAGAATTTTGTTTATAAACAACAGTAAAGTAATTGTTATTGACGTGCTGAAGGCCTTGAGCCCTTTTATATGGTCATATACCACAAGTTGTGTCTAGTTTGTTTGTTTTGATGTTTACCTATACATTTACGATCACCTCGAGATTCCAGAAAGGCGTCGCTTATCTTCCATAGTATATATATAAATTACTCCGTAGACAGTTCATTTTATTTTAAACTCAAATAATACCAAAGTTAATTACTTGGTGGTAGGTCACCTTGAACACTATTTAGATACCGATGTACCAACCTATGTATGTATTATACCAGTAGGGGCCTACTCCTCACACCGGGGCCTACCATGGCACCCAATCCTTAGTATTGGCAGAGCCACGCACTTGGTATAGATAATTGTTGCCATGGCGTCAGGATTTTCTGGAATCGCACGCGCACGCGGGAAGCACGGGCGTCTGACGTCCGCGCGTGGCGCGCTGGCCGGCCGCCAGGTTGCAGTCACAACCGAGACGGCCTGTCATTATCATACGTGGGTCATTTACTACAATATTTGGCTCAATTTTTTATCATGCATTGTTTTTAAGAGCTATTTTCTTGACCCATCTAACCGCTGGCCCATAGCATTACAATCCCTTACAACTGTCATGGTCACACTCGGGTCTATACTGCAATATTTAGCGCAAATAGCTTATCATTTATCATACATTGTTTTGAATTTGAAGAGCTACTTTCTTTACCATCTCAACGTTGCGCCGCCATCCCTTACACCTGTGACCCACTTATCTTTACTTATCTTGTACTTAACTTTTATCTTGTACTTGTGCCCCTCTACAAGACCTGGCCAGCGCAATTCACCGCACCAATAGCGATCTTATCCGTATTCGTGATTGGAGCGTGGCCTACGGTCTCCAAGTTAATCCCAGTAAAACACAGACCGTAATTATACGTAGCTCGCGCACTTCTGCTAAAATTGACTGGTACACTCTCCCTAAAATTGAATTTAATAACGTTATTATTCCTTTTAGCAGAAGTGTTAAAAATCTGGGAATCTACATGGATAGTCACATGTCTTGGGTCCCACAAATGGATGCGGTGAGTCGCAAAATATTTGCCTCTGCAGCCTCGTTGAGAAGACTCCGAAACTTCCTGCCACTAAAATTGTGCTCACTGAATCTCTCATGCTTCCCATTCTTGATTATGCTGATGTCTGCTACCTCGACATTACTGAGGAGTAGCTTAGTAAGCTTGAACGGCTCCAAAACGTCTGCATACGTTTTGTCTTCGGTTTACGAAAATACGACCATATTTCAGAGTTCCGAACAAAACTAAAATATCCGTCTCCGCAGAAATTCCCACATCCTTTCTCTTCTTCATAATATTCTCTATAATCCTGTCACTCCCTTCTATTTAAAGTAGCGTTTTGAATTTCTCCATGATTCACATGCTCATCCCTCCCGTGTCCTCCGGTCGTTAGAAAATCTTGTGTTAAATATGCCACCTCACCGAACAACTTCCTACGACAAATCCTTTTCCATCCAGGCCATAAGGTTGTGGAATGCACTACCAGAGTCGACGAGAAAAGTACTATCGTTGCCAGTTTTTAAAAATCGAGTCAAGGAGTTTTTCCTTTCGGACAATTGAATATTGTTATTTATGTAAGTATTTTATTTTATTTTAGTATATTGAATATAGTATATTGAATATATTTTAGTAGGTTTATATTTCAATTGATTATATTTATTTATCTATTATTATTATCAGGTATTTATAATGTTATGTAAATATCTTAAATCATTTTTGGTACAACCCCTGCCTTTCTTAAATTCACAATTCTCTCCATCCAAAGGTTGCCTGGAAGAGATCGCTTCTAAGCGATAAGGCCGCCCATTGTACTTGTCCGTCCATGTAATATCTCTCTGTAATGTTGTTTTTCTGGTGTACAATAAATAATTTTTGTATTGTATTGTACTTAACGGACATTGATTTGAAGGGCTACTTTCTTCACCCTTTTAAACGATATTCACAACGTCCGTATGTTTTAGGTTAGTTAGGAGTTTTAGTTATTTGCATTGTTTCTGCCCAAGACGGATATCAGAGGCACTAATTAAAGGAGCCTATATATATACCTAGCAGTGAATAGACAGGCTGATAATGATCATGTTGTGGTTAATAAATCCAGTCTCCGATGACCATTTCGGAAAAAAAACCAGTGAGTTATGGACGGTCGTAATTCAGTTCACTGCTATGCGTGATATTAAACGAGAATGAGGTTGTTATTTCATGTAGAGTACCTATTACAAATTAACAGCAACCAGAAATGTGAGGGTAAATGCCACTAGATGGCCTCCAGGTGCGCAGTGCAGGCTTGGACAGAACAATCAGCTTGCGGAAGGAGGGCCGAGCTGCGATCTGATGTATGGACTTTACGCACTTGTACTACGTTTCATTGAAAACAAATGCAGAATTACAACTTTCATATTTTGTTTATTAACGCTGATCGAGTTTCAATAAAACCGTACAGCAAAATCCGCTGTTTTCTAAAAAAAAATGTTCGCCCATCAACAAACTGTGGTTAATAAGTAAAATGGTTTTCTTATTACATTATCTGTTTTCAGATAAATATACCCGTCAAGGCACTTTAGACAAGCTATGGAACAAACACTCTGGAGCAGTTCAAATGCTCTTATCAATATTAGAAGTAAGTTTTAGTTCTCTAATTATATGAGATATCTAGAATTTTTCATATGTTATGTATACCATCCTGATGGGAATGATGACGCGTAGCGGTGGAATTATACCTACATACATATATAAAAATTTCTTGACTTTCAATATAATTTTTTATTCACAGAGCTCAAGAGATTCCGCCACATGCAACTATATAACCGCCATCCTGAGAGAAGCCCTTTGCATGAAGCAGGGAAAAGGGAAAAAAAGTTCAGGTATAAACCACGAAATATCTATCTGCTAGAAGATACAAACTCTAGATTTTACAAAATAGAACTTTATTTTAGAGTTAGTCAAATAATTCAATATTTTGGTAAATTAGTTCCTATTGAACCGACGGTTAAGAAGAAAGAAACGAAAAAGACGGGCAAAGAAAATAAAATACCGCAACCAGGAAAAGAAAAAGCATTACTTATCAAAAAGGGTGGGTGACGTGTGCGCAACGCTTTGCCAATATTTTTAACAAAATTAACAGCTAGCTTTTAAATTAGAGCTAATGTCATAAAAATTGTCTTGCGAGTTACAATCGCTTTGCTGCACTTTTTCAAAAAACAACGGAAAGTCTCTATCGATCGCTAAATCGTACGTTTGCATGTTGTCATTACATGTGGCACATTGATTTACATTTTAAACCAAATAGATGATTGCTTGTCAGATATTGAGACACATTGACATTTAAAATGTTCAGATAGCCTTTCTCTAGTGTAGCGCGGGGCTGCCTACTGACATTTAAGACGAGCTCAGCTCACTAACACGGCTTACAACAATAAACCACTTGATCGTGACCTTGCAAAGTCAAATTGCTTGATTTAAATTTCATTATACTGCCTGCACTCCTCTGTATTCGATCTTGACTTACTTTTGACACAATTTGAAACGTATGCAAACTAGAAACATAATTGCTTATTCAAAATTTGTAGGTGTGAATAAAATGTTCGACTTTCAGCGAACAACGCCGCGAGAGAGCAGTGCTCCCTACACTTCATTTCGATAAACGGCACGCAGGTGGTGATCCGCACGTTGCTCGCAACGCACATCAAGCGGGATGGGAACGTCAGCACCGAGCTCTTGCTGCACGACCTCGTGTGGATCGTCGCCACGCTTGCTCCTAGAGGTATACCAACCGACCCATCCTTCTCCCTTATTCCAGCTAATAACGTCGCGAGGCAGCAGGCAGCTCAAGACTTTGTCGACATTAAAGGCAGCCAAGCTATGATCAGGAAACTTCTCTACACAATGCACGACAGGAGAGACCGTCATGCCGGGACAGATGCGATTCTCCAAGACCTCGTCTGGATTCTAGCAGCGCTCGGCGCGCGAGGTTATAAATGCTAAATATAATTTTATGCTCCGGCGTATGTCGTTAGATTTTATTTGTAAATCACTATTGTCCGAATACGATGTGCATGATGTTTGTTTACTACGTGATGATGACAAAAACAAGAAGGCAAACATTTTGTTTTCATTTCATTTATTTCCACCGTAGGTATTTCTCAATATACATAATGTGGTTAATTTCCAAAATATGACACCTATCCATCATTATTTCACAATTTATAATCAAAAAAGGAGGCACCATGAGGGATTGTATACAGAAAGAAAGAAAAGTGTTACATAGCAATATTATCAATGGCTCAATGCATTCGGTATTTTAGGAGGTTTGTTTATACAGTAACACGTATACTATGTACCTAAGGAAATGAATGGAAAAGATATCGTATTAAAGGCTCATACGATCTCTTTTCCAATAATTTCCTTATAAAAACCGGTAAAATTCCAGGAATACTTTTATAGTACCCCAGATAAGATTTGTGGTTTCAGATCCAAAATTCGCGATGAAAGTTCGAATGATCGGTTGCGTAAGGACAATGCATCTCATATTGAAAGGACACTTCACGGATAACAAGTTGATATTTCCACTCTTAGTCATCATGAAGCAACTAGCAAAAAACGGTAAGTTTGCTGATTAAGCGTCCTGGTGAATGCCGCAATTACTTGTATAATTTAAATTAATGGTTAATTCTGTATTGTGCAGCTATCACAACATCCATTTTGATCCGCGACGGAGTGATCGCTACCTACGAGCGGGTATTGGTGAGCCTTGGCTTTATACCCACGGCGAGACTTCGCCTTTGTCTCGACGCCGTTGACTACTTCAGCAAAAACAGTTAAGTGGACAAACAAACTCGTTTATATTATTAATGTGATACTTTTAACCTCGATCTTTTGTTTGGATGATCGATATCATCTGCTCTAAATTTCTATCCCACACATGATAATATAATTGAAGGCTGGCTAACGCCCTATTACGAAATAAGCCTCTTGTTTGTGGTACTGTAAGCAAGTAATGCAGAGTAGATGTTGGAGACTTGAGCAAACAGAGTGGATGTTAAAGAAAATGTTAACGGCATGTGATCAACACATTTACCCGTTTAATTGTTCGTTGTGCATTATTATTATCAATGTTTCAAAATTATCGAAAACGCCTTTGAAACATCGCGTCTCAAAGGCGTTTTTGTAAATCTAAATATTTATGTGGCTACCTACTTTTGCAATGTTTTTGTTTATAACTTTGTACTATGTACATGTGTAACTATGTATATTGACTGGGCCATATTATTCACACAATTCACAATTTAGTTAGATGGTGTTGATGACGTTATTACTGTTGTAATTATGACTAATGTTATTTGTATAGGTACACTGAACCTTAGTGTAGGTATCCTGACTGGATAACGGCTACGAGCAAGGATTTTGATCGTTTCCAAACTACAAACGAATCTACTATCATCATCATCATCATGAGCCCGTACACGTCCACAGCTGGACATAGGCATACTATACTATACTGGCGTGTAAAGATGAATGAATGAAACTTAAATATTTAATGCATTGGATAGCAAATAGCAATAGTTAGCTTTTCATTCCCGTCTACGAACATTTTTTTTTGCGCCAATCATTTGGCTTGCACACGCTACCAAATCGTAGACATTTGTACCGAATACATCAATATCGTTGCATCTTAATCCGGTCCCTGTAGGTACCTAGCCATTTGATAGTAATGCAAGTTCACACGTGCGTGACTCACAGAGGTGTGCTGCATGCAGATCGTGAAGACTGGCCTCTGTAACGTGCTTCTCAGGGTGTTCGACCGCTGGGACCGCTATGAGGGACGCATGCGGCTCAAGATCTGTGCGCACATACTGCAGACTTTGCAACATTTGTGCAACATCAGTACGTATTTTTGTATTAAATTTTAGTTTCTGCTTGCGGCTTCGCAAGTTTTCTCCAGGATAAAAGAAGCCCAAAAAACGCCACGTAAGCAATTGAGTCCACCCGATCCGATCAGTAGGTATATATAAAATGGTACCTAACAAACATTCATCAAAACTTTAGCATTTTTAATATGAGTGTGGTAGGTAATGTTCGTTCATATCAATGGTTACTTAGTAAAGGTAAACATAAACTTATAAAATAATTGTTATATCAAACAAATTGGTGCTCATCATCCAGACATGAATGTTTTTGTAGCTTCAATATTTCTAGAAATGAGATAGTTTCCGGAGCAGAAAACCAGTTCTATCTGGTAAGCTACTGAGCTTGAAGTATCTCGTAAGCTACCCAGAAATATATTCAGAGAATTATAACACAATCTTGCGGCAATTATTATTAATGTAGAGTAGTAACATTTCTTTGATTTTTCTTCGTATCTGCATCTGATTGCCTGTATTATGCGATTTCAGAAGCTGGACGTAGAGCCTTATGCACCAAAAAGCATGTGCAGTGCTTACACAGATTCTGCTCGCAGTGTCCCGACGAGCCAGAATTCGATGGGCTGCTGGCAAGGGTCTGCTCAGTTATCACTTTGTGCTTAAAGCACCAGGCACTGCCTGTTCCTAGCACCAGTCCTGCCATGTTCAATCTGGGCCCTATATTAAAAGGTACTTTGGGTTGACTCTACACACTCATGTTAAGCACAATGTATTCCCGAATAAAAATAGATGTTTGTGTCTGCTTGTGGATCCCAGACGTAAAAATGGTCAACGGAGGTTTCAGACTTACGCTTGTTTTTAAAAACTCAAGTATTAGAAACTCAATATTCATTAGTCTCTTTTGGTGTTCCAGGCACAAATACATCTTGGCCATGTCACGAGGACGAAGAAGATGCTGCAAATTCAGATTCTAAAACTATCAACTCTGATCTAGAGGACGATGGCCCTGAAATAGATATCGAGGGCATAGATGAATTTCCAGATATAGATTTTCTCGAAAATGATAGCAAGAGTGAGATTGAAGACCCTGATAAAATAAAAAGTGGAGATAGTTTGCAATCATCACTGTGGATTAAGACAAGTGAGAGAGATATTGAAGATTTGAAAAAGTATGTTGACTCCTTTTAAACATTCAAAAAATTTCTCCACCACTAAACGACCTAAATAAATAATCACAACATGCTTTGTGACAATTATTGTATGGCTATGTATGATGATGAAAATATCTTTATGTCAACATAATGTGTATAAACAAATTTTGGTAATTTTATGATCAATTGATCATAATTACCGAATGATCAACCCTTTATATCTGCAGATATTTACCATGATCTGAGTTTTGAGCCCCGCATGAAACTGTGCCGAAATATCGGAAGGCTCAAAACTCAAATCATGGTAAATATCCCGCTTTAGGTATATGACTTTAGTGTATATCTAGCTCGTTTCATTGTTTCAGATATTTTATTTACTTTAAGGAGTTTGGTTCATATAATAAGCAAGTAAAACTAGTAAAAAGCCGCTCAAACTCTCGAGGCTCTATATTAGAAGAGTTTTTAGTCTCCCAGGCCGGGGGAGGAACTCGAGCCTTGTCTTCTACGTTGAACCTCTCATTGAGTGCGGTTTTAGGGAACACTGATTACGACAATGTTAATTCTTCTTCTCTAACATCTCAACTAACAAGTGCATTGGAGTATCATAAAATTCATGAAAGCACTTGTAAGTTTTATTATTCATTACGTCGCTATACAGTGTGAGTCTTTCATGTGTACAAATTTAAATGTCTATTTAAATCTTTGATTAAATTACATATTGAAACAATTTTTGGGAGCTTCTGATTTTTGCCATTAAGTTTCTCTGTTTTTTTCATCGTAAAAGACTATAAACTTAAAAACTACACTGTGTTGTACAGTTATGTAAAAATAAATACTACCTATTGAAATTTAGAACAAAAAAATTACCCGGTCATGAAATTTAGCAAAGTAACTTTCATTTTCATTTGTGCACTTTAAGACTTATGCCTTATTTATCATATTTTGGTGTTTTTTTTTTCTTAATTACATATTCAATTTCAGCAACAACTTCATGCTCATCCTTGAAGATCCATAAAGACATATCAAAGCACAGTACATTTGCTGCTGTTTATTGCACCATTGCCTCAAGAGTCAAAAGTGTTATTCCATTTGTTAAAGTGGCCTTCCCGGATATGATGGGTGGGCATGGCTTTAACCAGCCTGAGCCTCTGAACAAAATGGAGAGATCTGCTTGCAGGTAACGTTCATCCATATAACGTCAGCATTTTATTGCAACAATTGTTGCAATTTTTGTACAAAAGCTCTTAAGTCTTCTTAGTTCTCACATGGACTTGGGCTCACTATTTGTTTATTTTAATTAAAATTGTATTGTTTAAAACGAGTCTTTGATGCGTTCGACTTTTAAAAATCCGGACTTTTCATAACCGGGAGACTGGATTTGGGTCTTTTTAGTTCTCATATTATTATGGACTTGGGCTCAACAGTTTTTATTAAATAACACCGTCATAGCATTGTTATCCCTTTATTAATATTTGATTTAGATCTTTATCTTATTTAGGTACTCTGAATTTTATTATTTCAGAATAAAGCTTCTGTCCTGCGTAGATAGAGCCATAAATCCCGAGGCATACATGAATGAAGTTGTGTACGATCTAGATAACTTGAACAGTTCCGCAAGTACTTCAGCAGATCCGTCTTCACAAAAAAGGTACAAATTAATAGATTTTTTCCACTCCCATGCTATTGTGCGATGATGCTTTAAAATGCTAGTGAAAATTTAACTTAAAGTTTCAGCGCAGAGAGTCTCTTTTTGTCAAACAATGACGAGCATGATATTAAAAAGATGAACACCTTTCCGTCGCGACTGTCTTTTGAGTCAAGATTCGAGTCAGGCAACCTGAGGAAAGCTATACAGGTGAATTTGTTAGGTACCTACTTTAGACACTATAATCATTTCATGCACGTAAGAGGGCACTACTAATCCCAATTTTAGTCCTAACCTCCAACTCTTACTCGACTACTGCGACATTCATTTTGGTATGCTCGATCCTTAAATAAACCTAAACTCCTGATACTACTAAGTATGGAGGTTGGAACCTCCACACATAGGTAGTGTAGTAGGTATCAGGACAGCAGTGACCCAGATTAAAAAATAATGAGGAAGTCGTAAGTGTATTTTAATAATTTCAGGTAGGCCCTCGAGAGTACGAGCTCATTCTAATGCCAGACGTGAACTCAACAAAGCGGCACCAATGGTTCTACTTCGAAGTACGCAATATGCAGCAAGGCAGGCCCTATATCTTTAACATCGTCAACTGTGAGAAATCCGATAGCCAGTTTAATTTCGGCATGAAGCCCGTTATGTATTCAGTTATGGACGCAGCTGCCGGAAAACCTGGTGAGAAGCCCTATTATGTTGGCATAATTGTTTTTAATACTCATTCGTAAGCTGATAAGAAATCGCTTTAATCGCCTGATCTTGTTATTTTACTTAATAGCACAAAATTAGATTGACGTACATTACATATGTATATAGGGAATTTCATTTTGGTTCTACCGTCTATCAAGGGCCAAAGTCTGTGTATTTTCCATATTAATTTTGGCGGAAAAGTTATACAGGGGTCACTCACCCCCGAATACTCAAACGCAACTCAGATTTAAGAACGTCCCAAAGTGACAAATTTTTGACAGATTTTCATTGAAATCTGGCAAAAATCGTGACTTGACACGTGCTTAAATCTGTGTTGCGGTTTGAGACAGTCAGGTTTGAGTTCATCATCACCCCGTATACGTCCACCGCTAAACATAGGCTTTCCCCAAACGACACACCACAAACAGCGGTCCTGAGCCGCCTCCATCCATGCTACAATGTCGTCGGTCCATCGAGTGGGAGGTCTTCCCACACTCCGTTTCGCATAGTATTGCGGTCGCCTCTAGATAACATTTACTCCCCAACGGTTATCGGTTCTGGGAACTATATGGCCTGCCCATCGCCACTTCTGCCAATTAATTCTAAGAAATATGTCGGTTAATTTGGTTCTTCCGGATTCTATCGCGTAGAGAAAATCCGATCATAACTCTCTCCATAGCACGCTGGGTGACTTTGAGCACAAGGCCTACAGTCAGCGACCACGTCTCGGATTCGTAAGTCATCACTGGTACAAACATTGGTTAGAGACTTTCTATATATATAGAGACTCTTGAGGCTCTGCGGTATCTGTGACGAGAAGTGCGGTTTGAGTGGTCGGCGATAACTCTACCTTGCAGAGCGGCCTATATCCAAGTGCCTTTTTAATGTTGAACTACGGTTTTTAGAAAATAAAAACTACTTACTCAATATTATTATTTTATTTTCGTACACGTCCTCTACCTGTTCGATCGCCTCTCCTATAACTCTAAGGTTTGCAGGAAGAAAACTCTTTTTCAGGGTTAAGCTCGCCTATGTATAATCTTATTAGATAAGTTGATAAAATGTATTATTGTGTACAATAAAGAATTATTTCTTCTTTCAGGATGGGTGAGAGTGGGCTCTGATATTTGCTACTACCGCAACAGCTACCACTATACGCAACAGAAGAACAACAGCAAATGCTACCTGACTGTCACATTCAACATCGAGTTTCCTCACACCAATGACGTCTGCTATCTCGCCTATCACTTCCCTTTTACGTATACGATGATGATGGTGAGAGTTTAGGTTTAACGATACGTTTATTACGAGAAGATTGAGAGTCAATGGTGCCCAATCCAAGTTTAGGCGTATTCAATTTCAGACCCACACAGTATTCGCTAACCAGAGCGGCAGCGAAATCTGAGTGAGTATGAGATACCTACAAAATACCTGGAGTGGTGACGTGCATAACTTACAATTAGGCAAAGTCATAAATAATTTTGAAATCAATTTATTTAACATTGATAAAAAAAAAACATTTTAAATTCATATTCAAGAGATTAATTAAATCTTGTAGTTATTGCAAACAACTTTTTTAAACTATTTTTAAGTATTTTTCAGGACTGATCTTATAAATTATAGTTAAATTAATTAAACATTGACTACAACATTTTAATACCTAACGTTATGATTAATAAATGAAGTCTAAAATCTAGATTTTATGCTGCCGCCCTGGTTAGTGCCACGTAGCGTAAGACTGAACAGCAGGACTTTATGAAGAAATTTGGGAACCATACTACACCATTACATTCTTAAACCTAGAATGAACATGGAATAGGTAAGCTATTTATAGTTGTTGCTTACCGACCAAGCTTGTTAAGGAATGGTTTTCTCGACTTGCCTCATCCTCGTCTAATTAAGTTTCTGTAAATACTGACACAGCTAGCGTCTATATGTAATCAGGGGCAAATTTTGAGGGACGCAAAAATAAGGCAACGACATATTTTCGTGTTCCCAAGTCTGTGATTTTTCGCAAATGTTAAACGATACCAACAAATTAAAGGATAATTCAGGCGTACAGGATAAGCTCGCAAAAGAGTAAATACGGAGAGGGACGGCATATATATATCATTTATTGTGAGCCGTTTTCGCTTCGACTTGTTCCGAGGTACGAAAAAAGCTACAGGAAGTTCGACAAGTGTAGCAGTTAGCACCAAATGGATGAGTTTATTTCCCTAGAAAACTTGAGAGACCCTAATATTTTCAGACTAGAATCTGGCAATGGAGTTTGCAGATGCCCCCTGGCTCATATCTACGGGCTGAACCTCTCTGCTACTCCTTGAACAGCAACGAAGTGCCTTTGCTGACGGTTTCTGCAGAGGACACGCCTTCTAACCCTGTAGTGGTAAGTTGAAAGTATTTCATTTTGAATATAGTTTTGCTGCCAGTAATTACTTAAAGGACGAATTATGCTAGACCGCGTTCACGGTTTCAAAACATCACGAACATTTTATATGATGCAGTTTATGCTATACCGTGCCTCCTCCCTGCCTTGCACAGGGCTCCGCTCACGTCTGCTATGGTCTAGCATAATTCATACCTCCACCGCTGTGGTTTGGAATTCGCTGCGTACTTCTGTTCTACTGACCACGTAAAACCTGGTCTTGTAGACCTTCTTGATACGAGTTCATTGTCGACCAAATCGTGATCTGGACGTGAGAGTTATCAAATGATGGTCAACTCAAATGACATACGAATGCTGATGTGCGCGTCGTAAACAGTTCCAAATTTTACTGAAGTACCTATTACCAAACTGACTGAATTTATTTGGAAGGCTTGGAAAAGGAATTCTCTAAGCTAAGGTGCTTGTACACAACAACAATCTTCATCAACAAGAAGAGATACACCCTGGCAAAATAGGATGACAAGCAGGCAGATACTGGATGCGCCAAACTGTAGACTAGGTGCTTTGATGATCATTAGAGTAGGCCTATAACCAGCATTGAACTTAGCTAGTAGCTGATGAAGATTGTAAACTAGCCATAGAAGTGTTTCCGCTCCAAATAATTCCCACTTGGTCACAGGATCGTGAAATAATATTCCTGACAGCCCGCGTGCATCCCGGCGAGAGCAACGCTAGCTGGGTGATGGATGGCACTCTACGCTGCGTGCTTGGAGACTCCGCGGCCGCCGCTGCACTCCGGGCAAAATATGTCTTCAAGATCGTGCCTATGCTCAACGTCGAAGGTGTTATCAACGGCTGGTGAGTCTTTCTACCTATTACTTTGTCTCATCTTTTTGATGACCGTTAAGGTCACGGCAAAGATAGTTTTGTAGTGGTCGATTGATGTAGGCTATACAAGTGCACCTACCTAACTATGTAAATGAAACTGCGAAGGAAAATGTAAATGAAACTGCGCTTTTAAAGTTAAAACTTTATTTACCTACTTCTCTACATCACTACTCTTTAAATTCACGAGCTCCAACTTATCATAACTTATATAGGTACGTCACATATATAAACATTACCTTATGCTATTCTGTTTATACTTATTGATATGTCCCAACAGTGAGTCCGCAAAATTTTCTTAAATTACATTAATACACAATTTACGGTATAACCAAAAACACTAGAGATCTGATAGACGCGTTCTAAATTATCTTATCGTTGTATAAACTTATATAACGTGGAATACGAGTACGAGCTACCTACGTTTGTGATATTCAACATGTACGAAGACGGAGGCAAGTCGCAAGGGCGAGTCGCCAGCACCTTCGAGGCTACTACTATTAAACATTATTGCCCCATAAAACCTTCAAACCTTCTGATAATAAACACTCATAGAAAAGCAAGATCCTATTCGGATTTTAATATTGCACCGAAGAGCAGCGAATACATCCGTATCGAGCGAGAAAACACTAACCTAACATTTAAAGTAATGAAAATAATACTTTTGGTAGAGTCAATAGCTAATTAGGGGGGATCGTGGCGGGTGTGTATGGGCGGCCGGACGCCGGTCAGTAAGCGGGCGGGGCCAGCATGCCGCTGGCGTGGACGGAGTGCTCAGTGGCGTCCGGCTCCGCGGTGGAGGGCGCCTCCTCGGGCAGTGCCAGGTCGCGCGCCGAATGGCTCAGGTACGCGGCCGGGTCGTCGCCTGCCATGCCTTCCTCCTCATACGGACCCTGCGTCGTCTCCTCCGTCTCCTTCTCCAGCGAGTGAGCGTCGGACGCACGCGAGTAGTGCCCGTCGATCTGTGGAGGCACCTTGCCCGCGCCGCTGCTCTTGAGGTGCGGGGACTGCAGACCGTCCAGCGAGGAGGGACGCAGCTTGATCAGGTCGTTGAGGGTAAAGTGCGTTGGCAGGTGCTCGGAGCGCGGTGGCAGCGGCGACGACGACGTCAGCGGGTGCGCGGTCGTCGTCGTCGTCAGCGACAGCGGCTTCCTACGCAACACACGCACACGACCCTCGTTAGAGAGCCGAACAACATGGGACATTCAAGAGTAAGCCACTATCACCGGTGATCATTTTTTCTTTGACAATTTGAGTTTTGCGACACACAAATAGTTAATGAGGGCTCATTACAAATCATTGCTCTTGAACATCCCGTTATTAACCCAATTTTAAGTTTGTCAAATACAAGACAGCAAAAATGGGTTAGATTATTTATTTGGCGAAGTTAATGTTAATTACAAAACTTAATTAATATACTGAGATACCAAGCAAAGCCCCCTTCACCCACCCACCAAATAACGTTGTAAATTTTGAAAAATTGACATGTAAAATTTGAGTTTAAAAGCCAAACCATATTGTGTCATCTGGGTGTAGGGCTCTTGTTTGGTGGTTGGGCTTGCGCAGAGGCCATATCCCGCGGGCCCGCACGCTTCCAAGGTTGATACTTGGATTGACGTACTATCTGCACTTTACACATACCCAATGATGTCGTCCATTGACATATTAGAACAAGCAACAGTGTGCGCGGCTTTGGGAGCGGACCTCCGGAGACGGCTGGCATCTCACCTGCATTACCCCTGCGCCGAGGAGACGGGGATGGATCCGTAGTTGTAGTAGTAGCAGCGGGTCTGCTCGCAGATGAAGTCCTTGATCTCTCCGCAGTGCTGCGGCTCCCAGTGGAATGTGGGGGCCTTCAGCGACACGCAGCCGTTGGTCATCACGTGCTCCGTTCTGGAAAACAGACTGATAAGTTTACTTAAAACATACCACACTTAAGGAATAAAAAATAATCCTCCTCCGTTGATAGCTGGGCTATTCAAGTCAAGTCTTGTTGATCTATGTTGGGTACATCCATTGACAAGATTAAAGAAAAGAAAACCACACATAAAATATTGATAAATCTTCTTATAATAACGAGTGTCGAAATCCGATATAGATTGAAACAGACAAACCCACTCAAATAATGAGAAATGTTTTAAGTCCCACCGATTAAGCCGTAATAACGTAATAGGCTGATGAGGGACACATGGCAGAACCGGTGCAAGGAAATGAGCATCTATTATTCCTGATGGGTGGCTACTTTGAAACGGGTTACCTCAACCAACGTTGCGTATCGTGGGAACGAGGTGTAACTAGCAATTTCCTATTAATCCATGCACTTCTAGATTTAAAAACGTTATGAGGATTTGAACTTTTACTATTATTAGCATTGTCTGAATCCGGATAATTTATTTCTCTATCGGGAAGGGCAATGGCATGCTAAATTCCTTAGATCCTGCTTACAGTTAACAGGTTTATGAGTGTAGGTGCATAAGAAAGTTGGTTCCTGCTAACCGTAAACACGAATATGACGGGGTAAGTAACAGTTGGAGAGCAAGACGGGATTAATGGCTCGAGGCGTGGAGCCCTCAGGCAGGTCTAACGGATACGTGCAATCGTCTATAAGATGCTCTATGGATTGCTACCTGTTGCATAATGGTTGAGCCCTACGTACTGGGCTGCAACAGTATTTTAGAACAGATTTGTTTAATGATCTTAAAAGTATCACCAGTAAGAAGAGGAAAAGCTTAACATAAACTAACGCCCCAGAGAAAACACCTCGATCATCAAATCAAAGTTATTAGTCTGTATTGTTCTTAAAATTGTTTTTCTTTTTGCAGCCAGCTTTTATGTCGCTTATCAGTTATCAAGCATGGTTCTATTACGCTGTGGAAAAGGTTAAAAAATCGTTTTATGAAATGAGGTTTCAGTCAGGTGGGTTGAATCTAACCCTAACTGCCACCTATAAATACTACGCTTATTCATTGATAGCCATCAAGCCATTGCGGATATTTGATACGTGCTTCACATAAAACAGTGATTGATACATGACATGACGCATCGTAAATATACCCATACGTTTGAGCTTAGTAATAAGATTTTACCATGGTATCCAGCGAGATATTAATATTTAGGGCGGGTATTATGTTTTATCAGCTCTCTGTCCATTTAGAAGTCCATTACTCCAGATCGTTAGGGCTCATGCACAAAGCATCCGTTTTACTGGATCTTTTTATGTTCCCTTGATGGCGTATGTAATTGTAGGACCTAGTTCACACACCTGATAGATTACCGGATCCAGTAAACGATTGTTACCGGACCGTTTTTTACGGATTTTTAGCTACTGGAAAAAATAGTTTACTGGCTGCGGAATACTGTCAGGTGTGTGAACTCGCTCCTACAACTACATACGCCATCACGGAAAAATAAACGGATTCAGTAAAACGGATCCTGTAAAACGGATGCAGTGTGTATGAGCCCTTACACCCCCGTGCCTCCGAAAGCACGTTAAGCCCGGTTCTGCCCGTGACTACTCTTTGGTCGTGTCGGACTGCTTTTCCATCAGATTATCAGAGTGATGGAATAGAGTGCACCTGTGTTTGCGCACACATTTTGGCACCTATAAAAGTCCTGCTGAGACTGGCCAGTTGAGACTGGCTAAGAGGAGGTTCGTTGTTGGAATATGAATATGAGTGGATTAACCGGAATAAAGCAACGTGGGATCTTTAATAGTTAAGGTTGTTGCGGGATTTTATATTAAAGTAAAAGTAGCGTAATTTATTTAACCCATGGGTTTTATACAGGATACTCAAACTCAACTCAGATTTAAGCACAGCTCAAGTGACAAATTTTTGAGATTTCCATTGAAACCTGTTAAAAATCGCGGCTTGAGACGCGCTTAAATCTGGGTTGCGTTTGATATTCAGCAGTTCCACAGGTTTATTCTGATTCTAACTGTGACTTAAACAACCCCGTCGGGTAAAATGTAGTCAAAATAAATACGTACCCATGGCGAGCGGTGCGCTGCGGTGCGGTGCTGCCTTGAGGCACATCGAGCGGGTCGATGCTGTCTTCAGCGCGCTGGCTGGGCGGATCCATAGGCAGTCTTCTCATGTAGTTGAAAGTCGCGTTGAAAGGCAGGCCAGTGCTCATCCACAGGTACATGTCCGTGCCGAGATTATTGCCTGACGTCCAGAAGTCGTATTTGTTGTAGCCTGGAATATTGTGACCCGAGTTTTAGAACTTCAAGTGCTACCTTTTTTGTAGATAATCTTTACTATGTGAGCAAAAGAACAAATTTCACAAACTAATTAAAAAATATGAATTAAACAAAATATTTCATTTTATATTGTAAAACGAATTTAGAAATTTTGTGTAGTTTTGTAATAAATCACTGTAATACCGACACTGCAATTTTTCACGACCGAGCCCCTTACTGTAGAGTTGTTGAGATATTGTTATTGTATATAATGAACTGAGCGTCGTTTTGCAGAATGCGAAACAAGCCCACTGAAGTTCCCCTGACAGGACGATCAGCATTAATCTTCATAAAAACAAACAATCGATCCTCACCCGCATTCGTCAAATATGTTGTTATGGAGTCCGCCTTCTCCTTCGTCTCGAACGAAGCCAGTTGCAGACCTAATGATCTGAAAAACAAGAATTATTTATTTACACATCTGAATAATTGGCCTTCGAGACAAATGTTGTTATTTTGAAATGTTAACAAGCCCATACGAGTGCGCGATTCATCTTAATAGTGGGCTGGCTAATCGTATAGGTGCGGCTATTAGCTTGTGGAAGTATCTCCGTGCAACGTGGAGCCAGTTTGTACTATCGGGAGGCAATTTATTCGCTAAAGACTGCCCGTGGCCTTGCTCGACACGGCCCGACTGCATTCCAACTCCAAAGTTCAGAAAACTCTAGGGGATTAAAAACCTCGTTGACATCGCGCTAAGCCAGCTACTCGCCCTATCCAGAAGCACTCCCATAATATTTTATACGAATGTATTTTATAAAAGTGTTTATGACATAAATGCTATGGAAGATTTCTCAATTGCAAACATTCTTTTAAAATTGTACTGGCAGAATATTTTATAACGGATGAACTAATTGAGCGTGGGACGTTAATTTGGGGAGTGTATTGTTTATGAAGAATGTCTTTTGAGGCCCCACGCTCGGCGGCCAATGTATTCCATGCAAGGCACATCATGGGCAGTAATTTGTTGAATTTTAATCAGTGCACCTTTTTTTCAAGCTCATGAACTCAATGCACTTCGTTAAAATTTGGGACGCGCCTCGGACACCTAATTGTAATTTTTACGGTGAATTAAAACATCATAAATTATTGAGTACATACCTTGAGTTACATTTAATTAAGGTTTTTGCGATCTGTACGTGGAATTAAGAGACCACTGCCAGCGCAGTAGTAGCAGCTTAACAAAAGCGACCGGAAACGATACAGCACAGACTAAGTAAATATGATATTGTACTGGGTAGTTACGGTAGATGCTCGATAATGATCCTCTAAGAAAATTCCTGTTTTAAAACAAGTAGGTACAAAATGTGATAAAAACAAGGTTCTGGTCCCCGTTGCAGATTTCGAGATTAAATCGAATTATATTACCATCAAAGAAGCCTTATCGACCGATAAACGCCGATGACCCAGCAAAAAATCAGTAATGACCATCTTGGACATTCCCTCCACGATACCGTTATTAAGTTTTTGTTCCCGCGAACACAGAAAACCGTAACGCAATAAACAAGCTGGTTATACACTTTACCCATCATCTACGGGTGCAATGTTGGTAATGCGATCATGACGCCGAGGATGACATGTCTCCTCCGTCACATCATCTTGATTCTCGTCACGCTTGTCGCTCTATAACGAGACGGCGTAATATTTTACGACAAGTTTAATACGACCTTAATCGATTCCTTACGACTAACAATACCTACAAACAATGGAAAATCACAATGCTCCTAACAATTGAAACTGTAAACTTGATCGTGACAGAGATGGGGCACTGTTAAGGACTTGATGACTGAGCGAGGGTAGTGACCTTTCACAGCGATGATCGTGCACGTGGGGGGACCTAGATCGTGGAAGATGGAGAGCTGCACACTCCACAGAAATGCAATCATTATTGTCGAGGAAACAGACAAACAAGTCTAACTGCTTCTTAAAACTGTTGCTTATCTTGACATCGTGTGTTGTTTTACATAACCGAAATACAAAAACTGTACTGAATTTCAATTACCTACCTATATCTGCAGTAAATATAGAAGGCTGAATTCTAAGATCTGATAAAACTTAATAGCACAATAATGGCAATACATTTATGGTATCGGCATGGCATATTAACAGAGGGAATTGCTTGCGGTCGCGGAAGTGGTTCACCCATATCTGCTATTGAATAATCTGGGTGGCGATATTGTTCTCGCCATTTTCCAGATATCCTAACGGTAATGCAAATGACACAACACTTCCCGGTCGCAAAGCGTCGAAACGAGTCGACTTAAGTATTGTTATGGCCGATCTGAATGTAGTTATGCCAGGGTTCGTACAGAAACGCTGACGCGGCGCCGCTGATAAGGGTATTCCAAGTCACGATGCGATGCTGGGATTGCTATCTCGTGGGACCGCGCCATATTGAAGCCTTACATGACAGGAGTACTCGGTCTGGCGGTGTCTTACCTGCAGTACTGGTAAGCTAGGAAATAGTTGAGCTCCGGGCTGTAGGGGTTCATCCGGGAGATGAAATATTGCACGCCATCTAGCTGTATGGTCGTTATCCTCTGAGCTGTAACAAACGAAATTATATGTCAGAACATCTGAGTAATACAATACTGTTCCACAATAGAAAGCCGATTATAATGCAATGCGTCGAGAGATTGACAAGCGACAATGGCTCTCGACAGGGAATGAATATGGCCCCGAGATACGAGTATGACGCGCCGCTCAATCATTCATCTTACTTAATATGACTCGTAACGAGATGACGACGCCTCCGCGGGCACTCGCCGCTCCGGGGATTTATATCATCAGCGAACGTTGAAATCATATCTCACACATTGAAACTAGGAAACACCAAAGACGGATACAATAAATCAGTTGTACAGACTTGTTTAATAAATTACAAGACAATTGTATTTCTTGAAGGTACCTGAGTAATCAACTTTAGCAAAGTATGGATAGATAATGTAGGTACCTCTACCTATGGCAGTTTAAATGTACAATTTTACACGTTAATTGAATTTGAGAAAAAAACTCTTTCCATCTCGAAAAAAGCGGCCAGACAGACTTTTAAATCGTTGGAGTGACGATATAACCAAAGCAGGAGTTACTTGGAGCAAACTAGCTTTCGATAGAGAAGCATGGAAGGACCAAAACAAGCATGGAAAGACCAAAATCCGGGGTAGGTTTTCACTACGTGGGACTTGCACATACATAAATAGAAACACTTTAAATTTTTATAATAATTTTGTAGAAGTAAACAAAGCTCATTTCATTTCATTTATTAAATTTGTGAATTGTAAAGCGTGTAGTTAGACCACCAAAGCAGCTAATATATTATTTCTAATTAGATTCAATGTGATTGTGGTCGACCGCATAAATTTACGACTTCCCAATAAAGTAATGCATTGAAAGTAAACAGACTTTCAAATTGAGACTAATTTGACCACAAAGCTACGATACCTGCATTTTATAAGCTCATTAATGCATCGGAGAATAATACAAGTTTTAGTGTTTGATGAGTGCACGGAAAATATTCCATAATGTTAATTTCATGAATATTTATTGTGTTTATGTATGGTGTGGCGCCACACTTAGCACCATGGAATATAGGCGCAACAACACGGAGGTATGACAATCGTAAAAAAACCCCATACTTTGATTTAGACTTAAATCTATTGGAAGTCGTATGTCTTATCTTAGCAAATAATGTGATTTATAATTTAAAATAAATCAACCATAAACAACATTTTTAACCCTAAACATTATTTAGATTAGGTTAGAAGAATTAGTGAGAGGTTACTTTTGAAAAATTTAGGTGAAGATGATTTATGTCACCACGGCTGGTTATCAACGAACAAAAATAATGGCCTTCTCTATGGGTTCATCTTAGCTGACAACTTTTCTCCCCCGTTATGACGTTATATCCGAGTATATGCCGTAAATAAAAAAAGCTGTCATACATGATAGATGAAGGCTTTTTAGCGTTGAAATCTAGTCTATGGGAGTGCCCTATCGATAAAGTTGATTATTGAAAACACGAATAAAACTACATTTTCTTAAAATGAATCCTAGCTAGATCGATTTAAGACCGAAACCCCCTGTGTACAAAATTTCATGAAAATCGTTGGAGCCGTTTCCGAGATTCAGATTATATACATATGTACATATATATATAGTACAAGAATTGCTCGTTTAAAGATATAAGATAATGTACCTATGAACATACATAGGTTTTCAGAACAAGACAAGACATCAAATTCTATATAGATTCTAATTCAGTTGTTTTCAAACAATGTATATGTTCTCTAGATTGCGAGTCTATGGTGACATAGAGGCACGCTCACGCACGACCCTCCATAGCCTAAACCAAGGAATTTATTCTCAAACACCTAGACATGCCATATTTAAAGAGACTACGACCAGCAAAAAGAAGATGCCATTCCCTTTACAATGTTCAACGACATTCAAGCCTCGCGTTTATTTTCAACTCGCGAAGCCGTGACGAACAAATTGTTGTCTTATTGTGAGCGTGCGCAACCAAAAAGATTCCCAGAGGAAATACTAATTAACATGCTATTCGAACCAGTTTTATTCCAACGTTACGAAATCGATTTGTTATATATATATAAAATTACCATCCTTTGTCTGACTCGTGTTTCTGATAGTACCTATAGATTTATCAATAATATTTAGGTGAACTTAGTACCTTCACAATGGATTGACTCATTTTGTTTATAAATTGTAGGTAAATGTTTAATTCGGTTATCCATACAAAATTAATATGAACACGTCCTCGGCAGATTGCCTTGCTCCTAATTCTATACAAAATTTCAGCCCGACCCATTCAGTAATTTTGGCGTAAAGAAGTAACAAATATCCATCCATCTATCTAAACATCCAAACTTTCGTATTTATTATATTATTGTGGTAATCTTAGATGCAAAACTGTTGTAAAAAGAATCTCATAATAGCTGAACTGTAGAAAAGGAAATGGCCCTTACATTGTTTTCGACATCTTGTCTTCTTATCTTATATTATATATCACAACGTAGTACAAAGGTATCTTGTAAATTGTATAAGCTGAACTTCCCTCTGGCCTATTAGATGTTCAAGAGCTCGCGATTGGAATCCATGCATAATGTGGCTCATGCATAAATGATGCTGCGCGTTACCCGCTTTTACTTCTTATACGATGCCTTCATGTTGCATTCTGCAGTCAGTTTAATGGCTAGCACAATTTATCACTGTGCTGCCATACTTGCCATTCAGACACCTTTTATATCAACAGCAATGGTCTTTAATGAGGGCCTTGTTCTGAATCGGAAAGGAGCCCATTCTTTTTCAAAATTTTTGCAACGATTTCACATTTTCCAGTCACCCTCCAATTGGATATATTGATAACTATTCTATGTCTTTACCTTCATTACGAAGTTCTACGAAAATTTCACTAAAAAAGCTGGTACATTGTTAAATTTCGTAGAATTTCGTAACGGATATTTAGGAAGGGGGTTAGAAAAATGTCTGAAAGAGACACTGGTACGTTGACTACGTTGTCGTTTAATGGGTGTAGTGAGGCAAGTCACGTATGCGGCGCACACGTCGCATATTGATTAGGCGAGTGCATCGCAGGGCACGTCCTGCAGTCAGCCAGCAGCGATAGCGCTGTGATTGCGTCTGCGCAGGACACAACGTAAAGGTACGACAGGGTTGATTCACACCTATGATCATGAGGCTCGTTACCTAGAATTAACCAAGATACTACAGATATGTATGTGTTTTATGCTAATGGAATTTATCATTTACCTTGATTTTCACAAATATTTCGTTTTATTTGGGGTAAAATAAAAACTGGGGAGCTTCCTCGATCACGCAAGCCCTTTTATGCTTTTAGTTTCTTTTGATATAAGAAAGTTATAAAATTGTGTAGGTACGTGTATTAAACCAAAGATAACGAACCAGACATAGACGTTCTTAAATCCGAGCATTCTCCTTAGTTAATTCTGTGTGCAAAAATATAACACGTTGACAAGCAACGTGGCATCCCTAACAAATAAGGGTGCGTGCATAGTGCTGGATATCCGGCGAACTGATCCACCGGACGCGGTCGTAACGGAACGAAGACCAAAAGCTCGCGAATGTCAAGCACGTACCGTGATGAATACAAACGACAGTTATCGTTTGAACTGAGTCATCTTGCGAAAATATTGCAAAACCCAACACTTGAGTGTGAACAAAAACTTTGCTTCATCAAATATTTTAGTTATCCTTATGATTACATTGTTCCTAGGTAAGGAAAAATTTTACCAATGCTTGACTATAATTGAAAAATTATAAAAAAAACTGTCAAGCCAATACACCTAAACTAAAAAAGAACAGTACAGACAAACTAACGTTTAGCGACAATTTATTTACGATGTGATGTAATTATTCACATTGAATTATTCAAGATGTGTAACCGACTTCGGAAATCGTTACTCAATCAGCCATCAACAGTCGGAAGTAAGGAGTTATAAGTCAGTGGAATTAAGTATACTGAACATGTTTTAACGTATTTCTTGATGATTGTTCCGACTGCTCATTGGAAATTGCAATGCCTTTTACGTCATGGTGTGATCTTTAAACATAAAAGAAATTTATTGTGAAAAGAAATATTTCAAATAAGGAACATAATGAATTTTTCTGACAATAGTTATGTGTCGATACTTGGAGTATTTTAGGATAAAAGTAATTCTGGACGCTTCAGGTTGATACTCGTTTTCATTTGTTCCGTCCTTATTCTATGCTTCAGATAGAAGTTACTTTTGGTGAAGTAATGTTTCCAAGTGACGAAATATCTGATAACCAAATGCTTTCTTTGAAATATTTTGTTTTTTTTTTATTCTGATTTTTTTTAGGACTTACTTCGCTTAGCGAATACAAAATTAATTTAAAGTGATAATTAGTGACATCATGATGCAAAATATTGCTCTACAAAGTGACTTCCACTATAATGATTTTTTACAGGATTTACAAGATATCTTGGAGATTGATCACGCGAGACAAAAACCTAATAATATGCCACTAAGTGTTATTTAGCACGCTACATCTAAAGACCTATGTTTCACAGCTTGTTATGTTCGCCCATTATGTTCCCTACCTTCACATATATCCGTGGCCACAAAGATCGCGTGCTACCTAGAAGTCTTTCCCTATACCATAATTAAAGTTTTAAATAAACTACGTAGTCAAGCAAAAACTGACAACGCACGCCCCATCAGGCGCTTTATAGGGACTTGCTGGAGCACTGATAATTTGTGCACCCTTGAATGACAGCATAATTGCAGTAGTTACCCAGGTAACGATGCCCAGGGTCAATATCTGCCTTAATTAGTGCTTCAGTAATTGTTCATACTATTATTAAGTGAACGTGTATGCTTTTATGTGAATCTCTTCTCTTTAAATGAGCTTATTTATGGAACCAGTAGGTATTAAAATAGAACTTTAAAAATACCTATGCTTTGAATATCTATGCAGTATTTTTTTGGTTATCCTTAACACTGCTAACGCAATATGTGCTGATCATTTTAAAGTGTCTTAAAATATTTTTGTTGAAAAAGTGTGTCGCCTCAGGTAGGTCAAAAGTGTGGGTAAAATACCTGTTCGACAAAATATCATATTACTATTTCTTCCCTTTGGGGTAGGTCGTAAAATAAAGGCACACAATAAAAGTACAGAAAATACTTAAAATATACCTAGTTGGCAATAGTGGTGAGGTCTTAAAATATCCATCGATTTTTAGTATTAATTATGTACAAAAGAAATAGTTCTGCATAACCAACATCGACGGTATCTGAATGAGCTTTATAAATTTTGGCATAAAGTGGATGATATTGGTTTGATCATAGCGCTGAAATATGCCCAAGGCGATATGTCGACTACGACATATAAAGTTAATAACTATATTAAAGACCGTAATTTCATAACAACAAAGTTAGCTTAGCAAAGCTTAGCAATTATTTTGAGATTGAATAAATATCCGAAAACAAATCAGCAAAGTTCAATCTCTGGTGTATAAATGGCGTGTAATTTAGTAACCGCAAAACGTTGGCGTTGGCGCCGGAACCTTTGCAGGGGCTTGTGAGTGAGAGCAACATTACATAACGTGAACCAGTCACCATCGCAATGGAACGCAAGCTTACACAAGCTTATTTCACGGTCAAACCGCAAGTTCAAAGTCAACAAAGTCCTTGTTTTCAAACAGCCAAACCTATTGAACCATAATTGTCTCAATCGGCTCACTTCAAAGCTAAACCAATCTCCATTTCCGACGTATTATACCGCTTATGACTCAAATATTGCCTCTAAATCGTCAGAACTAAATTGAAGTAGAGTAAAAAGTGCAATTTTATTGTCTATCAAGAGTTTTTGATGGCTGACGAGCGTGGGAATAGCGATCGGTAGGTTCGCGGTCGGATAACGAACGGAACGCAAAAAAGGGTTCCAAAAGTTAGAGATTATTGGGCGTGCGTCTGTGAAGGAATCCGCGAGATGGCAAAGTCGAGTCAAGGGCGAGCCAGCCTCCTGGCAACCGGTGGTATACAGCCAACACTATTTTTAGCAATCGCTCGCAGGGTCACTGGATACCGACCCGACGAACCATCCTTGAATACCTGTTTAAGTTGGTATCTACCGCAAAATATGTGCCGTCTCACTAACGAGTCCGTAATTTCACGTTATTGCCGTTGTAAACATAAACAGATCTTAGGCTCGGCACGACAACATTATTTTCATTCATAATACCGTAATAATTATTATTGCTTGAATCGCAGACATTTAAACTTACCAACAGGATTGTAATAAAAAAACCGGGATTACAGTAAGGTTTATTTATCAAGCAGGCTACTGTTATTTTAACAGAAAGAAAAGTTGTTTTGTCGACACGGCCCTAACGATCCCATCTGATAGTAATTTGATACAATCACGACACCTGGTGTTCTTGCCGGGTTACTTTTATACAGAGTGGCTTTTTGAGATGGGAGTGGCTGGCCAAATCAGAAACCAAGACAGTTAGAGAAAAGTCGAGAATGGATTCATGACATCGTTTTATATAAAACAATAACTGCGTATTTAGATTTTTTAAACATTTTAAGTTTGCAGGAAAACGAATCGTTTTTAAAAAATATGTAATAAAAATATTTTTGCAACAACGGACTTGGTTTCTGATAAGAGTCAGTTTTTGCAAAGAAATGCATTATTGAAAATGAAAGGAAACGGCTTTTTATTAAGTTTTTGAATACACACGTATGCACGTATGCATCAATTTGAAAATTTTCTAATGTACTTGCCGTTAGCCAGGATAACCTGTAGGTAAATATTTTAAATTTTAATAATAATTCTCGAAAAAATCATCAATTTTCAAAAATAACCTTTGAAAAACATTGCAGTTTATATTTTTTCTTTAATTAAGCCCATGATCCCTTAAATTTTCTCTAACTGTCATGGTTTCTAATTTGGCCATCCACTCCCATCTCAAAAAGCCATCCTGTATATGCACATATGTATGTAAACCTAATCCTGGCTTCGTCAACCCAAATCCATCATAAAATATCCGATTACCTTCGAAGCGGAACGATTTCTCATCTCTACATTATTGACTTAAAGTTATATGAGAAGAATATAAAAGTCACAAAATAAAGGTCTCAAGTAATATGTCGATGGCTATAACTTTCTTTCTGCAGACAGGCGTACAATCCTGAGATGATTATACAATATTTATGGTGCCATAAACTGAGATATTAACATTTTATTCGATACATGACGATTCGTAAAAACATAAATTATGAGCTAACGAAAGACCATCTAAACCCAATCTGTTATGGCAGCTTATCTGATTTCCTGTGGGATCGAAGGGCAATCCCAATTTATGTCAGTAGGTTAATAGAGTCTATGTCTATGTTTTTTGGGACAAAGTTTTCAAGTAGTTGTAGTCAAACTTTCCGAGTATGTAATCCAACAATAAATGAAAAAACTATATAATAACGATAACGATAGAACGACAGTACCTAGTTAAACATTTTTTGTTTATTATTTTGTACGAGCTGCTCCCGCGCCTTCGCCCGCATTTTATCGGGATAAAAAATAACTTATATGTTATTCCAGGTCCCAAAGTACACGCATACCAAACAGCCCAATCAGTTCAGTAGTTTTTGCGTGAAAGAGGAACAAACATCCATACTCACAAACTTTGACAATTATATTAGTAGGATTTGCAGTTTGTAGTTTTACATATGTTTCTTTTTAGATGTATGCTTTGAAATATTATTATCATTTATCATGTTGTTGCCGTTAAGACTAACTAAACGCGTAGCCGAATTACCCAATCACACTAACTCAGAACTTCTTAGAACCAATGTGCTTATCAACAAAAAGCTTCCAGTGAAATAAGTACGCGCTAAACGTACGAGTTGATGAAACTATTACTGCGGGCTCAATGCAAGAAGAAATGTAAAAAGCGACATTTTACTCGCGTCTTTCTTCAAGACTGCAAGAATCTCGTCATTTACGGTACCTACTGGTACCGAGACGCGGACAATCCATAATATTATTCCTTGGAACTGGCTAGATCCTGGGCTAGGCCGATGAACCTGCGCACCTGTCGCCCCCCGCACCCCCGCTCTATTTTTTCACCGCTGACTTCCGTTGGACTGTTTTTGCCGACCTGTCGATAACCTAACCGCGGACACGCCTCATTAGTGGAATTGCTCCCTGAATTGTTGATTGCCGTGAATTCTCTACAATTTTACTGCCTTATCATAGTTGTTATATAGACCTTCTTCGAGATGTTGGCATTCATGATGAATGAGCAATAAAAATGCCTTATGCATAACTTTTTCAATACATGAAGTTAAATGCTACTTTCAGTACATTATAGATACCTAACGTTAAGTTTATCATTTTCAAATTTCGATGCGTTTCATGCGAAACCACATTTGAATAAACATCTAAACGTCGGTAGCTTTGATGTCTTTTTTACATTTATATTAAATATGTTTTGATGGAAGTCGAACACACAGGTTATATAGACGTAATAAAGATTTCTAAACCCTTTTCAGGCACCAGTATCTCACAAAGCAGGTTAACATTAGAGTATTCTATCTATCCCTTCATGTAAACATAACCTTGATATGATTCATTGCGAATGTTGTATTGTTGCCAGTGTTGTATGTCATTACGAATTGTGAGAGAAAAATAAAATAAATGACATGATTAAACGATTCACTTGTACTGCAGAAGTAAACGCAGATAGTCGTTGACACTTCTTTCCAAGAATAATCATGCAAATGTAGCGACATTATGCGCTTGCGAGAAATTTTAAAATTTCTATTTGCAGACGGATAAAAAGCGCATAAAAACTGCATATTGTGAATACAGGTTTACTTGGGCGAACATTTGTAAAATATGTGGTCAAAAAAGCCGTGGGGTCGCGGCGTACGAATATCGACCCCTCCAACTCAACCCGTGGATGTCGTAAAAGCCGACTAAGGGAACCTACCAGAGGAAGGGCAGCAGCTTCCTGCTGAGTATTTTTAAACACCAAAACTGCGATCACCAATCCGCCTGCCAAGCGTGGTGTTTATGGCAAAACCCCCCCTACATGGGAGACCATCCACTCGATGGACCGACGACATCGTATCGGTCGCAGGGAGTCGATGGATGGAGGCGGCTCAGGACCGCTTTTGTGGCGTCGTACGGGGGAGGCCTATGTCCAGCAGTGGACGTGTATGGATGATGATGAAGTACCAAGTTTTTGTAAATTTGTTTTATCCATTTTCATTATTAGCTAGATGATGGTGTGTGAACTGTCCAGCATCATTTATTTATTAATTTTTTTAACTTCCCGCCTTGGGACAAATGTTTGTACGATCTGCAAATTTTTGTCTCGGGTGTTCTGAGTATTTTCTATGTTTAACGAAAATATCTATCTGTTATTATATTGTGTTAAGTGTATCATTCATCTAGTACCTATAACACAAGCTCTGCTTAGCTTGGGGCTAGATGATGCTGTGTGGATTATCCAGCATTTATTTATTTTTATTTTTGATTATTAACTACCTATTCATTTTTTTTGTTTTTCAACCCGTTATTTTGATGGAAATTTAAGCAAAGAACTTGAACTTTTCTTTTATGTTTCTTAGCAGAAAGATGGTCGGTACCGGTATTCTCAATGAAGAAAATTAAAAATAATAAAGAACGCATTATGTTCAGTCCATTTGTATCAAGTCCCATGGAAGTTCGATGGCATGTATGTACCTTCGTTGTATTGTGTTCCCATATCCCCGGCCACTTGAGTCAATACACGCGAAACCGAAGCCTCACGAACGTTACTAGAAAGGTAGAGTTGTTAGAGTCATCCTACTCCTACTATATAATAAATGTCAAAGTTTGTAAGGATGGATGTATGGATGGATATTTGTTACTCTTTCACGCAAAAACTACTGAACCGATTAGGCTGAAATTTGGTGTGGTTATAGTTTGGAACCTGGAATAACATATAGGCTATTTTTTATCCCGATGAAACTCGGGCGAAGGCGCAGCGCGGCAGCAGCTAGTGAAAAATAAATGTGAACTTATATAATTACTTTTTAGTGTGTATGTTTCTCATTGATAATAATCAATAAGAGGCATTCAAACCTTAGAGTTCCAAAATACTTAAGTGAAGAGAAAATCAATAACTCTTACTACTCTCCTATTTGATAATAATTACTATTATACTATATAAAGCTGTTGATGGTATAAAATTTGACTTGTTTAACTGTTTTATTTTGTAAGCCTAAAGTAATAAAGTTATTGAAATCTGAATCGTGGTTCTAGGATCTTAAATATTGTTTTAAACGACTCTGGTATCATCAGAGTAAATTATAGAAGTTCGAACAAATTTTTTGTTGTTAAGTACATCTTTCTTTCATTCGTCACTTGTCCGTTTTCGAACTCGAATTCGCACCGTTTTCACCACACGTATTCAATTATGTGATTTAGAAGATTTGGTTTTATTTGTTACAACAAGGTAGAAGCAAGTGTTACTTTAGCGAAAATTATTAAAATTCTTATTATAACCATGAATACAAAAAGCAAACAATTGTTTCTGAAATTGCTTATTGAATACGGTAAAATAATTGTTTCCCATTCACGTCAAATCAGAACAAAGTTGATAATAACATCTCAACGTAGCATAACTTTTCGACGGTTCTCTCCTGACTCTGACTACATAGTTTACATAAACCGTGCTCGAGTATTATACGGGCAGTAATGCTGATGATGACATTAGCATTACAGCCGATGGATGTCCACAGCTGGACACAGGCTTGCCCTAAAAATCGCCACAATGCCCAATCCTGGTCTACCCTCATTCAGTTATAATTAAATACTCGTAATACTCTGGCATTATCTACCTATAAACAAACCATTACAAATAAATACATATAAAAGAATTTAACATTTAAAAAACAAATAATTATAGTCTTAATTGAAGGTAAGTTACCTAAGTGCAAAAAAGCGTTACCTAATGCTTTTTTCTAATAAATAAATATTAAATAACTGTAAATTAATTGTTTAAAACAAACTTTTATTCAAAAATTCCAAAGTTCCTGGGAAGACAACTCCACAGATTCCAAACTTGACGGGGTTACGTCATCGAGTCGTTTAGAAGTTCCTATGGCCACGTTCTATCGCCATCATCAGATCAGCTCGATGCTACCATTACTTTCTATTGTCATCGTACTTACAAAAGTATGCCAATTTTTAACTTCAATCGGTTGAGAATAACTGGTCTAAAATTCAGTTGCAAGGTATGTCCCACACATACCTATTATTAATTCAATCATGTATTTAACTTATTAATTGAACTATCTACCTATGCAGCGTCATGTATTCCTATTATAATCCCTATGTTTAAGGTACATATATTATATATGTACATATATTATTCGACCTGTAGCTTGTTATGTTATAAATAAATACCATGAACCACCTTCATACATTGAGGACATTACATACTAACAGGCGGGTTAAATAAAAGCTCGTAAAAAGCCAGAGCATAAGTTGAATTGAAGTAAAAAAAACAATGTTCTCTACGCAATCCCAAGCAATTAAATCTCCCCATCTGATGCAGTAACCTTTGTTGATACACGCTTAACTTAAACGGAATTATACGAGGTTTTACTGCTTGTAGCTTGTAAATTTGTGTTCTACATACCTTTCCTTTATTTTTATGGTTTAATAAGGTGCAGAGTTTTACGCGTGTGTATGTGCTGTGAAGCAATTTCGCAAAAGGCTACTCGTATGTCGTTTAATGCTAGACATTACATAATACAATTTCTTCATGATTGATATTTGATCGTAGAGTATGTTACCTTTAAACTTATTTAACTTATTGGCCGATTTAACTGATTAGGCGATTAAACTGATTAGCTGGTTAGGCTGGTGATTTTTGTCTTGAAAATAAAAAGATAATGTATTAGGTTTTTGGCAGATACTTTCTTTTTTATGGCGTTTTTTTGTGAAATTAATATTGATAGATTTTGTCTTTACTCTAAATTCATTAAAATAAGTTAAACATTAAAAAAAAATTAAAGCGCTAGATTTCTAATCTCTTAGGTATTTAGTAAGGGCGATGGTGTGGTAAACAGGCATTGTACTCTAATGAAAGCTGAACAATGAAGGTCGTAGACCCTTAGGTCACAAGCCACCATGCCATGTTTACCCCTATAAATAGCTAAAACAGCCTTTATTACAATGGATGAAGATTCTTTTCCCGTTCGCAATAGAATGGCATGCAGTCGCCGTGTGCCCATGTCTCCTGCTTTCTTTGCATTCAAGACTATTTTTGTTCAGTCTGTTCCCTGTTTGTAATTAAAGATGGCTGAATGGATTTCTATAGAAATAAAAAGCCGCATTGAATGTAGATTGTAATCTACATTCGTTATCTTGTCATGCTCCTTTCGATCTTTATTCGAAGTGCCATTAGATATTTTAAAGTAATTTAAAAAATATATTGTAGGATCCTGTAAGAAACGATTAAATCTAATGAGGCTAGAGCTATAATATGTCATAAAATATTAAATTGCTAGGATTTAAAAACATTTTTTATAAACTACGGTTGTCTGGTAGAGATCGCTCTCGAGCGATAAGACCGCCATTTGTAACTTGGTTTTAAAATTGTTTTTTGTATTTCTGTTTCTTATCAATAAGTGTGCAATAAAGAATTTTCTATCTATCTATCTAACTACATAACTAAACTACATTAAGTAAGACCATAGATGAAAGACATGTAAGAATAAATGTATGTAAGTAGTTTAAATTCGGTCATTTTCATCATTTGATTAAAATGCCCTCGTTTCTTAAAATAGAATTGAAATCTTAATTATCCATAATTAAAAAATCCACTATGAATGTCATACCTGAGACTGAGGAGAAGGTGGCTGCGAACAGCAGGCAGGTGGCGAGGATGAGCTGCATGGTGCGCGGAGTATGGTACCGAGGAGATCGCGGACATAGGAGTGACACTAGCACGTGAAACTCTGGCACTGAGCGCGCGCACGCCGGGACCCTTTATAAAAGACGTATCCCGAGTGCACCACTAGCAGGGACCGCTATTGCGACTTCAATTCCACCTCAACGCACATTGCTTCTTCTAAAGCCACTCATCTAACCTCACCTAACGCACCCGGCAATGTACGACGCGCAGGATGATGATCCAGTGCTGAAGCGGCGAGTGTCGTCAGTCGCGGACGTCCGGCGGGCGGACGATCGGCGCCCGCGCGCCCGCCGCGGGAGTTATCTCCGCAAATCGTACCGCACAATAGTTCGCTCTCAATTTGTTCTTGTTGCGGTCGAACGTGAATGCTTCGCTTGTCCAAAGGATTGTCGAAGTTGTAGCTTTTTTTTCGGCTGAGAGTATCTTGGAGAGCTGGATGGATCAAGTTTGGCACCGGTGAGTCTGTAGCATGTACAATTTGTAAAAGGGATTATATAATACAAATAATTTTAATGATTTTTCATAGGAATCAGAAAGGATTCAAAGGTAAATTAGTTCAGCAAAACGTCAAAATAGGTTGAATTTTTAGGTATTCTAGTCTGGTCTCTCTGGCCTCTTGTTTGTGTCTTGATAATTTTCCCAGAGATATTTAAACTACTAAAACAATGGGTTTCCTTAAAAAAAATCTCGTCTGTTTGCCCCGATACTGCACAAACGTCTTTTAAAACCTTATCACATACCTACTAGGCTAAATATTAATTATGGCATACCTTGTCGTAAAGTTTTACTACAAGCGCATAAAAGTCTAGAATTTTTATTCAATGACTTACATTATTTTCGATACCAGTACAAAAGATTTAAACGCGCTCAGTCGCGTGTGTTCAGTGAGTCTCCCTATAATAGTGATTCTACTCAGTTACTTAAAAATATTGTGACTGGTAAAGAACAGATTGATATTCTTTTAATTTCTCATTTCAAAATATATTTCTTCCCTATAAGGTCCACCAGGTATCTGGTAAGATCGTGAACTTTTTTCGTGTATTTATTGGGTGCTTATTTAACCTTTTTCCGCTACGGAACCTTATCCCAGCTTGGTCTAATCTGCTATAGACCTAGGTTAGGTATAAAGGTACATAAAAATATATTAAAGTTCCCAACATCCTCTCATTATATTACTCAACCATGGCAAACTCATTACCTGAACAGGTCCATAAACATATTTTATAACATATTAACAAGTACATAAAACTAATCAAAGCCCTAAAGATTTTGCCTATCCAAATTACTTAGATCATAAAACTCTTCATTAGATTCTTGCAGAAAATAAAAGCAACACGTGATGAGGCAGTTGAAAGTCGCCGCCAACGACCGGCTGAACTTTAAAGTAAGTATGTTACTTTTAAAGTTACGTTTATTGCAGGGACGCTAGTTGCTCTGCACGTCCTTTGCCCTTCGTCCGAGGAAAATAAAAACAGGTCTCAAGCTAAGGTTATTTTTAAATCCCCTTATTTACCCTTAAGAGCAGAATGGGTGAAGGATCAACTTAAAGTTGTATTAGAACAATGCATAACTACAAACAAAACTAGACCAAACGCAATTTTAAGACATCGGTATTCCAAATATGCAAGTCCAGAGTTACATTCATACAAAAATACGCATCATAAGTTCATAATATAAGGTTTTATTCAGATCGCACTCATTAAGGACAATAAATAGAGCCCTCACATCGGCCCTACGCTTACATAAATACTTTTATTAGGTACCGCATCGGAATTCTCAATACAAGATACGGCACTTAAAATGAACCGAGTTGAATTACTCTAGAGCCTGCAGAAACGTTTTTAAGTTTCTTTTTAATCGCATTCAGCAGATACCTATCAGTATTGTTGTTCATCCGATGAGTTACGTCTCAGGGAGATGCGGCTCGATAAAATAAAATTCACGGTTTTTTAAAGGCAAAGTATTACTTTAATAGCTGCAAAAGGATAAAAAGCGTGGAGTTTTGAACGATACAAACATTTTCTTTTTTTATCTTTAGATGTTAGTCTGCTTCGGGGAGCTTTAATTGAACGGGTGCATGACTTCGATGTTTTGAATAATAGCTATAATAGGACCGCACATGCTGCGTGCTCTGGGTTTGCCGCCACTGCACCGCCACCGCTTAACGCATTCACTGCCCAGCCATGGCGGCCCACGTGGGTCACCGCTTAAACAAAACCATGAGTGCGCCAACCACTTGCGTACCATATATATACATACATATATGTATATATATATATATATACATATGTATTTCCGAAACATGTATAGAGTTTTGTCTTTTGCTCAAATATAAAAAATTACTGAAGTGAAAAATTCAAGTATATTATTTCATTTCAGTGACTACCATATTTGTTAAAACTGTAATTTCTATTTATGAATCACATAATGACCAATCAAACTTATATAGTTTTGGCTATCATACACCCTACACAAGCCTCCAATGCTCTGAAATTAATTCATCACCTTACAGGCGAACCAGCGAGTAATACTAGTCAGTAGTAAAAAATTTACCCCTCATTCAATTACACTTTTATAGTTACTTTTTTGTCTATTCAAACTCACATCAAAGGAATCTCTGATGTTTTAGTTCAGCGTATATCTTGCTTGCTCTCGAACATTCCTGGAGATGTCTGTAAAAAGCACCTGTCTCCAAGGGTCTGTAACGGCCTAGCGGTACCCATGGATCTAACCGATTAGGTGTGCTTATGGACTATTTATGTACCTACAACTACATACAGACTAACTGTACACGCAACAATCATTGCATCGATCAGATTCCATATTGCCAGCAACTTTAATAACCTAGACTAGAGGATTTCTTGCCATTATTTTAGATAAATACGTATACATTCTCAGTGATTCTATCTGGCAAAAACTTATGATTCTATCTTGCAAATACTTATGACTCTTATGACACTTGACGATTTAGAAGTAGAAAGGCTTAATATAAGGCTCTATCTATGAAACTTATTGACAAACAAAAATCAAGACAGTTTTTTTCTGAGCGAACAACCACCATGAGGCTGTGTAATTCAGAAGAAATCTTCAGAGCTACATTAGTGCCAAATAAATTTTGACACAAAGATTTCGATTATCTGAGACGAAGTTTAACAAGCAGTGCAATTAAAACACTTGCAGAGTGTATATATTAATAATGTAGGTACGTACTACCTATCGCCAGACGTCACTCAATGACGAATAGGAGTTATGAAAAATAGAATTGTATTTTCCTAAATGCCAAACATATCAGATTACTGTAACTTGATCTAACCTTTAGATTAATAATTACCATTTAAAATTAGAGATTAAACTATAGTAAAAAAGGCCTTGTTTTCCATCAATAAACATTCAGTACAGAACCTACTTCTGTTTTTCCAGTAGAGTACAATCTAGGAGTCTTCAAATCCCGGGTGAATAAGTTCCTTCTGGGAAAGCGTGCACACATCTTAGGCCACATCTTCACTTTCCCGAGTGAGATGGTGGTCAAACGCTTTAACATTATCAATTAAAAAAAAACCAACTACAGTTGTCTGTTAATTTCTCCTCTACCAACCACATTACATGGCGACTCTGCCAGGATAGGATGACATTTCAAATAAATTACCATGTACTGACAATTGTAAACAATACTACGCACGGACATTGCATTATTCCTAAAGTCTAATGATTATTACAAAACCGTGCAGTTGGCAGCGATCCACTATTGTCTCTATCGCCATGGGAAACTACAGTAATTATTCTAATGCTTCGTAAAGTGCGTGTAATGCGTGTAGCATCCCGGTGGTCGTCCCGCTTGCCCGGATTACAATAAAAACCTTCCCTCCTGTCGCTGCAATGCCGTCTTTAAAATAATCGCGTAATACTCAGCAGCAATAAGGCCGCAATACCAATGAATAGCAAAATAAAATAATTACGCGCACAGTGTGCCCGCGGAGTCCTGAATAACATTTGGAATATTGCAAGGCCATTACGCGAGATGCAAGACTTCTTTCAGCATTTACATAGAACATGCTATTAAAATGCGCTGGCCCGTGCTATTGTAAAGTTTAGTGCCCCAATGACTTGCAAGATGCTGCGATGCTGCAGGCTTGTGCCGTAATGACCAGCATAAAGACCTTAGTCAAAATTAGCTCTACGGGAAAATTTACCAGGAACACTTTCCTGAGGTCTGAGAGTTTGCTCCTACTATTTTATGGCAAATTCCTATTCGCAAGGCTAGCTTATTGTTAGGCTGTTCAATGTAAGAACTATCATAACATCGAATCCACAAAATAAAGATGTGTACATCGTATGGATGTTTATCTTGTAGACGGCCATAGCCCCTTTGGAGAGCTTAAGTTTCAGCTTTGCCAAGGAATGCATTTCACTTGCTTTAAATAAAACAAAAGCATCTCGCATGTTCAGGCATAGTCTCGTATGTATTGAATTAACGCACAAGCCAAGCGAGGATATCAAGCCTTGGAATAAACTAGAAGAATACTCACGGTTTTGTTTGTGTTTTAATTTTCCTAGCTCTACGCATTGGCCCTGGCGTAACCCGAAGGGCATCTTAGCCTCTGACTACAGAGATCACGAGACTCTTTACGCATTTGAGGTAGGTAACTATTTGTTTCCAATTTTTGCCAAGTTCTTGCCAATAAATAATCTGAATCTAAATTTACGACTCGACAAGTGTATATAATTTAATAGCTTCTTCCCACGGTTTCGCACGCGTATTTTCGGTATAATAAGTAACCTATTCATTGTATGTATAATATGTACATACGTACGTATTAAATGTGTATAACAGTACGCATGTATAAGTTAGGCTATGTTCTAAAATGAACACCAAATTTCATCTTGATCAGTTCAGTAGTTTTGGAGAAGGTAACAAAATAAAATTCATATTTTACAAGGCTTTATAATATTACAGTATGATATTAATTAAAAATTAAATAAGGTTGGAGCCTTGCTTGTAGCTTTTATAATGTTTGTAATAATATCGTCAGCCAGTCACTAAGTCAAGTTTTATATACGCCGAGGTATATTTAGATGTACCTAGCACACGCTCACCCCTAACAATGCAGTTCAGATTATCTTTTATATCGTGTTTACTATTTATATGTTGTTCCTAAAGTTATAGTCAACCAAGCTTCGCTTAATTAAACTCGCTGTCGTGTTCAAGTATTTACCTACAAGTAATTTTAGCTTTTAATCGCTTACCTTTCGCAACCTGATCTATAAAAACCTTTACAGCGCATAATCATAACAATCTTTCCTGACAAGACGTGTGTGAAAATTAATTCAATAGAAAGTAAACGTTTATAAAATACTCTCCCAGGGCCTAGAATAAATAAAACAAAATGATTTGTATGGCATATTGTATAGGGTCGTCCGCTCAGACGGTACACAGTATTCAATACAACATTAAACAGAGTGGTCACGTTTTAGCAAATCGACCAGTTAATGCTTACATGAGCTATTATAATTTATAGATTGCCTGCGTGCCCCAACAATTGTGGTAGTGAGCATTTATCTAAAGAAATTACCTACTGCTTCATCTTTTAAGTATGATGGTTGGCACAAGCTGTTGTAAGATGGAAAAGAAATGCGTAAAACGGTGTACAACCTTCACCTTTAAAATACAAATAACCCTATACATAGGAATGTTAGGCGATATGCAGACAGAGCAACTATTGCGTTATCAGGCAACTCGCACAACGCAACTCGCAAACGTTTACATTATAATCTTCTTTTTAAATTGTGCTTTTACGGCACTGCTGAAGAAGTTACTGAAGAATTTCATACGAACAATATTAAAAGATGTCAGTTGCTTGACTACATATATCTGTCTGCATATCGCCGTATTGTAACGTAAGGGCAGTTATTAAACTAACCAGAGCCAAGTCTGTTAAGCAGGGTTTTCTTACTTCCATCTCAGATCATTGCATCTCAGATTGGCTATGACATGTTAAAATACCCGCTCACTTACGCACAATATTACGTATCTGTTATGCCAAACATTATTTAGAATGTCTTGCAGGGGTCAATGGGTGCTAATTAATTTGTAATACTGTAAAATAACGGAAGACCAGTTTATGAGGTAATCTAAACAGAAATCAATTTCCGGTTTTGGGATCGACGGGGTCGTTTCCCACTCCGTTGTTCACCTTCGTGACTATCCTCCCATAATGCCCCTCCTTATTCAATGGTATTCCTTTTACAAAATTGATATAATCACCCAGCGACTTTTGGATAAAATGAATCGTTCGTGATACTGCATGTGCCATAACACATCCGCAGTCGTGAGTGGGAAGGGATTTTAATAGGCGAACTGAGATAAAGCCAGGGAATAATAACAAACAACCCTAGAGATAACAGGCTTAGCTAGCTACATAGATTATTTTGTCCATGCTAGCTAGCCTATGTATTGAGACAATGGCGTAATTAACTTTGAACCATACCTTTATCTTAAATCATCTTTGGTACAGACCCTGCCTTTCTTAAATTCTCAATTCTTTCCATCCAAAGGTTGCTTGGATGAGATCGCTTCTAAGCGATAAGGTCGCCTATTGTACCTGTCCTATGTAACATAACTTTGTAATGTTGTTTTTCTGGTGTATTTACAATACATTTTTGTAAATTATTACCAAAATGTATTGTATACCTTCCTATATAATAAAAATTGATCAATGATCGATCCATATGTATCTAATCCGCTTAAATATTTTCGTTATAATCTTACCCCTCGGGACTCGGGACTTACTCGGAACTCTTTCTTCTTCTTTTTCTATATATATATTATTTTCTATAAATTCTGTATGTTTTTTTGTATTTATGTTACGCGATTATCTTCGCCAATTATGGACCGATTTTGAACATTCTTTCACTATTATATAGAAAATTATCCCGGGGGGGTCCCATAAATACAGTAACAGTAACAAATAGTTTATGCCCATGGGATTAGTATTTATCACGCAAAACTTAAAATAAGTGTAAAAGTAAGGGAATTTGAAGTCGCTATATTATTTTATACTTACTTTAAAAAAAATTCAACAAATAAAAATATAGCCGCTACGTATTCACGTTTTGTAGATTCCGTTAACATTAATGTATTCGATTACTCTGCGATCTCAATACCAAATGGCAATCAGATTTTCGATAAAATCGATTTTACGAGGGTCTTGATTGATACGGGAACATTGAGTCAGAGGCGGCATCTCTCTGTCCTTACAGCCATAGAACAAATTATATTCTACGTACAGAACCGACATTATTTTGCCACAGCAAAAAAATTGCGAAAATATTTTGAAGTATCCTCGACAAATTTATTTATTAACATGGTATATCAGCGAGTTTTACCGGTTTCAGGAGCAATTTGACTCTGCATGTAACGTTTTTGTCGCGGACAAGACACTATCTGCATCTCCATTACTCATTGACATACATGTACATATATACATATACTAGGGTTTATAACCGGGTAATCTCATCTCAGGAATTCCTGGGAAATCCGTTGTTCTCGTTCCTGGGAAACAATAATCGAGAAAAGTCGATAACTCGAGAAACGCACGAGGCGTTAAAATAAAACTGCAAAATAAGGAATTGCTATCAGACAATGCTTTATAGGGCGTGTTTTTATTAGAATAATTAAATATTATTATACAATTGGTTAAATAGTGCTGTGCCGTGCCTATGCAAGTATGCACAGACCTAGTTATAAATAATCGAGTTTAGTTTCTTTTTCGATCATAAAAAGGGTGTGCAAACAGACACAAGAATTTTTCCAAATTGGGGAAGGTTTTTCCCGGTTAGTCCCGAGAAATCGAGTTCGAGAATTCTCGAGACCCGGGAAATGGAAAACCTCGAGAAACCATAAACCCTAATACCTACCTACTGCAAGCGAACGTGACTTAACTCTTCCCAACGACCAGAGTTATTAAAACAGTGATCAAGACAATGAAAAGTATACCTAATATCAAAACATCTGAACTGATTTTCGCAGTGAATAAAAATAACATTTTCCTGAGGCTTCTAGCAGTAACAAACGCGAAGAGTAGGTTTATAAAACTCTAGTGCATGTTGAAGTACTCCGAGGTACGATAAAGTAGCTCGTGCGGCAGCATCCTAACAGATACCAATATATTTGATCTGCAGATAAAGGGATAGGCGGTGGGCTGCGTTTGATTCACCTCAGCGTTTAGGTCACGTCAGCCAGCTGTTTTAGGAGTTACTGGATAAATAGTAACGTAAAGGTTTTCTTTTTATCTTAATTCTTCATACATGCTAAATCTTCCTTATTCTTCTAAATATTTTTAGGAACCCGCCCCGGCTTGTCACGGGTAGTAGAGCATATTATCTCAAAGGTATGGCACCGTTTTCGATGAAACCTCCCAGGCACTTTTACCGACACTTCCAACAATTATCGTTGTCTTTTCACATAGTCATAGTCATATATTTATCTGCAAGAAACATATGTGCATACAAAATAAGGTCTTAATTTAGATACAGGTTCATTATGTTTTACCATGATAAGTTGGCATGCAAAAATTTAAATTAAACACAAGTAATATATTGAACAAAGAAAGAAAAAACGAGTTAGACAATTTTTATTATTAATAGGTCAATTACATGTCATTTCCCAGGAGGTTCATAATTCGGGTCAGCTTTTTTTTTACAGTAGTCAAAATATTCGCAGACTGAGTAAAAGCAGCAGTCAAGTAACCATTTATGCAGCTTTAGTTTCAGGCTATTGAAGGGTAGCTCCTTGAATCCATCAGGTAGAGCGCTCTATCGATTAGTAAAATCTGCATGAAAAACCGTACGGTAATTTTTTATTTTAACGCAAACAGAAAGACGGACAGACACGGCGGAGGACTTTGTTTTTTAATATGTAGTGATCCAGGGAATTTTCAATTACCCAGCTGATGCTTTGGTACAGGCTTCCCGTTATGGGTAATTGGTGAGGTCCTAAGCTCCTAGGTGCTCCCTTCCGAGGTGTCAGGACGAGGGCCGTGCTCGCCGCTCCTCTGTAATTTGCCACGACCATGCACAGTCCGACAACTTCTCATCAGTAATATGTAAATCAAATCACTGTTTTCAAGGCGCACGTTCTGCTAGTAATCAATTTCTGACTTACTACACCATTTAACAATACAACTATCAGCATTGTGAAAAAAATCCTACTGAGTCTTCTATAGTAATATTATCAATGCGAAAGTAAATGTCTGTATGTTAGCTTTTCTCGAGGAAATAGCTAGACGGATCTTTAGATAGGTTATATCCCGGGAAAGACTATAAGTTAATTTTCACCCGGAAAAAAGCATACGAAGCAACGGACAAAAGTTTGTTCTTAATTTAATTTAAATGTAGTAAATACCCTTCGATAATTCGTTTTCAAAATAGATTCTGCACTAACTGCGTGATTCTGCGGACTACACATTATAAAGTTCTATAAGCAGCAAAGATACCTACGATATATGTATTACAAATATGCACAGATATTATCTAATGATTATTTAAAAGAGCGTTTACTGCAATCAGTCAACTGCATCTTCCCAGTATTCAAACAAAACCTATTATTAGATTGTGTAAAAAGTAGTAACACAATAAGGGTTAAATCATTACCATCAGCGAAGTAGCCGTCCATGCTCCAACGATCGCAAGTTCAATGGTACCATGATGAAAATTGGCTGCGAAAAGTTCTCGAAAAAGAAATTTAATAAGACTTGAAAAATGTGGGAAGTATCTTAATCCGCAGTGAGTCGTTCCGGGTAGCTATTAGTTACTAGATACATGAACTGTGTTTGTTTTGTACGTGTTAATCAAGAGCGAAGATTATTGTAGCCACGTTTGCGACCGATCGATTCTTGATGTTCGAATTCGTATCCGAAAAAAACTCATTCTACATAAATATCCGAAAAAACTTAACTAAAATGTTATATACTACATACTACTATTCTATATACTACTTTTATATACTACATAAACTAAAATTGTAAGTTTCTACAATTTTAGTTTATGTAGAGAAGGCCGTTTTAAAAATGGATCTAAGACAACGCGAGTTATATTTTTAAAATTTACGTTGTTTTCTTAAATCCTTGATACACACATAACATTTCACACCTCGGAGAGAAAAAAGCTTAATTACTGTATGGTTTATTTGTTTATCAAGATGTATCCTCTCAAAGGTTCAAGGTTGTGAACGTGATTTAAGAATATCGTAAATCCAAAGCTCATCTACACCTCCGATGGATTCTCACGAACCTTCTCCTTCAATATCGCTATCTTTATTTAATCTCAATCGGGAATTGATAAAAATTCTCTTTTTTATGTACAGACTGTGGTTGTTTTGTTTGAGCTATGTTTAGCAACTAGTTGTTCGGGTTCTTTGTTATCTGTGTGGATTCTGTCAATATTGACTGCAGGCTCAAGTTGTTTGTTTGCTGCATTCTTATTGATCGCAGGAAATATGTATGTATCCGGATTGATATTGATATTTTTGAGTGACTTTGTATAGACATTATTTTTGTTCAACCTTTTAGTTCCATAAATTATTCAAATTATATCCATTGTGACCTTAAATAAAGGGAAATACTGTAAGGTCTAGCAGGCCGACAGGCGAACATAAAAGTCAACGTTTAAGTGTACCGACGTTAGCATAGCGGTGCAGTGCTGTACCCAGCACAATTACACAATTATTGTTTGCTTCGCCGCAACGCTTCCGGATTCCCTGCAGAATTGCTTTCACACAACGCTCTGTGATGGACATGTTCACATATTCACATATCCAGGTACCTCCCTCAGATATGCCGCCATTAAGCGCCCGCTCTATTGCTGTTTCACACGCGCTAGCGATAAATTCCCGTCGTAAAACTTTACACCACGTGATTAATATTAGTTGCAAATCGATAGCGGTCATGTATAAAATGCCAGTTTCCGCTTGTGATGCGCGAACACGCGCCCTGAAGACTCGTACGATGATATGAATGTGCAGATCGCATCTTGACTTATTACGTTATGCGAGGATAATAATATCACTGCAATTAAAATGCGAGCGCGGACCTTCCGGGAAGCGAAGCGGGTTGCCGACTTCGCCGCCCAACCCCGCCCTCGCTCCGCTAACTCATTACTTTTAACTACATGTACCTACATCCTGAACCCTAGGGTTTGTAAAATCTATCTACTTGGAACTCACATGTAAAATCACACGCCTTGATTCGTAGAGCATAGAGCTATCATGACACATTTTAATAACTCTATGTCTCACCGCAGCAATAAATAAAGATATGAACAAGTACCTTGCTTTGAAAAGCCATTGAAAAAAGCAACATTGTAAGATACTTAAGGAACCTTGACCTCGGATATCCTATTGAAACGTTCTCGTTATTTAGCACTCGGTAAAAGCTTTTGAAAGTCTGCAAAGAAAATATTCACAAAACTTAAGCGGTCATAAATAATGCGATGTGAACAGAGCGAGCTAATGAATTATGATGTCAGAGAGTGCAATTCTCAGGCGGCGCTAAATGCAAGGCAGCTTCACCCGCGGGCAATGGACGCAGCGCGGCACTGCTGCGGCCAGCCTCTCGTGCGAATAGTTCACGCTCTGCCTCTTGCGTTGCATCATTGTACCTAATAGAGCCGAGTCAACGACACTGCGCGACAACGCTGTTGAACTTGAACCGAGCTAACCCTGATGAATCATTAATTAGGTAACGATATTGCCGTGCATTGCAATGCAATTCACCCGTTGAGTTGGTGCTTCAGGGGCTTCCTGGACCCAAACAGCGTCGCCACCTATTTTATCGTATTATTACGATAAAGGAAGGAATTTTCAAAAATCCCTTGGCCCGTTTGTGATACCTATCATAAGCTTTTTTTTAAATGCCTCTGTAATAGTTTTATTTTGTATAGTTTATGCAAAAACTGAGTTTGGTGGCCAAAAAGTGTAACTTCGCATCTCTTCCTAAACTATACAAAATAAAACAATAACAGAGGCATTAAACAAAACTTATGATAGATATCACAAACGGGCCAAGGGATTCGTGAAAATTCCTTTGTTTGGCATAATAATACGATATAATAGGTGGCGGCGCTAGTTTGGGTCAGGGAACCACCTTAATACACGCTAATATAATATTTAAGTGTGAGTAAAAATATGTATGTAGCTTCGAAGAGGCGGGCGATGCGCCAAGGCCGCCCGGTCCTCGCTATTATGTAAATAATGCACTCCGCTTTGCCCTCCACAGCACTCGCCGACCCTCCATTACCGGCTCATCCCCTCGACCTCCGTCCGTCGCCGGCACATCTTCTATTTTTATAAAATATTTTTTATAAATCCCGGCCGTTTGAGGGCTTAGAGGACTCTTTGCTTTTGAATCATTCGGATCACGATAGTCGTGCGGCATGTCATCGAACCACAATAATGGGATTGCTAAGTACGCTAGTAGCTATGATTGTGTTGAAATCCGGAAGGCAGGGCAGGGTCCATCTGCGAGGGCCGCCCGGCGGTGTCCGCGCAGCTCACTGTGTCGGTTTATCGCACGTTCATCAATGTCGGCGCCGCGCCACGATCGAACACGATACTCGTGAATTGGATCGTATCCGTTGTTTGAATAAGCCCTTCTTCAATAAGCTCAAGACGCTTGAGGTACCTCCTACAGAAACCCACGAATTCTATTGTTTGGAAAATGTACTTAAACAGTTAGATAACGATGATAACGGTCTAAATACAGTTATATATTCTACAATAATGGGGTATAAAATTTAAAAACTTAAAGTACCTTGTGAAGAAATTTCAATAGAGAATTATAAAAAAGCTATCAGAAAAATATAGATGCTTTCTTTAAAAGCTCTACCTTACCCGTAGCTAATCTCTTTCATTTACTGTAAGAGACCACAAAAGGATACGTTAATAGTCAAGAAATCATGACTAGAGTTCACGTAGATCCTGTAGATATCATAAAAAGTCATTCTTATCGATTATATTTCAAGAATATAACCTCAGTAATCGCTCTTATTAGTTCATTTATCTATTCAGTTGTGTTTATGTTTAAATTTGTATAAATAACAATTATTTCATGTACCTACTACAATATTCTGTAAGTTTTATCAATAATGGTAAATTATCTTAAATCCTACATGTAGAGCCACGTACTTAAGATAAAATGAACAAACATAATCATTACCTACCTACCATAAAATTAAACGTAATAACGCGTTCTCTCATATATCAAGGATATTTATTACAAAAGCCGTTCTCGCTACGACAGTCGTACAAAGCAATCCAGGCTAAAAGAACTGTGAAAATAATAAATACCCTTGCAAGAAAGTGCTCTTGTGGCTAATGGTGGCTGCATTCCGATTGTGAGGAGTGTCGCCGGAGAGACGTGTCATTGAACCGTCTTGTGGCGAATTGCTCCGCTTCCGCAGCACCCGGCAAATAAAATCAATTAGCGAACGCACCGTTACTCCTGCCTGGCGGTCGCCGGTAGCCGGGGACAATCGCTCCCATCACCGATACCATTCAAAGTCATCTCCATATTGCAGGCAACAGGCTCGAGTAACTAAGCCCTTGCCGACCCCGCAGCCCCGTCTATGTAGACGACGACAGCGTAGCGAGACGATAAATTAGTACCTACACAGGCACCGGGGCACTACAACAAATCCCACATTCTCAAACTAATGTTCGCCGCCATTCCGCGCGGATGATTCAACAGATTTATAAATACGCCTAGGCACTGGCGCACGTGTGTTAATTTCCAGAGAGGGCTATTTAATAAAGATAGACACGTCATGTTATTGTCACGGTGCACCGGATAAGCAGCGACCGGACGATTGTCTCGCGACTATCGTAAATAACTCGCATCGTGTCCGGTGCAGGCCCGGAATACAGAGTTATCGAGCAGAGCGAGGCGCGCGACGTTAGCAAATCCTGCCGCAGGTTAGATGAGAGGCTCTCGCGATCTAACATTTCCTAACATTGTCGAGGCCACTGCCAGTCGAGAACGCAGGAAGCGCGCAGGAAGCTGCCTCCGCGCACTCTGAATACGGATGAGCTGTAACGTGTGCCATCGCCTCTCCATTGTTGATTTTTATCTGAGACGATACTTGGGAGATTATCATCTAAAAGCAATTCGACTGAAAAGCTCTAGGTTCGTATAATATCGAAAGCTCAATTTTAAATCCCTACAACCTTTACTTTCGAAACGCAATTTGATTAAAATTAACGACGTTCCCTGGTAAAAGACTGGAATTGCCCTTCGGCTATGAATTCCAGCCGAGACAGAAACAATGGACATATGATATAAATAGGTGGAATAAATATAAAATGGGTTGTTTTATTTGGACTATTTTGCTGGTTGAACGTTATGCGAAGGGTACTGGCGGGTGGGGTGGGTACTGGATACCTAAGTGCGCTGAGATAGCATCGACTTAGGCTATAAATAGATACGCAGACCCTTGAACCAGCCGCGGCAAGCCACCGGCGCTGCGCCTCTTAGAGGGCTCCTCATTAATGAAAAATGTTGATGTCTCTTTTGAATGCACCTTGAAGCATTCTGCGGCGCTTTGAGGAAAGTAAACTTAAGTCAAGCGTTGTCTATTTTTTATTGGTTTGATCTGATAAACAGTTAAACTTGATACTGAATATTTCATTAACATAGAAAATTACTATTGAGGTATAGAAAAAACAGGACTAGTTAACAATCGAAACAGTTGAGCTAACTGCACACAGTTGCACATAATCTAGAAGTAGCTCAAATTATCCAAGTAGCTCAAATTATTACCTAAAAATCGGTCATGTTTTAAAAGACAATAACAAAGAAATGATAGCATAAGTTTTAGAGCTGGAAAATTATTTAGTTTAGTTAAGGGGACATCTGACGTTAAATTTATTGAAAACCTAAACATTGCTTTTAAAATTCACAAGGCTTTTAACATCAGCAAGGTTTAACAAAAGCAGGCCTTAGTTCTTCACTTTAGCTAAAAGCTTTGTTTCATCGTCTCAATGCAATCATAGAATTTCACTATCATCATTTCACCCCAAAAACCTACCGCTGAACATCTTGGAAACGAGTAGGAATTATTTATTAATATTAATTTGATATTATCACGGGATGTGAAACATACCGCAACAACCCACTATAGAAACGGCAGAGTGCGACTTCTCGATTATTCGCTTTCATTCGATCATGCTCGGCTAGATGTTTTTTTTTCTCTGATTAGAGTAAAAGATGGGAACCGGTCGGCTAGCGAAGGCCGTAGCAGGGCTGCTCCCGAGTGCCCCGAGTCGTGGACCCTAATCCTCCGCCGCCGCCGCCCGACGCGCGACGCTAATGATGCGCCTCCACCGGACCACTAATTGGACGAAGGCCCGACCGCTCCAGGAAAAAATTGTACGCTACACTGCTCGATCCGCAGAACCGCAAATAGACCGGCTATACGAGACTTTAAATCATACGAATTATCAAATTCCGATAAAATTGACCCCATCATTAAAGTCAAAACGCAAGCCCCTTATCTCGGAAATAATTTGTCGACGTTTCCTCTTATCTTGATCTTTGAGGTGTGAATTTTAAATTTACCGGCTGGAACTTTTGAGAATCGTACTTTTTTGCGAGTTTGAAAACACAATGCTTTGTAAACAAATCGTAAGGTACGGTTATGCGTGATTAGTGCTTTCTTTGCTCCAATAGGGAACCTTGCTGAGTGCGATTATGTCGGAAGCACGTACATAAGAATTGCCCTTTAATAACGGTAGAGTTGTGTAGTCAATTGTCGTAGATTGCAGACGCACTAAAGTTTACCTAACTGTAAATAATGACACAATTGTATATAATCGGCGCAATAGCGATATCTTTCAAAAATGTGCATTACCGACTCTACGCCTACAGAACCAGATGTTATTATAATAGGTCTTTAGCTATATGCGCTTGGAGCCCAGAAATGTTTTCCCTGAAATGACTCATGTTTGGGAATGTGAGACGTTAAACAAGCGTTATTGGTTCGTACTTAGATACTGCTTAAATATGTAGGAAATGGTTCAAGAGACCGTTTTGGTAGTGTTGTGCAATAAAATTATGACAACCAACTTGGTTAGATCATGATAACAAGGACCTGCTGGTTCGTATAAGTTTAGGCTAACTAAATCTCGTAACAAGAACGTTTTTTAAAATTGTTTGAATTATGCAACATTACATTATTGTCTAGATTGGGTTCGATAAATAATGTAAGATTGAACTTGACCAAGAAGGCAGAAGAGTATTTTTTTTGCTTGATTAAAATAAGACTAAACTGGACACTGTGTTACTACGTAGAAAATTTAATTATACGTCACTTAGGTACATGAGAATAATAATTATTATAACTGGTATGGTATTCCTGTTTCTGGAAAGTACGGTTTATTCAGAAAATCAATGGCCCCTGGCGAACTTGACCCCATACAGTCGACCGATGTGGCACCGGCGGCGGGCGCCTGCGACACAGGAGGTCACGGGTTCGATTCCCGCCTTGGGACAAATGTTTGAACCATCTACAAATATTTGTTCAGGGTGTTCTTGGTATTTTCTATGTATAATAAAAAATATATTACCTACTGATATAAATAATACAATACATAAGTACATAGATGTAAAGTATTTTGTTTATCCGTCTAGTAACCATTACACTGTGCTTAGTTTGGGGCTAGATGATGCTGTGTGTATTGTCCAACATTATTTATTATTTATTTATACCCAGTTATCTACAACTGACTTGAACATATACCAATGTTCTGTCAGAGTCTAGAAAACAGCCACTAATTTTATGCATCGTGTTCCTCCATGCCATTAAATAACCTAATCCTTGCTCTACACGACATGGTACGCTATAGAGCCTGTGCTTACACGGTTAGATACTTTGAAAGATGCAATCCAAAGAGCCATAAGACGGCATCCAAGCCTAGAATTAAGTTGCAAATACCCGGCTCCGATAGAACGTAACTGTGAAGAATCCCGCCGGCGCGCTGCGCTGGCGCATATCCTGGTAATATGACGACAAGTGCCTCAGAGCGCGTGTCGTTTCAGTTCAGTGTACATGTCAACTTTATCGACCGGTGCTAAATTCCCTCTCGCGTGCTTTCCTGGTCATCTCGACTAAAACGTCATTTCTTGTTGCAGCCATCGATGCGGTCTGACTAATGAAGATTTAAATCGACGGTGGTGCAAGCCCAGCCCCGTTCTGCATCCTTCTATTTACCATACCAAGGTGAAGTAACGTTACATGATATCCGCGTTAATGCTCAGATTTAGAGGTGCCCCTCAGCGTATGTTGCGGGGCAACTCTGCATCCGCTACGAAACCACTTATCGCATAGGCATACATTAGCTTTAGTGTTGTGCAATCTCACTAATTGTGCCTCTCTAAGGAATGCACTATCTTTAAAAGATGTGGAGAGTGGAACCCGGGCCACCTTTAGAGACTATCTTCTGAGAGGTCTATCCAGTGAGTTTTGCTCAGGGAACTTAAAAGCTTTAGGTGCCTAAAGTACACTTGACGTCTGACACTGGACTTATTGCACTTTGCAGGGTCTAATAGAATACTTGGTCCGCGTGTGGAAGAAACCTCCGCTGGTATACTGCGATTACCACGGTCATTCGCGAAAGAAGAACGTGTTCTTCTACGGGTGTGCTGCCGCAGAGAGCTGGTGCAGCGACGACCGCCTCTTGCAGGATGAGCCCGTCAAGTATCTTGTGAGCAAATGTCCTTCTATTCCTACTTTCGGTGTTATAAAGACGGAAGTTTATGTTTGACCGAAGAAAACGCCAAAACTACGCACAGTTTTCGTGTTTTTTATATCTCAAAATTTAAACCCGAATAAATCTATAATCGGGCTTTATTTATACCTTATATCCCAGAAAATCACGCATAAAGCCGCGGGCTGAAGCAATTATTTTAATATTTTAAAAAGTTAAACGTCTGGAGAAAGTGATTGGGAACTCCTATGCCAGAGATTACGTTGAAGGAGGGTCCTTCAGCGCAAAGTCTAATCACCCACCTAGACTTTTATTAAAATTACCAGGTAAGATAAAGTTGTGCTAAGTTTTCCAGTGCTAGTGCCATTATTGCGGTATTGAACGTACTCGCTTAGGCTTATCTACAACTTTCTTGGAGGCTGTCCACGTTGTAATAGCCTACAATTCAGTTAAAACTTTTCTTGTCACTTACCGTTATATTGTAGACCAAACAACAGAGATCTCTTTGATTTTACATCGTGCCATCACCGTGCTTCATTACAGCATTACGTTCCGGATGAGTCATTGGCGAAACTTCTCACGCCAACAACAATCAATCATTCGTTTTGTTCCATCGAAAAGTTTGCGATCCTTTTGTTCTGGTGTTTTGATTGAACTGACGCGACCACAGACAAAAGACGACTTTCCTGATAATAACCCTTAATTCATATACATATGTAACACAGACCTGATAATTATATCTTTGAATAGGTACCTAGTACCTACCCTTAAAAATTCTTTCTGAAACTTTAGTTAACATAAATAGGTTTTTCTCACTTAAAACTGAGAGAACGGCAGAATAATGAACGGTTTTATGTTTATCTGTTGATTTTCAAAAAGCTTGGTTATGAGGAGGTTCTATATTATTCTGCCTTTCACTGAATTTTGGGTGAGTGGGCCTGGCACAGATTTCCTAAAACTCATAGGTTCTTGGAAAACCTACATAAAGTAGCTGATCCGCAGTTTCCGATAGATATATATATTTCGTTTGGCAACATTTGTCTATGAAAAAAAAAAACGAAAAGCTATTCCGGTGGCGTTTTTTTCTAGGCTGATGTTTTTTCTCACGTAAAGAGACTAATGGCGTCTGATCGCAGATGCTACCAGCGCTGATGCACCGGATATCACCAGCGTTCGCCCTCGGCTCCTGCTCATTCCGCGTCGAGCGGGAACGCGAGAGCACGGCGCGAGTCACCGTATGGAGGCACCTTGGGGTCACTCGGTCCTACACCATGGAGGCATCCTTCTGCGGTTTCGACAGGGGACCTTTCAAGGTGAGACTCACGTCAAACGTCAGTACTTGTCTCCATGGAACCATTAAGACATTTACGCGGTATGGCAGGTTCTCGAACGAAGATCATCTTCCAAATAAACAATGAATGGTCAAATATCTTGCCAATTGCTTATTGTGTTGATTTTGAAGTGATATTAGTTGAACAGTCTCTAAAATCATTGATCATGGGTAATCTTTTGTATATCAAGATTGCTGGTTCCCAGAAATGCTTATATAGAAAACCGCTAGACTCACCGGTCGTCAAATCATCGGTCCAGTAATCAACGTTCAAATAAATTAATAACACTAGGAAATAAAGTGATCATAACTATGACAAATAAACATAGGTATCTACTTAATTGCTGGTAAATAAACTTCATCTTTGCCGTAATTGCGAACATAAGACTTGCTTTCATACAGCGCAGTGTACCTATGTATATGTGATGAGTCTACAATGCAGCTTTATACTCTATGTGTGTACAACAATACACAATGCAGGTCTTTACAAAAATCTCAAACCTTCATTAAACATTTTATGTCCGTTAAGGGTGGTCTTCACACGTATGTTCTAAAAGACATCCCGAGAACAAACAACCCGCTTTCCAGCTCTGCCTTAAACGTCCTTTAGGCAGATAGTGGTATGACGTCGTACGTTCTCTAATGCAGGGAGCTTATCATTTTACTAGCATTAGCATAAAAAGCGCCCACACAAAAATGAGAAATGTGTAAGAAGTCCGTAGATATTCCGCGACGTTTAATAATGATGTACGAGTACAGACCGTCTCACTTAAATCCCAATTAGAAATGACGGCTTATCTTAGATTAGTGATAACGATACTTAGCAGGACATGGAGGTTAATATATCTACCGTGCATGGTCTACCTACCAGCGTTCGGCTCGGGCTGATGTGCCGATAAGCATCCGAGATGTAACAAATCTCGGTTCCACCAATGACTGTTGAACACTAGATGCCAATAATACAGATGCCAATTTACTTTTACAGTTTTTGCTTCTAAAGCGACGTAAAATAATGAATTATGACGTTACCTTAAGAGTTGATACTATCTGAAATCAGTTATTTTCAACGATCATATCTTTCACAATTCTGAAGCATTTACTTTGAGATTTTAATATGTTATAGTTCAGGATTGATGCTAGACCACTAGTATTTCGAAAACACGATTACATGAAATTTTCTCGATAGAAAAAAAATCCAAAGTTCACTCTAAACTGTACTTTAAACCGTCGCTATTCATTAGATACGTTAAAATAAGCCTTGATACTTTGTACATTAACAATCAGAGTATAAAGCAGACGGTGTGTGTTTTAGATTTTCAAAATTACTATTATTTTTATCGTAAAAAATCAAAAACATTATTTTTGCGGTTATGACTTTCTACTCTGTCCCGCTCATATGAACGCGAAATCCCATGCCTATCCTTTTCACACAATGGTGAGGTATTGTAGGCCCTTAATTAATGGCATTTGAATATTTACATTTATTTTATTATTTAGAGCTTTTCCCAATATTCAATCTCTCTCTGGTTGTAGATACTTATGTCATATATAAATGTACTAGTGGTTACTTTTTCACTTCTTTCAGTGTAGTGGACGAAAATTTAAGTGAAAAGAAAATCAATAACACCTTATTTCTTATTTGATAATAATTCCTAGGTATACTATAAGCTATTTATAGTACAAAATTTGAGTTGTCTCAGTACTTATTTGGTTAATAAAGCTCTTGAAATCTGAAATATGTTTGGCTGTAGTTGAATTTTATTATATAAATTCAATAGACGCGAGCTAGAGCGGCGTATAAGGTATCTAGTGGCTGGATAAAAGGCATATACCTGCATACCGAATACCGATGCAGTTACGCAGGTACTTCTACCAACGTAAGGTAATTTAAAAACTGATTAGGTAGATAGCTTAATCTAGGTAACAAAAAAACACGTTCGAAAATGAAAAAAAAAACACCCAAAAATCGGCTCTATTATCGAAAAAATTTTAAAACATACGTAGGTACATGATTGGAACGTCCTGATCCTGAGATAACAGCGTTTAGCGCCTATTCACCTATAGTTAGTCGGCGCTACCTAAGCAAGCCCTAAGCGCTTAGCTCTACCACAGATTATTTGCTCTACCAAGCTTCAGCTCCCGTCACATCCAGTTGCTGAACAGTCTTATGGAACGTCAGCTCATGAATCGGTCTCCGGATAGACATCGATGTGCGTGTTGTATAATTAATGCCGGTATTAAATCTTAGCGTGAATGTCATTGCTTATTACCCACAGGGGTAATTGAATTAGGAAGATCTAATACAGGAAGTTTGAATAATATGATGTTTGTTTATTTTTCAACTTAAAAAGTACATTACAGTAAATCTTTACTGCCAAACTGTGCGGTGCAGTTTGTCGGCAGTAGCTCTCGTGGACAACAAAAGGTAAAAGTACGTGGACAACATTGAATTAATTTGTAAATATAAACTAATTCCTTAAATAACCTAGATTGACACTTATTTTATTATTTACCTAATTTGATTCCTAACTACGTGAGAATATTATACTAAAAAAATATTATATATATGTAAAATATTATACTAACGTAGGAAAAAGACAGGTAAATATGATTGTCTTTTGTAATGACAATAAGTAGATAGGTATCTCTTTATTGTACCATACAAACACAAAATACAATACAGAAGGAAATGCTAACAAACAATGAAGTAGAAAGGGCGGCCTTATCGCTTTAAGCGATCTCTTCCAGGCAACCTTGGGATGGACTGGACATAAAAGAACAATATAGACGGTGGCGTTTGAGTTTACCGAAATAAAATATATATAATGATACCTACACTACGTATTGTATATCTATAAGTACCTTATCATATCAGCCCCATACACGTCCACTGCTAGACTTAGGCCTCCCCCAAACGACGCCAGAAATAGCGGTCTTGGGCCGCCTCCATCCATCGACTACCTACAACCGCTACGATGTCATCGGTCCATCGAGTCGATGGTATCCCAACACTTTGTTTATCGTTGCATCGTGGCCGCCACTCGAGAACCTTGACTCCCCAGCGGTTATCAGTTATGCAAGCTATATGCCACTTCCACTGCCACTTCAGCCTACCAATTCTGAGAGCTATGTCGGTGAATTTGGGTTCTTCTACGTGTTTCCGTATTCCGGATTCAGTCAAGTAGAGAAAACACCACGCATAGCTCTCTCCATAGCCTGCTGAGCGACTCTGAGCTTATGAACGAGTCCTATAGTTAGCGACCAGGTCTCGGATCCGTAGGTCATCACTGGCAACACACATTGATGGAACTTTCGTCTCGAGGCTCTGCGGTTTCTGTGCTGAGAAGATATTGCGAAGCTTCCCGAACGCTGCCCATCCGAGTTGGATTCGTCGGCTGACCTCTTATCAAAGTCGAATTTACCTAGTTGGACCTACTTATCAATAATATACCTAAGTTAGTTGAGAATATTGCATAGAGAGCGAGTGAGCCATGCTCGGCATCAAGCATATTGTAGACCGTGTTCCCAATGTCCAGATTTGAAGTCGAACAAAGATTAAAGACATTGGGAATCGCATCACGGAGCTGCACGAAATGGAGCTGGGCTAGACACGTTGCACAGACACAAGATGATAGGTGGAGTAAGGCGTTAACGGATTGGTGTTCAAGAGCTGGATACAGAAGCGTCGGACATCCAGCTGCGAGATGGACGGACGATATCACTAACATCGTGGGGCGAACCTGTATGAGATTGGCACAGGGCCGTGTGAACAAGAGTTTGGTGATGAAGAGATGATGATGATGATGATTTAAAATATTTGAGAATATCGCTTTGTCTAGCCATCCCTGGCCTATCGTCGAAACTGTATACACATTTGACTGAGGTCCTACATTTATACCTACTAACAGCGAATATTTTAAATCTTTGACTAACAGGTATTAAAAAAACGAAACTAGTTCTGTCAGTCTGTTACCTTTTCACGCCTAAACGGCTGAACAGATCTTAATAAAATTTGGCTGGCAGATATACGGTAACCTGGGGAGACATAGCTGCTTGAAAAGTGCGTGCGAAGCCGCGGTCAGAAGCAAGTAACTACTAAATCATAAGACGAAACGAGAAAAGAATTTTGTACATCATGAATGGATGAACACACGATGACAAACAATCTGAAAAATAAAAAACATTGAATTAAAAAATAAAGACAATACAAAAGGTGGTATCTCTGAGAGTGTTTTCTGCCAGGCAACCTTGCAATCATGAAAGCTGTAAAAAACCAATATGATTTGATTACCTATATTCAAATTTTAACATGTTTCTGCGATATTTGCGAAATTGCGTTTTATTATAATAATTGTGCGACTTGTCTAGCTACTGCCTATTGGTTTAAGTATTTCCAGCTATTCAAATGAACTGCTTAGCATATCAAGTCTACAATGATAGTACGTATGTTTCTCACAGGGTTTCCACCTGAACACACAGCACCTGCAGAATGTGGGGAGCGACTTCTGCGAAGCATTGAATGGACTGAACGACAACACCAACACGGTTGATATACAACTTACTAAGGATCTCAACGGGTTAGTGTCCATGATTTATATCTGGTAGAGGAAACTGGTTTTGGCGTAGGACGTAGGTATTGTTAAATCAGCCAGTATCGGCTGATTGACCGATCTGATTTCATAAGGTAGTCAATCCACAATTAATAATTAGATAAGATCGTAAATTACAGAGCCTCGCCAAAAGCCGATCATCAGATACGTAGAAATAATTAATATCCCTAGAAAATTCCAAAGATTTTTAACTAGTCGGATACTTGGACTTGTGGGCAATTATTGGTAGCGGGTTCCGTACTGAGTGGAAGATTGCTGGTTCAATCTCACCCGTCTAGGATGAGATTCCCTTGGCAATAAATTTAGGCTGTAAATTTAGATTGCGTTGACTTAGAAGTTTGATTTATATCACGGCTTAAGAGGTTATGGAACTGAGTCAGTATTTGATGTTAATGTCAACTCGATAATTTCAACGCGTTCTTGACAAAAGAGGGTTGACAGACGGACAACATAGTTTTCCTATTAGGGTTCCTTTTTTCCTTTTCAGGTAAGGAACCATTAAAATATAAGTAGAAGGTTTTGTAAAACGTGATACTTAGGTAATTAAGCTCATGGTAACTCATTCATAAAAAGTACCTAGCCTATTTGTTATTCCAGGTCAGGTCTTAAAGCCCATCACATACGATATGAATCATAGCAAGGCATAGCGCTATATATTATGTATATATATTGATTGACCGCACACACAGCTTTAGTTAATATGTCTATGACGTCACCAAGCTATACGTATTGCTTGGTTTATAGCTCGGAATCTTACTAATATTATAAATGTCAAAGTTTGTATGGATGGATGTATAGATGGCTGTATGGATATTAGTTACTCTTTCACGCAAAAACTACTGAACCGATTAGGCTGGGTATGGGTATAGTTTGGGACCTGGGATAACATTAGGCTATTTTTTATGCCGATAAAACGCGGGCGAAGGCGCGGGCAGCAGCTATTATTACAATATATTAGCAATATATTATTAAGTCTGATTTAAATGTGTGAAAAATTTCAGCTCGATTCATTCAGTAACATAAGGCGCTGTCTTCGACCAAACATCTTCACAACGGCAAAAACTTTCGCCATATAAAAAAAATCCAGCTTAAGTGAATTCATTTCTTTAACAGAAATATCGTTGAGATAAAACTGAATGACACAGAACTGAACAGGCAAGTTATCGCGCCGTGTTTATGTTAATACTAACCTAACCCTATGCATTTCATGCGATTTTATATCCTCGACACTCGTAACTTCTAGCGATGTGAATGAACAAGTCGTTGGTGTACCTGTGACTATTTATGCATATGTTTAAATAAAATTTCATATGCAGTAAGCCATTTCCTACGAAAGATCATATGCTGTAAATTGCTGAGTAGGTACATTCGCGCGGCCCGACGACGATAGCAGATTATACCAGGTATAGTATACCATACTAGGTATACCTATACCAAAACAGCTTGCTCAGGATCCATAATAACTCTTGCTCGAGTTCCTGTTACCTACCATAATATATAACAAATATACCTGATAGGTACTGCGCTATGCCAGCAACATCATAATTCTCAGGAAAAATCAAAGCAAAAAATACTTGAATCTGTAATGTACCTATGCGACCGAAGGTTAAAAAGGTATGCCTTTATCATGGAATCAGTCTCACATATAAAAATTGTGTATAAACTTTTCTTTGTTTTTTTTTAATCTTTTATTTTTTCACCCTTATGAATTACGTCTTAAATTACTAAACAGATTCTGATCTTATTTTAAGAGCTGCACGATAAATTTATATTAGCTCCCTGTCATCCAGGGCTTTTCATTTTTTGAATTCCATTTCATCAGGGCTACTCAGAAACTCCGCTACCGTGTCATCGACACGGAATTGCGAATTGCGCGAAATTGAAATATGTATTTTAGCGGTTTTTTTTATATTTCCTGCGTTCTGCGCGGAATAAAACTAGCAGAAAATTTGTTTTCCACAAATCGCATATATTTTCTATGAACCCATGTTACAATAAAGTACGATTAATGGAGATTTTGGTACAGGCAGCGCTCAGCGAAAGTCAAGGGGGTTCTGCCCAGGTGTATAAAGGTGTAAAAATCTAAAAATCGACTTCTGCGCTGATTTTGAGTAATAAATCTCATATACTCTTATTATTAATTTCTCCTAAAGTGGAGTCGAATTGAAATTTGTGGAAACATGGGTAAATAGAAAATATTTTATGATTTACAGGTTTTTCCGATGTCACTTGTAGAACGCACAAAATATTAAGAACTGCTAAAATATTTGAATTTCGCGCGAATCTGTGTCAGATTTCGCATCGATGACTCGGTAGCAGAGTTTCTGAATAGCCCGGCTGAAGTTAGTTTAACTGCTTTTCTATGAATGGTCTGATAAGATGGGAAGCGAGCGTGCCTATCTAAATTATCGACCAATTTCCTATTAACATCGTCGTACCTCAAACTAAAAATGATATCATTATTCGAAAACTAATGCAAATTTTGCTTTTAAGGGGCTGCCCCGACCCAATCAGAACCGCCACATATTTCATCGTATTATTACGATATACAAAGGAATTTTCAAAAATCCCTTGGCCCGTATGTGACTCCTAGCTTAAGCTTATTTTAATGCTTCTTATAGTTTCATATTGTATAACATAAGAGGAGATGCGAAAACCGAGTTTGGTGGCTAAAAAGTGCTACTTCGCATCTCTTCCTAAACTATACAAAATAAAACTATTACAGAGGCATTAAAAAAAAGCTTATGAAAGGTATGAAAAACTGGCCAAGGGATTTTTGAAAATTTCTTTGGTTAACGTAATAATACGATAAAATAGGTGGCGGCGCTGGTTTGGGTCTGGTAACTGCCTTAAGCAGATAAAAGGAGTAAAAAAACCTTGAACCTTCATCTTTGTCTTCAGGTTTTATTATTTACGCATTAAAAATGTCCGTTTTTTTACAGCGAGTTAGTTATGGACAGCGAAGCAGGTTCTGGCTCCGACAGCGTCCTGAAAACGGACTCCGATGAAGATTTCGACTAACTAGTGTTACGTAGGATAAGCGGTCTGAAACGGCTCATGGACACACGCAGCGCCACCTCACGACCGACCCCAGCGATGACAGTCGATGCACTGACCTCTACCACTATTTAGTTATATATGCACTAGGGATCAGTGATTCTAGAACTTCGCCGGAGTATAGTATGAAACTATACTCCGGCGAAACTCTATATGCATTTTTTGTAATCATTATTATTTACCTACTTTACCTAAAAATGACTATATTGTTGATTTTTAATACAATTTCTTTTAAAATAGTTGGTTTGAGCTCTTTCTGTTTATGCTCAGTACTTTTTATCCTTAGTGCTGACAATTATTTTTCAAACTACGCCAAATGTAGGTACTTTTTATGCTAAGTGCTGACAATTATTTTTCAAACTACACGAGATTTTGTATTTCTGTGTAGTGAATTGTTTTTAAACAATATTTTTTGATAACGGCTTGAGTATAGATACCAACACCAATGGTAGAACCGACTGAGCGTAGCTCTTCCGTAGCCAAGTAAATCAACTTCTAGGTATGCAAGTTTCGTTCCCAGCGCTGCGTGATTTCAACAACCTGTCTTCGAACCCACTATTGCTTATCATTTGAATTCATCCCATCGATGAAGTTGCGAAATATTAAAGGTTATAACTAAGTAAATAAAGAGTAAATAGAAACAAGCTTTAGTAAGGTAACTGGTGTACCGCGCCACGCCGGGGCGGCGTAGTGACGAGAGTAAATTAATTTATAAAAATCGAACAGTAAAATGATTTTTATATGTTATCATTATTATTTTGTAAAAAGTTTACAAACCTTTTATGATAATTTTGTAATTAGTCATAATTTATGTAGTCTTTAATTTGTGTTCTAAATTATATGTCCAAAGTCAATAGAGGTTGTGCCCTGTATAGTTTGATTGTATGTCATATAAATTCGCTAAGTGGCTTGTGATCTCAGTAACTAATATAACTTATTAAATCTCAACGGTTTTTCATTTATAAAATTATAAATAAAAGACAGGGATTATATGAAAATGTATATATTATCTCAAAACGTTCATTATCAACAATAATCACATTTTAGATTTGTGCATACGACTAAGTCGTGGCCCACTTGTGGACTTCGATTGAAAGCCGTATGCTAGCTACTCTAAATAATGATAACAGAAATAATTGCACTACTGCACCATCCGATAAAATAATAATTGTTACTATCTATTACTTTGTCATCTCAACTTAAAACTAGGAGGAAAGTTAATCACAATATGTCAGGAGTAAGATTATTATGTAATTGCATTACACTGTGATGATTAAATAACTATTATTAGAAACAAAACAAAATGCAAGCACGCGCTGAAAATCTACTATTCAAAATATAAACCGAAGCTCTGTTCAGGGTTCAGAAGTTTCAGATAGAAAATTTACAACGCACGTTACATGGTTTTAAAATTAATTCTAAAATAAATTAAATAAATATAAATGTAAATACAGACTGACTATACAATTGTTATTAATATATAGTCTATTTATGCATTTAAACATTGGTGGAACCCAATGTTTTCATTTGTAAATAATTTGTATTCATTGTACAGCTTACAGAATTTTTTCTACAAGAAAAAGCTTAGTAGCTATTCAAATAAAACTCAAAATCAATTAAAGTTTTATGTAGGTACTTAGACCAATAGGAAAATATGATTTGCTAAAAGATTATAAGACACTTTTGTCGCGTACCTATTTAGAAAATATTTATGTACGCTTAAATAGCAACGTTGACCTTTAAAAAATTGCTACTTTTACTTATACGAAATCTATAAGAATCTGTTTATAATACAGTACTGATTGGTGATATCTCAATATAATACCGCTACTGATTTCTAAACTCTTTAAACGATCAACGCTTTTAAACATGATTTAAGTGGAGGAGTTTTTACGGTAACACAAAAACATTTCAAATTTCTTATCTTCAAAAGTGCGGAGAATACCGGTAAAAACTGGTAACAATCACTAGTAAAAGGGTCTTACGGAAATATAGCGCTAAGTCTTTTTACGCTTAACATGCACTGGACCGAATAAACACGAGCCCAAAGTTAATGGATTTTTAAATGCGGCGTAAAGTTACGAACGCACAGCTACAAAATAGTAACGGATGCTTATGCCACGCAGAAATATCACTCTAGACAACTGGTAATATTTTACATTACAAAAGGTAGGTATATCTTGATTTGGCTTGAGACACAACTTTGCCATTTTCCTGGTTTCAATCATAAACTTTTTTACTTAGTGTAGAGAGCCAATCCTAACCTAATCGCTAGGAAAACATCGCAAATTATTTTAATTTGCGATGTGTTCCTAGCGATTAGGTATACAGTCATGGACAAATGAAACAGTTTTATGTTATTCTACCTTATTTTTGCGTTCCTTTAAATTTGTCCATCGGTATATAAAATTGAATTAGACACAAAAGGTCCCATTCATATATATGAAAAATAGGACCTTTTGTTGTGATGTTATAATAAAAAAATCTATGGAAAAATATAAATTGTATCACTCACTTGCTCTCTATGTACAGTTGAGCTGTTTTTGTCACCCGAAACTGTTCTGAGATTTATATAGATAGAATATACTTTATTGCACAAAATTTGTTCATAGGCGAACATAATGCTAGATAGCATTCTCTACCTGCTTACCTTTGGGTAGTGTGGACAACAATTTAAGATACCTAGTGCTAGATATAGCAAAGAGAGGTTTCGCAAAGTCTACTGTCAAATAGAGGGCAGATTTTATATTTATTTCGACTGCGACTTCTGATTGTCGTCAGCCGTGTCTATTTGTGGCATAACTGTAGGTAAGTATTGTTTCTGCCTATTTTCATGCACACAGGCATTTGGAATAGGCTACGGTAATGAGACAGGCGTAGTCTAAAATTATTATGACGTACCTACTACCCTATTAAAATTTACAGTGTTTTAGCTGGTAAAATGTGGTAAAACCTTGCGTAATATTCTAATATTACGAAAAATTACTGAACATTAATAAAGGACAGCACACGATTCGGGAAGGGTAAGTATGAAAGTGGATAAGTAAAATTAATATTAGTAAAATGTAATTTGTTCGTTAGTTAATTAGGTAATGTAAGAATTAGAAGGTGGAAATCGGTGGAAGCAATGTAAGTACATAATATGTTTACATTTACGTTTTTCCTATTTCTTTTTTTTAAATGTTTATGTTTTTAAAGTATAGCGCGACGCATTATTAATAATACACTTCCGACTGGTATTGATATGTATCAGTTGAGCTACCTATAGATTGTTCGTAACAGTCTGCAGTTAGGTCAATTGTTTCAATAGTAAATACCTAGTTCTAATTTGTTTCTATTTTAATTGTAATTTTTTCGTTAGTAAAGTAAATTATAATATAATAGATAAAGTTAATATTTGGTTTAACTTAATAACGACCGAACGACTGAAAAACGACCGAACGACTGAATAACGACCGAACGACTGAATAACGACCGAACGACTGAATAACGACCGAACGACTGAATAACGACCGAACGACTGAATAACGACGAACGTTTCATCATCATCATCATATCAGCCGATCGACGTCCACTACTGGACATAGGCCTCCCCTAAGGATCTCCACAATGACCGATTTTGCGCTGTCCGCATCCAGCGATTTCCCGCTGGATGCGGGCATATTTTCTATGAATCAAAGCTGCATTGAATCGTCTATTCAAAACTTACATCACATAACGTGCAAATATTCAATTAACGAAATGGTGCAACATTGAGCTTTAATGTTCGATCGTTTACTTAAAAATAATATTCAATATATTAGAAAATAACATAATATATCTAATAACATAAAAAATATGATAATTTTTCAATAACTAATCAATATAAAATAAAAAGCCATTTTGGCGTGATGCTGGGAAGTATAAATTATAGATATACTTTGCTAGATACCTGCTCTTACAAATTCGTATGATTTTGAGGGGAAATCTAGTTTGGACCTATGGTCTATCATAAAATCACGCATCTGCGAACAATGATACAAGATATTTCAGGATAGGGTAATTTAAAAAAGGGACATTAAATTTAAGGAACTTAAATGGTCACAGACCGACTTAGCCTGACGTAGTTTTCTAACGTCAATAACGAAATTTTTTCACATATCTATTGTATGATGATTTTTACAAATGGTTGTTCTGCTAAATTTACTTATCTACGGCATAACGTAGTACAGTACATCCCTTCACATGTAGAAATAAGCCACTTGTACTGTTTAAAAACTTCTGGCATCGTTTGTATTTTGGACGCAAAAAATTCTATTCTCCGATACAGTGCAGACTTTATAACAACGCACATAAAGTTCAGACTGCTTTCCTCGCCTAATGTTAATTTATTTTGCTGTCAACTTACCATGACTTCGTCTACGTTTAAATGCGTGTAAAGTTCTTCATTTGGCGTTCTGTAGTCAACACGATTTTCAATAATTTTTTTTCTCCCCGTAGGATTCATTATGAACGATTCTCATTTGTTTGTTCCTTTCGATTTCTCTTTCAAACTTAATGCAATTAAAGAACATGCGTTGCCGGATTTTTTCACAATGTTACGTTGCTCATTTGTTTGTATCCTCCGCTGCACTTTGCACTTTATATCAATGTAGATAGAGTTCAGGCGTGCCAGCGTTCTGATTAGTCGGAGTTGAAGAATTATTTCTGGGTCTAGGAGCGTGCAGCCTCTGCCGGGCTAGGAAGGAATGTCCGGCGGAGAGCAGCCTGAGTCGGGAATCGGTTGATTCTCGATGGTAGCGTGCCCCAAGAGTGTACCAGGCGGATGCGACTAGTTTCAGCTCGGCAGTGGTTCGACCTCCATCGCCGCTTGCCGTACTAGCTCCGCTCCATCTAAAGAAATAGAACATTCATTACAAACAAGAATTTAACTCTACTCTATACACAACTACTCTCTATTTATAATATTAGAATGAAAAAAATTTTAGTACCTAACAATTCCGCGTATAACCTTCTCTGATATGATGTTGCCTCTCCGAACTACTTGGCGCGAGGAGCTAGGAGAGGCAACATCACTGGCTGGACTCTGTCGGTGTTGCTGTGCTGACCAATCTCAATGTCAAGGTCGAGTATTGTGGTGTCCTGAAGATGTCTCGTGGAGAGACGAAACTAGTAGACAACTTACTTTGATGAATACTATCAGAGAAGGTTATACGCGGAATTGTTACTGAATATTTTTTGCAATGGATTTCCGCAAAGTAACGCCTGAATCTATTATTTACTCTGTATTTGTTAAGAATGTATCCGGCGGGCGCCCTCTGCACCCGCCAAAAGTCCGGTAACGCTGTCATGGCTATCTGCAGTCAACAGTATTAAATCATATCGAAAAAAAAATGTTAAGAATGTAATTTCAAAATATCTTATGCTTAGGATAAGCATATATTAACCCCCTTATTCACAATGGTCTGCTAACTTATAACAGCTGCTAAACAGTGTTATTTCTCACTCTGACTTATGTCAATAGAAGAAGACAGAGTGAAAATTAGCAATGCTTTAAGTTAGCAGACTATTATGAATAAGGGGGATAGTATCTAACTGGGAAACAATGTGCCATTTAATTATGAACCTTATTTCTGTAACATAACATTTATACAGAAAAAAATAGTTATTTTTAGCCTACCTATAATACCTGCCTGTTATCCTACTAATATTATAAATGTCAAAGTTTGTAAGGATGGGTGTATGGATGTTAGAATATTTGTTACTCTTTCAGGCAAAAAACTGCTGAACCGATTAGGCTGAAATTCGGTATGGGTATAGTTTGGGACCTTGAATAACATGTAGGCTATTTTTTATTCCGAGAAAACGCGGGCGAAGGCGCGGGCAGCAGCTAGTCTAATATGTTATTTTTTGTAATCACACTTTGTGTTTGTACTATAGCAAGATTGACTCACTAATAGCATTACAACCTCTACGGTTCTTAGGTGTCATTACTTTTTTTTTTAGTAATAATTATGTATTAATAATTAAATAAAAAATGAAAGCGAAAGAAGCTGTACAAAAATTATAAAAACCTCGTACGAAAATTTTACTGTGAATCATCATAACCTTCGTACAGCTGCACCAATTTTCTACAAACATGGCTAAAAACACTCTCGGTCGAGTAACATTTTAAACAACTAAACGAAACTCAATTCGGTTTTATTGTTCCGGAGTTACACTACAATACCACTGACACAAACACAGACGCACACAGCCACGTCAGACTGATAACATGGCTCTTTATGGTCAGTGCGTTAAAAATCGCAAGCGATTTAATTTATGCCCCATGAAAAACTTTTGTATGGGGATGATGAAGAGAATTTTTTGTCAAATTGAGAATGAATTTGTCATAGTTTAGGGCCTGGTGACAGCGTCCCGCAATTGAATTCTTAGGCGAATTTGTGTTCCGTAATACCAACAATTATGACTGAAAACTTTTTGTATTTTACATAAAATGTCGTTATTCTGTAACTAGACAATATAAACTGTGTTTCTTATCAAATAAAACGAGAGAAATCTTTGTTTTTAATACGAAACAAAAGGGATGAAAAAATGTCTATTTTACCGTAACAATATGCAAAATGCGATTGCTTACATTTTAGGTTAATAGTTCGGTAAATACTATTCAAATACAAAAAAGAGAATAATATAGTGGAAATATGCTCAAACTTTAATTTTGGTACTACGTTGGGCAATTCACTATCCGCTGGGCTCTTAATGATTGTTTCTAATTGTCAGGTAAAAAGGTACTTGCTCTTTATTATTGTTGGTGGTAGTGGTGGTGGCACTGGTACTGGCTGCCGCGCGCGAGTAGCCTAGCGTTATGTCAGACAGCGATTGTTGCCCTGAAATAAATAAATAATGTTGGACAATCTACACAGCATCATCTAGCCCCAAGCTAAGCAGAGCTTGTGTTATGCGTGACTGAAATCCACAGTACAATTTATACATATTATGTATATAGATATTTTTAAGTATACATAGAAAATATCAGAACACCAGGAACAAATATTTGCAGATCGTACAAAAATTTGTCCCAAGGCGGGAATTGATACCGCAACCTCCTGTGCCAAAGGCGGGCCTTCGCCGACCGCGCCACATCGGTCGTCTATGATAAATAACTTCTCTATATAATACTATATTCTGAGTGCTGTGTGTGTACAAACATTGTCCCCATACTTAACCTAAAAAGAATTTGTACTACTAGCATAGACTAATTTTTGTTAGTCTATGCTACTAGTCAATATGAGCTCTTTCCCACAATGCATAACGCTGATAATATTTTTTCAACCACCACGCCAAACCGAGAATTTTGGATTATTGTGTTGAGATTTATAAACATTTTACATTGAGAATAGCTGGAGTATAGGTATATAGTAGGTACCACGAGAAAAACTTGGCCAGAAACTAGTTACATCACAACAACACACTATTATAATAATATGAATGCGAAAGTTTGGATGGATGTAAGTAAGTTTGTCACGCCAAAACTACAGCATGGATCAGACTCAGCTATACGCTAATAGACGTAGCCTGTATTTTGAAGAAATGAATTGAAAGGAATGGAATTGGACCATATTGACAACCTTTGGAAAACTGACACTAACAAATCATTAAAAACTGACACGTGAGGTGCCTCGCGTTTTCGTTGGGAGCTACAGGAATATAGCTCGGACCTAACAGGGACGAGTGAGCAGTTTTTGTATTGAATTTCAGGAGGATTTCGTTCCGGGTTCCGGGGAATGTTCGAGCATTTATCATAAAGGCTCGCGCATTCCCCGGAGCCCTGTCATTCATTTCATCAAAACACAGGCTACGTCTAATAAGTTTAATACAATTAGACTATTTTGTCTTACTAAAACGCGTGTGTATCCGCGGGCACCGACTAGTTTTAAATATTTTAGACAACCTTGATGACTGAACATTTCTACATACCAGTAGTAGCTCTAGGGTCCAGTGACTTGACGACCTGCTTGGCCTTTTCTACGGTCTTCTTGAATCGGTCTTCTGTCGCGAGGATCTCTTCCTGCAGCTTTGCGATGCGTCGTCTCTCTTCTGCCAGGGTATTCTGTAGCTCTTCTACTTGGAGAGCTGTTGAAATAGATTACATATTAAAAATACTGAGGTAAGAAACAGAGAGTATATTTGACAGTCTTGATACTTTTTTTATACTATGTTTTTTTATACTAAAATTTATTTCCAACGATCACATTTCTACTGGAAATGGCCGGACGATGGATAGATTGGAAATTGGCGTGTTTTTCCATTTTCCCAGAAGATCGCAAGACCATTATGATGACTTTATTAGCGACTAGCTGCTGGCCGAGCCTTCGCCCGCGTTTTATTTGAATAAAAAATAGCCTATATGTTATTCCAGCTGCCAAACTATACCCGTACCAAATTTCAGCCCAATCAGTTCAGTAGTTTTTGAGTGAAAGAGGAACAAACATCCATACTTACAAACTTTGATATTTATAATAATAGTAGGATGTATTTTACGCATTACAACACTTTACTTCAAAGAATATACACCTAATGGAGCCTACACAACGTCGTTGGACCACCGACAAGCTGAATAAACGCTGTCAGCTGCCTATAATATACATACATACATTTTATGTAATCACATCTTTATCTACGTGACTTATAAGACCGAATCACACCAACCTGCCGGCCTGTGTCGTCGACTTTGGTGTGTAGACTCTATAAGTTTTCAAATAGTACAAAAAGCATATAAAACCGTACATTTCCTCTGGTTCTCCTCAATAACGGAGGCCAGCCGTTGGTGCGGCGCATCCTGCGTCGCCTCGAGCTGCATTATCTTCTGGTTCGCTTCCCGGTTCATCGTGCGGAGCTTCTCGCACCGCGCCGCGTACTCCTCCAATTCCTGGCAATACTTTATATCAACATTTCTATGAAAAAACATTTAAAATTTTTTATATAAAATAACAATAGAATTAAAATCATATGCTTAACATTTTCTTACAACCCTAATGTAAGCAGAGCAGTATTATGGCAACCATAGTTGGTTAAATATTTGGAGCTGTAATAAGATTTTATGGAATTTTTGCATAGGTGAAGTACGAATATTTTTTGTAGATAAAGATTGTGATTTAAAATGGCAGCCTCTCTCATGCTGAGCCGCGCGACTCTATCTACGCGACTTATACCACTGTGTTCAAAAGTCGAAAACTACTGTAAAAATTAAAATGCTCATATCCATGCCGCATAATATTAGATATTAGTATGGATAGAAACTCTAGTAGAACGACAAGTTCCAACCTAACGTTGCTTAGTTTATGCCAGATGGTTAAGGCTGCACAAAAGTGCGAAAGAAATATATTTTCTGGTCAAACGCTCCTTCATGTCGTTCGGCATTAGCTCCCAGGATACTTTGTCTCATAGTATAGATATGTACGTTTGCTGTCAGTTCTCACCTGCACAGAAGCCTGGTCCGCCTGCGCGCCTTGGTTCTCTCTGAGCAGTTTGTTCTCGTGCTCCAGTCTGATCAGTCGCTCCTTCATGTCGTTCGGTATTAGCTCCCGGGATACGTTATCTTCGACCGCACCTGCAGAAATTGTTTTAGGTTTAGTTCAAAGAGAAGAGGAAGAGAAAGAAGAGATGTGTAAAACCACTAATCGTCTGGTCATGTCTCAGTCATGGTCGTCTCGTCACTAATTGTCACAAGCTAATTTCACAAAATTGTAAACTGCCATTGACAATTTCAATTTCTACTACTTATCATAAAATAGATGACACATCGATTTTAATTAATTCTACTAATATTATAAATGTGAAAGTTTGTAAGGATGGATGTATGGATATTTGTTACTCTTTCACTCACGCAACCGATTGGGCTGAAATTCGGTATGGGTATAGTTTGGGACCTGGAATAACATATTGGCTATTTTTTATCCCGATAAAACGCGGGCGAAGGCGCGGGCAGCAGCTAGTATTATAAATTTGAAAGTAACTCTGTCTATCTGTCTGTCTGTTACCTTTTCACGCCTAAACGGCTGAAAAGATCTTAATAAAATTTGGTAGGGTGGTAGATGGTATCCCGGGGACGAACATAGGGTAAATGAAAAGCGCGTGCGAAGCCGCGGGTAGCAGCTAGTCATAAAAAAGAACACTCTAAGTTACCTTTCAACTGCAAAAACTGAATCGAAATCGGTGCACCCGTTTGAGAGCTACGATGCTACAGACAGAAGAAACACAAACAAAGATATAAGACACATCATAATACCCAAAAGACTATCTTCTTTTTGATGTTGGGGGGGTTAAAAATAAGGGTAAGTTACCTGTAGTAATCGTGGAACATTTCAGCTCATTGATAGTCTCTCTCATTGTGTCCCTCTCTTGCAGCAATGTGTCTCGCTCCCTCTGCAGTAGGGTTGTCCGGCTACTTAGCTTCTTATTTTCAATCTCTAATTTGTCAGCTCTGGTTATCTCCGCGTCTAATTTCTCGTTCAAATCTGTCACCTGAAAATGAAAACACGAAATACATTTTGAGAACACTAAATATAATTCATCAACCTATACTAGGCCACAGCTGGACAAACACCTCCCTTAATGAGTTCCATAGCAGCCTGTCTTCAGAGTGACGCGTATAAGTAATCTGCAGAGTTTTTGCAGGTTATCCAACAAGCTCGGCTATTATATGGAAATTAGGTTTCCTAGTCGAAAACTTGGTATCTGTAACTGATACGTGCGAAATCAAATATTTTTGCGGTTATTAATATTATCTGCATTCTGTGACATGATGATAAATTTTGCGCGAATCTGTGTCAGTTTTGGAGTCTTCGACTCGGGAATCTGATTTGTTAATACCCCTACAGGCCAGAGGGCGTCCTATACAAAGTTTGACGAGTTGCGGACTCCGCTAATGAACACCTTTACCACAGCGGCTGTCGGTTCTTCGCGAGATATGGCCGGCTCACTGCCACATTAACTTGCTGATTCATTTTTCAGTTTACTATGTAACAACTTATAGCAAAACAATATCTAAGAAAACGAATCAAAAGTTATAGAAAATTACACACTCTCATACTCTACACAATGTAACTTCGGTGTGAATGCACCAAGTCGGTAATTGTATAAAAGGGCAGTAAACATACCTGTTTCTTATAAATGTCTAGTTGTACCCGTACAGCGTTCGCCCTCGCCGCTGCTTGCTCGAACTCTATCGCTCTCTGCACGTGCTCTGTGTTGGCGTGCTCTAGTAGTTTCACCTACAGGGACGAAATAAGGGATGGATCATTATACGATCTATTGTAATATATAGGAGTGAACAGAATTAATATAGCACTTTATTTCCATAATGGCTAATAAGTATGACAATTTATGATATAAACGAATTTATGAATTTAAAATGTACCTAAATATTTAATTTTAGGTTAATAATATTCTTTTTTATGTAATTAATTACCAATTTCATTTATTTATCATTTCATTATGTAATAATTTTTATTGATACCTATGTATGTACTATAATGTGACCTGTAACATAATCGTTATAAATAAAAAACTATGAACCATGAACTATAATAGGAAATTCGTATTAAAATATTTGACGTTTTGAACCGCTCTTTTGGGAACAAAGAAATAATAAACCCGGCTAATGAAATGTTAATTGTTCAATGGATACGGATTCTACGAACTATTATTTTATAAATTATGGCAAACGTCACAGACAAAAGACCATATAGTTTAACCGCGAAGTTGAGAGAAATTGAACTTCAACAATGTCTATAGAAAGTAGGACGGCAACACACGTAAATAAACCCAATAATACGAAACAAAAAAGACGACCAACAAGTAGATTTCTAGTACAGGCATATGAGTAGACAAGAGCATAGTAGAGCGGAAACTTCCGCCCCGGACCGACTCAAGGGCGCGGAAGCTTCCGCTCTACTATGCTCTTGTCTACTCATATGCCTGTACTAGAAATCTACTTGTTGGTCGTCTTTTTGAAGTTTCCGCTCTCCTATATTCCTGTCTACTCATATGGTACAGGTTTAAGAATTCTAGCTGCTCCCTATCAACCCCTACCCTTGATGACCTACGTCGTAATAGTATACCTGTCTCCTTAAATCAACGTGTTCTTCCATCCTCTTCTTGTAAGACGCCACCGTTGACTCGAGAGTGGCCGCTTTCGCCGCAGTCTCCCTTAGCGCGTCCACCTCGTCCTTTAGTATCACATTTTCTGCTGATGCGGTCTGAAATTGAGATTATTGTGATGAAAATATGGAGAAAGATCATGTGGCTTATTAACTCTGTCATAGTAAGAGTTAAATGCTTTGTTGCTTAGTTTTTTACATATGCAGCAGTGTAAGGAAGCTTTTAAAGCTTTATTTTAACGTAGATAACCCTTTGTTTTAACTGAGGCTCACATGGGGCCGTACTCTTAAAAATGAAATCGAAGCCTCTGGTTCGTTCGTGCAAAAGATAATCTTATGCAAGCGACATAAAGTTGGTTTTGCACAAAAACGAATCAGAAACTTTAATTATCCTTTTCCGAGTAAGCCGCTGATGGACATGACGATGACGATGTGGCCTAGGTCTAAGAAAACTATTCCATCTTTGTCTTGAACACACCGAGGTTGTAATGACGCGTTTTCTTAATGTTAAAAAATATTTCGACCAGACTGAAGAGTAGTATGTATGACTCACCAGATCAGGATGTCTAGATCTACCGTTGCTATCACGATGTATGTGGTAGTAAGGTTCGGCTAAAATGTTAACTATGTGCTATATGCGCTCATCTACTTGCCGAGTTGGATACTTCATCATCATCATCATCATCATATCAGCCGATCGACGTCCACTGCTGGACATAGGCCTCCCCTAAGGATCTCCACAATGACCGCTTTTGCGCTGCCCGCATCCAGCGATTTCCCGCGACCTTCACTAGGGATACTTAGTACCAACCCAATGCTTACTTATGTACCTATACCTACTTACTGTTCATCTGTGTATTGTCTACGTGTTATCTAGTAGGTTCTAAGTAGTATTTTATTTCTTTGTTTGTTTGTGTGTTGTGTATAATAAATAATTTTCTTTCTTTCTTTTTTGTATAGAGCTGTTAACACCTACTTAACCTACCTGTAACTCTTCATTCTTCAGCTTAACCATCGCACACTCCCGCTCCAACGCATCAGCCCTTGCTCTCTGATCATCTCTCTGTAGCTCCACTTTGTCCAGTTCATCCTTCAACGTGTCAAGTTGGGCCCTCATATTGCTGTAGCGGAGTGTCCCCGCGTGAGCAGGCCCTAAAGATGCGCCTGCGTCGTCTAGTTCCGTCTCCGTTGTATCGATGGTTGCGTTCCTCTCCGATGTGAGACGGGCGACTTCGCTTAGCAGTGTCATCTTCTCTTCTTTGAGGACTTTCACCTGAGGGAATTAAATATCATTTTCAAAAGAAATCCATACAATTATACAAATAAATCAAATTAAAGTGTCTGTTTATGATGACAAAGGAACAGCTTTTTAGTCAAATATGCATATCAAAGTATACAAATTCAATTTTTTTTTTAAGTCTTATAATTGCTTAAAACTGTTTAATCAATTTTGATGGGACTTTCACTGGCTGGATAGCGGATATAAGCAGGTAATTTAGGCTAGGTAATATTATATAAAAAAAAATGGGTTTTGCGGAAAAAATGTATACACATGAAATTGCGGGCACACCTAGTAATAAACAGTTGTGATACTTGCGAGAGCGACAACCGGAGAACTGACGGGAAATTCAATTAACAAGACGTTTTTTCCAAATTTTTAATAAGACTGTGGTTCTAGTGATAAATATGAAACTCAAGGTTCAAAGATATTTCGATTACTATTAACAATATGAAAATAAGTCAAAAGCAATGGTTTCACCTTGCTAACACCCGTGTTAAATAATATGGGCACGTTAATTACTTCACTTTTAATATTCACTCTACCTTAACTTTATAATTAGCGCAGATACGAGCTAATTAGCTTCATAACAGTATCATCGGCTAAGAGCTATATACTATATTTAACACCAGTAAGAACTGACAGGGATGGCTCCTTTAGACGCACATTGACAAACGCATAATTATCATAACATCATGTATTTATTTATTGAGCAACTAATACGATTTTAATTAACCAATTACATTAGTTACTTCTATATAAAAATTAAATTAAAACTACTATACACATTAAAATTAATCAAATAAATCAGTTGAATTAATAGGTGACGATACTGAATATAAGAAGCCGATGATGGAGGCGGCTCAGGACCGCTATTTGTGGCGTCGTACGGGGGAGGCCTATGTCCCGCAGTGGTCGTGTATGGGCTGATGATGATGATGATGATGATACTGAATAAGCCGTGGGGCCGCGGCGTACGAATATCGACCCCTCCAACTCAACCCGTGGATGTCGTAAGAGCCGACTAAGGGAACCTATCAGAGGAAGGGCAGCAGCTTCCTTCTGAGTATTTTTCAACATCAACACTGCGATCACCAATCCGCCTGGCAAGCGTGGTGATTATGGCAAATCCCCCCCACATGGGAGACCATCCACTCGATGGACCGACGACATCGTACCGGTCGCAGGGAGTCGATGGATGGAGGCGGCTCGGGACCGCTATTTGTGGCGTCGTATGGGGAGGCCTATGTCCAGCAGTGGACGTGTATGGGCTGATTTGAATGAATGATTGAATGATACTGAATAATACAAATAGAAGAAATAAATTACACACGTCCAAATAAAATAAAATAAAAAGTTACCTAGTCAAAACATAGTACATTAGATCATGAATACGAAAAATTATCAATCGCGAAATGACCAATACATACAAATGAACTAGACGATTTATTGGATAAATAATGCGTGATTGTGCTGAATATATCGTGAATTAATTATATTATCCAAAAATTATTTCAGTAATAGGAAGCTACGTATTATACTGTCATACATGATATAAGCCGCGGGCTAAAACTTATAATTTATGAACTCTGCATAAACCATGACCGAAATCAAAAATGTTATTTCTATGACTAAGTATTGAAATTTTAAGAATGTGACTTTTTTCAAGTGTACCTTATATTGTTATAATCGAATTAAATAATTTGTGATATTTGATCATCAGCATCACATGTAAAGCCGTGTCCACGGCGCCAGTTTTTTTAAAAAAACATAAATTAGGTGCGTGGCCTTATTTTAATTGTCAAGTAAAAACACTCGAACGTTTTTCAAATATCAAAGTGCTTTATTTCCTTAAGTTTGCCGGAGTTTGTGGAAAACATCCCTTGCGTTCGTCTGCTGGATATTTTACTTTTACCTGTTTTTGACGCAAGAAGACGATAAAAAACTTTGTTCACTGATTATTGGTGAAAGTCGGATTGAACGGGATATGGTTCAACCTACCAATGTCCAAGAACAATGTATTGTTAAAATTTTGGCCATCGGTCACGACTTTTCTTTGTGCATTAATCTTTTCAGCTTGCAGAATCGCACTACTGAACACACCATCTCTTTTTCTATAAATTCATATTTACTCAAGTAGTTTTAGAACAAACCTGAGCGTCAAGTTCGTGGCATCTCTGGGCAAGCGCCTCTCTCATATCCTCCTCCGATGCCGGAAGGATGGGGTCCGCTACGATGCCTCGAGCTCCGAGGGTTAGCGTCTCCAATTCCTGGAAATCAAGGTTATTATGTACTTCTTAGTTTTATAAATAAATGAGGGATCCATGAGTATAATGGTTCTTCTTTTGCCGGTAAAATTAAGGCGACTGTGACTTACACGGTTATTTATATGATGGTGTTTGAGTTGTCCAACATTATTTATTTATTTACAAAGTAGGTGAACAGGTAACAAACCGTCAAAAAATGCAAATGCACGAAAGAAAATTCAAAATCAGTTCACAGTTTCGCTCACATATTCTTTAAGACACGATTTAGCATTAAACTTTTCTTGCCCCACACTTAACTGTTCATTTCAATTTGTCTGCACACATAAAATGTACCGCAAAACACATAAAATTCCAAATTACCGCCACCGCAACGGTCGAGCATCAACTGACAAGCACATCTCATAACGTGATGCAAGGACGCAAATACGGTACAAAATTTCTACGTGAGCATGCAATATCGAAAGTGATGTTGAGTAATATAATGCTTTGGTTAATTCTGCAACAATTTACATCTAATATAATATGAACGTTGCGTGTCTGGCTATAAACCAAGACAATGCACCTTTTGTTGTGAACGTGTAAAGATGGCCTTATGCTACTAGGATCAAAGTCTTGCCATGTGCACCAGTATTGTATGTAAAATAATCTTTAGTATGACACGAGAGCAAAGACGTTGCAACCAACGTCTTTGCTCTCGTGTCATACTAAAGATCGAGAGAGATAGAGAGAAGAGATAGAGAGAAGCTCTATAAATAAAATAAATAAATACAAATAAATAATGTTGGACAATCCACACAGCGTCATCTAGCCCCAAGCTAAAGCAGAGCTTGTGTTATGGATACTAGATGACTGATAAACGTATACATAATACAATACATTCATAGATAGATATTTTTACTATACACAGAAAATACCCAGGACACTCGGAATAAATATTTGCAGATCGTACAAACATTTGTCCCAAGGCGGGCATCGAACCTGCAACCTCTTGTGTCACAGGCGGATCTTCGCCCGCCGCGCCACATCGGTCGCCATGATGATAATAATGTGATCGAAATATCCCTACGTTTATGGAATATGTGCATAATGAAATTCCCCTATAATTTCATTATGCACATATTCCACAAACTCTAGTATTCAAGTATTTATTTTGCAATCCTATACAATGTGAGAGGTCTTAAATATTTCACTTAGAGGCTAGGTATTAGGAGCCCTGTTAGGGCGCCATGCAACTTGAGAGGTAGCTAATTTTAAGTATAAAGCTTAGTTTTATAAATATTGCACATTATTCAGTACTACCTACAGCTAATCACTTATGTATCACAACCAAAGCTAACTTAATTTCTAACGGTTATTGCACAGAGTTATCGAATATCCAAAATCTAATAATGTTAATATGAATCTAATATATCATCCATAAGTTCTTTAATTGAGTAATATGTGCAGACAATCAATACAGTCTCGCCATCATTAGAGAAGGGAGACAGGAGGGCAATTCTGGCCATATTTTCAACTCGATAAATATGACAAGAAATGTCAAAATATCGAGTGATTGCTTCGTAGCAAACAAGCTTATTCTCAAACCTGCAATTAGATATTTATCAAGATAAATATCGAATTGCAGGTTTGAGAATATACATAATAGCAAACAAGCGCATTCTCAATATCTGCAAATCAATATTTATCCAAGGATTTTCTTTGAAAAGATGCTCGATAAGTCGCACGAGGATGCAGTTCTTAGTGGGACTCGATATTTACCACGTGATATTTTAACATGAGATACCGCATATCACTCGATAAAATATCGAGTGATACGCAGAATTGGCCTCCTGTAGTGGAAGTGGGCGACAATATTATTATTTAACTTTTTGCTTCCTGTCATTAAATACGTAACATTACTAGTGCTTGCATAAGTTTCATGTACGGTTTGTACCTTACTAGCAACTACTTATTGCTAGTAGGTATACTTGAAACTATGCGACTTTAGTAACGGGTGTCTCAAGAGTGCACTTTTTAAATTTGCTGTAATTTTTTTTTTTTTGTGCATATGGCATCTCTCATATTTCACAGCTTTCACCTATGATTATTCCGATTTATAAAGATGGAGCGTTACACAAAAGAAGAATGTGTTTATCATTGTGAAATCTCATTACGAAAATGGAGAAATGTATGCTGAGACCGCCCGCAAACTCGCAAGTTAAGGAGTTCGTGTAACCTCAACTGGATGGCATGGATCTGGACGACATGTGGTTTCATCAGAACGGCGCCAACTACCACATCGCCGATGAAACAATCCATTTATTGCAACAACAATTTCAAGACCAATCATCTAACGATTCTGATGTCAGCTGGCCGCCAAGATCGTCGGATTTACCGCCGTGCGATTTCTTTCTTTGGGGTTTTGTGCAATCTCGGGAAATTATGTAAATAAACCAGAAACAATTCCTGAGCTCTAGGCCGCGATCCAACGCGTTCACAATTTCTTTTAATGTTTTCACAATGATAACACATTCTTATTTTGTGTAACGCTCCATTTTTATAAATCATAATAATCATAGGTCAAAGCTGTGAAATATGAGAGTTGCCTCGAGCACGAAAAAAAAACAGCAAATTTAAAAAGTGCACTTTTATTGAGACACCCTATATTAAAGAAATATATTGTTGGTGTTCATAATCAACAAAAATAATGTTCTTCCCTTCTTAGGTAGATACAGGTTAAAAAATGATGCCTACCTATTCAGGGAGATACTGGTATCAATTCAAGCTTCTCCAAAACTATACGAATACAAAAATGTTGTCATCCTTTTTATTTAGATCGTAATGAAAGGGACAGCAATATGTTTAGTGCTGTTAAAATATTTTAGTTTAGTTTTGGCGTCAACTGAATTGACACCAAGTGTACCCATTGTACCTATAGCTGTCTTCAGTACCTAACTATTGTTATCAATACAAGAATGCAATACCTACCTCAATGACAAGAGCATTTGTATTGTGTTACGCGGTTCTTCTGCTATAAAATGCGGTCGAATGGTCTAAATTACGGCAATTGGAAATATGAGACTAATATTGCTGTTGCTAGTAAATTGGATGAAGTATTCATTCAAATGTACGTACATTGAACAAAGATATTTGCCGAATGGAATATGTACCTTATATGCAGATAGCCACTTTCATCATCATCATCCTAAGCCAATATATGTATATATATAATGTTTTAACATTTCAAATATCAAAGTGCTTTATTTCCTTAAGACCTTACAGGACTCTTGGACACGTCACAAAATTAAAATTACATAAGTAAAACAGGGAAATAAAGTGATTACTTTGATTTTTTGTTCACTTCAATCTTTTTAAGGTAAAGTAAAGAAGCGAACAAGAAACCTTTACCTTTTTAGGTTGTTAGTTTTCGAGAGCAAAAGTCGTCCCATGCTTTTTTATCCTCTAGATAATCTGATATTTTGTAACAAGCCTTTTTACAAAGAATATGTTTGATAGTTTGTTTTATTTAATTTTTATATGTACGATATGTCTTAATTTTGCCATTTTTAATATGTTAAACTTGTGTGTGTGTGTGTGTTTTATGTGACAAATAAATGATTTACTTACTTACAATACTAGTACACACATTACAGGTGGACATCGGCCATCAGAATCTGCCTGCAGTTTTACGCAGATCGTTATCCCTAGTACGGGGATTGTTGTCTAGGGTAGAATAGAGAAAAATTACGTCACTTTGCAATCGATTGCGTAAATTATTTGAAACTAGCTGCAGCCCGCGCCTTCGCCCGCGTTTTATCGGGATAAAAAGTAGCCTATATGTTATTCGAGGTCCCAAACTCTGGTAGAGTTTGGGACCAAATCGGTTCAGTAGTTTTTGCTTGAAAAATAGTAATCCATACAAACTATGAAATTATTAGTAGGATTAATTCCTTCAACTTCAATAATTTACGCAATTTTTGGCGATGTGATGTCATTACTATCCTAGAGACCTCTATTCTACCTTAGAGAACAATACCCGTCCTAGGGAGGCTGGTCGAAGGGCGTCAACTAGACGACTAGCTATTTTGTTTCATGCCTTTTGATTGACGACGTCTGTGGCCCAGCGGGCAATGACCGCCTGCGACGCAGGAGTTTGCGGGTTCGCTTCCCGCCTCGGGGCAAATACTTGAACGATCTGCAGATACTTGTTCCGGGTTATCTGCGTGTTTTCTATGCATGTATATTAAAAAATATCTATGTAAATATTGTAAATCAGTTATTTAGTGACCATAACACAAGCTCTGCTTAGCTTGAAGCTAGATAATGCTGTGTTAAATGTACAACATTATTTTAGCGACTAATAAAATATACGTTAGAAATTACTAACATACTAAAGACAGGTCTTATAACTGTATGAAACTTCCTTAGTTGCTTTTAAGTCTCTTGAGTTTCCAAGGGCAATACCATGCATATTAAGATCGCGGCCACACAAGGGGCTACTTCACGAGCGAGAGACTTGCGGCAATATAAATTATCGCAGCGAAAATATCGACGTGTTTTACTGCACATGCTGATAATAGTTTGTACAGAATTGGATGATCAGATCAAATAAAGTTAGGTAGGTTTTGACCATATAGGACTAGTTATTTTTAAGTCATTTGCTTTATCTTCTTCCTCCAACGGAGGTTAGCCCTCTTTATCTGTCTTACTCTTACTATACCCACTTCTGGTTATAACTATATCTCTTTCTGACCAATGATGTATTCGTTGACTTCTGGATTGGTCGACCCTCGGTTAAGCCAGCATATGCATCAGTGTTGGAAGATGATTCATTATAAAACTTACGAGGAAACAAGGGGCCTAGGGGAGTAAATAGTAATTAGATCTTAATAATTTTGGCTGGGTCTGAATGAATTATAATTTTACAGAAAAAAATATTCTAATTTTCGGGAGGCGGGAAATAAACCCGCAGCTTTCTGCATTTCAAACGGACCTTCATCCACTGTGCTATTGAGGTCGTCTAAGGTGGTACAATGAGAGAGACTAACATACTTTTGTTTGTAGATCAATGAGAAGACAATACAGAGTATCAGAGTAATTGTCAGTAATACTCACTGATTCTGCAAAAAGTGGTTTTTTTTTATATATATAAAAAAGTTAAATATATATTATAGCAGAAGGCTATTAAAAGATTTTTACGAGTAAGAATTGATAGCAAATGTCCTGTTTTTTTTTTACGATGGTCATAATCACATTGGTTCAGATTCACCAGTTGTTCTTACCTGTATTGCTTGCATTATAGACCTCTGACATGACAGCTCCATTTCCATAATCATAGTGATATACTCCTCTTTCTTGTTGCAGTTGACTGCACAACCTGATAATAGACAAGGACAGCATGTTAGGTAGGATATCTAGAAGCCTCATTAACAAGTTCATGGCCTAAGATGCACATGGTCCATATGCAGGACCTTGCGATCCAGAGGGCGGCGCGTCATCTATGAGTCATCAAGGCTGAGCATTGAAAGTGTTAAGCAATTAACTGGCAAAGGGTGGGAGTGGCTTCTTTATGGATGCATGGCTTCTTTAGTATGAATAAATACATACATTTAGATTACCATGCTTTCAAAACTAAATGGAAATATACAAAAGGATATTTTTTTCATTTCAAACAAATATATAACTTTATTCTACCAGTGAATAAGTATTGTATTCAAAATTTAAATGGTGTTGAATATGTTGTTTCAAAAACTAAACAAAGTTGACACAACTAAAAATGACTGATCCTTTCTTAAAGATATAAATAAAAGGACAACTACATTTAAGTGCTATCAAATTCAATATAGTTTTAGTAACAACCATAGAGAAAAAAGTCACTCTGTTCCGTAACAACTAAATCGAAACCATTATAAACAAATTAAAAACTTTCACCTAAAACTTACTCAATACAAGTTGCAGTAACCGCCCCAAGTCAGAGGGGTCAGCTGTTTCAGCTATATTTACAACATCAGGCCTTGAGAACTCTTGCAAGCTCAAGTTTAATATATCTTGGTGATAATCTAGAATCAAACATTTGAATAGTTAAACTGCTTATTATAAGACTCTTTTGAATGTAAATCTAAGGCTTTAATAGACTCAGTAGAACTTCATAATATGCTATGAATAATAAACAGATGTAACTTACCTACAACTCCCTCCAGAATCTTCTTCAGATTGCTGACTTTTAGTCTCCAATTATGACCAACATCTGTCTTTATTTTGGAATTCCAGGAGGCTGTGTAGAATTCTGGCGCTATCTGTGTGAGCGCTTCAGCTATTGCTACCCCATCGGAAAGTTCTAAAAGTAATAAATAAATAATCCACACAGCATCATCTAACCCCAAGCTAAGCAGAGCTTGTGTTATGGGTACTAGATGGCTGATATTACATAGATAGATATTTTTTATTATACATAGAAAATACCCAAAACACCCAAGACAAATATTTGAAGATAGTACAAACATTTGTCCCAGGGCGTGTGTCGAATAACTTGCTACAATTTGACGGAACCTGTAGTGTAGATTAAATAAACTTTACGTGAAATATCTACTGTCTGTCAATACGGAGTCCGTATTACGGAGAACCGAAAGCAAGTGACGAAACAGTAGTGGGCGAGGGAGAATTGATTTGCTATTTGTTTTGAACCTCTATGTTTAGACTTTCTATGACGATTCTCCCTAGATAGAAATAAGATTCAAAATGAGGATATTACCTGCAGGACTTCCGTGTTTGGCTTTAAGATCTAAAGTCTGCAACCACTTTATTAGATTGTCGCACAAAAGAACACCGTTTGCTTCCATTCTGAAGAATTTCTTGTCTCAAAACCAATGACGTTGTATGCAGGCACTATTAATTTAGAGAAGGCATTATATTTCAGCTAAAATAGATAAAAACAAAGGCCCAATTATCTGAAAAATAAATCTTTAGTGAGCGAAAGCAAAAGGGAGCTAGCGAATCAATCAATCAAACGACATGACAAGCAATCAAATAGTGCTTCCAACAAGGATGATATAAAGTGCGCTGCGACTACTGCGAGTAGGTAACGTAACGGTCGAACCCCGTTACTGTCTCTGAACATATGGGAAAGGAAACGATTTACGAACTAGTTATCCTTCTGCAGAATACATAAAAACGTTCAGCACAATGAACGTTTACGAGGGAACACAATTTTTGTAGCTAATTTTAGCGTAATACCTCTATTTGCCTCTGTGTGCAATACATGTGGCAGTAACCCCACATCTATTTGCCTTTGTGTAATCTCTTTCTAATAATTTTAATAATTTATCTCACCTCGTTCAAAATTTGGAGAGGTTGTTCGGGTAATTTTTTTATAGGTTCATAAACTGATACTTCTATGCTCTCTGTAGTTGTCCACGTGCGTCGCGTCGTCATCGTCGTTGTCAGTCGGGTGGACGGTTGCGTCACATAGTTGTTACTTCGTTCTTTACATTTTTTTTATTGACACACTCACAAAAAAAAATAAAAAATTTGTCAACCACAAATAAAGTGCAGCAGATCCTTATTTTCATCTTTATAGACATTTTATTTATCAAGAAAGGACATCCATCATGAGATCACAAAGCGAGAAAATATAATTTTTTTGGGTCTTGTGAGCCGATCGATTCTCACAGAACAGAAAGTTAATACAATATTCGATAGAACTTATCAAATTATGACCAGCTGGAAGCACTAAATTGATCATTTAGCTGTCAACAAACAAATGTCAAAATTGTAAAAAAAAATTACTAAAGAGCAATGAATTATATACATTATGTATGTACTAACGTTAGATTAGATAATATTCCTTGCTAAAGAGCAAGCAACAAGCCTAAAACAAAACCTTCTGAACGCAAAATGTGTCAAACCAACGCGCAGCAGTTGAAGTTGACAAGTAAAAAAATTGTGCAATGAATGCGAACTATGATTTTTCATTGAAAGGCCCACCAAAGAATTTATATACGTTAGTATATAAATTCCTTGGGGCCCACCCAGTACGGCCGTACTGTCGTTAAAAGAACTTGTAGGGGCGGCAGCCATGTACATACTTACTATCTGATTAATAATGTCCATGAAAAACTACAGTTAGTTTTTCATGGACATTATTAATCAGACGACAATGGCGACAACAACGTTGATACCTATCAGTTTCTCTCAAGTTATGTGTTGTTGTTCCCAGAGCCCCGTGGATCAGGCCTACTACCATGGGCATAGAAGCACATAATAAATATTATTAGAAGTAGAAAGCCCACGTTTTCATCTTGTGTTGATGCAATCCGGTTTATTAGTAGGTATTCATTTATGGATGCGAACACACATCGCATCAACAGCCTTTCCCATTCCGCTGCTGGACATAGGCCTCCCTGCATTTTCATGCCCAGAATCAGGAAGCAGTGACTTCGTAGCGTGGGTTGGCACCCGCGGCAGTTCCCCCCTCCCCCATCCCCAATCCTGACCCTCAATTCCTAACAATAGGCCAGCAAAGCAAGCCGCCAAAATTTCGATGTTTGGTGAAAAGTAATAACATAAGCAAGAGCTCTTATAACGGTACATACTTAAAAAGCTTTCAATATAAATCACGGCAAGCGGAGCGTGAGCTAAGGTAGGTAGGTATAGGTAATGAGCTTATACACAATTTTAAGTTTTTTTTTGACGGTTACTACAAAATCGGAACCGTTGTAAAATCAAAATAGGAGGATCAACGCGACATTTTTTATGATCTGGCTGTGCGTGTCACGTCCACATCGCCTCCTTGGTGCCCTTCGGAGCTTGGTATCCGGGAACACTCGCTGGCTGGGCGCATGCCCAGCGAGTAGTCCACTATGGGTACCCATCTTATGATGTGTATATATAGAGGGGCCATGGCCATTTTATACATGTATATATACATATATAAAAAGTAACTCTATGGTACCGTGCTGTGGGTCTATGGTGGGTGGGTAGAAGTTAGACTTCTATGTACTTAATAATCTAAGCACACATGCTTCAGAGAAGAGAGCTATTCCTATTTGAGTAGCTGGAACTAGGCATGCCCAAAACGTGTCCGCGACTGGATCGGATCTGGATCCGACTCCAGATGGGTTCGGATACGTATCCAGGATACGATTCCGCGGATGTGTTTGGATCCGCCTGTAGTTTCGGTTCCTACATGTCAATTAGATCTGTTTGATTCAGTGGATCTGGCGGATCTGTTAGAATCGCTTGCAGTAACGATTCCTACATGTCCATTGGATCTGTTTGTATAGGACACGTTTGTTTCGGTGGATCTAACGAATTTATGACTAATACTTTTCTGTTTTTTTACAATCATTGCTCTAGATTAGTGAGTAGGTAGGTACAAAATTTTCGTACTTCTAGGTTCATAAGACTATACAGTATACTATATAGTATTGTAGTCATCATCATCATCAGACCATACACGTCCACAGCTGGACATAGGCCTCCCCCGTACGACGCCACAAATAGCGGTCCTGAGCCGCGTCCATCCATCGACTCTGCGACCGCTACGATGTCGTCGGTCCATCGAGTGGATGGTCTCCCATGTAGGGGGGGATTTGCCATAATCACCACGCTTGGCAGGCGGATTGGTGATCCCAGTGTTGGTGTTTAAAATACTCAGAAGGAAGCTGCTGCCCTTCCTCTGGTAGGTTCCCTTAGTCGGCTCTTACGACATCCACGGATTGAGTTGGAGGGATTGATATTCGTACGCCTCGGCCCCACGGCAGTATTGTAGTACCACTTATTAAATAAGTGGGTTTATTATAGATTTATTTAGCAAATTATAATATGGTATAATTTGTCTGTAGTAGTTACTTGTTTACTCGTAAATGGATCCGGATCCTTCGATCGAACACGTCCGAACCTAAACCGAAGCTCAGATCCACACAACTCCAATCGCTCGCTGCATTCATTCGACTCGATAAACCGAGACCGACGCGGCGCGGCTAACGTGTCCGCGGACACGCCAAGAACGCCAGTCCGGAGCGGAACCACACGGATCCAGAGCGGACACGACTCCAGGATCTGTTGGACTCCGGATCAGCGTTGCCGGTGCGGACCATTTAGGTCCGTTTTGGACTTTTTTCTGCCTCTGCGGATCTTTTGCGGACCATGAGTATTTGCGGACCTTTTCGGACCAAAACGCCTATCCAAATACCTAAATTATTGAAATTGACCTTAATGTCTCTCGCAAGTTTGTTACAATAAATATCTAGGTAGCTATTTAGCATAAGTGTCCGAGTTTACTACCTTTCTATTTATCCAAGAAGGACTTACCTTACTTAATACAACTTACAGTACAACGTCCAGTACTTACGTACAACGTAAAAATAGGAAATATTTGCCCTTTATTTCATAGGTATCAATGATGGATGAATTTAATTATGAATATGATGATTGATATATCAAGCAAAACTTTATAAAAATAACAAATTGAATTAATTTTGTTTTTAAGTTACTTACTTAAGTAAAATAAAACTTTTTTTGCGTTTACTTATTTTACCTGTTATTTCAGGTCAGCACTAATCATTTTGATTTGATTGTGAATATAGAAAAAGTCAACAGACTTCAACTTTTGGATTTTAAGGATGTTTTCCTTCACTCGCATTAGGACAGAATGGATGCTTCGTCTCCATGTGCATAGTGCATAGTGTGTATTTGAGTATGGGAATATGAAAAAAATGGCAATTCCGCGGGGAGGTACAATTCAATGATATTTCTAATACCTAAGTCACAATATTAGCGTTTTTTTTATCTCAGTCCTTTAAATATATAGGTTATCCTATCGATATCTTTGAAGTAAAATCTATTCAAAAATAAGAAAAATAAGCGAATTTATTGAAGTTCTCATTTATAAAAAAGCATACAGTAAAATCCCCGCTAGGCCGTGCCAGGAGATTATTTTTGTACAAAATGCAAAAACGGACCTTTTTCTCATATTTCGCACCATATTTGTGTTCGGATCGGACCTTTTTGCATTTGACTGCCGGCAGCACTGCTCCGGATCTACACACCTCTAGCTGCAGTGGCGGATTTACACATTTGCCGCCAGTATTAAAATTTTGCCTATTATTATCTATACCGATACCGGATACCCTAATCTAATTCACAATCATATTTATTTTAAAAGAAGTTGTCAATAATTTTTTTTTTTTTGTCATTACTAAGGATGGAATCAGCTTATTCCCGTTATTAGTATGATTTTGTTGTGAACTAGGGGACCAATGTGTCAGTTTCTAGATTATTTTTAAATCTCACGCTTTAGTGAAGATTACACTGGACCTATTATCATTTAGGTATTCATTGACATTCATTTCTATTTCTCTAAGTCAATAAATTTTTGGCCCAAATTTGCCGCCCTAGGCTCCAGCCTACTCAGCCTGCTGGTAAACCGCCACTCTAGCTGGGACTGTATGTATACCTACGTACCTAAATTATACATTTTCTTTGGAGGATGAGACTTCCTAGGACCATACGTCGTCGGGAGATTTCTGGATCTTTTGGGGAAGGGGTCACATTGTCAGGTAGTGTTTAAGTAGGTATCTACCTACCTAACAATGAGATTTTATTGATTTGGCTTCGTTTATCCCTGGTGGACCATGGGTAGGTGGTATTGTTATTCTTTAGTGCTCTTTTATTAGTAAAATAATAATAGTGGATAATAGTTATAGGTTATTTATTTAAAGGATATTAGTGAAATGAAACAACATTTAGAAAAATAATGTAATAAAGTCCGATTGGTGTAGGTAGGTACATATTTATAGTATGTGACTTATACACTCATGGACAAAAGTTGAGGAACGCAAAAATAAGGTAGAATAACATAAAATATTTTCTCGTTCCCAAGTCTGTGATTTTTCGCAATGTTAAACGATACCGACATACTAGAGAGTATACCAGACGTACACGAAAAGCTCGCAAAAGAGTAACAACAGACTTATTGTAGGTAAGCATTGTTCTCAGAAACCACACTTCCGACTTGTTCCGAGGTACGAAAAAAGCTACAGGAAGTTGGACACACAGACATGGTGATGAGTCATGAGGTTGGACAAGTGTAACAGTAAGCACCAAAACAAAAAGAAGAAGACTTAAGGCAAAATTGCCAGCTAGAGGCCCATTTCTTACCACAGGTCATAGAGTAGCTCGGTCCAGGTTTGCTCGTTCGCGTCTTTCTTAATTAGAATGATGACGATTGGTGAGAAGTTAGGGAGAACTTTACTAATGACTCCAGATTCTGTCAGAAGGCAGTTGATGGAAGGATCAAATGGAGACGACCCGAAAAAACATTCCTTTCGACGGCGAATATACGCTCAGTGTAACATTGTTGCAGTTGATGGAAGGACCAAATGGAGACGACGCGATGAAACATACCTTTCGACGGAGAATATACGCTCGCCTTATAGTGGAGATATGCCTCCATTTTTTGCATTCTGCTAAATTTGTCCATGAGTGTAGTATGTAATGTATGCTTCAACCTACTTTCTAAGGTAAGCATAGCATCTATAAAATTACCTTAGGAGATAGGTTAAGTAAATTACTTGGTTTCTAACTTATACGACTAAAACTAATTAATTATGATTTTCACCAAACTGAGCTGGCAAATCACAGCCCATGTATTTGTCGTCTCTGACTGCTTGGGTAATTATTTTAGACCACAAAGGGTCAGTGCACAAAAGATGAGGATCGCAAACCAATAGGACTGCTACACGCGCCCTCGTTATCGCGACATTCAACCTCTTAGGGTTTCCAACAAAACCAAGAAGATTTTTGTTATCCTCTTCTAACTGCGCATAAGAAGACCTGACAGTTGATATGATGATAAGTGGTCTCTCTTGGCCTTGGAATTCTTCCACTGTTCCAATCTTTGGTTCAGGCAGACCCAATGATTCGAATACGATTCGCAAGTATTTAATCTGTAAATTAAAAAATTCTATATATTATTTCCAAAAGACAACAAAAAAATCGACTATGATAGACTGTATAATTATCTCTAAGGATTGTTTTGTTACACAAATACTTAATAAGATTTTGTAATTATGTGTGTTTATAGACTGGCTAGGCCGATTGTAAAACGGCGTAATTCAGTTAGTTTAACGCATTCATTGCCCAGCCTCGGCGGTGCGACCCGCAAGGGCAACTTTTGATTATATTTACAGCAAAATTTGTCATGAAATTATTACAAAAAATATTTAAGTCATTTGAAATTTTAATCAACATGTTTTTTTACGCTATTATAGAATCAGCCCCTTTCGGCCTTTTGTAACACATGTTACGTCGCACCCTATAGACATGCGCATCTTAGGGTCCATACACACAGCATCCGTTTAACAGGATCCGTTTATTTTCTCGTGATGGCGTATGTAGTTGTAGGAGCGAGTTCACAGTATTCAGGATCCAGAAAACGATTAAAAAATGCGTAAAAAACGGTCCGGTAACACTCGTTTACTGGATCCGGAATACTGCCAGGTGTGTGAACTCGCTCCTACAACTGTGTTTAATATTTATGTTTATAATGTTTGTTGTTCGATAACTTCTTGCCAAATGTGTGGCAACTCGTAACCGCAGACACATTAAATAAATCATCTCTGGTTTAGTGTCTGAATAATTATAAGATTAGATTATGTTTAATTAATAAAGAAATACAAATACAACTACTTACGCCATCACGGAAAAATAAACGGATCCAGTAAAACGGATGTTGTGTGTATGAGCCCTTAGGCCATGAAAGTGTTAATTCCCTATACCGATTGTTGAACGATCAAAGTTCAACAATATGCTACACGACACTTAGCCATCTCGTCGAATGTATTTAATAAAGTATTCCCAACAAATCAGTATTCGTTTTGTAATCGGCCTAGCCATTCTAAAATCCGGCGGCGACATTGGTGTACCTAAGTAATAATCATTATTCATAGCCGGATTTAACCCACGGCGGAAGTTTCTGTCCATTTCTAATAAAAAAGAAAATACCTGTGCAATATATGGAGTTATGATGCCAATATCATCAGCCGAGATGCTTTCCTTGTAAAGCTTACAGGTTGTCATAGCTACCGTGGATGCTTCATGGTGATTGTACCAAGATGGGCTGTCCTTTGCTTTAGCATTCTGACCCCTAATTCCATTTACATATATGCCACCAGTGTCTGAATCCCCTGAATGAAATATTTTATTCATGACTTTCACAATATCTTGTACCCAATCTTGAATCGGATCTATCTTTGCTACAAGAGAGCCATCATAGAACATTTGACTTGGCAAAGTTATCACATTTTGTAACGATCTATAGTTATCATTCAATTTGGTAACAAGCTTTTCGTTGAATCCGTTTTTATAAGCACTGAAATCTTTTTGATATGGGAATGTGTCCAACAACCTACACAAATATGACTCCCCCATATCAAATTCTTGAGCATACCGCGAGATAATAACCGGGCCCAACTGCATTGGATCGCCGGCCAGAATAATTTGACCATTCTCTTTGTCAGTGAAAGTCAGCGTTATCATTATTTCTGGCTCCGTTGCTTGGCCAGCTTCATCTACAATGATATGGGTAAAATGACCCTTCGTGAAACCCATAACGCTCAATGTCCCAAGAGTATTGCAAGTGCCTATGGTCACACGGTGTCGCCCAATGAACGACGCTTGGCATTCTGTACGTATACCATTCTGGAATCCTTGCTTTGCGCTCGATGTACCTTCCCTTGCTATGTTCAGTGTAGCACAGTATGGCTTTATATGATGCGGTATTCTATCACTTTCAACCAAGTTTTGTGCAACAATTCGCATGAAAGAGTTAGAAATATGTTTCTTGTATTGTACGAGTCTTTCTGTTATCATGTTAGCCGCGCTATTGGACGGTGTCGCTACCAGAATTCTGCTCTCCGGTAAATTCGTCAATATTTGGAGTATGGTCTCTATGACAGTAATAGTTTTCCCAGTGCCTGGAGGGCCATAGATCAAGTATGGTTTGGGACGACACTGTCCCAATAATATGTTTGAAACTGCCGCTTTCTGGCAGTCATTCAGCTTTTTATTAAACCATTGGATTGAGTCTAGTTTTTCAGGCGGTAATTGGCTTTCTCGCCCTAAAAGTTTGGTCGGAAACAATATCTCATGGCCCAAGTTTGAAATAGCTTGGTTTATGGCTTGATGTGCTTTTCGATATTTAGTTCGACAAAAGTGAAATTCTATCGAAACATCGGATCCTGAGTATGACTCTTGAAATTGCCATGGGAATTTCATGAGGACCAGATTGCCTCTTATCTCGTGTATAAATCCTTCATATCGCGATGGTCTATTGTCCCATATATCTTTCACGATCGCCCTATCTCCCAAAACAAGCGATGGTCTCATCTCAGACAAGCCACTCACTTCGAGAGCAAGGTAATCGTCACATTTGATCAGAAATGTTTGGGGTTTATCATAGACTCGGATTTGTATGTTTTCTTGGATTTCTTCCATGAACAGCAAGTTATGCCATCTATCTGTGTAATTGTTTATGTTGAGATCCTGTGTCAGACATGGCAATTTATCTTCAATCCGCCTAACAACCCTATCAAAATCTGATGATAGTATCACCTGTGTGGAATCTCCAAGGACCGCATTCCAAACTCTTTCAGGAATAGGGAACATACCAAGTTTCCCTACAACAAAATGTGGAGTTCTCTTTTGCTTAGGCGCAGGAACAATATTGTCATGGTTGTTTTGTCTTACTCTGATCATTTGAGCCACTCTGTCTCCATGGCTATGGTTGTAAGAGTTATCAGCATGGTGGTCCAGCCAACTGTCATCGTCAGTAACTACATTTATTTCTATAATTCTTTCGACTTTAAAGCTTTTGAATAACAGTACGATATTTTCTTTGGCAGCTCCCAAAAACTTTGGTTTGCATGTTATGTTGAGTGAGAATGTTTGGTCTGGGTATAATTTATGGGGCCTCATAAGAAATGGAAAAACACTTAATTGTGAATCCCTCTTTTTGCTTGGTATTAACCACTTGTTCAAAATCTGTGCTTGATTGCTCCTGTTTGTTATTCGTAAAGTTAATTCGGCTGTTTCTCTTAAGCTAACTTTATTAAACTTTATTGGATAGGTGATTTCCAAGCCCTTTTCTTTTTCTAGAGATAATGTTGAATTATCATAGGAATTGTTGACTGCAATCATTGGTTTGGCTGGTCCTGTTGTCACTAATTTGATAACTCTCCAAGCGCAAGACCCTTGATTGCTCTCTATGGCCTCTACTAGAACCTAAAAACAATGACTGCAATTGACATCGGAACAAAATAAATGTGTAATTTTTCTACCGACAAATAATAAATAATGCTTGATAACCCACACTGCATATTGTAGCCCAAGCTAAGCAAAGCTTGTGTTAAGTGTATAATACGCGCAAATCTTTATTAATTCTCGGAAGTAGGTACGCGTGAGTGGCTGCGCAGTAGAGTGCTCATTAAGAGACACATATTTTGTACTTTATTGCATTCCTTCAACTCAAGTGGATCCAGAGATATTATTATTTACTTTATTTATTTTTCTTCTATCCTAAAAGATTGCACGAGTGTCATTTCACATCGTTATTATTTCGTTGTTGTGTTATTGTTACTTGTTTTCGTTATTGTTGTTGTCTCTTCGTTTATCAAAACAAACACAAAACATAGAATTCATAAAGATTTGCGCGACCTTATATGACTGTTATACATATTAATACAATACATTACATAGATAGTCATTTTTAACTATACCTACATAGAAAACACCCAAAACCCCCGGAACAAATATTTTCAGATAGTACAACAAATATTTTATGGTAAACATTGTAACCTGACTCTTGGACGTTTTGGTTTTAAATGCAAGTCCATTTGAAAAATAAATAAATGAAATTTGCCCCAAGGCGGGTGTCGAACCCGCAACCTCCTGCGTCGCAGACGGAACTTCGCCCGCGCCACATCGGTCGTCTTTATCAGAGTACGTCTCAAGTTGCTAAGAACGCCGCCCCCGTTAGTCGTGAAAGTTTTGAGGGACCTTAATTCTGCCCAGCTAATTGCACTTGCAGTGACAACCGATGTGGCGCGGCGGGCGAAAGTCCGCCTGCGACGCAAAAGGTTGCGGGTTCGATTCCCGCATTGGGAAATTTTTTGTACGATCTGCAAATATTTGTCTCGGGTCTTCTGGGTATTTTCTACGTATAATAAAAATTCTCTATTTATATTATATATTGTAATAGCTGTGCCCGCGACTTCGTCCGCGTGGAATAGTGATAGTGTGATTTTCATACAAACTTTCATCCCCTATTCCCTTTGATATTTTAACCCCTTGAGGGAAAATTTATAGAATCTATAAATGAAATATTTATATCTAAATAACAGCCTAAAAAAATCCAATCTTTAAAAATGACGATACCTACTTCTATAAAACTTTTCAACCCCTTGCAACCCTTTTTTCGCATTAAAAAGTAGCCTATATCCTTTCTCAGGCTCTCAAGTATCTGTATACCAAATTCCATTTAAATCGGTTCAGTAGTTTTGGCTTGAAAACGTGACAGACAGAGTAAATTTCGCATTTATAATAGTAGTAAGGATTATGTTTGTACATATATCAGTCATCTAGTACCCATAACACAAGCTCTGCTTAGCTTGGGGCTAGATGATGTTGTGTGGATTGTCCAACGTAGGGGAAAGTTGCTATGAATGGACCACCTAACTTTACGACCTCATATCTCAAAAAGTATAAGTGATTGAATGGAACCTGTTTACTATTTTTATTTCTTAGGACGTTTATTTATTAAAATCAAACGCACAAATAACTCGAGCTAATACTTTCCGATATATATGAAGAAAACTAAATCTTTGGCTGTTGCCTTCTTTGGACCATGGGCACCTTCATTGAACCACTAGGTTGCTACAAAATAATAGATTCAGGCGTTACTTTGCGGAAATCCATTGCACAATATTAGAATGAAGAAATATTTAGTAACAATTCCGCTTATAACCTTCTCTGATAGTATTCATCAAAGTAAGTTGTCTACAAGTTTCGTCTCGTGGAGAGACGACTACTAGTTTCGTCTCGTGGAGAGACGAAACTAGTAGACAACTTACTTTGATGAATACTATCAGAGAAGGTTATAAGCGGAATTGTTACTAAATATTTCTTCATTCTAATATTGCACTAGGTTGCTATCAATGGACTTCGAAAAATTTGTTCTAGAAGTCCAATCATGGCAACTAATCATAAATATTAATATTAGTTAGTTATGATTATGACATACGAGGAGAGACAAACTTTACGCATACACGTACGACAAGAGAATATATGTACATTTGGCACTTTAAATAAGAACAATAAGACATCAAAATTAAGAAACAGTCTTATGGTAATTAAATTAAACATTTTCTTCTTAACACGAATAAAACACTTCTTCTTTGGCTTTTTGGTTGACTCCATCTAATCTGCATTTTAGTGTTGCTTTTGGTAATCTGTATATTCTGTTTGCCTCATTTAAAACCAAAGTGTTTTTTTTACTGATTCTATAGAAAGGTTCATACTTGTTTCATTCTATGCACAAATGTTAATTTCTATGGCGACATTCTGAAATATTAAATATAATAAATAAATACTTGTTTTACTACCTTACCTACCTTGGTTACTTATAGTTTTTTTCTCATAATTATGACCAAAGTCACATTAAAAAGTTGCTATGATTGGACCGGTCCAACGATAGAACTCTCTTGCGGTCCACTGATAGCAACAAAGTTCCAATGAGTTGAAAAAATTCCAAACAATTTATAGACAAAATTTAATAACACACATTGAATCACAATTAAATTATCTAATATTTTATAACTGTGCACGTAGAGAAATATGAATACAATGACACTTACATGAAGTTGCCCTGAGTCAAATTATAAGATTTTGACCGTCGCAAACACACTAACACACGTCACTCCTCGCCGCGTGTCGCAGCGTCCCTGAGGTAAGAGGGGGTTGCAACTGAGTCGCCATGGACTTGTGTCGACAAGTTTAAATATTGCTAGCTTGCACAGTTTCGGAAATACCGTGGTGGTCCAATAAAAGCACTGGTCTAATGATCGCAACCTTCCCCTAATATTTCAATTATAATACCAACCATTTTGATTACTGCAAGTACTATTAGTAGGGCAGAACTCTTTCCAATTTTTGAGTTACATATATTGCTTATTTATTGGTAATTAGGTTCTACCCGCGGGTTCACACGCTCTTTACCTTAATATATATAAAATTTGACTTGTCTAAGTGCTTATTTTGTAAGCCTAAAGAAATAAAGTTATTGATTCTGATTCTACCTCTATAGTCTTACGCCAAATTTCCTCATCATCCGTTTAGTATCTTCAGAGATCTTAGATATAATAAATAAATAAATAATGTTGGACAATCCACACAACATCATCTAGCCCCAAGCTAAGCAGAGCTTGTGTTATAGGTACTAGATGACTGACATACATAGTACAATATATGTTTAAGATATCAAACATTTATCCAAATAGCTTTTAATAATTAAAGTAGGAAGTACTTATTTCTTATTTTTTAAATATTTTTTCTATACATAAATAAATTATGGAAACCCAAACCTTAGATAATTGAACTACATGACATTTTTTTACCTTTTGTCCGACTGAAACATAGGTGCCATTTGAAAAACAATGTCTGTTGAAATAAATGTGCCGATCACAGGTGCCTTCTGATCCATCCCACTCTGTCACAACTGCACTTTTAACTTTTGTCCTCAGTGCTTTGAAGGAGTGTACTGTCAGAACCTGAAACAAATTTGGAAATAATAAAGTTAGATAAATAAATGAAACGGAAGTGTCGCGTGGTTTAAAAGCGTAATTGCAGTGAAAGAGGCTTAATTTCAAAATTAAAAACTAATAAAAAATGAATTCATGAATGAAAACTGTTAAAAGCAAAAATTATTTTGTGCTTCTGTTTACTCTGATGATACCAGTGTCTTCCATTAGTGAAAAAACCCAAGTCTATGGGCTTTCAAATATCTTCAATATCAAATATCTTTTTCTTGTTTACAACTTTCACTTGTTTACAAAAAATATCTAGGATTCTAAAATACAATGTGTCACCAAATCCTTTCTTTAAGATACTAGCATCCGTTCGCGGCTTCGCACGCATTTTTTTAAATAAAAAGTGTCCCAAACATTATTCCAGGTATGTTATTCAGAATCTTTGTATCCAAAATTTCAGCCCTGTCCATTCAGTACTTTGGAAGTTGTCTTGGGCCAAACATAGAGCAGAAATTTACACTTTTATAGCAGGGTAGATTACCTGAGATCCAGTTATATTGTAAGGCTTATCATCATCCAACTGAACAGAGCACTTCAGCTCCAACCAGTCTCCTGCAATTGGTACCATAGTACCTGCCACATCATCTAGGCTGAATTTCAGATCATTTTCCTTCAAATACACAAGGCGTTCTTGTCTTGAATCTACTTCAGCTACAATTACATGATCTATGATCTTGAAGCTAGATTCTTCTACATTGTCATCACCCCAAGATTCCCAAACTGTTCCATGGTTTTGTAGAATCCTCGTGATGACTATGTTATCGGTTTCATTCTTGAATCCCAAGTATGTGACTTTGTCGTTGAGGTTTAAAGTTATTGGACAAGAGGATATGTCGAAGAACAGGTTTCCATCAATTAAAATATTTGGAAAATCAATGAATGTTATAAAACCTGAAATGTACAATAATCATAGCTTAACAATGAACAAATAATAAAATTTTAGGTACAATAACTTTGGAAAATTGTTTATTCACAACACAAAATATCATGGTAATTATATAGATAACCGATGTGGTGTGGAAGGCAAAGGTCATCCAGCGACGGGTTCGATTCCCGCCTTGGGACACATTTCTGTACAATCTGCAAAAATTTGTTCCATGCCTTCTGGGTATTTTCTATGAATGTATAATAAAAAATATCTATCTATACTCTGATTAAAAACCTGAATAATTTTTGTATACAAAGGAACAAAATCCAAGGAATATTGGTGGAAAATATTTAACAAACAATTTTTGATTTTGAAAGCTTTCATTCATCATTTAATTGATCTCTTGTTCATTTAAATTCAAACATTTTTAGCAACACGTTTGAGATTATGTGTTTTTGAAATTTGTGTTTTAGTGATAACTTTGCTGTTGCCTTGTGTTTTTCTGTTATTGTCGACAGTTTTTGCTAAGTTTTCATTCATAAATGTCTTTGTTGACATAAAATATCTTGGATTCTAAATCGTAGTATATGTATGTATTGTATTATGTATATCAGTCATCTAGCACCCATAACACAAGCTCTGCTTATCTTGAGACTAGATGATGCTGTGTGAATTGTCAAGCATTATCTATATAGGTACTGTTATGTATGTGAGTTTAGTGAGGTAGGTATATACTTTTGTGATACTATGGTGTAAGTAAAGATTCTTTTTCATTGACTTGTGACTTTGCATGCTGTTAAGCTGCATGATCAGCTTTGTCAAGTTTTCATTTGTTCATGAGTTGTTCTTATTCTATTTAAACTTAACATTCTTGTAACCCATGTTTCGCAAAATAAATGATATTGTTGTAACACCTTACATAACAAATTTTATACTGGCAGTATTTTTAAAAGAAGAATATGGTTATGTACCTGATCGTTGGAAGCAAGTTGTATTTCTAGGTATTTCTGGATCTCTGAGCTCTATCTCTTGGGGATGTTTTTCAAGTTCAGCAAACTCAAACTCCATGAGCTTATCAGCAACCCATCTTTCAGTAGAATCAAAGTCATCTTTATCACTGGCATTTTTGAAAAATTGGTATAAGAACCCTACCAGGTTATAAATAAATGATATTTTGGCTAGCATCTCATAACATCACTGCATAAACCCTTTGTCATGCTCAAACTCCCACTCAGTAGATTTAAGATAGTCAAGCTCTTTCCTCAGTGATTGGATTCTTTTTTGGTGCATTTCTTTCTGAGCATTCTTCAGACTCTGTTCAATGCTGAGACCCAGCTCGGTATGGTTCAGACTCTGATCAAAATTCTGTATTTTTATTGGGTTTGTACCCTGAAATGATTTTTATATAAAGATAAATTTGATTGACTAAGAATGGCAAATAAATTACAAACAGATTTGAAAAGCAGGTTAGTAATAATGGAAGGTACACAACACATATTTTGCTAAGGTACATACATACATTACCTACTGGTGCACATCAGCACACTCATGCATCCTCGGCTGAACATGCCTTCCCTGATCAAGAGATTTGCCCCTATCACGCTTGACAGGCTCTACTTTATGAAGGTTTCTATACAACAAACCTGCGGTGTTTCTGGTTCTGAAGGAGAATAGGTTGACTGCGAAATATTACTGGAAGTAGACATCACCGAAGGTGCATAATTAGCTTGTAGGTGCTTAAGCTTCAGTATTATGAAGATAGAAAATACTCTGCCGGCGACCGACGCGGACGTCCAAGATATTATTATCACAAACTACACAGGGACAGGTATCAGACGGTCATCTGTCATACATTGACGTTGTGTTGTACCGTTGCAAACTTAGAAGATGACAGCTGTTTTTTTTTTTAATCGTTTTCGTGCAGCATTGCACGGCTTGCGCATTCTACCAGCGTCAAGTCAAAGAATAAATAATAGTCAATATGAAAATAATTTAACTATACTAGGTAGGTTTTCTGTACATAATACATTATAAAATAGGTAGGTAGGTAATGTAGGTAGCAGGAAACAATAACAAGCAAATTACTTATTCAGTATTTTATTTCTTTTTGTATTTACATAATGCCTTATTTTGCATTTGTGGTAAAGATGACGTTTCAAGGCTTCATGAAAATTCCTTTGACGACTAGATTTTTCAAACACTATATAAAAGCTTGCATTTTGGAGTCAATGATTTAACAACTCTAATGAATCTCTTTTGCTGAACCCGCGAGGTGTGCAATCTGAAAATAAAGAGAAATTAAAAAGATATTTACATTTCCATACAGCTTTCTCTGTCTATGTTTCCACACAAGGTAACAATGACAAATCCATATATGATATAGTGTTACATACTATGACAAAATTTAATCTGTCTAACTATTACCATTCAAGAGATACAGCCTTGGCTATAAAACCCGAAAAAAAAAATTGTTTGTATGGGATACCCCTTTAATTCGAATATTTATTTTATTTGTTGATATATCCGCCAGAGAAGTACATATTTTGTAAAAATTTTAACACTACCTGAGATACAAATCGCATCGAGATAGCTTAACCATTGATCTCGTACTTCCTTTTTTAAAGGAAATCTATGTAATTTAACGTCATGTCGTTGACTATCACATCTAGGAACACAACACTTGCGAAACATTTTGTTTGTTATTGTTGTTATTATTACTGATTTAACAAAAACTGAACATCAATACAATAAACAGGTGATAAACAGTAATGGCCACTGATTATAATGGCTGGCTACTGATTATTGCTAACGGGGGTGAAGAACGGGGGTGAGGGAGGCACTACACGTCATCTTCTAAACTATTAGGCAGATTACATACTAGGCGTGATTATTATCACAGTTCAATTCACAGAGAAACTTTTTATGTCCAATTCAATTCAATTCTTGGTTACATAGAGAAATAAGTAGGTAGAGGTACATAGCATAAGTCATTTCCGGTCTTTTAACTATGTATACCATAATTTTTTTTTCGAAAGGATTATAATATGATTATAATGCTGTTGACCGCAGATGGCCATGACAGCGTTACCGGGCTTTTGGCGGGCGCAGAGGGCGCCTCGCCGGTAAAATTAGGTTGGGGCGACACGCACAAGGGCCACCACTTAGGTGCGAGCCTCGGCTTGGGCTGTCGCCAGATGCTATAAGAGGGTAATGGAGGTTACGGTGCACGAATGCACCTAACGGCGGACGCGGGGAATTCTTCGACCCCGCATCCGGCGGGGTCGGTTTTTGGTCGGTTGTGTAGTGTGCGGAAGCGAATTGGTTGCCGTCACCTCCGGGTTAGCGGCGGTGATTGGGTCAACGGGGTGACCGAGAACGTGTCTCGGTCTACGGAGGAGAGAACTCGTGGGAGGGTCGTCAATAGGATAATCGGGCATGGTGGATATAAGGGGATTGAAATGTTCCGAGGCCTTTTCATAATGACGCTGTGAGGCAGCCTTTATGAAGTGGGCAACGGACTCGAGATTAAGATCGCGATGGAGATCTTTATTGCGCATGTAGAACGGACAGCCCGTGACTTTGCGCAGAAATCGGTTTGGACAACCTGGAGGTGGCGAAAATTGGCCGAGATGTGTATACCATAGTTGTCATGTATCTTTATTTATACCTCGGAGTCAAGCTATGAGTAAAAGAGATAGCTGGTGTACGTATAGCTATACTGCACTGTCAGTGTCAATCGTGTCACCTTTGAACTGACTAGTTAGTTAAAAGTTGCGGTAAGAATGATGAACTTTATTGAAATACTAAGAAATTACTGCGTTTTACCTAAAACTTTGTTAAAAAAGTGAAAATATGTCGGTTTCCGCTGTGTACAGTCCTTCAAGAAGGACAAAAGGTGGAGTAAAAGTCCCGGATTTGTCATTACATGCGTAAGTTTTTCGCTCAGTATAAATACTAAAGTAATAATATTTATTACTAGAAATCTGTAGTAACAACATTTTAACAATCTAGTTCATGTGTTCCTATGTGTCTAGGATACAAATAATGTCCAAAACCATTAATAATTAGCAGAGATAAATTTAGCGTCTGTGCTAGTGATGTGCTTACCATCAAATTTAGTTTTCGGGTTATTCCGCATTCGTCCCACTAGTTTAGGCCAAAACTGGTCCGAATCAGGAAAATAAAATTGATTGCTGATTTCATTCCTGATTCGTCCCATTTCTAGATTTCGTACAGAAAAGTACTGTCTTTCACACTCTTCTCAAGCATGTAGTATTGATTTATCATTATTGTTTCAATGTTTCAATATTGGATTTATTTAACTAGTTTATATACCTCAAAGTACGAGAAAAAAAGAAATACACAAGATAATAACTTTAATAACCTGGAATTATTTTCACACGGTTTTTTCAGGAAGTTTTCGTTTCAAAAGTTAGGTAATTTGATTTTAGTTAAAATAAAAAATTTTCGTAGGTATTTACTTTGTTTATATGTATCTTTTATTAAGGCACAAACGATAAAATTTCCTTAAAATTAACAGTAAATAAATATCTATGTATACATCAATCAAAATGCCAATGCCACTAATATAAACATTATTTACAAAAAACAACAATGTTAAATCAACCATGCGGGCAAAGGCGCACGCATTTAGCTATATAATAATATTGTAATGTGTTATCTGATTTATTGCCCCTATTTTTTATAAATTTTGCAAAATTATATTCTTAGTCTTACAAAATGACATCGACACCGATGTAAAATTATGGGCAAAAACAACATATAAACAATTACAAATTTACGCAAATAAGTCCTTATAGCTTATCCATTAGACTCGCTGAATGAAGGATGTTTCACACCCGTGACTATAAGTTCAAAGTGTCAATTAGCGCTCTAGACTATACACGCAGGAATAGGAAGGATGAGCAAAAAATTCAGGTTTTATAGAGGCACTTGCCCAAAATCACCAAGAAACTAAGGCAACGGAAAGCGGAGCGAACACTAACCCTTTTTTTAGATTTTTGCATCGCGTGAGTGGTGCAGAAAATGGCCAAAAAACATTTTGTGGAGCCCCCATTAATTTTAATATTTATTTTGATAGTATGTTATTATAGCGGCAAATGAAATACATGAAAATTGCAAGTGTCTACCTTTTACGAATCATGAGATACAATAAAGCCCGATAGATGGACAGACAGACAGACAGCGGAGGGCTAGTACTAGGGTCCCGTTGGTACCTTTTGTTTACTGAACCCTAAAAAATGCGTAGGTTTTCTATAAAATGTGTATAGTTTTTCGAAACTCGTTTTCGATTGGTAGAATCAGAATCATCTACATTGAATTAGTGTCGCATACTCGGTTCGCGATTTCGCTTTTACTTGCGTGTGCGTTTATAGGGACGCTTAATTTTTCTGCATTAGTGTGCGTGATTATGTAAATGTTGCTGTACCGTGCTACCTCGCCTCCCGCGAAAACTGGCAGAATCATTTTAGTACTAAAAGTAGCGCTTGGCAACTCCCTTTCTAGATACTCTAAGGCTCTGCGACTCTGTGTCATTATCACTCAGTATTGTATTCTCTTTGATTATCACTATTCACTATCACAGAGGGTACAATGAGTGAGTATACGATAACTACCGTGAGGGTAAGCAAAAATGCTCCGTCTACGCCACAGTCAGCCACAGTTGTGACAGTTGGGAGGCTTTGTTTGGCGTAGATTGAGGATTTTTGCTTACCCTAAGCTCAGTGTATGGGCTTTGTTTGGAAATGTTGAGAACGCTCTACAAGGCTACGAGCTCGTCTACAACAAACATAATTATTTACGTTTTTCTGAAGGCAATATTACAAGAAGAAGAAGAACATTTTATTATTCTAATTTCCAACAAGGAAGGAATTTTTATACGTTATGTGAGTATAAAAATTCCTTGATTTCCAAGAATCCTCCCTCCATACGAATCCATCCTCATAGTATTGGATTCACTTGGTATTCTGTATTGTCAGTATATTCTCTTTGGTCAGTATTGTATTCTCTTTGGACTATATAAATATAATAAAATTTGTAAATATCATGCAATATGTATATAAATTATTAGAATATAGGATGAAAATATTTTTTTCTTGAGTTGGAAATCAAAACGCTTGAACATATCTGTGGGAAAGACTACCATACATCGTACGTATGCCACCAAAGATGTCCAGGATAAGGTTATTCCAAAGCCAAAAGGATGGTGAAGATGAAGTGAGCTTCTCAGGTCCCTGCTTTCAAGTGAGCTCTCATGCAGAACTGAAAGAACACCCTTCGACAGGTGAAGAGTACCTATTGAAAGTGATAGATGAGCGCAGAAATATTCCGTTTTTAGTTGAATGCAAAGAATACAGACAAGAAGATGAAAACAAAAATCAAACCCCAAACATGGAAGAAGTGAGTTATTCAATGGTTTTTTTTCAGTAATTTGGATCACTTAGAACTGGTTTTACTATATTATTAATTTTGTTTAATTTCCTTACAGATTCCTGTAGCGACAGCACCTGATAAATTGAAACCGACTATTGAATGGCAAAATATTCAAGTAGCTGATTTCTCTGAGAGTCGAATGTATGTTACTAGAATGAGGACACATCCAGATGCTGTAGCGATACCATTTGAGTATGACCATTGCTCTAGAGGATGGAGGACATTCTTCAAGTCACATGAGCCTGCTTTGTCACGTGTAATAGGACTCAAAGGAATAGAGCTTGATTATGGACTAAAAACACTGTTAAGGTTGTTATCTGAAGTTGAGCCTGGAAACACCATAGAACATGTCCTAGGTAAAAACTTGTATTTGAAAAACTGTTACCTTTCTTTTGCTGAATATCAAATGTACATTGGACAATATGTGGATTTCTTGACAACCCCTTAAATTAAGTCTATTTTCAGGACAATGGCTTTACACATTCCTGGCATGCTTAAAACTACCTTTACTGGCTGATACTCATTGTTTGCTGAGGGATATAGCTAGACAATGTGCAGAAATCAGGTAAGAGATATGGAATGTAAGGATAAGGATAAGTATAAGTAACTCTTGAGAATAAAGAATTATTTTGTGTCAGAATAACCAACACACAAAGTGCTAACAAGGGGAGGGCACAACCTTGGGATTTCATTTTGGATCAGCTTTTGCATACCTATTAATTCTATTCATTAGGGTCGAAATAGAGTTCAAATGCGGAAAAGGGAGTACTCATACCTAAACCTAGGGTCTTCACTATAGTCTTGCAATCTTAACGTGCAACACACAATAGTTTCAGGGAAAACAACCTTTACGAGCACAGCTTTTATACTAGTGAGATTGTATGGTAGCCTGCAGCAAATTGGCCTGGTTGGTAACATGTCTGCGTTCTAATCACACACTGACAAATACTATCTATTCACTGCCTAGCCTCTGCAGTGCGAACCGAAGAAGCGCAGCGCAGCTGCAAGGAACCAAAGTATAGCGTGTGTTATGGGCAATGAAAGTGTTAGTTTAAAATCTATACCCCAAATTTGACACGCTAAATTAACCTTTTATGCAACTTAAATACATTTCCTTTTTTCAGATCCCATATTGATCCAGAAAATGATAATGCAGTAAGATTAGCCACACCACTTAATCTATTTCTTTGCATTGTAGGAAGATATTTTAGGCAATATGACTTGGCTGACTGAATTAGATTTAGGAATTTTAATAATGAACATTGTTGGAATAAGTATAAAACTTTTATTGTATGAAATTCTTAACAAGTATAATTTTTATTTTATATAACACATCATTGAATTTGCAGAAGTTGTTTTTATTTCTTAAATAATTTAGAATTTTAAATAAAAAGTGACTACAATTAGATGCAATGTCACAGATTTATATCGCTGTTCTGTTTTATAGCAGATTTGTAAAATCAAATCTCAGATTAAGTTCAACTTCGAAGAGACTTGCTGTATAGTTAAAACTAAGTAGTGTTATTTCTAATCATCCACTGCAAAGTGCACTCCGATTTGCTGACGGACAGTGTCTTCAAGCTTGGCAAGGATAAGACTCTCCCTGTGTGGCATACGTGGTGACTCGATCAATCCTAGAAAATTACACGAATTTATGAATGTGCAAGTAAGGTATACCTAGGTACTTTTTTCGCTAAAACTGTCTTGGTGCGTAAATTGGATTATAATTTTGCATAGATATAGTTTTACTACATACTAACATACTTAAACTTGCAATGTTTGCAATGAAATAATTTACAACGAACAATTGCATAAAAGTCTACTAAAATTGCCTAAAATATACCATGATCCAAGAAAATAGGTCTGCTCTTCCGGGAGCGCCTCCAGGTGACGTCACTACCCAGTTGCCACTTTATTTCAACAAAATGTAGAAGATGGGAAACAAACGTGATAAGTGTCAATTGAAAAATCAATAAAAAAATTACATTCGTCAATTATGTTTGTTAAATCAGTGAAAACAGGGTTAGTTAGACACGAGTCAATGTGATAAATAATTGGTAAATACAAAACCACATAGCTTTATCAGATTCATACAGGAGTTAGGCGAGTTACGATTTTACGCTAGTGGTAACACCAAAACAGATTCGTCTTCTCATTCGCCGATGGATATGATGGCTTACGCCCGAATACTCAAACGCAACTCAGATTTAAGCAAGTCTCAACTCGCCATTTTTTGACAGTTTTCAATGAAAATCTGTCAAAAATTCGTCTCTGTAGACGTACTTAAATATAAGTTGCGTTTGAATATTCGGGGGTTAGCCTCACAAACTATAAAGGGATAGGTACTACGCGTAGCCTGGAGACACCCACGTACCGTAGACACTCGTGTCTCGGAAGAGCATACCTGTTTTCTTATACATACATGTCTTATACCATGCAATATACCTGTATAATGCAATGTACGCCGTGGGGTCGCGGCGTACGAATATCAACCCCTCCAACTCAACCCGTGGATGTCGTAAAAGCCGACTAAGGGAACCTACCAGAGGAAGGGCAGCAGCTTCCTTCTAAGTATTTTTAAACACCAATACTGCGATCACCAATCCGCCTGCCAAGCGTGGTGATTATGGCAAATCCCCCCCTACATGGGAGACCATCCACTCGATGGACCGACGACATCGTAGCGGTCGCAGCGAGTCGATGGATGGAGGCGGCTCAGGACCGCTATTTGTGGCGTCGTACGGGGGAGGCCTATGTCCAGCAGTGGACGTGTATGGGCTGATGATGAATGCAATGTACCTACTACTGTAATATATATATCTGTAAAATGCAATATATGAGTAATACCTTCTCTTATACACCTAGATGCTTCCAAAGCCTCGAAGACCAATCCTGCGCTGTTTCCAAAATTGTAAGGAAGTGGTGACGTGTGTAAAGGGAAAGACTGTTTTGTTCCATCACTGTACACCAAGTCGGTAGGAAAATGGAATGGATCTTCCAACTGGAAGGAAAAGAGTAAGTTTGCACATAGGTACTCAAATAAGAATAAACTCTGATTCAGAAATTTAAAATTAGTTGGGTTGAAAAGGTTAGTGGCCTAGTTTGGTACTTGTTAGATATCTAGGTAATGCAGGTAGTACATCTTTCAAATAGCAGACTGATAGACGTTTATTTTCATAATAATTCTTGGAGAGGATTATGGAACCACTCACAAACCATTGTCTCGTAGCGATCAATAGAAATATTGTTGCGTTGATATTGATATTCTACTTTTTAAAGATGTAATAAACCTTCGTTAAAATTTTATTGACAAAGAAATAATTTATGTGTTAAAGATCTTAGATATAAGTTATAACTACTTTTTTATTAGTTTATTATGCAAGCACAATAGTAGAAGTACTAGGAGTATAATATTAGGTATATCTGTAACCTCGGTAGGTATATCTTTTCCTAGTCTATTACAGAGACAGATATCAATATCAAAGCAGCGAGCGATAGCTAGTTCTATTGATCGGTACGAAACACTCGTCGGTGAAGGTGGTGGAAGGTGGTTGGTGGAATTCTTCTACAAGAATTGTTATGATAAATTATATCATTATAATAAAGAATTATAGTGGTTCGAAATACATTCGCTCGTGAAGATTTTCCCTAAGTATTTGATTTCAAGTGTTACTTACAGTAGCGTTTACTTTAGTCCCGACGACAGTAGCTTTGTTCACGAGACGTAACTTAGTGTGGACATTCAGCACCGCATGTCTGCTATCTCCATACTCCAGAACGATCGTTTCGAGGACGTCTACACCATCGGAGTTTAGTTCACCGACAGCAGTGACTTTCTTAGGCTCTTCTTTGAATATGAACTGTGCGAATTGTAGCACGTAAATTCCTAAGTCTAATATAGCGCCTCCGCCTAGTTCTTTTTGGCTGAAAATAGTGGAATAGTTAAGGAAACTTCAGATAGCAGATTAATAAAAGTATTCTCTGAGTGGTGCAAGTGCAACCTGCATCATGGATGCATCTGCAGAACAAGCAACAAGTGCGGCATGAGCACTAATAAATAATTAGAATAGATGATTAACTGAACTAATCATCTATTCTAATTCATTCAAAGGACATTATTTTCTTTAAAGTTTAGTTAGACCACCACATTGAATGAATGAACACAATATATTATGTACACTAGGACTCTTGGACAACAAAAAAGAAAAAAACAGTAGAACATTTTGCTTTTGGATAGTACCTACTTAGTTACTAGTGCTAGAGTAGGTAACCTCGATATTTATGCACTTTTGTGCTCCTAAAACTCAAAAAACCGTATTCCAAACCAACGCTTGAGAATGTGCAGAGTTTCACTTGTATTGGTGTTGCTGTCACCGCCACCGCCGGATCGTAGAATCAGCCAGTTTTTATTCTACAATAGAAGCTAGCTAGCTAGGCGGATTACAAAACGAATGTTGATTTGTTGGAAAAGCCTATTTAATTTCATTCGACGAGAGACGAAGTGACGTTTAGCCATATAATTGAACGTTGCTCGTTTAAAAATCGGCTTTAGCTTGCCTATCTTAAATGTGCCGTTTTGTTATCCGCCTAACCATTCTACTAACGGACTGATGCTACGAGCCGGCCGGCCGGGCGGCGCGGCGCGGCGGTAATATCGGTATAACTTGAGGCTCTCGCCTTACATAGACTAGCCAGACGCAAGTCTAGGTAAAGGTCATATAGCTCAGTGGAGCCCGGCACCCGACCCGCAGCACCGCGCTCCGTTGCAACTGACCATTTAATATGAGTGCCTAACTACCAAGTATTATATTTTGGTTCATTGATTTGGCTATAGACGCTTGACCATGCGTTTATAGTTTATTTATTAGTTCGCAAAACAAAGTAAGATCTTTAAAAATATACAGTAGATACATTCTTATATATACACACATGCCTATAACAAGCGATGAAATACATATAACAAGCGATGAAAAATTGTGCAAACTAAAATTTTAAATTTACCAATTAAATCTCGAAATTTTCCGTCGAACCGTTTGAACCGTCAACCTACCTACTTTTTATTAGTCAATGAGTTTTCCAAGTTCCAACACAACAATTCAATGGTAGGTAGGTACTTAATAAATAATGTAAGTACCTATATAGGTATAGGTATTTTAATGTTGTACAGCACAATGTTGATCAACATTGTGCAATAAAAATATGTACCTACATACATATGTCATGTACCTACCTTCCTAATTATTAGGTACACTACCTAGTAAATAAATAATACCTAATCAATATTCACTTTTGAAAATTTCAAGAATTAGGTGTTATTCTTGAAATTTTCAAACGTTTTTTGATGAAAAATAGCACATGGCAAGAGGATTTCTCCATAAGATACCTAGTCATAATTGTGAAAAATGTGACAAAGATAATACATAATTATAAGTATCTACAGATTTTAAAATAATATGTTTATCAGTTAATGATAGTAGGTCTAGATGAAATTAATAAATAAAAAATTTAAAAGCTGTAAGTACCTAGGTGTTATTTATATCTTAGAGCAGATTTTGGATTCTGGATCTTAAAATTCTTACCCGACTCTAGCCACTGCTTCAATAGGAACCCCAAAGTTCACTTCAACAAATTTCACGTCTCCCAGCTTTCCAACTTGGATATCCTTTTCAATGGCTTTGTAAGCAGGGGCGAACCTCGACCATACCGCTTCCATGAGGAAGAGATTCTTCTTCCGAGCAAGTTCTACCACGTTCTTGACTTGTTTGTAGTTCAGGCATAGTGGCTTCTCGCACAACACATGTTTGCCGTTTTCCAGGAACAGCTTGATGTGGTCGTAGTGAGAAGGGTTTAATGATCCAATGTAAGCAACGTCTGAAAGACAATGTGTTTCTTAGAAATTCTCGTACAATTTTAATGCTGGAAAAACCACGTCGCATCATTTAGCATCAAATACTTATACCAAATGCCGTTGCAGGGAAACCACTTAGAAGAAATGGCTTCGGATGGCAGAATCAACTTATTGTTAATTCTCAGAAAATACTTTATTTAGCACTTAGCCGACCGTGATTTAGAATTAGATGCTGAGGATAATAATGTCATCATCCAACTCCAAGCTTAGTTATGGGTACATACCTACTAGATGACTGATATACCTAGTAGGTACATATACGGTAGGTACGTATTAAAATACATGACATAGATAGATATTTTAACAATACATAGAAAATACCCAGAATACCCGGAACAAATATTTGGAGATCGTACATATATTTGTCCCAGGGCGGGAATCGAACGCGCAACCTTCTGCGTCCCTCACCAATAGCGTCACTAGCAGCCAAAGCCTCGTAGGAGTCGAAAACTTCTGGAATGTTATGGAGTTTCGCAAACGCAGCCGCTTTTGTCTTGTCTCTCGCTGCCACCCCCACGATCACCATATCCTCTTTGTCAGGGTAGGAGTTAATTGCATTCACAAAGTCATTGCTGATTTTGCCAGCGGTTACGATTCCCCAGCGTATCAGCATCTGTGCGTTAAGCCGTAATTAAATGACGCTTTATATTATAAACTGTATAAAAAGGATGGATGGATAGATAGGTACCTATTTGTCTAAAACTAGAATAAATCTTTCTATCCCAGAAATTAGTTCCTATATGGGTTAGTAATAACCTACGCACGTTTTCATAGAAACAACGCGTGCGTAGCCGCGGGCAGAGCGCAGAATCTAGTTGTTTTATATAACTACTAGCAGCAGCCCGCGCCTTCGCCCGCATTTTATCGGGATAAAAAATAGCCTATATGTTATTCCAGGTCCCAAACTATACCCATACCAAATTTCAGCCTAATCGGTTCAGTAGTTTTTGCGTGAAAGAGTAACAAATATCTATACATCCATCCATACAAACTTTCACATTTATAATATTAGTAGGATGTACTAAAGCATTCTCTATCTAATTAGAGCTCAAATCAAACATCTCACAAGGTTCGCAGAAATCAAGACGTGTTTACTCAAAATAATTGATTGATATCAGCGGTCGCCATAGATAGAGTACATTATATAGGCGGACGCGCGCAACGGAATAGCAGCGCACAGTGTTCAAAATGACCAATAAATTTTCCCTATGCGGTTTATTGCATTAATCGATCAACGAATGCATTTTAAATGCAAGAGTAGAACACCCACGTGTCTATGTCAAATACTTTTTGTTATAAAAATAATAAAATAATCTGCTAACAATAAATACATCTAAAACAACTTTCATGGTTTTTGCTGCAAAAAATAAACATTTACCAGATCTACCTAATTTAACAATAGACAATAATCCTATAATGCGATCGCATATCGAAAAATATTTGGGAATATGGATTGACGATAAACTGACTTGGAAACAACATATAAATCACGTAAACAATAAATTATTATTGTTACTAGGAACGTTACGAAAGGTAACGAACTGTATCCCAGCTAAGGTGCGAAACATCATATACAATTCCCTTGTAAAATCTCAATTAGAATACTTAATAGAAGTATGGGGCACAGCAGCTGCAACAAATTTGAACCCTCTTCAGCGAACTCAAAATAAAATATTAAAAGTACTACATCATTACAACTACCTCACTCCCACAGAAGAACTATATAAAAAAAACAAACTATCTAAATTTAAACCAACTTTATATTTTTAAAACTTGCGTACTTGTTAAAAGAATAACAAACAATTCATTACAAACAAACATACAATTACATCAGAGAGAAAATAAATACAGTCTAAGGAATAAATTTAAATTAAAAGTATCAAAAAGTAGAAATAATTATGGTAAGAGAACAATAATATCGGAGGGAGCCCGTCTTTATAACAATTTACCTAAGGATGTGCAAAAATTTAAAAATAGCTTACTGAAATATGTAAACAACATAGATAAATAGCGAACTGTGTCATTACTTAATTATTTTCCTTGCCTCTCATCACTTGTACCATACACCATAATAACACTTCTTCGGAGTCATACTGCTAATAGTTTTGCAATCTACCCTGTTTATTTTTGATATTTGTTGGCTTGTAATAACATTTCTTTTGTACCTATCTATCCTAAATTATGTTAAATAGCACTATTATATAAGAACTTAGATTATCTACAACTATGTATAAATAAGTCCTAGAGGTAATTTAAACATTATGTATTTACGAACTACTTATTCTCATTGTAAATGAACTTATATAGTTTTTATGAGAAATAAAGATTCTTTAACCTCAAATTTATGAACTTTGGGTGACTTTGACTGAGATTTTTTTTAAATAAATTAAATATGCTCTGATAAATGGTCTTTAGCCACATCATCCGCAGTTTTTAATTTTGAAAAATCACCTCTGTAAACCGAATAATATTTATTTTTAATATTTTTGATTTATTTTTTTTTCTCCCGAAAAACTCAAAAGTGCGACTTGTGACTAACACAGAAATATGGCTCCTAACAAGGCCTAGCACTCGTAAAAATACCACGTTGCACTATCGCGGCCTTTGGGAAAAATATGCAATTTCGTTCTGAGGTCAAATTATACAAAAGAGGGTTGTGATTATCGTGTACTAGGACCGCTGCTGGTCGGATTTTTTTGCTACCAGCCTTGACGATTGTGAGAGGCCTGACGGTATGACACTACCAAGTCACATGGGAGTTGGGGAGGCCCATTATATGGGACACTACATACGTAGACACACTTGTGCCTTCCCATCTTCCAAGGGGTGGTGCGGCGGCAGATTTGGTTGAGGATCTCAATAGGCGCAAATATACAGGTCTCGACAGAGCGTACGTACTTGGTCTCTTTGGAGTCGAGGCCCTAGGTTCGTGGGGATCACGTCTCTCCAGGTTTTCAAAGATTTATCTGAGTGTGTGGTCGAAGCGACACGTGACTCGAGACCTGGTGTGTATCTGGCACAGCACACCAGCATTGCCACACAGCGGAAGCGTCCCCAAGATGCTGGCTAATGCAGCCAGCATCTTGGGGACGCTTCGGATTGATATTGATATGGATCAGTTGAGCTATCTGCAGATTGTATACAACAGTTTGCAGTTAAATCAATTGTTTTAAATGTTCTAATTTGTTACTATTTTTTTATTGTATTTTTTATTAGTAACGAATGATCTTACTTAAACTGTTAAAAAGTTCAAAACTGAATGAAATAAAAGGTCAAGTTGAGTGACAACCCTAATAAAATATTTTGAAATTCAATTCCTCCTAAAAGCCGCAATAGTGCAACGTGGTATTTTTAATAGTGATAGGTCTTGATAAGAGCTATATTTTTGTGCTAGTCACAAGTCGCACTTTTGAGTCTTTTGGGAGAAAAAAATAAAAATATGAAAAAAATAATTACTCGGTATCCAGAGGTGATTTTTCAAAATTAAAAACTGTAAAAGATGTGGTTAAAGACCCTTTATTAGAGCATATTTAATTTAAAAAAATATCAGGGGCAGTTACATTTACAGAATTTATTTTAAAAAATTCTCAGTGAAAGTCACCCAAAGTTCATTAATTTTTATAAAAAAAGTATTTGAAATTGACACGTTGGTGTTCTACTCTTGCATTTAAAATGCATTCGTTGATCGATTAATGCTATAAACCGCATAGGGAAATTTTTTTGGTCATTTTGAACACTGTGCGTCGTGGACGCCATTTTGTGTAGGTACCTACTTTCTTGTAGAAAATATCAGTTTCTATTTCTATCAGATGCAATAACTCATAAAATGTAGGTAGGTCTTGCTTGACATTCGCAAGTAGGAACGAAATTGTTTTGGAATATTTTTATTCGTTTGCAAAACAACACAAAGAAGTCTCTCATCCATTCGATTAATTGATAATGGATCTTACCAAATTGCGATGCTTTCTTTTTCATGTCCGGCGGCGGGCGGCGCGGCGTCTTCGAAATAACAAAACCAACAATAGAGTCCTCACGTCGGAATTAATTTTGTTAACGAGTGTATTGTACGTTACAAACACGTGACGAAAATGTTGCGAAATCACCACGCGTCCGCAGCGTCTTCGCTGCGCGCCCGCTCCACCCCGCAGCCGTTCCCCCAATCCCATAGATGTACTAGGGATGCTTGCTAACGCATCCCAATCCGCTTACCTAGTATGATAACTTGTTAAGGCTCTTACCTACCTTCGCTTACTATTGTAATGTAGGTTCAGTAGGTTGGTATGGCAATGGGAGCTCGGCCTAGGAGTTGATGCCCGTCCGTAACCCGTAATCCTTGGTTTCCATCAACGTGGAGACGCGAGTGTGAAAACAGCCTATCACATCATGAGCCTATAAGTAGGTTAGGTACTAGCAGTGCCGCCGGCCCCAGGCAAGTTTTAGGATGGAGCGCGATCTAATTATGACGCCCCCCAGGGGCGGCTCCAGCCCATGTAGTGCCCGTGTGCAACTAATACCCAGGGGCGCCGCCGCGCGCCGCCACCGCCGACCCGCCGCTCCCCCGCTTAAAAGGGGAGGCCCTACATGCGCTATGCGCTATAGGAAAGTCGAAATGGAAAAATAAATCGATTTATAGAAAAATATCAATATCGACTTCGATATTATCGCGAAAATAATATCGATATATCCGGGAAAGTTTTTGCGGTTTTAGAATAATAATGTATTTAGTTCAGCTTAGCTCAGTAATAATAATGGTAATTTCTAGACAATGCAATGTGCGTTGTCTAAAAATTGCACTTTAATGTACGAAAATCTTTATAAAAACGATTTTTTTTAGTGAAAACGAGGTTATTTACCGTGGTCACTCGCGAAAACACCACATTACAAATTATATAGAACTCAAATGGCCGGCCGCCGCATGCACTCACGCACTACCACAGATCTAGATTATTGATATTCAGCTCAGTACAACACAGACACACACACGCAGCACAAAACATGCAAGTCATAGACAATACAGTACAGATAAGTTTTTCCATTCGTTTGATATGTTCCAATCTTTTATGGCTTCGAATTCCAGCGACATTTGTTAGATAGTGCTAATACATAAAAATATATAAACTGGCTACGCTCCGCGACACTTCTGGTGTTGTATTATATATAAGTGTCCATAGGCGGTAGGCGGCGGTGTTTGCCACATTACCTATTTTATCGTTATTGATACGATTTTCAATTTAGTTTATTTGGTATCAATTTATGGGATAAAAATATATCGGCTAAAAATATCGATTCATCGAATAAAAAATATCGATGTATCGCAATTGTATCAACAAGCCTAGCGCCATAATACCCACTCTGGGCATGCGGGCTGGGGATCGCAGTAGAGGTGTAAATAAATGCACAGATTCTCTCTTAGGTGCGTACGACATCCATGGGGGGACGATTCGAACGCCGCGCCTCCGCAACGGTCACACGATAGCATCTCTAATGCATGACATGTCATGCATGATGGTCATGCATGTAGCGTAGCGTAGGTATTGGTAATTTATACACACCTCCGCTCCGCTCTGCTTTGGTTAGGCTAAGTACTGATGACCGGCCTTTCATACTTAGAATAAGTAAGTAATTTCGTCCATGTACGTACCTACTAGAATAGTAAGTACACACTAAACTATTATATGGGCTTACCTTTTCTAAAATCTGGCGTCTGGCGGCGGGAACTTGTCGTTACTTATAAATAAGAACGCTCTCCTGAAGGAATCTTTAACTACCTAAGTATAAATAGTAGTAGATACTTATTAAAAGAATTTGCTAAAAAATTACGATACGGACGACAAAACGTTATGCGAATTCATTATCCAGACACTGATTGTTGATAATTATGTAAGGTAAGGTATAAACTTATCTATAGAAAGTTTTGAGATTAGATTGTAACTTGTTTGGAGTGAGCTCTTGAGTTCTTTATGTAGGTAGTGCCGGATAGTCGGAGCGAATCATAGGAACCATACTTACTAACATGAATTAGTGATATATTAATTTACGTGGAAATAGAAAATTTCAAGATGGATCCAAACGGATTTATAAATAACGAGCCCAAAATACAGGATTCTAGTTAGAGGTAGGAAGTAGGAACAATAGGAATAAAAAATGCTGATCTGAGTGAATGCCAGAGGGATTTAATGTAGGTAGGTAGCTAGGTCGGAAATAAACTTAAGTATCTAGGTACCTACATTGTGTGGGCTGTCCCCAAACAATGAGATTGTTACTTTCAGTGCCGGTTTTAGGACTAGCAGCGCCCTAGGCGAGATTTCTATGGAACCCCCTATCAGCAAAATCTTCAAATCCATACGAAACCAACCATCAAGTTGGTTGATATAAAAATTAAAAGAAAAAAGAAAAATTAAGGCTCGACTCTGGCTGAAAGAGCAACAGAAATTTTCAATTTTGAACATTTATGTTACCGTCAAGCGGAGAGAGCCTCGTAAAATTTGTGTTTTGTTAGATTTCATGTAATTTGTTAGCAGTAGGGGCCCTAAAGAGGCGCCTGGCCCCAGCCCAGAACGAGCAAATGTTACAGGTGATCAGAGCGAGCCTCGAAAAATATGGCAGTGTTTTGTTAGATTTACGTATGTATGTTTTATCGATGTCCCTTCAACTGGGGTGAGATTCTGGGCTTCATCTGAAATATATTAACGCGTTCACTGCTCCAGGGATACGCATCGCTGCACATCACGCTGCCCCGCCCAAGAAGGCTAAGTGCGTTGGAGGCAGTAAAAGTGATAAACGTTAACGACGAGCAGAGCGAGCCGCGAAAAAATAATGTGTTTTGTTAGATTTTCGTGTAATTAATTAGTAGTAGTGGGCAAGGTAACCTAAAACTGGGATAACGCTTCATTTTTGTTATTAAAGGAAGGGTTTTGTGGCTGTCACTACAAGCTACATAAATAGCTCAGGGGTTTAATCCAGATATCTCCTTTGAACCCTAATATTTTCCTTATTCGACCCGTCAAACCCTCCAACTGTTTAATTCCAGACCATTTTTATTTAATAAAATACTAAGAATAACTTCAGTCAAAAATCTTACCACTGCAACCAAGGTTTCCACAGTGCATCAAAAATCTGTATTAAAATAGAAAATACTAAAAACAGATACCTACCCACTTAATAATTGCAATCGTACAATTTTTTTTTTTTTTTTTTTTTTTCTTTAGAAATGATTTCATGATTTGGTTAAAATTCTATGGAATACTCTATCACTGATATTTTATCTTTTCTAATGATAAGTCGACAAATCGTAGTCTCAATTAAAGATGTTTATCAGTTCTCTTGCTCAAAAGCGCGTCACTATCATTATAGCGTAACTTAGCGGGCATAAAACTCGAGTTTATGCCCTAGAGCCTAATTGTAATGTATTATATATAATAATGTATTGTATATTATATATAATAATGTAATGTATTATATATTATACACGTAAAATATATTTAAAGAATTAGGTACGACAAATTTGTGAGGTAGAGAAGTGAAAAAAAAACAATATTTTATTGAAGGGAAGTTTTGATTATTTTATTTTCTCGCAATCGAATCGAATTTTCGACTCAGGCCAAACTACCCATTATAACTCGGTCTTGTCCTCCTCCCTCGCTACGCTCGAGAGTATATGAACCACGTATGTTAAAGATGGGGTGGTTAAGTCCCTAGCAAAAAAAATACTATTATATTACTAATGTCGTGGGTGGAGTTGAACATAACAGAACAATATTATGATTTCTCTGCGCGTGATAATATATGATTTGTGCATTAGGTGCGGTCGCTGAACTGCGCCCTTCCCTAACGCCGGCACTGGTTACTTTGATATTCTTATCCTTACTAATATTATATTATAAAGCGAAAGTTACTCCATCTGTCTGTCTGTCACGTTTTCACTCCAAAACTACTGAACCGATTTAAATGAAATTTGGTACGCAGAAGATACTCTAGCCTAGAGCCTAAAAAGGACATAGGCTACTTTTTAATGCGAAAAAAGTTGTAAGGGTTTGAAAGGTTGTATAGAAGTATCGTCATTTTTAAAGATAAAAGCTTGGAAATTATTTTTTAGGCTGTTGATTAGAAATAAATAAAATGTCATTTACAAGACAGAGAAGTTCTCTTCTATAGATTTTCAATATTTCTTGGTTTAATGCGTAGATTGAGGATTTTTGCTTACCCTAGGGGTTTAATGGCTCTGCATCTGATCGACACATTCTATAGATGTCTTCCAAAATGTCCAAAACCAATCCAAAACTAAAACGGACGTCAAGTGCTCGAATCCCGAATCTACGATTGTCAATTGGATTTCGATTTGTAGGTACAACAATCATTCACTCTCTCCTTGTGTACGCGTCGCGTGTGCTCTCACCCCATCACTCCTTGGCAAACTTCTATTCTTGTCTCCCTCACTATTCTAGATATGCGTTTAAAATAACCAGAAATAACGTTTCTGTAACGTTATTACCGTTGCTAACGTAGTAGGTACTGGGTTGCCAGCTCACTTTTTAAATCTAACAACCCCATACGATTCCACAGTTAGGCTAATATTTTATTTTGAAGTTCTAAGAATATTTAAATTTGAAAATGTTGTAGTGCCCTAGCAGGGTGCACGCTTGATACCACTAAGTTACTTTTACATCTGTGTACAGTCAGCATCAAATTGATATGAGCGTCTAGAGTAGTCAAAATGATCTGAAAGACAAAAGCAATTTGATATACCTACGCAGTTCGAATCACCATAGTGTTGTAAGCACCCAAGGTGTTCCAAATATCTTACTACTCAATGTTTCATATTTATATGAACAGTCAGGGTGTTCAAAATTATTACTTAGCTCTCAAAGGTAGTATGCAAACTCTTTTGAGTGAATATTTTTGAAGGTACATTTTATGCACAGATAACTTTGATAGCTTTTTAGCTAAGATAATTTTGAACATCCTGACTGCTCATATAAATATGAAACAATGAGAAGAAAGATATTTTGAACACCTTGGGTGCTTACAACAATATGATGATTCGAACTGCGTATATCTAATTGTATTTACGTCTTTCAGATCATTTTGACTACTCTAGACGCACATATCAATTTGACGCTGACTGCACCTACCTACCTACCTGCTGCATGTCTCGCAATAATCTTGAATCTTGGAATTCGTCCACTTACCTACACCAACCCACTCCAAGCCTATGCTAAGTGGACTGTCTATACAATAAAATATTCAATTTCGTCCCGATTGCTTTAGGAGAACCGTAATTATAGATGAACTAGGTACGCTGTGGTCCAAATTCTAATCCTTACTATTATACGTTTGAAAGTAACTCTGTCTGTTACCTTTTCACGCCTAAGCGGCTGAACGGATCTTAATGAAATTTGGAAGGTAGGTAGATGGTATCCCGGGGACGGACATAGGGTACATGAAAAGCGCGTGCGAAGTCGCGGGCAGCAGCTAGTTAAAAATAAATAAGAGATGGGTCTATCTATAAAACTTTTGTTTTACCTGCTGATTTTTATCTACTTCTGTATCCGAAAACTTAAACGAAGCTGAAAATATGCGAGTGATAAGTGAGCCTTCTTTTTCAGTCTATTCAATTGAATGCAATAAAATAAAAATATAAGGTCTAGGTATATATTTATTGTTAAACATAATATGGCCACCACACTGCGGTCATAAAAAAGTAGACAGATCGCAGGTGTATTGGGTACATTAGAAATTCATCAGAAAATAATTGCTTAAGAATTCATGTTTTATATAATAATATACATTATTAAGTTAAGTTTATAAATAATTCCCATTACAAAATTGTGATATCGATATTAATAAGATTAAAATAAGATTTAACTAGTGATAAGTTAATATTATTGTATAATAATAGTGTAAGTATTCTTAATATATATATTTTTTTATTGTAGGTATTTCAAATCACAAATATTAGGTACGTTATGTTAATATTAATATTTTACTATTCGAATCCGTCAAACGTGTATTCTGTAGGTACTTATTTTAAAAATTAAAATTAATCACAGTCATAGATATCGAGATTTCTCAATTACTGTGCAAATTAATAAATCGTCATAATAATAAAAAAGATATAAAATAATTTCTAAAACACTACATACCTGCCAACATTTTCATAGACCTAGGTTAGATCTTAGGAGATTTATTTTATCTATATTAATGTCTTTATATGAGGTAGACATAATCATCGGTTAGTAAAATACTGTTTGAGGAACTGTAAAATATGCACATGCATACTTAAATAACTTAACCTTATGTGCTCTCTATTGTATGTTTATTCTGAAGCAGTTAGAATTTTAATTAGGTCGATGAAGTACTAGGTACATTGTTAGAAATTTAATAAATTTATTCCTTTCAAATGTTTTTTAGATCTACATAAAACAAAAATGTTTCATTGGCATGTAATTAGTGTTAGTTAGGTAGTGACTAATAGTAATAGTGTTTGCCCTATATAATATATGTTTCTGGAATTGGTTTAATTTATTGCAAATGTTGGCTAATTATATTTAATAAAAGGTGTGATGTATTAGATTAAACCCCTTTAAATGTTAGACTTAGTGCTTGGTCTAGGTCTTTGACGAGATCATCAGTATCTTCTAATCCTACTGAAATCCTGATAAGAGAATCTGTGATACCAAGTTCAGCTCGCTGCTCAGCTGGCACGGAAGCATGAGTCATCAGCGACCTGCAAATTAAAATTATAATAATTCTGAGTACATACAATAATACTAAAAAAAGATCGGCATATAATCAAAGACGTGTGGTACCCAATGATAAATAAGTATGCAAACATAGGAAGATACGTACGGTAATTCAGCTAAGCTCTCGTATCCACCTAGGCTTTCAGCCAGTATGAAAATCTTTAAGGAACTCAAAAATTTCCTTGATTCAGCCAAGCCTCCACTGTGTCTAAAGCTGAATACACCGGAATGTCCCGTCATTTGTTTCCTAGCGATACTGTATTGTGGGTGAGAAGGAAGACCTGAAATTGACGAAAGACAGTCAAATATAGAACCATTCGCTTATTCCCAGTTGTCTTGTGCACCAAAAATATTATATTATAATTGTAAAAATGTCAGCCAATGAAATTCAGCGAATGTTACTATGACAGCAAATGTTAAAAAGTGTAAAAATATGTTGAAAAGTAATACCGAAGGTCATAAATGACAGTAAACGTCAAAAATGACAGCATATGGCAGAAATAACTACTAGGATGTAACCTTTACTGTGTAACCTTTACCCTTCTGGAAAACATAAAATAATAATAATTTGATTAATTTGGTATATTATACCTGGATGAAGGACTTCTGTTATTTTAGGGTGCTTCTGAAGCCATTTTGCTATAACCATGGATGATTTTTTATGCTGTTCCATACGCAACGCAAGCGTTTTCAAACTCCTGTTTACCAAATAGCAGTCCATGGGAGATGGAACAACTCCCATTGCTGTAAAATAAATGAGTATTTGAAATGGTATTAGATAAAATTCTTATTAATGTTGTTGTAAAAACACAGTTATATAATTAAGAAATAGTAGGTACTTATTGTTGATTAGGTACTTGCAAATGTGGGTTCTGACCGGCGGCGTTACGTAGCGTAATCTAACGTGTTACACAGAGAGCATCCGTGCAGTCAGTACGGTGAAAATGACACTCGCAACCAGTAACCAAATGGATTTTAGCTCATGGCGTAACGTATAACGCTCGCTGCGAACGGTAGGTACATAACGCCCCGTAACATCGGTCAGTACCCGGCTCAAGACGTACATTAATGCAAACTATGCCAGGGTTGCTTAATGTCACGTAAATATATAAATTGATTAACTAAAAAATGCAACCTTAGCATGTTATATAGAGTTAACCATTATTTTTGTATAGGGGTAAGTTAGGTATATATTTATTTTTCAAATTTTTTTAAATTTCCTTTACATTTACCCTTGATATTATATTCATGAATATTAATATCTTTTAATGCTTGATAGATACTTTCGTATAGTGTTTGCTATCTTGATGAAAATTATCTTCAGTCAATATAATGTTTATAGAACTAGTTTTGACATAAGATTTTATCTAAAACTTAGTAGGTTCTACATACTAATCAATAGGGAGACACTAACAATAAGTATTTTCTCCGAAGAGTCATTTATGATATTATAATGAATGAATGAATATATTTTCATCAAACGTTTATTAAAATGTATAAACTAAAATGTATAACTAAATAAACCATCCTTCCGTATAATAAACCATCCGTGGATGCAAGAGGCCAATGATGATGATGATAATTTTAAAAGTTTAATTTTAGACACGCACGACCTTTTAATCGCTGTCATAATAAGATGTATCTAGTTAGGTAGACAATTCTTATCATTATGCAAATTATCACGTTCTTATAACGTGTAGGTATCTATGGTTGTGTTAATTTACTAGCTATTTTAAGTGCGAAAATAGATTATGTAGTAGATACACTCCAATAAATATAAAAAAAAAACAACAATTTTATAGCAATTGTAAATTCTCTCTTCGTCCTGCACTTATCCTACACTAGGTGGTGGGGTCAGCAATTGGGGTATAGCAATTGTAAATTATTAGTATAATATTCAGGTGTTAGGTAGGTAACTGTCTAAAAATATAATTTAGCTTCTGCACTTTTGTTTTATCTTTGTAAAATAAATTTAAATATTGGGTTGTTATGGTACTTAGTTTATTAATTTCATGAATGATAGTAGGTAAGGTAGGTACAAAGTTTAAGCAGACAGACGTTATTTGTTACGTAGACTTACCGTTTTGTAAAAATCTTAATTTTTTCTCAAGTTCATCATCATTGACTATAGCTGCACCCATGATGACGTCAGAATGGCCATTCATATATTTTGTCAGGGAATACATAACAACGTCGGCCCCAAAGTCCAAAGGCCTTTGAAGGTATGATGTTAAGAATGTATTATCAACTACCACAATCATATCACTATTGCGGGCTTTGGCGATTTTAGTTAAAGCAGCAATATCGACAACCTTAAGGAGTGGATTAGTTGGGGTTTCGATCCAAATCATCTGTAAAAATAGTGTAACATAACTTGAACTATTATGTTTATTCTGTAATGTAATGAGTTTGATTTTTTTAAACCTTATTCTTTGTTTCTTAAACTAGATATTGCATTAATCAGATTAGTCTTATCTTTCCGCAGGGTTTTTATGAGTTCTTTCATAAATTAAAATAACAAAACAAGCTCTTTGATAAAAATTGTTTTGGTTCTGTTACCTACTTACACTTACATTTATGAGTTTTACATAAAGGAATAAAGATATTAACTTGAATTACAATATTTATATTATTTTCATCATTATAAACCGATTTCAAATACAGACACGAACAAAATTAATAATTCGTGCCGTATCAAGAATTATTCAAATAGGTACCTAGGAGGTACTTAGTTAAGTCACCGAGTAACTTGTTTGGTTTATTCAAAGGAATTTCCTATTGATCACATACCAAGAGATAAGAAACTAAGCTACCTACTTATCATACCGAACACTCACCTTCGTGTTTGTTTTAATTGCCCTCATTACTTTTTCTAAATCGGTGAAATCTGTAAACGTTGTTTCAATACCCATCCTGGCTACAACTTGCCTAAAATATAGAAAATTATGTAAAATAAAATACCGAATCAATACATCACACGAAGCAAGCATTTACAGGCCATATATTGGTGGTACAGGTTCTCATTATGTAGATAGGTAGTTGTAGCAACTCGTTGGAACATGTGCAAAAACAGTGAACAAGTAGATATAATTGAGGGAAAACCAGCTTCGGCTTTCAGTTTTTTTCCATACAGTAGATACCAACCTTAGCAGCCGGTTTGTCCCGCCATACACATCGTCAGAAGAAACAATGTGGTCTCCATTGCTCAACAATGATACTAAAGTGGTAGTAGCACCAAGACCAGATGCAAATGTTAATCCATGTTTTCCATTATCTAACGCAGCAAGGCATTCTTCTAATGTGTTTCTTGTTGGGTTTCCTGATCTGGCGTACTCAAAGCCCTAAAAAAAATATGTTTAACACGTTATCTTTATTATATCTTTAATTATAATTATGACTTCATTGACGCAAAGATCTTGAGGTTAGGTACCTACGTACCTTGTCTGGTAACTTAACTATTAAGTTACCTACCATACCGTGGATGAACTGATGCCTATTACAATAAAACCGACCAAATACGAGTCGACTGGCACACGAAGGGTTCCATACCATCGTACAAAACTTATTCGCAAAGTTAATTATAAAATAAAACAAAATATGGATCTAAAACCAAGCAGAAATCTAACGTGACGCGGTCGGTCACCCATGCAAGTACCTAGTACCCTAAGTAGGTACCTACTGAACGCGCCCGAGGCGAGATGCTTAACTTCGGTGTTCGGTTCTCAACGTGGTATGGAATGGACGTTGACCTCTTAATTATTTAATTTATTCTATGAAGTTATAGCGGCAATACAAATACACACCCTGTCTAAATTTTAACTGTCCACCTCACCGCTCTCTACGGTTTAAGAAATACAGCGATTCTATTGTTATTATGTATCAAAAAACGCCATAAAAATCATGTTTTTGTATAGGGTATATACCCTAAAACATTATTTTATTATTATTCATGTTGTTTATGGACTGACAGACGGACGGACTTCCAACTAAGGTAAAATCCTTCCAGTAGGTACTGTTGTTACCTTTTGGGTACGGAACCCATAAAACCATGGTATATAACAATATTATACACGTAATATTTATACATTAATATCCGTGACATTTATTTTAGCCTCGCATAAAACTCAACAAAAATGGTTAGATATGTTAAGTAATTAATAATTAAGTATTCATAAAAAACAAACTTCGAAAAAAAACCTGTGTCGTACTAATTTAGATTCGTACATTTTATAAAACCTACCTACCTAGGTAGGTATATCTTGTTATGTACGTATCACTAATACCTATTATTAATTGACACCGTGATGCCACTGCAGGGCAAAGTGTGGGAACTGCATACAAGGCAAATATTTCGGTAGTTAGATTTAATTTTAATAATTTTACATACCGTATGTTCGGCAGGAGCGGGCTGCTTAAATGTGGTTGACGTGACTATAGGTGGAACAACCGCAGCCGATTTCCACTTTTCCGGGTCTTGCCCAACATGTATTGCCATGGTTGCAAAACCTGGTTTTTGTTCCAAGAATCCGTTTTCCATCTATAGGTACAGCAATAAAAAATTTAACACACACACTTAATTCACTCCTAAAACGCACTTTATTTGTAACATTTTTTTTTACACTTGTGTAGTTATTTCTAGGCGAGTTATTTTAAAATTTTATAATCTTAAACAGTAAAATATTCTTTATGCCCATCATTGATAATTTATGTTCATGTTTTATAGGTTACAATTAAAAATAACCCAACAATGGTTATTTTTAAATTGAGACACTTGTGCGTGGCGTGTGTCTGCTAAAATTATCTTATTTTACACCGTAATATTCTAAAAAACGCGAACTAAAAATCAAGGTTACCAGTAGAGTGATGTAAATAACGTATTGATTTCCATGTTTTGTAACGAAATATCAATTTTTATTTTTGAAAGCTAAACATAGATCTAGTTGGCCTTAAATTTTAGTAAAATCGACTTACTTTATAGTAAAATTCTCGTAAATTGTTTTGTAAAACTAACACACTACCACCGGCTGACGAAATGTTTCGCTACTGACTGAGTGAAATGAAATGAACGAACGACTGCCACGAGCGGCTGGGGACTGCAGAAATACCTCTATTATTGAATAACGGTCGGGTCGGGCGCGCGCGGGCGGGTATTAGAGGGGACCGCGTGAATTGAGAATGGAATAGGAACGAAATAACAGCTTTTGTTATGTTATGAGTATCGTCGCAAGTCGTTACTAATAACCGTTTCAGTATTTTATTATCCAAAGGCTATCGTATTTTTTATTGCGCAAGGAACCTGTTTAGTGCGCTCCGTGTTGGCGCGAGATTATTATTTTATGGTTTGATGTTTTTCTGCTTAGATACTAGACCTACAAAAAGTAAAACCAACGAAAACGTAGGTAACTAATTTACCACAAACGTAAACCGGGTAGCAGCCAGGTATCGTCAACTTGGAGGTGTGAATTTGATGACGGCGGCGTCCCTGACAGCGGGTGTCTAAATTTTGTTGTGGCAAGCGAAGCGCAATGCGATATCTGTTATGCCCTGCAAGGCGAGCAAAGCGAGCCTTGGGTACTGTGTGATGGCGGATGGCACAAGCTGTCAACGGGTTGTCTGATTGCAGTGAGTTAAGTGCACCGTAATTCGCCTTGCAGTGTGACCACGACGACCGACGACGACGGTGCGGTAAGAGTAAGAGCCGCAATCAGATAATGGGGGTCGGATCGCGGTGAGAGAAGCAATTTTTACTCATCGGTATCGATTTCACAGGCCTGGAGGGCAATTCTGGCAATATATCTACTCGATATATGGCAAGAACTGTCAAAATATCGAGTGATAAACAAGCTTATTCTCAAAACTATGTAATTATATATTTATCGAGGATTTTTATTTGATGAGTTGCTCATTGATCGCACGAGAATGCAGTTTTTGACGGTTCTCGATATTTATCACTTGATATTTTTATCCTGTGATAATTTATTTTTATTTATTTATTTATTTAGTATACAAAATCCACAGCCCTTAGAAACTAAGATTGACAAACTTATTTATAGATCCTATGGCCAATACAATAATGAGTATCACTCGATAAAGTATCACGTGATACGCAGAATTGGTTCCCAGAGCACAGCCCAGAGCTTCGACAACAAGTGATTCCACCCTGGGGGCCAATTCTACGTAGGTATCGTGGTACTTTATCGAGTGCTACAAAAATATCGGGTACCGCCAAAAACTGCATTCTCGTGCGACTTATCGAGCAACTCTTCAAAGAAAAACCCTCTGTAAGTATCGAATTGTAGATTTTGAGAATACGCTTATTTGCTACGAAGCAATCACTTGATATTTCGACAGTTCTTGCCATATTTATCGAGTTGATAATTATATTGCCAAAATTGCCCTCCTGGTACCACGCGGCACGCGGCCTATCGACGCTCGCCGAGAATCGACGTTGCGGGTATCGATGATCGACTTATGCGACGACGGAATGTAAGGAACCAATCATGCTCGATACTATTAGGATATCTATTTACCCACAGCCTGTCTAGCAGTAAAGATTTTTTGGAATTCGTCCTCTTATACTTAGGCTATGTATGAGGACTGCGCTGCCGCCGTTAACACCAAAAAGTAGTTCGAGAAATCGGCAAAAAACGTTTGTACACGTCGGTTAAGATTTATTTGTTTCACTTATTTTGAAAAACTCTTATTGCACTGAGAGTATTTTAACCCACTAATTAGCAATATGATGATGGATTTGTTGTTTTCAAGTTAAGGACAAGACAAAAATTCTGTCACTTAACTGCCAACGAAGTTTTTATATCTCTGGAACTATTTGGAATTTTGGAATGGTTGTTATACGGAATGATGGACGGGGCAGTGCGGCTGTCCAGGCAATCAATTTCCTTCCGGTTGATTTGGTATATTGGGTACACATAATAGAGATTTATGTTTTCATTGATTGCGCGAATCTAACACACGCTGCTCAATTTTCCCCAATTAAATTAAATAATAATTTTATAAATAATTTTTATTCGTCGACACAATATTCTATTTTAATGTATGTCTACAAAAAATACTTACCTACACGTGGTTTTGGGTAGTTTAAACCTCCACAACATATGGATGATAAAAAGTAAGGTTTTAACAAATAAAAAGTTGCTAAAAGATATCACGTGCCCTTATCTGAAAACTTGATGAAAATTTGCAAGGAGTTACGCGTTCTCTTTTACCGTCTATTCAATTGAATTCAACAAAAAGAAAACATAAAATTGAGGTAGGTGAGGGTGTAATGTAAATTTATTGTTAAACATAATGACCACACTGCGGTAATTAACGGTAATATACAGATCACAGTCTGGGTAGGATGGTACATTACAATTAGATAATATTACATAGGAATGGGTACATATTTTATCATTCAATAAGTTTTTATATAAATGATTCCCATTACTAAATTATGTAATCAAAAATAATAAAATTAGGTACTTCAGTATAAAAGAGTATTTTTTTTTACTAAATATTATCGTTGGTGTAAAAATAATACATATAATTATCTGCGTCGGAATAACCAGTATAAGGTAAGTATAGATAAATACCTCACCAGCTTTCAAAAAAATGCCAATAGATAGTAAAGGACAATGGGTAAAAATGTATGGAGCCTGGGACCACCCTCCAATAGCAATAAAATGTATGTCGTTGGATAGGTCTATTCAATCGGAAAATCTATTGCTATGACAGCTTTGCTGTTACAACTGTCCGTTCAAAGATATTAGACTTACACATTTGACATTATTATAATAAAAATATTTAATTTATTTTAACATTTTATTAAAACATATGTCTTATATCTTTGAACGGATCGTTGTAACAGCAAAGCTGTCATTGTAATACTTGTTCCGGTTGAATAGACCTATCCAACGACATACATTTTATTGATATTGGCTGGTGGTCCCAATTTCCCATTGTCCTTTGTGACCAATATAGGTTTTGTTTCTGGAATTGCTTTAATTTGTTATAAATGTGGACCTATCTAAATGCTACATTAAATCCTTGTTCTAGGTCTTTGATAAGATCATCAGTATCTTCTAATCCTACTGAAATCCTGATAAGAGCATCTGTTATACCAAGTTCAACTCGCTTCTCAGCTGGCAAAGAAGCATGAGTCATCACCGACCTGCAAATGAAAATGATTAGATAGGTAGGCAATTAAGCACATAATCAAATAAATGTGTTACCCAATGATATTACGTGTAGGATGCTCATCATAAAAGCTACGTACGGTAATTCAATTAAACTCTCGTATCCACCTAAGCTTTCAGCCAGTGTGAAAACCTTTAAAGAACTCAAAAATTTCCTTGATTCAGCCATGCCTCCGTTGTGTCGAAAACTGAATGTACCGGAATGTCCTTTCATTTGTTTCATAGCGATATCATATTGTGGGTGTGTAGGAAGACCTGAAATGGACAAAAGACTGTCAAATAAAGAACCATTCGTACATACATATCTATCTTTAATCGATCAGCAGTAATTGGTCGGCAACTTAATAATTTTTGATCAGCAAATAAATAGCTGTTTGATCAGCAAAATTAATGATTTGGTCAGCAGATTAAATTACCTATGTATTTGATCAGCAGGATTTTACTTCCATTAAGCAGAAAAAATATTGAGTTGTAAAACTAAGAGAAGAATTGTTTTTGGAAAAAAAAATCGTATATATTTTAAATATTTGGTCAGTCGGAAATATCAGCCAAAAAACAATTTGGACAGCCATATATGTTTTGGTCGGCTATAAAGTATAAACGATCAGCAGAACATCAGTGCAATCAGCAGTAATTGGTCGGCAACTTAATTATTTTTGATCAGTATATAAATAGCTGTTTCATCAGCAAAATTAATGTTCTGGTCAGCATAATAAATTATTTGACCAGCCGCATTTTATTTTCGTTAAGCAGAAAAAATAATGAGTTGTAAAACTAAGAGAAGAATTGTTTTTGGCCCTGTCTGTCATCCAAGTAACTTAGTTCAGGTAGCAGGGAGAGACCTGGAGGACAGAGACCCATTGAAACACACAATAAACGTGAATAAATTTATAGCCGTTAAGGAGGAGTTCAGTGCCACACTTAGGTCCAGAAGATTATAGTATGCCTAGGCAGGTAGGTACCTATATTAAAACAAGCAAATCAAAATTGATTTTATAGCGTGCCAAATTTTATTAAATATTTACAAACCACGATTTGCTGCTTCTTTACTAATATATTGCTGCGGAAATATTTAAAAGGCTGCTCAATGTCACATTACTTGCTGACCAATTTAATCATTTTGGCCGGCCACTAGTTGCAGCTCAATTAATTTTATCTGCTGGCAAAATTCATTTTTCGGCTGGCCAAAACCTCTTTAATCTGCTGATCGTTTAAATGATACTCAAAAAAATAAGAAACTTATTTTTATATAATGTAACAAGAAAATCACACCTTGGTCTGGTCACAACCCGTATCGCACAAGAAATTCTTGTCCAGGGTTGACAAGTGTAAAAATAGTATTTTATCTAGTCTGGCAGATCGATTGATCCAGACAAATATGTACAAACGATGAATGGAAATCATACCCTGAATTTTTAAGTAGCAAGGTACGTTAAGTACTTTAATTTTAATTGTTTTCATTATATTGTGTACCTACCTAGCTATTTAATTCTTTAAATGTATAATAATATGCATCATGTGTCTGAAATAAAAGCGTATTATTATATACCTGGATGAAGGACTTCGGTTATTTTAGGGTGTTTCTGAAGCCATTGTGCTATAATCAAGGACGATTTCTTATGCTGTTCCATACGCAAAGCAAGTGTTTTCAAACTCCTATTGACCAAATAGCAGTCCATAGGGGATGGAACAACTCCCATTGCTGAAAATACAAGTATTTGACATTACCTATTGGATCAATAAATTCGTTATAATCGGCTGCACAATTTTAAATACTGAATATGCCATGCCCATAAAAATAAGATTTTAGTATTTTTGGATACTGTGCGTTAGTTTTCATCTAAATCAAAGACCTGTATGTATTTAAAAGATTTGATTCTTATGTTTTATATAGAGAAAAATACAGAATATCCAAACAGCATTCAAGTACACCGAATAAAAACAATGATTAGGTATCCCGACGACAAACTTAAAACACTGAATGTAAGTACTTGGATATTGTGTTTTACACTCGTCAACGGATGGAATACACGGGAACATAGAAAAGCAAATAAGAAATAAAAACGTCAAGTACGAGTTGTACTCGCGTTCTGAGGGTTCCCTTGTTTCTTGCCGAAATTCATGATTCTAGGTCAATGGGAAGTACCCTTAAGGTTTTATGTGCACGTTTTTCCCTTGGAAACGTCCATTTTTATGATAACTTAAAAAAATTGTGTCAATATTGGAAAATTTAATTCTTATAGGATCTTAGGTAGGAATAGAAATTTCCGAGAACATTGACACATTTAATAGCAACTGTAAATAATTATTAACACAAGTGTGAGGCACCTACCTATCATATTAATAATATTGAAAATTCTTTACTTTTTGGATCCACTTTGTAAAAGGTACAAATACTTACTTACCTACTATATTTTGGGTTAGGTACCTAGTATTTTATTAATTTTAAGACAGTAGGTCCTACTATATACGGGAAGCAGTCATTTGTAATGACAACACCATTACAAATGACTGCCTCCCGTATATATAATAGGACCGAGGACTTACCGTTTTGTAAAAATCTTAATCTTTTTTCAAGTTCATTATCATTGACTATGGCTGCACCCATAATAACGTCAGAATGGCCATTCATATATTTTGTCAGGGAATACATAACAACGTCGGCCCCGAAGTCCAAAGGCCTTTGAAGGTACGATGTTAAAAATGTATTATCAACTACCACAATTATATTTTTATTGCTTGATTTGGCAATTTTAGTTAGAGCAGCAATATCGACAACCTTAAGGAGTGGATTAGTCGGGGTTTCCATCCATATCATCTGGAAAAATAATGTATTAAGAGTTGATACTATTTGAAATCAGTTATTTTCAACGATCATATCTTCCACAATTCTGAAGCATTTACTTTGAGATTTTAATATGTCATAGTTCTGGATTGATGCTAGACCACTAGTGTTTCGAAAACACGATTACATGAAAATTTCTCGATAGAAAAAAAATCCAAAGTTCACTCTAAACTGTACTTTAAACCGTCGCTATTCAATAGATACGTTAAAATAAGCCTTGATACTTTGTACAGTAAACAATCAGAGTATAAAGCAGACGGTGTGTGTTTTAGATTTTCAAAATTACTAATATTTTTACCGTAAAAAAACAAAAACATTATTTTTGCGGTTATGACGTTCTACTCTGTCCCGCTCATATGAACACGAAATCCTAAGCCTATCCTTTTCACACAATGGTGAGGTATTGTAGGCCCTAAAAAGAACTCTAAAAAGAAGTATATGTAGGTACCCAGTGTTTTTACTTTCCTACTAGACTAGCACCCTGCTAGGTATCCGTAAATTCCGTAATAAGTTTTTTTTTTTCACCTTATCCTTTATTTTTTTAAGTGCGATGTTGTATTAATAAGCTTAATCTTATCTTTCCGTCTTGTTTGAAAATATCTTCAATCAATCACTACTAGGTACATATTATAAAACATACTCCTCCGCCGCCGCCGCCGCCGCGCCGCCCCGCGTCTGTCTCTCTGTCTGTCTGTTCGCGATAAACTCAAAAAAACTGAACGGATTTCCATGTGGTTTTCAGAAATCGATAGAATGATTAATGTTTGATATAATGATGATGATAGATCGATAGAATGATTAATAGTTTTGGTATATAATTTCTCGAGATTTTGTGTAAATTAGTTGAAATATAACGATAGTTGTTGGAATATAATTATGGCTCTACAAAAAGTCCGCGATGGCATAGATATAATCTATTTTTTAGGGATAGCTTACATACACTACATACTAGTAGGTAGACCAAACGAGTTGCAGTTTTCGGTTTCGGAAAGCTTTTGCTATTTATAATGTACTTTCCCTACCCTTTTCGGCCCCATGACGAGAAATATAATTATTTTGACGTAGACCTTCGTAGCACGTGCTACGTACGATGCGACGACGACGGACCCTCGTACGTGTACGTAGCAAACATTATAAGATAGGTGTACTAGCTAGTATTTTTATTGTGGAGTGATTCATACCAACTGAGCTCGAAGCGATTTCTGATATTATCCGTGCTATTCGTCCTTTATGATGTGTGCGTGACTAGTCTAATAAAAAAGTTTATAGGCCCTTGTTAGCCGCCGGCCCATACTTACCTACTTAGAAGCTTAGAATAGAACGAATCCGAACACTCACCTTCGTGTTCGATTTAATAGCACTCTTAAATTTTTCTGAATCGACGAAATCTGTATACGTCGATTCAATACCCATTCTGGCAACAACATGCCTAAAATATAAAAATTAAATAAAATCCAATACCGAGTCAAAACACGAAGAAAGTTAATGGGTTTAGAGGTCAAACATTTTGTGGTTCCTACAGGGGTATAGTCATTCGGGGCAACTGTACGCACTTTTGCCTTTCATACGATATGTACTGTGTCTTAAATATTAAAGCTAAAGAAATAAAAAAATTCTTTGAAAAGAGAATTTATTAGTCTATAAATAGAAATTAAACAAAGAAGTTATTCTTTTTGCAACAAACAATTAAAGAGAAAAAATCGAAATGCGTTCACTTGACCCTTATGGATGTGCCGGTAAGTGAACGCGTATGGGGTAAGTTAACGCATTCCTCAGTAAAACCAGCTAGTATCATGTCTGTGAGTAAAACCACAGAAATATAATTAGGCTCAGCTAGTATCATATCTGTGAGTAAAACACTCAATTACAAAACATATTATTTTGGTGACTATATTTTCTGGAAGACCCTACTATTAATTCAGTCTTCATTTTCAGTCACAAAAGTAATTTAACTTCGTATATTTTTTACAGATCAATCACAGAGTTGAGTCAGATTAAAAGTTATCATTATCAATGAACATTAATTTTAAACTAAATAGAGGTCACTAAGAACAATCTGATTAGTACTAGTTTCAACGACCAACAAATATAACCGACAAACTCTTCCTCTTGTTCATTATTGAATGTTTGCATAAAACGACCCATTGAATCTGCGGTTTTATCCAGTTTATGCCTCTTGCTTGGGTTAATATATGTTCACGGCATACTGATCAATTTCAACACTGCAACATAAAAAATCAAAATACATAAATCACCTTAAACAGATAAGAATTTGATCTGCAAATCAACTAAGACATTATGCCATCTAAAATTTTGCTCATGCATGGGTGTACGCATGCACACACTTACCCGCGCACACTTTCCCCAGGAAGCCATAATACAAAATATAAATGTTGACACAGGTTTAGGCAACGAACATAATCTCAATACAATGTTTCACAAATCTACTAGAATATGGTTATTATCAAGCAAATTACGATTTACAATAGAGTATTTTACTCCAACCGAGAAAAAATCTAAATATATATTATTACGCAAAACGCAGTCGTATAATATTAGTTTTAGTTCTTAGAACAATAAAATAAATTTCAAAATTCAATTCAAAGTTTTCAGTGTTTCTAATCTGTTTTTACGTCAAATTACGCGCGAAATTTTAAAATGTAAAATATAAATGCATATTAATGGCACTTATCCATTGAATAATTTTTTTATGTATTTTATTAGTGGTTTATTAGCCCAATAGAATATGATTGTGACACTTTAAAAAAATGGGCGTAATACCCTATTACAAAATCTAAAACTTGGACGCGACACGAGTTTCCAAAATGCTAAAAATTACCAATGAAACTAAGAAGTTTAGTTAATTACGGATAAGAAGTGAATAAATCCCCACGCGGCGCATTGTTACGTCAAAACTACACTTGCGAGCTATAAACTGGAATCACTTCATCGCTGGTTTTTGCAGACCATATTTTACAGTTCATCATATGTCATGGAACGTGAAAACAAAAGATATAAATTTTTGGAACGAAACATGAATTTTTTCAAACTCCTGAATCCCTATAAAAACTGGGAATTTATGCAATTTTGTCATCAGTCCAATATATCTCGTCACTCAAAATACTGGAATTACAAGAAAATGGAAACCACACCAATAGAAGCCGCTCAAATCGTCACCCTAATCCAGCAAGGGTTCTCTCAGCGTACTATCGCTCGACAGCTTCATCTGAGCCAGTCCTGTGTCTCCAAAGTATACAAGAGGTTTAGAGAGACTGGAAACTTAGTCCGAAGACCAGGATCTGGACGACAGCGATGCACTTCGGCGAGAGATGACCGATTTATTGTCAGCACTTCTCTCCGAAATCGACATCTAACCGGCGTTGACGTCCAGTGGGAGCTCGGAGAAGTTCGAGCGAGAACTGTCAGCGAGTGGACAGTGAGACGAAGACTCAAAGAAGCTAACTTGACCCCAAAAAGGCCAGCAACGGGACCCAAATTGTCTACAGCCCACCGACAAGCCCGACTTTAGTTTGCTCGTGATCACTTAGATTGGGATATACAGCAATGGAGCCGAGTTTTGTTCGCGGACGAGACTAGGATGTGCCTGCATGGCAGCGACCGTCAACGGAGAGTCTACAGGAGACCGGGAGAGCGATACGCACAATGCTGTATAACGGAAACAGTGGCATATGGGGGTGGGTCTTGTATGATGTGGGCTGGGATTTCAATTGAAGCTAAAACGGAGCTGGTATTCGTACCTGGTGGAGGTCGGGGAGGAGGACTAACCGCAGAAAGGTATATCAACGACATTCTGCTGGGCCATGTACTCCCTTACGCCGGGTTTATTGGCGAAAATTTCCTGCTAATGCACGACAATGCCCGCTGCCACACCGCTCGTGCGACTAGACAGTACCTGGAAGAAGTCGGGATTCCCACAATGGACTGGCCAGCCGTCAGCCCTGACATGAACCCTATCGAACACCTGTGGGACGAGCTGAAAAGGCGGGTACGAGGAAGATCTCCAGCTCCGGCGTCAATAGAAGACCTAAAAACTGCTCTTATCGAAGAGTGGCAGGAAATTCCATAGGATTCCATCAGGAAACTCATTAGGTCAATGAAAAACTGTTTACAAGCAGTAATTAGGGCCAGGGGGGGCAATACAAAATATTAAGCGGGAAATAACAAATATTTTAAAATAAAAATTTGATATTTTCATATTACTTCTTATTAATTTAAACATCCACAACTTCGACCTATTGTAATAATTCACTAACTGAAGGTAGGAAACTTAATTAAATTAAAATAATTTTTATACCATTCGAAAGCTAACAAAATTTCTTTTCAAATGGTATACACCAATCTGCAGTTTATTCCATGGAAACTGTAAAATATGGTCTGCAGAAACCAGCGATGAAGTGATTCCAGTTTATAGCTCGCAAGTGTAGTTTGCCACACCGACGTCCTTGTTTCACCCAAACGAACCACCCTTCCCCCGCACCTCGTTCGGAGATATACACAGTACGCTCACTTACCCATTGCGCACGGTTACCCAGAATGACTCTACGGTGTGAAAAATTTGATTTTTTAAATATACAACGTAAAAAATTAGTAAGTAGGTATTTTATATGTACTACTACGGGTATTTGGTATTGTAACCGACATAACTTTTTGGGGAGTTCGGGGGTCATGGGCTACATTTCTCCAGTAAAGTCAATGTCCTAAATGTCACGGTTGCTGACTACTCGTATGTTTTTTTAGTACTTAAAATCTCGTCATCATAAGTATCTTTTTTGTTTGTTGTTATAATGCCACAAAATAACTTGTGCTCTATTCTTCATGTATATTTATTCTAAATAACATACCTATTATTTGATGCGATTCACATAATAAATAGAAAGAGTTACGAGCATTTAAAGTAAAAACTCTCTGTAAAAGTTAGAAATTGAGACAACTTCTAAATTCATTGAAAAAAACTAGAAGTCATATTGACTACTGAATGAATTTAAAATTCAAAATTAGCTCAGATTGGCTGCTTTCCCACGTTATGCAAGCACAGCACCATTGTTTGAGACCATGACCCGCCAACTCCCCAAATTATTTATTTGGTGGTCAAACTAAGCAATACCTACGTCTGTCAGAGTCATTGAGCAGACATTTTTGTATGTTTTGTGCTTCTGAATGAATTTAAAATTCTAAATTAGCTCAGACTGGCTGCTTTCCCACGTTATGCAAGCGCAGCACCATTGTTTGAGACCATAACCCCTCAACTCCCCAAAAAATTATTTCGGTCCCAATACCAAATACCCTGCGTAAAGTATTCAAATTTCAAATCCAACTTTTTCCAGCGGGCAGCCTGTAGATAAAGGTGCTTATTTACATGCAGTTGTAGCACCAATTTATTTGAACGCGCTTGAACATACGGAACAATAAGTAGGTACTATCGGCGTAAGATCTGCCTTACCACCACAAGGATGATTTTTCTGTGAAGTGACCGGTTGCCACCCTCGGCTTGCTCGATTTCTTATGTTTTTAAAGACCAATAGGACCGTCGTATTTCATGGGTCTGGTCAGGTACTTTAGTCAGTGCTAATGTAAATAGGTAATTAATATTTTGCTACAAACTATTTAAGATTCGACTTATGACATCATGAAAATTTGAATAATTTGTTTTTATTTTATTGTCGTTTGATGACTACACTATTGTATTGCGCAAACTACAATTTGGGAGCGTTCATGTTGCGATAAATTGCGAAAGGAACTCATAGTACTAGGGCTAATTAAAGTCTCGATCTCGACTACCGTAACTGCAATTGCACAAAATCTGGTTGACCAGATCACTTTGCAATGGAAAAAACTCATTAAAAAGAACCATTACAAAAAATACATATGTTGAGCAGATGTTGACTGCCCGGAATCTCTATTGGTCAAACTAGACAACAAATAAAAGGTGTGATCTGTAACCCAAAACCAATGCAAGGCAAAATTGTTTCAAACCTGGTAAGGCAGATCTTACGCCGATGGTACCTACCTACTTTAGTAGCGGCACGACCATTATTGCGCTGAAGTAAAAAATAAGGCAGGTACCTTATTTTTTGGCGGGGCTAGCGGTACATTACCCATGCGCAGCTATCCACTACGCGTATCGCTGCTCCGCTCTAGACTTACGTGCCGCTACTTGTAGATATAGGTAGGTAATGTTTCAAAAGCTTACGCGATCTCTTTTGGTTTTTCGTATACCTACTGGACATCTGAATTTGCGATACCAGCAGCAGCGTGAATAAATTATATGATGAAAAAACAATACACAATCGCGCCAGTTTTAGAAAAATATACCTATTCCGTTATATGTAATATGAGGGGGAACCAGCTTCGGCGTTCCGTTTTTTTTCTTATTCTTTAGATAGGTACCAACCTTAGCAGCCGGGTTGTCCCGCTATACACATCGAAAGAGGAAACAATATGGTCTCCGTGGCTCAACAATGATACAATGGTGGTAATAGCACCAACACCAGATGCAAACGCCAAGCAGTGGTTTCCATTTTCTAACGCAGCAATGCATTCTTCTAATGTGTTTCTTGTTGGGTTTGCCGTTCTGCCATACTCAAAACCCTAAAATAGGTAAATTAATTGATAGGTATATTATTTTTATTAAATTTATGGAAAAAGGAACAAATAATAATAAATGCTAATAAGGTACCTAGTTAATAGAAAATAGTTTAGCTGCTATTTGCAGCAAATTATTTTTGCGCCAGTTTTATTGCTAGTGTACGCGGAAAAAATTAAAAAACAAAAAAATTAACCTCGCGCCGCCGCTCCTTGACGATCAACCATAACTTTCTACGAACCCTGATAAGAATTCGTCCAACTACGGCAGTTTTTGCTTATCAACAAATGTGTAGGTTAGGTACCTAGGTAATGAATATAGGTACATATATTTAATAATTAACATTACTGAGTCTTCAGCTGGAGCGAGTTGCTTAAATGTGGTTGCCGTGACTATAGGTGGAACAACCGCAGCCGACTTCCACTTTTCCGGGCTTTGCCCAACATGGATTGCCATGGTTGCAAAACCTGGTTTTTGTCCGAAGTATCCTTTTTCTATCTATAAAGCAATAAAAGAGATTTCAATTAAAAATACTTAGGTACACGTCATAACATCATCATCATTTTAGTCTAGTATCGCCTACCTACCTACTGCTTTGCAGATCGCGAATGGATGCTTGCTCTAGGCCACAGAAATGTATGTATTTTTTTTATTTCTGTGGTCTTTGCAGACAACCCGGCTATTAAGAAACTTCGTTTCCTGCGAATGTTCGATATGGAATCTGACACATATTCGCGCGAAATTTTAATATTTTAGCGGATTTTAATACTTATCCGTTCTGCTAGGAATATAAATTGCGAAAATGTAGTTTCCCTAAGTAAATCTCAAAAAAATATTAAGTATATTTTGAAACATGGGTGTTTTAACAAATTTTTTTTTGTTATATTACTTATTTTATTTTATTTTATTATATTTAAATATTGTAACATGGGTTGATAAAAAAGTTGTACGATTTATGGGAAACTACTTTTTCACTATATATATTCCTTGTAGAACGCAGAAAATATAAATGCATAATATTTTAATTTCGCGCGAATCTCTTTCAGTGTCGAACACTCGGAAACGAAGTTTCTGAAAAGCCATGCAGATCCGCTGTTATATTTTTAATAATTAATTTTTCGCAGTGGTGGGCAGTCACTTTAGGTAGGGGGCAAGCACTGCACCGTCTCGGAAGAGCACACCTTGTTTTCTTATACATACACTGCACCATACCCAGAAGGACATGAAATTATCAGGAAGCGGAACGAACCGCGAAATTGTTTTGCATATTGACCTCAGACGAGCGTTGAGCCCAGACCACAGAAATAAGGCAACATTGTCGTTAGCGAGCGGAGCGAACCATAATTTTTTGTTTTCGTTATAGGTAAAGCTGTTGCGTATGTGGTAAAGTGCAGCGGATAATAAGCGAGCCAAGACGTGAAAATTTTATAGTTTAGATTTGCAGGGGTCGGCATTGGCAAACTGACAATAAATTTAATAAAATTAATTATATTAACTGACAATAATTTTAATTATATTATTAATTATAATTAATATGAGTAAATAATGTTACTCACACAATGTTTGCACGCCATATTGTAGGTATAACAAAATTAGGTAGGTTTGCTTAGGTATGTATTCTTGCAAATAAATAAAAATGAGTAAACATCACTAAGATAAGTTATGTACTTTTACAATTTATACGATAAATTTTATTAAATACAAGTATACCATGGATTTTGTTATTACCATCAAAGAGAAAAAATCACTACCAAAGAGAATGTAACGCTACGCTAAGATCAATAAGTCAAAGCAGGTTAGAAGCACAGATACTTTGCGCCTTAAAAGGATCAAAGAGGCTAGAAAACCTAATAAAAATATCACAGACATCATACTAGCTGCGTCTAAAGAAAAATACTTACTTTAAAAAAAGCACGGATACAAGTGACCTTTCAGCTCTATGCTTTAGCGGCTATGATTGTGATAGAGAATGAAAAAAATATATCTCTTTTTTTAACTATCAACTGTTTTTTCAACATACCTAACTGCTACATTTAGTTGGCGAGTTGATTTTACAACGTTATACGTATAACGAACCAAACCAGTTAAACGTCAACTGGTTCTTAAACCAGTTAAACGTCAATTGGTTCTTAAACCAGTTAAACGTAATTTGGTTCTTAAACCAGTTAAACGTCAATTTATTTATTTTATTTTTATTTATTTTTTATTTAGAAACAACATCTATCAGGTTTTTAAACCAATTGGTTCTTAAACCAGTTAAACGTTAACTGGGTTTTAACTAGTTGTTTGTAACAAGTTTATTCAAACAACAAAACATTTCTATAGTGAATTTGTCTGGAGTACTAGGTAATAAAATAAAGCAATTTAAATACAAAAAAAAACTAGTAAGTAGGTAGTATGCAATTTTTTTAACTAGTATATATATTCCTTGGTAGGTAATACCTACTTATTTAGGTACCTGTTTTGGGTAGAATAGAATATCATTAAATGTTTAGGTCTTGGTTTAGGTACGTCTTTTATTAGGTCGCGTGTCGTGTCGTCCCTTCGACTAACGGGTAGATTTGTAGGACGCTAACGCAAGTAGATTGTCTAATGTCTAAGCGTCGTCGTCGTCGGTAGGGTCGTCGTCAACGTAAAGTAGCATTACCTAATCTGTGCTGTGTCTCTCCCCCGATACAACAAAGTATGTAATACTGTCAGTTTTTATTGACCGACATTGACATTGACGTTATATTTTATTTCCCGCGAAAATCTAAGAAACGACCAAAACAAAACGAAAAGTTGAAATAATCAGCCAAATGAAAATCAAACTTTAATTTTATATTTCTTTGATTGCGGTGTAAGAAAACTTCTGTAAGACATTTGTAATAAGCCTATAAAATGGATAGTAAACCACTGAGATATGCTCATGCAGAAGGGCATACAGATGTTTGTTACACTGAAGACGGAAGGTTTGTTGTTTTTATCCGAAATTAACATTAATTTGATTGTGTTGCTATTCGGAACTTATTTAGAATATCAACGCTGTAATGTTTTGATTATCTAAACTATTTTTTCAGTCACATCATAACCTGTGGGCATGATGGTGATGTTAGAATATGGGTGGATATCGAAGATGATGACCCCACCTCACACTGCGTCGGTGAAAGTGCCCTAGCAGTGTATTTCAAAGACAAACGTTTGTATGTAGCCACTGACAACCATGCAGTCCAAGCATACACCTACCCAGCCTTTGATAAAGATGGTATTGTCACAAGATTCACAGCTCCCGTTACACACATCAAGTCCATTAGTAAGATTGAGGTTGGTTAACTTTTAATTCCCACAATATACTTCATTCAAATGTGACAAATATTTACAATTGAAACAATTGAGCTAACTGTAGATTGTTGCAAACAATCTAGAGGTAGCCCAACTGATCCATAACAATACCAGTTGCAAGCATCCCCAGTGCATTATCTATCTATTATTAATTTATTGTTATTTTCTTTGTTAACCCTTTGACCGCCACACCAAAAACGCATTCCCGTGTTCTCTACGTCAAAGTGAACAAAAGATATTCTATACGTCGTTGGGGCTGAGGGGTCCTCAGGTGATTTGTCATGTATAGGTGACTATGGCGGTCAAAGGGTTAATAAAGCACCACTTGTGACAATATTTCTTTATTTGTAGGCTTTAGGCTGCTCATCAGAAAATATGGAAGCCAAGATATGCAGTGTAGAAGGTGGTGCACCATTGTTTGTGATGTCCGAACACAAAGGGCCGGTGCTCAGTGTATCAATTTGCCCCCAAATGAAGTTTGCCAGCACAGCCTGTGGTGACGGCAAGCTAAGAATATGGGATATTGACTCACAAAAGATGGTTAAAGAGATTTTATGTATCCCAAAGATAAATACATTCTTTGCTGCCAAAGTCCTATGTAAGTTATCTTTATTCGATAGCTAAGTAATAGTATTAGGAAGACATTTATTTGCAATTACAATACTTACCTACTATCTGAAATTGTCTTGAATGAAATATTTTTTCACAGGTCGAATGGATTTCGATCCATCAGATGGGAAGTACCTTGCTTACCCTAACAATAGAGAAATTACTTTACTGGACTGTGAGAATTGGGGTCAAAGAATGACATTCACACATAGTGCGGTATGTATTCATTGTATACAGGCTTCAGATGGGTCAGTAAATTTTATTGACATGCATTCAATTATGGACTTTTGTTTAAGATAAAATGTGCAATTTCCCAATGCCTATTCTCACCATGTGGGAGCTACTTAGCAGGGAGCACAGTAGCTGGTCAGATAGCTGTTTGGGAAATAGAATCTGGCACTTGTATTGGAATTAAAGAACATCCAACAAGCCACAATGTTTCAGCCATGGCCTGGAATCCAAAAGGTATATTACCTTCCACACCTCCTTTGTTAAACTACTACTTACCTTAAAAGTAAAATTATTATTAAAAACTAGTTTCTGTCCATGGGTTTACACGCCTTATTTCTTTGGAATGTATTATTTACTGTATTATGGGAAATTATTTATGGGTTGAAAAAAATGCCTATGTTTGATTTCCTTATATAGATTTACACCTATACAAAATTTTAGCTCAATCTGTTCAATAGTTGTATGTTATCCGTTAGTATAGCGCCCTAACAGGGCTAATAATACCTAGTCCCTAAGTGAAAACTGAAAAGTGAAAAAGTGTGGTGATTATGGCAAATCCCCAAATACATACATGGGAGACCATCCACTCGATGGACGGACGACATTGTAGCGGTTGCAGGGAGTCGATGGATGGAGGCGGCTCACGTGATTTACCGTGATATTTTACTTCATCACAACCCTATTCAAGTATGATCAATATTTTGCAGGTAGTTGCATATTTTTTGATAAAAAGTGTTTGTTGAAGTTATGTCACCGAAACGCAGTAGAGGTAAGCCAATGATTTTCGTTTTTTTTTTGCAATTACTGCTTATAAGTTGTATTATTTATTTCAATAGCATAAAATACATGTCAGAGTAACTTATAAATACTTGGAATTATTTACAACTCAAATAAAACTAGGGTCATATGAATCTTACCGTCCTCGTATGGGTCCAGTGACCACATACGTGAGTAAAAAATAACTGCGTTTTTTATTAGATTCCTTGCAATGACGGAACAACATTTCACTGCTCAAAAAAGCTACAAGGGGATTGGAGAAGCTGTTGAAGCCGTTTTACAGGACAGTGATGATGATGAATGTGACTTTGCTATCATACCACCTGTTCCAACTGCGTTGACTGATGAAGATGAAGGTGCCGATGATGATAAGAGGAAGGTGCCGATGATGATATGGCGACCTGTTTCATGCCGCAGGGCGTACTTGGTACTATTGAAGTATTTATGAACCGAGAGAATAGTTGTAGCGAAGTCAGTGATAATGAACCGCTGTCGTCAAAAAGAAGACGACAGGACGACCCGTCAATCCGCTTCTAATCCTAACCCAACTTGGCGGAAATGTGCGCCTTCATAATCTTCAACTGCTGAGAATACTTCCGAAATGTGTGACAGAAGGGTACTGTTAGTGAAGATCTGACACCTCACACCTCAACCCTGTACAAATATTTACAAAATTTATTGCTGATGATATAATTGATATGATTATCTATGATCAATAGTAAACTATACCTACGCTCATCAACACAATATACATGAGTTTCTGCTGGTATCCCGTGATTTGAGAAAGTTTTTAAGGTTTTCGGTACTATCTGGGTACCATAAGCTACCTCGAGAACCCATGTACTGGTCTCTAGATGAGAAGACGTGGCTGATGCTAATGCCTAGTGTTTACATGTAGGTGCCTAATGATAATCCTATGGTTCAAGTCATGTTCCGCCATCATGTCGCACGGTACTATTTACACCAAGGTCTACCAAAATGACGATGGCCTTCCTCTAGATGGAGTTGGACACTATCCCGTTAGAATTCAAAAACAGCTGCGGTGTCTACTCTGTCATTCAAAAGCGCGTTGGCAGTGTAAGAAGTGCCTAAAAACACTTTATGTCGAAAAGGCTTGTTTTGAAAAATTTTATACATATCAGGTCAGTGGAGTCCCCAATCGGGTCCACCCCTGTAATATCATGAAAAATTATGTTTTTGAATATTTTCTTGTGTTTTGTGTTTTTTAGTTCATATTTCAATAAGAAAATAAAATAATAATAATAACATTGGTAGTTTTTGTTTGACCTCTAATGGATTAAGACCTCTCATATTGTATGTTACATACAACTCACATTAGGATTGCAAAATAAATATACGAATACTAATTTCTGAGTGAAGAAGTAACAAGCATCCATCCAAACTCTCTATTTATAATATAATGTAAAAAAATAATATGTATTTATTATTGTATTTGTGTACACCTGTTGCATTATACTTTTATGATATTCATAATATTTAAACACAATATATTTCTGTGGATCTTATTTCTTATTTAAATTAGTATTTGTTTCTACAAAACCTTTAATGTTACATTTTAGTCAAGTGCTGCAACCTTTTTTTGAACAGGCAATGGAGTATTAGCATACTGTGATACAGCTGGCCAACTGGGGACATTAGTGAACTGCTATGGCAAAGACAGTGGAAGCAATGATGATGATGTAATGGAAATGGTGGAAAGAGCTGATGATGGTAAGTTATTTAGGCTTAGAAAAAGTATTTATTTAATAATAATTTTGGTATTTTTTGTCCCAAGTAAACTTTTCCGCAAGAAATTTTCGAAGGAAACGAGGAAAATTCTTTCGCTTTTGCAAAGAGAATGATCCCGAGGGTGTCCCATTTAAATTTTAATCCCTAGGGATTAGTATTTATCCCACTAAACTAAAGCGTATAAGTCAGGGATTCGAAGTCGGTTTTTAGTTATTTTGTATTTTGTGACATTACAGTTTACAGAAATGAAATGAAATTATTTATTCATCAAAGAACAGCATTATTACAAACATATAACCTAGTCGGTAAAATGCGATCAATTTCTTATAATATTATTTTAATATTTCTTATAATCAGATAAACTGTAATGTGACAAAATACAGTGTTAACTAGAACAGGAACCTATGGCTCATTATTGCATTATAATTTTACTGTAGGTATTTATAATATCAATTATAACTTCACTCGCGCATGGCTCGCTATTACATGAAAATGCTGAGTTACCACGGCAGAGAGGACATTTTCACTCTACTCTAAAGTATTTCCCCTCTTGGGCTGCATTGTTCCACATACATCTTTGTATAACCTGTGTATCTATGATGGAGAATGACGTCATCTCTCATGCTTTCCTGCTCAGTTCGAACCCAACTGAGAGGGACAGCATGAAAGATGACGTTATTTTCAACCCCATTCTTTACCTATGCAGTTTATAACTTTAGATTCAGTAGCAGTTTACTTCTTTAACTTTAGACAATGATCTCGACAACCTGATCGAAAACTATCAAAGCGACGATGACAACGCGATATCCTTGGAGAAGTTAAAGAATGAGACTCTAGGAATGCCTACGGAGCAGGAGTCGCGGCCTGTGTCCAGGCAAACTGTGGTCGCGGCTACGATACCGCCGCAAGGGCCCTTCCAGCCGTCTGCTACGCCGGGACATCTTGAACACAGGTGGGTAGAATGTTATAGTGATTGCTATGAGCAGTGTTTGATGAAGGAAAGATACTCTAGGAGTGACTAGGGAGTACGAGTCACGGCCTGTGTCGAGGCAGACTGTGGTCGCGGCTAGGATACCTCCGTGCCGCAAGGGCCCTTTCAGCCGTCTGCGTCTGCTACTCCGGGATATCGTGAACACGGGCTGATACCGACAGAATATTCATTTAGTCTGACGAATGAACATATATGAACGAGACTCTAGGAGTGACTTCTGACTACGGAGCACGAGTCGGAGTACAATCACCGGCAATGCATAATTAAAATCCTGGAGTCCTATTACCTAGCAGTGGATAAAATCAGGTTGCAAATGATGATAATGATATCTATGTGCACTGTCGGTAATCTCTAAAATGCTTTTTCAAACGCTTAGAAACACCTTAAACCTTAGGAAGGTGAATATTCTGGTCAGAATATTTTGTTGTTAACTGTACCTTTATTTTTTGGTAGTGAAGTAAATACTTGCATGTACAAAACATGCAATCTTATTTCTCACGTAAATGATATGGTATTATCACTGTAGCTATTTCTATTAAACAGACAATAATGACCATTATTATTTCAGATACATGTGCTGGAACGACGTAGGAATAGTGCGATGCCATACGGTCGAGAATGGCGAATCAACTATCGATGTGGAGTTTCACGATACGAATGTTCACCACGGGATCCATTTGAACAATTATTTGAATCATACTATGGCTAGTTTATCTACTACGGTGCTGGCTTTGGCGTGTGAGACGCCTAGGTAAGAGAGTTGGAGGGAACTCGTATTAACACTTCCGGTGCTCATGACTAACATACCCAGGTAGAGATCGTCCAAAACGCGGCGCGCCCTTTCGTGCGACATCGCGAAGGCTGGGCAGTAAATGGGTTAAACACTAGCTTGTACACGCAACTTAGCACGCGTTTTCGCACGATAAAAAGCGGGCCCCCATACCATCTACGTGCCATGCCAAATTTCATTAAGGTTGATCGTTTCCAGATGTCGCGAGATTAATTCAGCGTGAATAATACAAGCGGAAAAGTAATTTGCCGCAAATCGTAAACCATTTTCTATTTTTCTATATAATATAGAAACCAGAATAAAATAAAGACCACAATTTTTTTTAATTTCGTGCCGAATCAAAACGATCACCCTTATGATCGGTTCACTCGTTTAGAAGTGAAAAGTGATACAGACTTTTTCCCATCACACTAATATTATAAATGCGAAAGTTTGGATGGATGTTTGTTACTTCTTCACGCCAAAAATACTGAATGGATTATCGGGCCGAAATTTTGCATACAGGTAATTCTAGCCTTGGAATAAACCATAGGCTACCGTAAAACGAGGTAAATAGAGACCCCAGAGTGAATAAAAATGGACGAAATACTGGAGCAAAACATCCTTTTGCAGAGGTCAGATCCGCTGACAGGAGGTGAACAGTCACGGACAAAGGATACTTCCACTGCTACATGCCAGGTAATAGCCAGGTCTTAGTCCAGTATTTGCATTTCTATTCACCCCGTTTTACCCGCTACTTTTTATCCCATAAATCAGTTCCCCCGGGATAGAAATGACCTTTAAACGTTTCCATAGAAGCCGCGGGCAGATACTAGTTATTTATAATATTGTTATAACTATATTTCTTTTATTTTTAATATACATATGTATGTAGGTAGTCCCTATTCTATTGTTAAAAACTTTGAACTTTTTTATTTATTATGTAACTTCAGTAAATATGAGAAACCTATTGTTAGCTTGTAATTATGTATATATTACTGGTATTATGTACCTACACTTTGTTGGAACTCATTTAAGGCGAGGTGAGCCCAGCACTTGCAAGACGCAAGCAAGAAGCAAGACGGTGCGCAGACAGCCGAGCACGATTTTGTAGTTATTTAGGTGCTTTGAAAAATATTTGTATGACATATAAAAATATTTTCTAGTGATATACTGTTTTGGTATACAATTTGTGTCATTTTATTCATTTTTCTATTCACATTCTTATAGAGGGTGTCATTTAAAGTTTCATTTAACTTTGAATTTTTTTTTGATCGGGTGAAATGTCACCAATCCTGTTTTTGTCTAGTGATGCATTAGAAAATATCCTCAACTATAATATGTTTGAATTTCAAAACTATAGGCCTTCTAGTTATTGAGGTACGGACAGTTAAAAATTTAGGGATTTTTAACTGGGTAACCCAGCCTTAACTCCAATCCCGGAGGTGGGCGTTGCGACCTGCGACACAGAATTTTACTGCAGGTCGCATCGCTTCCTATTTTTGTTATTTGCACCACAAGTATGTTCCTATAATAAATTCTCTTTATCTTTATCTTTTTTTATTAGTATGGAAGTAGATTATCTGATTCTAGCAAATATCTCAAACTCAAAGGAATACCCAAAGGGCCTACCTAAGGAACCCAGGGTTAAATATTATTCTAACTTGACCTTAGGGTGAATAATCGACGTAAACAACTGCAACAGCGACAAATTATTTTTATGGTAATTAAAATATATTCGTAAGTTGCGATAAGAATCCTAAGCTTAGCATTTGAATTTAAATACAAATCGCAGATTATTTATCTTCTCAGTTTTGTTAAACAATAAATAAATAATACTGGACAATCTTTTTAATAAAGCAATAATACTGTATTATTGCATCTTTTATTCAAAATATCACATTTTTGAAATATCTCTCCAACACCAAACGCTTATTATCTGTGTCGAAATGATTTGTAACACTTACGCCATACATTATTTGTTGTTTAAGGAATGTCGATATTAAATTGACAGGTACGGAATGTATAAATGTAAGAATAATAGTCGTTTCTAAATAAACGTGGCCTACACTTATTCAAAAACTTCGTTACTTATTCAAAATCCATCATCATCATACTTTTGCCCTTTCCTCACTCATGCGGGGTTGACGCAACGCACGGTTTTCACTCACATCGGTATTAGTAATTTCATTAAAAAAAAAATTACTTCTGGATATACGTGTAGAATTTATATTTCTATTCACATTCATATCTAACAGTCATATTACCATAGATTTAGGGTAGATTTCTAAGTCTATGCACATTACATAAACTCACTATTTTATTTATTCTTTCTCCCACATAGTCGCCCAAAGTTATCACTATCTAGCAACTGCCCACAGCTCTGCGTGCCTTTTTCTTGGATAATATGTAGCTTGTTCTGTCCCAGGGGGTGCCCAGCAGACAATTTATCTTACCGATAAGATTTGTTCAGCCGTGTAGTAGAAAAGACAGACATGACAGAGATAGCCTGACAGAGCTACTCCACATTTATAATATTACTATGGATAGGTAGCTTAGGTACCTTTATACTAATTTATATTCAAGTATCACGCAAAATAAATAACTTTAAACCTATTTATATTCAACAGCAAACTGGTCTGCATATCCCTGGTGGGAAGCAGTAAAGAATGGAGCGCCTCCATGCCCGACACAGAGGAGATTCTCTGCGTCACCGCTGCGACGGGCATCGTAGCTTGCGCGACCAACGCGCGGCTGTTACGGCTGTTCACAGCTATGGGCACTCAGAGACAAGTAAGAATGGAACGCCTCAATGCCCGACACAGAGGAGATTCTCAGCGTCACCGCTGCGACGACGGGCATTGTGGCCTACGCGACCAACGCGCGGCTGCTACGGCTCTTTACAGCTATGGGCACTCAGAGACAAGTAAGAATGGAACGCCTTAATGCCCGACACAGAGATTCTCTGCGTCTCTCCAAATTCGGACTCGTAATAGAGCAAGCATTTGGCGAACAATCTACCTAATTAAGTATAATTTTCTATCTATAGCTACAATAGCCCTGAACCACAGATTAGATAATGTTAGTATTCCTAAACTTACCTCTTGCTAAATACCCAAGATAAGAATCGGACGCAAGTAGTTTCGTAAACGGTTCAAAATGTTATCAACGAATATATAGAAAACGCCGAAAAATAATTCTCTGGTTTATAAATAAAACATGAAATAAAACATAAAACGCATGTTGAGCAATAGTTTGCACATTGGGTAATTTCTCATTTTTTCAACGACGACGTTAGATAGTGATTTGAAGCGAAATAGTAGATTGTATCATAAGGGAGCAAAATAATATTTTTACGGCGAGGGCGCTTGTTTGAATCCATAGCGAAGTGAGGGATTCTACAGTAGAATCCCGAGCGAGCGAGGGATTCTTTAGTAGAATTCTGAACGTAGCGAGGGATTCAAAGTTTGTCGCCCGAGCCAAAAATATATTTTGCGCCCGAATGATACACTCTACTTTTCATCACCCTCTATAAGAAAATAAAAGGTGCCTCATATTTTACTCTAATATTATTATTTAATATAAAATAGTAAGTACATAACAACAAAAATTCTTGGCGCCTCTTGCATTTCTCCATTCAATAAAATTACCATAGGCTTTCATATATTTCTCCCGGGATTTTGCAGGTATATCTATAACATTTCTTGCCTCAGTTCGAATACTTTCTCAGTTCGAGTTAATTCTATTTCACTGTCACTTGAACTCATTTTTCAAAACAAAACCGAATCCGTGAAAATTTACGAAAACGCGGGCTGTAGTTCGCGCGTTTTTAATTTGGTTTCTTTTTTTTACATTCAGCCGGCGCGGCGGCGGTGGCGCAATATGGTCCGTCGCGTCTTACCAGCCAGTATTTATTCAAACAATATTTGCGTTCGATTTTGCTGGCGCTGAAAACTAAGACGTTCCGAATTCAATAACTGCACGGCAATACACTTTTCCGCGCACTTTTTGAATTAGGAATTTATAAAGAGGAATAAAAGTTCTTTTCTGCCCGCTAAAAGTTCCTTAAAGAAAACACCACCTTTGGGTGCACATAAAGACGAACAAAGTCGTCTTTTTCGAATAGATGGGATGAAAATAAACTTATCTTCTCTCTAAATTATTACAATTTCTGACAAACTCATATAATCGGTGCATTTGGCCTGAGGCATCATAGCTCCTAAACAAAAAAAAACGATTTTATTTAGTTTTTCTTTTTCCACCTTCTCTATATACTGATGATCCAAGAATGTGACGAAATGACCCATGATCAAGATTATGAACGACCTAAGAAAAACCAAGATTCTCTTAGTCAGAGTTTTTAGTCTTTAGTCGGAGTTCAAAAATAGTAATCGCTAAATATACGTACCTACATAGCTAGCTAGCGATGAGATCACTATTCACAGATAAAATCTATAAAAGATGCCGTTTCATGCCTATCGAATGACCTTGCTAATTTATCTGAAGATTGTGGTAATTTAAATTGATGAATAAGAACATGACTAGCGCGTGATTTTCAATAACAATCGTCCTCTTAAATTTCTTACCTACTACAGTTACTTGTTGTGTAGGTACATTTTTTTTTTATCATAACCTCTCGTAATATTATAATGTCAATTTAATTCATTTATTTCCACCGTAGGTATTTCTTAATATACACTTGATGTCGTTAATTTCTAAAATATGACTCTTATCCTATTACATTATTACACAATATATAATCAAAAAAGGAAGCACCATAAGGGATTGTATGTAGAAAGAAAACAGACAGACAGTCAAATATTAAGTACACTAAAATTAAATAAGATTAAAATAAGAGTTGGCTGTAAAAGGGCTGTACCTATTTATAAAATTACAATTACAAGTCAAAGTTTGTAAGGATGGATATTTGTTCCTCTTTCACGCAAAAACCACTGAGCTGATTGGGCTTAAATTTGGTATGGGTACAGTTTGGGACCTGGAATAACATATATGCTATTTTTTATCCTGATAAAATGCGGGCGAAGGCGCGGGCAGCAGTTAATAAAACATAAAAATATATTTAAATACAGCAAAGATGTGTTACAGTCAAATTAGGCACTTGGTAGATAGGTATTAGTTAACATTATAGGTATGAATGACCATTTTAAGATACATTATATTGTGGTCTTTTTAATTGACAAGAAATAGATTTTCAAAAGGTACAAAAAATATAAGCCGAAAATCTAAGAAAATATCCACTTCTCTAATGTTTTATGTGTTTTGATGGTGCAATAAAGTTTATTGCATCATCTATCTCTTATTAACTATTGCAGATGTTGAAACATACGTACCATTGAGTAAAAACTCGCTGCTATCTCAGCATACGTACATTTCACCATTTACATTTTTCACATAAATAAAATTACAGTATCTTTTACAAAAATGTACGACCCCCGACGATCTTACACCATATTAAAAACAAAGTAATATAATACATAATATAGATAGGAAGCTGTACAAAATATTGTGGGGCGTCCTATCATAAATATATATTCTGCACCAATTTTCAGCAACCATGTTTATGAACGCTCTCGATCAAATCTCCTTCCAAACAATAAAATTAAAATAAAGGCAGTTAGTTCCGGGTATTTTCTAATTATAATAAAAAAACTATCTATTTAATGTATTGTTTTAAGTACTTATAGCAGTCATCTACATCTAGTATCCATAACACAAGCTCTGCTTAGCTTGGGGCTAAGTGATGATGTGAGGATGGTCCAGTATTATTTATTTTATCTGTTAACTAATGCGTTTGGTAAGCTGTGGAATGCTCTACCAGTCTCTACCAGACAAGCAAAGTGGCTCCCTGTTTTTTTAAATATTTAAATCTTTATTTACAAAGAACATAACAATTAAATAATATAAACAAATTTAACTAGTATTTACAATTGAAACAATTGAGCTAACTTTAAGAATATGGTCTATGAACACTATCTTTCTTCAGTCATTTATTTTTTATGCATATATTTTTTATTTATAAAAGTGGGTATGTGTTACATATTGTATTAGTATATGTATTTTATACTATGTATGTATTGTATAGTTAAGAAATTCGCCACCGTCTATACGTGTACAAGTGCTTCGTGTCCATCCAGAGGTTGTCTGGAAGAGATAGCTCTTACCGATAAGGCCGCCTATTGTGCAACTATGTTAACTATATTTTCCTGTATATATATATGTATTTTCTTGTTGTGCAATAAAGTGTAATGTTGTTATGTTTGGTAGTACGAATACAGACACAAAATCTCAGATACACTCGTTACGTTCTTTTTCACTTCTGACACTGAAGTGAAGAGAATAACGATAACACCTTATTTCTTATTTGATAATAATAACTACATATGTTTATAGTATAAAATTTGACTTGTCTAAGTGCTTATTTTGTAAGCCTAAAGAAATAAAGTTATTGACTCTGTTTCTGATTCTGATACCCACTCCTCAGTTTTCATCTGGGGTTAATAAATAATTACGATTATTTAATGTGTCCATAAGTGAACCTATAGTTCAAAAGGTTTGCAATTATCATTAGTTTATTAATCCTTATCAAATACAAAGCGAGCGTTATTTTCGCTACGGTTAATTCAAGGTGACGCAATCGGACAAGGTGCTTTTGTTTGGAAACTGACTTAGTGTGACGGTGTATGCAATAGCGTGAAAAACACGTTCTTTATGCGACATTCAACTTTATCATTCAATAACCTACAGAATTAATTTGCTGCACTATTTATCTACTTATGTCAATTTCTTAAAAACATATGTAAGACTGATTTTGAGAAACTACACCGTGACATTTTTAGGCATCTACTGAAAGCAAAATAAATTATATTTCTGCAAAAAAAATGGTTTTCGAAGGAAAAATACAGCTTTTAAAAATGCATTTTCATTTTAGCTCAAAAACGCTACAATACTCGTGGCGGCTGTCTATGACGTCATAGATGCACGAACATCTCATGATACAGAATGATCATAATATTTTCAAGAGAAGCTTTACCAGCTATTCTGTGCCTTTACATTAAATATTGTGACGGGATGACGTCACAGTTGTGTATTCTCTGATTGGTGTTCAACGTGTCATGGCGGATTGCTGTATTTTGTAGTTTTATTTTATCAAAATAATAATTAATCTCGATCAAAACTTACAATATAATACGTGTTATTTAATCTATGGCTTGGGTATAATTCGGTAAATACATAATTTTTGTGATTTTTAGTTAGTGTCGTCATCCCTATTAATAACTCTTCTGCAGTTTTTGTCGCCTGGTAAAGATATATGAAACATAATGCACTTGTGATGAAGAAAAGTGTCTATTGAGAATGGTCACTCACCATCACCATCTTTGTTTAACGCTTTCACTGCCCAGCCATTGACTCCCCGCGGCTACAAGCTGTGATAGAACCACTGTGCGTCGACGTGAGCTATAAAAGCCCTTGACCTCTTGAAACACCCAGTTACATGGTGATCCTAATCTTGAAATGATAAGTGATTTGAATGGGATACGAAAGCAAGTAAGAATACCTACAATCTTTATCAGAGTATGAGAAAAGACATTCATTAAATATAAAAACTTCCCTATAAATAATCGGTGTTATCACTGGGAGTCAATAGAGATAAAATATATACGGTTCAAGATATTTTTATTCTCATAAGAATTTACAAAATTCGCTTACTGAGAACTTAAATATTAAACTTAGTCTAGATCATCATCATCATATCAACCTATACACGTCCACTGCTGGACATAGGCCTCCCCCATACGACGCCAAAATAGCGGTCCTGAGCCGCCTCCATCCATCGACTCCCTGCGACCGCTACAATGTCGTCGGTCCATCGAATGGATGGTCTCCCATGTAGGGGGGATTTGCCATAATCACCACGCTTGGCAGGCGGATTGGTGATCGCAGTGTTGGTGTTGAAAAATACTCAGAAAGAAGCTGCTGCCCTTCCTCTGGTAGGTTCCCTGGTAGGTTCCCTAGATATTGTGTCCTAATGCGTTGTATGCTTAAACTAAAATGTAAAATTTTTGATGTACATTGACTACAAATGATTATCTATGAATATTTTTTTCTCTCTAAAATGCGGGTAGTAGACGACTACAAGTACAATGGCTGCCAGCGCTAGAAATACGAATATAAACAGAAATTTTAATAAGAACCAGTTAGGCTTGGGCCACAGTGCATATAAATGCAGTAGGTAAACAGAGTTTTTTATGAACTACGAACTAATAATTTACTAAAATGAAAATGTGGGTGACGAAGTTAGGAATAATTATTATATTACTTAACTAAAATTACTGTCTTTACATGTTTCCTTAAAAAATCCGTGCTTCAAGTCATTGTGTACGTAGATCGATACACCGCCTCCTCTTGAGCCTGTCCTATATAAATATAATATCCTGTTATGTAGATTGTTTGCAACAGTCTGCAGTTTATAATATTTTATAGTTATTTCAAATAAAGTATTTTATAAAGAGATTTTCGATAAATTAAGTGTATAATAATAATAATCACTTAAAGTCGATCGTTTCAAGTTGGCGCGAGATGATTTTTGCGTAGCCGCTGGCGGGTCAGCTAGTAGTCAATACAATAGCAAAAGAAACATCAAATCGGTCCACAATTGACGGAGTAATCGTCAAACATACATTAAAAACAAAGAACCACCACCTTTTTTTAAAGACTGCTACATACATTGTTTGTTCGCAGGTTATTTCCCTCGCTGGTCCCGTGGTGTCTTTGGCCAGTTTCAACACCACCGTAGTATCGGTGTACCACAGTACGGATTCGGGGGTTTCGGACCAACACCTGGCTATGGACATTATTGCTTTGAACGGTATGTATACTAGTTTATGACCGCGGCTTTGAACGCATTTTTCCTAATGAAAAAGAAAGACCATATTCATCCTCAGGAAATGTTTTTTCTTTGAGACTATCCCAAGTGCAAGGGCTTACGCACTTTCATAACACAAACCTTAAAGTACAATGTGTCAGGTCAGGCTGGAAATCTAGTTCACATAAAGTCCTACACTATGTCTACTTGCAATATAATTTTGTTTATTGCTCCGCATTGAACCTTCATGTTAAGTTAAATCTAATAAATATACAGGATCGATCTATCAATGTTGGAGTTATCATTCCTTTTTCCCGGTAGCTCTAACAATATCCTTGCTGAATTTCACGTGAAAGGGTGACAGAAGCGCGTCTGTCTGTAGACTTACCGATTGTTACTTACGCATTAATCATAATATTAAATATGGGTATACAATCTCTCACGATATATTCTAATTCCAAATTCGATAGTTACTTCGACGTTGGGAAATATTTGCTATCCAAAACATTCATGGAATGATTGTTTCAACAATTTATATTAATAGAGAAATAAGGAATGAAATAAACTTGACAATTTTGAATTAATTTCGTATTATTGAGTCACACTGCATGATGTAAGTATATAAGTCGTCGGCTTTAGTTTGCAAAACGGCATAATCGTCAGTGGAAAGAAAGAAACGCTAAAGCGCCAAAATGCTACTTGTCGCTTTAGAATTTTTTTCTTTCCACTGAAGATTATATAAGTATATCAAGGTGATGATGATCATTTCATCATTTACTATGTATGAAATATAGATATATGTACCTATACATAAACTCGTTCACTTGGTATAAAGCAATTGTATGGATTTTTCGTGTATCTATGTTTCTTGGTTTTGAATACTAATCATTATGATTTTTTTAGCTAAGATAAATAATAGATTCAGGCGTTACTTTGCGGAAATCCATTACAAAATATTAGAATGAAAAAATATTTTGTAACAATCCCGCGTATAACCCACTCTGATAGTATTCATCAAAGTATTGAGGAATTGTAGGAGTATTGTGGTGTCCTGAAGATGTCTCGTGGAGAGACGAAACTAGTAGACAACTTACTTTGATGAATACTATTAGAGTAGGTTATACGCGGAATTGTTAATTAAAAAACTAGATAACACATACAATTTTATTCTTTTAAACCACCTTTGGGCAATAAATGACATAAAGCATTAATCAAACCGCTTCAAACAAGTTTCAGCGAGTCTAATGAACAGCAATTGATTTTAATCAAAGATGCTAGTAGCCAACGATCTCGGTTTTGATATATACAGATATTGCATTCCATAATAACGTAAAATCTGCAAAATAATCGTCAATCGGCCTCACATAATACAAATGTACCTTACAGGTCGTCAAGTGCGAAGTAAAACCGTCCCTGTCCCGCTCACCCCAAGCTCTAAACTGGCATGGCTCGGTACTACCGACGTAGGCTCCCCATGTGCCTACGACAATACCGGCGTACTTAGAATGTATGACGTCGCGAGCGGAATTTGGATGCCTATTTGTGATATGAATAATCATTCCAGAGGTGCTTCGGATTCGTGGTATATAGTTTCGGTGAGTATTCTTCATTACTAAAAACTGTGTATGTGGGCAAAAGGTTCTAATATCTTCAATCTAAATATGAAAAACGGGTGTTAAGTCGTGACTTTGCACCCAAATTTCATGGATGAAGGTAGCCTATGTCTTCGAATAAATGCCAGCTAATAACGACCTGGCAAATGGGTGTAGCTTAAACACTAAGTATTGTTCCCAAATGAATTAATTGAAATGAAAAAATATGAATCATCATATCAGCCCACACACGTCCACAGCTGGACATAGGCCTCCCCCATACGACGCCACAAGTAGCGGTCCTGAGCCGCCTCCATCCATCGACTCCCTGCGACCGCTACTATGTCGTCGGTCCATCGAGTGGATGGTCTCCCATGTAGGGGGGAAAATATGAATGAATTAACCCAAATGTTCCAAAATGAATATATTGAGATGATAAAATATATGTCACTCCCAATATTGTATTTAAATATCTAATCAGTTCCAGATATAACCTTTGTCTGTTTAAATTAAGATTGTAAATAATGCAAATATAACATTACAGTCAATACTACATATATTAGGTATTTATAAGAGCTGCTATGCTATAGCGGGGCGGCGCACACTGTATTATTATCGAAATCTAGCAGAACTTTATTCAATCTTGTGTGAATCTATCTTTTTTAATTTCACGTGTCGTAAAATGTCAATGTTAGATGTCATAAATAAAATAAAATTAACGATTTATTTCTTTATTTTATTTAAAACATATATTTTGAATATTGCAACTTTGTTCTAAGGATTTTTTTAGTTTGTAACTACCTACACCTACTAAATACACATGAAATATATTTTACAGCTCTAAATATATTCTCTAAAAAAAGAATTAGCTATACCTCCTATTCATCTTCCTCCGTTGAGGAAGTTTCTCATATTCGAAGCCTTCAGCAGTGCGATTGTTTCAGAAGGAAGAGCATGGCGTTTTTTTATTTTGTACTGTTGATTTGGAAGAAGTGGATCCGAAACTATCAGGAATCGATTAAGCACATCTCGATTGGTGTTTATTCTGCTCGTTTTCCTGCTGAAATACTCGCGATTCCTCCGATATTCTTTATTGTTCGCTTCTTGAGCTTCTTCTGCTATTTGGCCCAAAGGTAAAACGCGTGATTCAATTATTTCTTTTGAGTGTGCAAGGATTTTGTGTATGCTGCAAGGCATGTTATACCAGGAATAATGTACTAAATAAAGTTTTCTTGTCTCTTCGGCATATGTCTTGAACTTTTCAGGATCTATTTGTAAGTCGCATGATAGATTCTTGCAGTGAGACTACTTATTAAGATTTGAAGTGATCGTGGAGGGTTTTTACATTCTTCGATGTCATATTTTTTTATTATTTTTTCAATTATAATATTATTTCGACCTTCTCTTCCTACTTGTAACCATATATCAAAAATATCTCGTCTTTTCATTGCGCATCAATTTGACGGAAAATAAAAAAAAATATATGAGCGGGGCAAATAGGAGCACGGGATTCCAACTAAATTTCAAAGAATATTAACCGCAGAACGTGCTATAACAGTGATTTCATGTTGTATACACTTGCATACATTTTTAAAAGTCAACACGAATCATCATCATCATCATCATCAGCCCATACACGTCCACTGCTGGACATAGGCCTCCCCCGTACGACGCCACAAATAGCGGTCCTGAGCCGCCTCCATCCATCGACTCCCTGCGACCGCTACGATGTCGTCGGTCCATCGAGTGGATGGTCTCCCATGTAGGGAGGGATTTGCCATAATCACCATGCTTGGCAGGCGGATTGGTTATCGCAGTGTTGGTGTTTAAAAATACTCAGAAGGAAGCTGCTGCCCTTCCTCTGGTAGGTTCCCTTACAACACGAATACAAAACATTAAATATTTTTCAAGGCTTACAGCAAAAACGTTATTTACTAAGAAAATTTCAATAATATAAAGTTCAAAACTACCTCAGTGTATGCTAGATGATATAACAAACAATAAAAATTACCACTTAATAGCACTTTACATGAAAAAAACAGGCCTGTTCGCATTCAGTCGTACAGCAGAACTAAACAAGGCGCGCGCGTGCTAACGCATAAGCTATGTTTCAGGACTTGCCCTACCTTATATGGTGTTGCCATCTCATTAATTGTATTTAATACAGATTATTTAGTTATACACCTGTGTAATAAAATGAGGTTTAGGAATATTTAGAAGGGTATTATTTTTGACTTAAGTTCTGCTAGATCTAGATAATAACACAGTGTGCGGCGGCTGCGGCTATAATTATGGACCGATTTTGAAAAAAAAAAACACTATTTTATATAAAATGATCCCGAGGGGGTCCCATAAAATGTTTATCCCAGGGGATTAGTATTTATCCCGCAAAACTTAAAATAGTGTATAAATGGGAATTTGATGTCGGTTTATCGTTTTTTTAAACACGCCATATTATATTAGATCAACACGAAATGATAATGTTTATGAGATTAACGGCCGAATACTCAAACGCAACTCAGATGTAAGCACGTCTTAATGTCGCGATATTTTGACAGTTTTCAATGAAAATCTGTCAAAAAATCGTCACTTGAGTCGTGCTTAAATCTGAGATTCGTTTGAGTATTCGGGGGTAAGAGTTCAATTGTCAAATTAACAGTGATAGGCAATGTTTTCATTATTTGCAAATAAAATGACAATGACCGATAGAAATTGATAAACATAATAATGCTCTTTAAGATAAGATGCAAAACAATGATACAATTTTATTAACATGCTATATGCGCCCCGCGGCGTTACACTTAATGATAAACATACTTGAATTATTTGATCATCCCTCGGGACTTTTCCGGGATCAAAAGTAGCCTATGTATCAATCCAGGATATAGGCCAGCCTCGTCCCAAATTTCATCTAAATGCGTTCAGCGGTTGGAGCCTGAAGGAGTAACAAACATACACGCATACATTATAATATTAGAAGTACGATGATAAGTAATTCATTGCTCTTTGTTATCACACAAAGCAATTTAAATACCTATATATGGAGACATCGGTTACATACATCGCCATCTAACCCCAAAATAGTTAGAGGTTATGTTAAGGTTTCGAGATAATACTTCCTACTAATATAATTCAATAAATGTGAAAGTTTGTATGACTGTTTGTTACCACGTATCTCCGTAACTACTTAAGATATGTATTTAGATGAAATTTGGTATGTGGATAGCTTAAGTTCTAGAATAACATAGGCTATTTTGAAAAATTAAGCGCTGAGTGGTTATGGTGGTAAAGTTTGTATGGACAATTATTATTCTTTGGTTCGATTCACTCAAAACTCGGTATAAATAAACTACAAAGTAAATAATTAATCACGTATTATTTATTTTTTCTAAAATAAACAGGGTCGTTAAGTTATTATCAAAGATATTATTCCTTGGTTCGATTCGCTCAAAATACGCGGCCGAAGCAGCGGGGCGCAGCCAGATAATTTTTTTTTTGATAATCATAGGTACCTAATGGAAGGCGGGAAGGAAAACCTTTGCTCAACAGAGTGGGATCCAACAGGCTGATAAATACAAACACTCGGACACTAAACCCAAAAATGGAGACCATACGTTTGTCACGCGACAGGAATGGAACCCGCGACCTTCAGCAACTAAACCACAGAGGTCGTCTGTACACCACAATAAACCATTATTTTGTTGCAGGTTTCCGAGCCAACGCAGAAAATACGATCTATTCTATGTAGAGGCGCTTCGTTCCCCGCTACTGTTCCTAAACCGATTGTCATGGAGATAGACTTGCAAGTAAGTACAAAGAAAATACAATCTATTCTATGTAGAGGCACTTCGTTCCCCGCTAATGTTCCTTAACCGATCGTCATGGAGATAGACGTGAAAGTAAGTACAAAGAAAATACAATCTATTCTATGTAGAGGCACTTCGTTCCCCGCTAATGTTCCTTAACCGATCATCATGGACATAGACGTGCAAGTAAGTACAAAGAAAATACGATCGATTCTATGTAGAGGCACTTCGTTCCCCGCTAATGTTCCTTAACCGATCGTCATGGAGATAGACGTGCAAGTAAGTACAAAGAAAATACGATCTATTCTATGTAGAGGCGCTTGTGCCCCGCTAGTAAACCGGTTCCATTCCTTTATGTTCGAACGTTAATGATTTGATTGAATTTATTCTATTCTATTCTATGGCAATGACACCTCCATTCCATAAGGCCTAACTATAAACACTTCTTTAATACAATTTGTTAAGGTTATAATGACATTGTATGCATAAGACCTTATGTATTGTTTAACTAATAGGCACCTTACCTGTTTAACAATCTTATGTTACCTATTTCATAACATTTTGTAACTTAATTACCGGATAAAAAATATTGAATGTTTAATACTTATTGTTGTAGGTTATACTATATTTTACACTAGATGTGCCCTCGCTTTCGCCTGCGCAGAATTGGCAATTGCATGGGTTTTTGTTTTTGTGGTCTCCTATATCTTTTACCAAAATAAAAGTAGTATAAGTTACCCTCTATAACGTCAGCTATCAGCCAGTGAGTGTCTGCAAACCCCGTCAAAATCGATCCAGCCATTTTGGAGATTACCAAACAGAAATAAAGACAAAAATTTGACATATTGGTATTTTATTATTATTACCATGTATACTTTCATATGCTTTTAGTAAATATTATAAACACTTCAATTTTATTTATTTACTAGTTTCTGCCCGCGGCTTCACACGCGTTATTTCTATGGAATCGTTGAAGGTAATTTTATACATGAGAACTTATTTATGGGATAAAAAGTACACTATGTTTAATTCCAGGCTTAGAACCACATGTATTAAAAATGTCAGCCTGATCGGTTCCGTAGTTTAGGCTTGAAGAGGTAACAAACATCCATCCATACGTCTAAACTTTGCATTTATATTAAAAGAATAAGAATGTTTTATTTGTAACTCAACAAAAACAATTAACAATGTATTAAAAATAAAAGACAATACAGCCAAATTTTTGCCTTGAGTCACAAATCGGTCTCTGTCTCAGCATGAGTTGTAATAAACACGTCACACCCAACGCTGGTCTTCCGACAGAGCCGTTGGGTGACGTCACGGATGATAACACATAAGACACAAAACAAGCAAAAGTATAACAATAAAATAAAAAACTTAAGCTACGGCAACGATTGACAAATATAAGGTACAGATGACATGAAATGATTACGTTTCTAGACAAATTACAAAAACTTGGGATGAAACGCTGAACTACAACATAAAAGTAATTTCTACTGACAGGTCTAGTCTATGCAACAAAGTCAAATTTAAGTAAAACAGTACGCGTTTTGATCTTGTTTAATACAAAGGATAAAATTGAAACAGGCGAAATCTTGAAGATACATAGAATGGTGTGTTTTTATACATGTAAAATAAAATATAGGTAGTGTAAATAATAAATTATGCTATGATAACTTTTATGATGTAAGTAGCTACTTACATCGCTTCATTATATGATGCTTGTATCGTTTTTATGATTCTCTTGTCTTTTCTGACTTTCAAAAATAAAATTGCGTAGTTTTTGTTTAAATACATAAAAACTCTGCAGGTTCCTTATTGGAGGAGGAATATTATTCCAGCACCGAGATGCGGCGTAGCGGAAACTGCCTAGAAAGGTGGCTGAGCTATGATGCTGCATCGAGAGCTGTTTGGCGCTCTTTCGAAGTCCGCACGATCTGGTGCTGCCTATCCATGAAAGTTTCTCATAGAGATATAAGGGTACGCGGTACTTGAGGACGGACACCAAAGAGTAAACAAGCTAAATGAAGTTTCCGACGATGCCTCATTTTCATAATGCCGTGTTGATTCAAAAACGGTGTAACATGACCTCTAGACGGGATATCGAAACAAAAACGAGCACAGGCGTTTTGTACTCGCTGAATCAACTTTTGCGTTCTAGCAAGCAATCTAGGACTAATGACTGTATCAGAGTAATTCAGTTTGGACAGAATGAGTGACTCCACTAAACGTATGCGTAGGTCCATTTGAATATGAGACCTCATTCTATATAAGACTTTAAGTTTGTAAAAACAGTTGGCTACCATATCAGCTACATGCTTTTCGAAACGTAGATTGCAGTCCATATGTAAACCTAAGTTGCGTGTTTCGTACACACGTTCAACGGGCGCGTCCATAATTTCTACATCGACACTTGGACTCAGATTAGCTAGTTGGTGGTTACTACCAAATACCATATATTTGGTTTTTGTAGGGTTTAGTAAGAGACTGTTGTTTTTAGACCATTGAGCTATATTACATAAATCACTATTAAGTTTCCGTATTGCCTCATCAACATCCGAAAGCTTACATGATATATATAGCTGCGTATCGTCTGCATAAATATGGAACTAAGAGTACTTTATATGCCGCTGTACATCTGCCGAATACAATATAAATAATAGCAGTACGCCTAAAATGGATCCTTGAGGAACCCCAGTCTCGACTGGTAATATGTCGGATAACAATGTCGAACCATCATCACGAGAGAGCTTAGTGTACTGATGGCGATTACTTAGATAGCTGTGAAACCAGAGAATTGATTTATTATCAAACCCATAAAAATGTAACTTTGCCAGAAGAAGACTAGTATTTATCGAGTCAAATGCCCTAGAGAAATCTAATAGAACTAGCAAGGTAACCATGCCTTTATCTTCCGCGCAGAGAATATTATCTGTTACATCGAACAGAGCTGTTACTGTGCTGTGTCTCCTTCTAAATCGTGACTGTACTTCAGGCAATACGCAGTTACTTTCGAGGTATTCGGTTACTTGACTACAGACCACCTTCTCCAATATTTTTGACAAGCAGGGCAAAATACTGATCGGGCGCAAATCCTTTGGTTCAGCAGTATTAGATATTTTAGGCAAAGGCTGTACGCTTGCTAGCTTCCATATATCCGGGAAAGTTGATGTTTCTAGCGAGGTATTAACGATACACGTTAATAAATCAAGTGTCTCAGGCAGTGTCAACATGAGCATGTTTAACGTTATGTGGTCACTACCTTCAGCATTTGTCTTCAAACTAGTGATAATTTTACCTATTCTGTCCGAGCTGCAATTGAAAGACCGCTTCACTAAAACTGTGATACTCAAAATATGTAAGGTGCGAGATATTTATAACAGAAGTACCTCGTACGTCTGAAAAGTGTGTGTTGATAACGTTAGGGTCATTTAATAGTGTGATATACATCAGGGCCTGAGGGGTTTAAGCGCATTTTCTTTATATCTAACTGATATATTTCCCTTTGTCCTAGATACCACTATGCGAGCTGGATTCTGAGAAGAGTCAATACGAAGAGCAACTAGTACGATGGGCGCACACCACGGCTGACGTCGACGTCAAGACGGCCCGGGAGACTGCACTCAAACTGTTTGCGGTGAGTTTGCGACGCAGACGGACCTTTGCCTGCCGCGCCACATCGGTCTTTATATTTCAGCCCGATCAACCCAGCAGTTTTGGGATGAAGAAGTAATAAATTTCCATCCATCCAAAGTTTCGCATTTATCATATTATTGTGTTTATTTCAGTTGGCTTGCCGCAGCGAAATAGAGCAGCGCGCCTTGGAGCTGATGGAAATCCTCAAAGACGACCGTCTTCTGCCGCTCGCCGCTAAATATGCCTCTCGACTAGGACGAATGCATTTAGCGGATAAACTTACTAATCTAGGTATATATAATTAATATTATACTTTAACCTTCGAGGAGTCGCGCCCTTGCGCGGAACAAAAGTAGTCGCGCGCGGTCTGTGATTCCGCAATTACGTGGCTGGTTACAGAAGAAGAATAAATATCTTACTACATTGTATAAACATAATGAAAAGAAGTCTTGTCTGTATAAATCATTATAAAAAATATAATTATCATAAATTCGTTGCGGACTCGGACCGCGCGCAACCACTGGAACGTTAAGTGAAATATTTAAAATTTTAGGGTTCCGTAGGTAGCCAACTGGAACCTATTACTAAGCTTTCATTGTCAGTCTGTCTGTCAGCGGACTGTTGTCAGTCTGTCTGTCAGCGGACTGTTGTCATGACATAATCGATAATATGTAGATAAATTATATTTTCACATGCCTCTTTATCACGCTTATCACGATTCTAACTGCATAGCAAACAGCATTCACCTATCTGTAACAGCATTCACTAATCTGTGTGTTAAATAATGCTATTTGCAATTCTAATTGATAATGATAACAATGTTTCCAGCTGAGACTTGGGAGAAAGATGACAGATTGAACATAGCACAGAATTCACATTTCCAAGACCTAGATACGCAGGAGACCTATGACGTCACAAGTACGGAAGACCTAAACTCAAGTCTCATCATACCGCAGAGGGCTAAGGAAAAGAAGGTCGAGAGTGCTACTCCGATCAAACCTGTGGTAAGGAAAAACTGGACGCACAGAGAAAAGGGTAAAGTAGGAGTAGTCGCCGCAGTAGTAACATTACACTACTCAAACAAATAATTTATAATTGAAAACTAAAAAAAAGGTCAGTCCGTTTTTTTTTCACTTTGTTCGCGATGATTCTCACTCGAAAGTTCTGCGAAAAAAAACGGCATTGCTACATTTTATGCTTGGGAACACTCATGATATTCAGATGAATGAATGTTAGATACCCTATTTCCTAAAATCACTTATCTATGCCGTTTTGTTGCTTTGAAGCACCTTATAAAAAGTCGCAGGCAACCATATACATAACATAATACATATATAGATAAACCCTTGCGGGTAAAAAAGCTACTAGCTACTTCTGAAATTCGCAATGAAGTTTTGATAGAATATAAAAGCTATAATTAGGCTATAAATCTATGAATTTTTGAAAAATTTTTGATAAGGCATGTATGCATGGCATGACATAAGGCATGACTAACAACTGCGGCGACTATCCTTACTTTACCCTAATATTTGTTTCAGAACATTTCGTTGAGAAACCTGCACCAGATATTAAAGTCCAGTGTATCTTTTCAGCCTATTAAATCATCACCTGGTGGCGCTAGAAACCCGTTCAGGAAGCAACAGGAATCAGCTAAGAACGCCGCGAGTCCGCTTAGCTTGACCGACAGGACGTTAGTTGAAGTGCATTCCACCGACACTACGGAGAATAAAGACGTGAGTATTAGATAAGTCGTGAATAAAGTTACTATCAAGTATATATACTAAAAAAGTTACTGAACTACAAAGTTACTTTAAAGGTAGAAAGGTTAGTTTTTAAAGTTATCGGCAGTGTCGCCCTATCTCATGGTCAACGCTAGCCCCATTAAGTCTGTCACGGCCCAAGACGCACATGTATGTCTATCTGGAGCGCCTACTGGCGCCGGTCGGCGCACCACTGCGGGTTGCTACGCCAAGCCTGGGTATTAAAAATATTTTTTTCAAAAATGTATCCTTCCTTCTCATTTAATAAAAGCGAAAGATTATGAAGAAGTGAAGTTGTCAGATGTTTGAGTGAAGAGAAAGCCAAAACTACTGAACGGATCATGCTGAAATTTTGCATTAGTAGATTCAGTTTTAGTTCTGGAATATCATATAGGCTACCAACCTATGAAGTTACTGTGTCCACCTTCTTTGAAATAGCTAACATAAGCTTTTCTTTCAGCCACTAAAACCGCTAGACGGCGAATCGTTTATGGATTGGTTCAGTCGCAACAAAACCACCCTAGAAGGGCAAAACCCAGAGCTTACGCCGTCAGAACTGACTCGAGTAGGAGTCAGAATGTTCAAATCCATACAAACCAGCATCACACAAAATGTCACCTCAGAGGGAACTCAGAAGAGAAAACTAGAAGAAACCAGTAACGGAGAGGCACCAATTACAAACGCTCCGAAACAGTCGAAATTGAGTGCATTCGCTTTTCAGAAGAAGCAATAGGAATATAGAAAATTTACAATCATCACAAATCAAAGGTCTTGTCGTATTTACCAATTGACCGCGTCCAATATTAGCGTCCTACTAATATTATAAATGTAAAAGTTTGTATGGATGGATGTATGGATATTTGTTACTCTTTCACGCAAAAAGTACTGAACTGATTAAGCTGAAATTTGGTATGGGTACAGTTTGAGACCGGGAATAACTTATATATAGGCTATTTTTTATCCCGATAATACGCGGGCGAAGGCGCGGGCTGCAGCTAGTATTATCATCAAGGTGACAGAGTCGTCATTCAAAACGGTAATATACTACGTAAATATAAAATGTCGTTGACTAAGTACCTATCAATGAACAGCCTTAACTATATAGTAGAGAATATCTAACAGTACACGGAGGTGCTAGAGACAACATTTTCATGGTAGCTTCCGTCAGTAGTATATCAAATGGGTTTGGAAATTTCTACGTTTTAATATAATATCTACCTCCTTAAAACGAACTAGATAGATAGATAATTCTTTATTCAGAAAAACTTCTAACAGTTTGGTATAAGATAAAAGAAATGGCGGCCTTATCCTTTAAAGCCTTTTCTTCCAGGCAACCAAACTGTACAGGTTATTTCTTTGTTTGATTTAATTTACGATATACATCAGTGCTAACAATGGGTTTATTTATAAGACTGCAACTGCCTGTAATTGTATGTAGATAATAAAATGGTAAATTGTTTAAATATTACTAAGTGGAGTGAGTATGAAATAATATAAATTGTGATGTATGTATTCGATATTTTATTTTTGTTTGTAACATATCTTTACAAATCAATAACATAACTTTACATACAAAGAAAATACAACTAATAGAAACAAACTAGCGACTCGCCCAGGCTTCGCATGGGTGCAATGCTGATACTAAATTATACATATAAAACTGTTGAATCACTCTATCTATTAAAAAAAACCACATCAAAATCCGTTTTCAAGTTCTAATCATACATAGGGATAGACAGCGGGAAGCGACTTTGTTTTATACTATGAAGTAACTACTAGTATTAACAATTGAAACACTTGAGCTAACTGCAGACTTTTGTAAGCAATCTAGAGGTAGCTCAGCTGATCCACCTCAATACTAATCGGAAGCATACCCAAGACGCTGCGCTGGCTGCATTGCCTTGCCCCATTGTATTGCAATGCTGATGCGCGGAGCCAGATACCAGCACTTGGGGTCGATTCGACCCTTAGATGTTTTATTATTTAGTTGACAAGTTCTGCTTCGTCCGGTTGTGGGAATATTCCTTCTTTGATCATTCGTTTCCATTCACTTCCGTTGGGGTACGAGAACTTCTCCACAGTACCTGGCAGGAACTCTGTACTGTAGCCCGGAACCTGGAGACACATAAGTTTATTTTTTTATAATTCATCGGTCTGATTCATTGCTGGAACATTTCCGAAATTACATGTTTTGAGATAGGTAAGTATGCAGTTGGCCGTGGGGCCGCGGCTTACGAATATCGGCCCCCCCATCTCAACCCGTGGATGTCGTAAGAGCCGACTAAGGGAACCTACCAGAGGAAGGGCAGCAGCTTCTTTCTGAGTATTTTTCAACACCAACACTGAGATCACCAATCCGCCTGCCAAGCGTGGTGATTATGGCAAATCCCCCCCTACATAGGAGACCGTCCACTCGATGGACCGACGGCATCGTAGAGGTCGCAGGGAGTCGATGGATGGAGGCGGCTCAGGACCGCTATTTGTGGCGTCGTATGGGGGAGGCCTATGTCCAGCAGTGGACGTGTATGGGTTGATATGATGATGCAGAATGGAAGGGAATTGAATATTTTATTCAAATTTAGGTTCTAATTGACTAATAATATAAATTTTCAATTCCCTACGATTCTGCATACTTCTTAAAACATGATTTCGGAAATGTTCCGGTACCTAATGAATCCGACCGACGAAATGGTCGAGCATTTGACTACCATCTGAAGTAAGTGAAGATGTGACCTAAGATGAAGCACTCTTTCCAAGATTGTGCTTATGAAAGTTACGAAAGCTTTACTCTTGATATGTTTTCTATCGCATGGGAACTGATCTATGAGATAAAGAAGTAGCCTATATTTGATTCTAGGTCGAGAATTATCTGTAAGCAAAATTTCAGCCCGATACATTCAGTATTAATGGCGTCAAGAGGTAACAAACATCCATCCATGCATACAAACTTTCGCTTTTTATACTTTTTATAATATTAATGGGATGAAAGAATGAACAGAAAAGAAAAAAATGTTTATTTGGCACGACACAAGACATACTTAAATAAGAAATGCTAAGCTAGGAATTTACAATTAATATTTTAGAAAAACAAACAAAATGAAAAGTATACAAATTAAATCTAAAATACAACCAAGGCTATGTTTAAGGTACTAATAAAAAACTCTTTTCATACTTCTTACTAGCATTGGTACTGCCACTAGCTGCTTGGTAAACCACCGAGTGTCGAGCCAAAAAGGTGTCAACTCAGCATGTTGCTGAGTAGGTAAGTGGGATTACCTACTCAGCTGAGGTGATGTTACAAAAATATGGGATTTTAGATCTCACTCGGATTCAAGTTTTCATGTTGTAGTTGTACCTATACGTAGCATCGCGTCCAATCCAAGTAATAATACAAATTGGATTTTGGGCCAATGAAATTGTTTTGCGCCGCTAGTATGATAAAACAATATTTAACTTCGACCAGAATTGTATGTATTAACACGTACTAGTTTCTGATATGGCCTTATTAGCACACTACATAGTAGACAAGTCGCAATATACAGTAAATAACTTCTAACTATGCTAAACTACCTTTTGCCTGCGGTGTTGCATCGCACAACAGACGCATTACGTCTGTCGTATGCAGCTTCGCTTTATATATAGTGTCGTGGCACATAATGTACTTAAAATTTATTTGAAAAGGAAGTATGAATAATCTACGGGTATATATTCACTAACTTCCGAAATGTATGGTCACAGATTTTATAATACTGACTGTTATACGACTAATGAACGAATGACTATATTACTTGATTCAATAATAAATAATGCTGGTCAATTCACACAGCGTCATTTAGTCCCAAACTAAGCAGGGCATGTATTATGGGTACTATATGACTGATATAATATACTTTATACAATATGTTACATAGATATTTTTATTATACCTACATAGAAAATACCCAGAACATGCGGAACAAATATTTGCAGATCATACAAATATTTGTTATTCTGATTCTCGCAGCGGACCTTCGCCCGCCGCGCCACGTCGCTCGTCAGAATGAATTTAAATGGGTAAACGCCAAGTTTGTGACATCCACCATGCTGTCTTACCATTGGGGCTAAGTATTTAGCGTCCTCGACGACGCATGGGTCCACGAAATGCTCATGTTGCTGGTCCACGTATTCGATCAGCCGGCCCTCCATGGTGGCGGATATGGATGCGAAGTCCCAGTACTGCAGGTGTTGGACCATCTCGCAGAGGCCTACGCCGCCCGCGTGAGGACAAACTTTCACTGAAATCAATCATTTGGGTTGAAATAAGAAGGCACAGTGAACGTCAAAAATTGGTAAACATAGACTTTCAAAAACTCGTTAACGCGCAATTTACATAAACACTTTTGGGCCTGTTTAGCGATACTGTCATTGACTGTACATTAAAATATGAGCATTCCTAGATATCCAAGCTTTAAGTTTCACAAATAGGGATGACGACAGTAACTAAAAATCACAAAAATTATAATATTATTTACCGAATTATATCTGAGCCATAGATTGTGACGTATACGTAATGTAAAGGCACAGAATAGCTGGTAAAGCTTCTCTTGAAAATATTATGTTCATTCTGTATCATGAGATGTTCATGCATCTATGACGTCATATAGACAGCCGCCACGAGTATTGCATTTTTAAACATGTACGGTGTACTTTCTCTATTTGAAATCTTTGACATGTAAATTTTCTTGTGCCAATAAATGAATCTGAATCTAAGTACAGCTTGTGTTATGGGTACTAGATGACTGATATACATAATATATATTATATTACTTACTATAGGTGCACGAGATGGATTATAACAATGCCACCAATTTATGAGGGAAGAGGAACGAATATGAAAATAGGAAACGACGAAAGGTTTCATAAATGCTACGGTACCTTTGAGCTTCTCAGCCATAAGATAAACAGAGAGAATCTCGTTGACGCCTCCAATACGAGCAGAGTCTATCTGGCAGTACTGCATACCGCCGCTCTGCAGAAACTGTTTGAACATCACCCGGTTCGCACACATCTCGCCGGTTGCTACGCCGATGCCGTATGGACTGGAAGAAATAATAAGGTGTAAAATAATAAAGATATTTCATGAACAATTTGTACATTCTTATATTTTGCGGAAAATCCGGGAGTGACCATGTAGCCCCGTCGCGCAACAAAGGACTGATTTTTTGACGACCGATGTGGGGCGGTGGGCGCAGGTCCGCCTGCGACGCAGGAGGTTTCGGGTTCGATTCCCGCTTTGGGACAAATGTTTGTGCGATCTGCAAATATTTGTTTCGGGGTTCTGGGTATTTTCTATGTAGGGATAATAAAAAATATCTATGTATGTATTGTATTACTTATGTATATTAGTCATCTAGTACCCATAACACAAGCTCTGCCTGCTTAGCTTGTGGATATACATACATAGATGATGCGTGGATTGTCCAGAATTATTTATTTTATATATTCCAGAAGAGCAGGGCGGTGCGTACAAATATTGCATGTCAAAATACCTTTAGAATATTATGTATTCAAGATTTTATAGCTTTTATTACATACTAACTGTTCCCCACGGTTTGACCCGCGCTAAATTCGAATTTCAAATTTCTACGGAGATAAAAAGAACTTTATTCCCTTAAATTTCCGATGGGAATTTGATGTTTTACCAGGACAAAAAGTATGCCTATGTTACTCTCCATCCTTTCAACTAACTCTATGCCAAAAATCAAGTCGTTTGGTGGTTTAGTTAGGGCGTGAAGGAAGGACAAACAAACACACTTTTGCATTTATAATTTAGTTAGGATCTCTTCTTCTCTAAGTGGAAACTAGCCATACCTATAATACGAAGACCATCAAAGACCTAGGAAATGTTACTTGTGAAATAACAAACATACACCTGCAGATCATCGCAGCGATGGATTCTCACTTCTGGGTTGACGAAATTAAACTCCAGATTAGCAAAATACCAAAGATTTATATCGTTAGATATGCCCTGGCACCAAAAACCGTGGTCCCGTTGTCTTTTAATGTGTGCGTTACGAAATGCCGACGCACGCACACTAATAAGTAATTAAAAATTGTGTTTTTGCCAGTAAACTTAACGACGTACCTAACTGTTATTATAACCATATTGTGTGCAATCATACTGCACACACTTTTGTGAAAAAATAAAGGTCCTATCATGCCCTGAATTCGAAAAGTAAAAAAGTGTGCAATCTGGGTAAGTAACACAGATTAGCTGGTAATGTTACTTTGTAGTATTTATTTGTATTTTGTATTTGAATTTATTTATTTCCACCGTAGGTACACATGTTACACTTGATGTCGTTAATTCTATCTATATTATAATATTCACACATACTTTTCATTTGCGGTCAGAACGCAACAGCGGAAACACAGATTTATAAAACGGAAAGAAAAATAATAGTTATTTAATTATATCGCAATACCTAAGAGTGAAATGTAACGCTTTTGTCTTTATTTGTATGTTTAGAATTATTGTTGCATTTGCCAAATGCGCACGATGGCATTTTGTGACAAATTCAACAAAAAATGACAAAGTTACAGCACGCCCGGCTGACACTGTGTTTAGATTTACACTGATTCCAAATGAGCGAGCTATCTCATTTCATATGGCACCAAAACGGGCGCGGTCTCACTACGGTAAGGGCCTATCTAACGATATAAATCTTTGCAAAATACTGCAATGAACGTACTGTATGGAAAGTTCTTACGAAAAATATTTGGGTCTCTGCACCAATGCTGTACAGAAGGTATGATTCATATTCAAAAATGAATACTCCTAATATTATAAATGTCAAAGTTTCTAAGGATGGATGTATGGATGTTTGTTCCTCTTTCACGTAAAAACTACTGAACTGATTGGGCTGACATTTGGTATGGGTATAGTTTGGGACCTGGAATAACATATAGGCTATGTTTTATCCCGATTAAACGCGGCAGGGCAGCAGCTAGTTATATCATAATTCGTTAGGCAACATACGCTAAAGCTTTAGAGATGGTGGCATGCCCAAGCACGTCATCCGGGGAAGTGGGCTCTTCGATCCACATCGGTTTCAGCGGCGCCAGTTTTTTCATCCACTCTATAGCTTCGTTCACGCTCCACGCTTGGTTCGCGTCTACCATCTAAAAAATTAAGGTAAGCTCTGAAACGAATAAATAGGTAAAGAAGGCCAAATTTCAGTTTTTTTTTTACGTTCGTACGAGGAAGGAATGTGTTTTTAACAAAGATCCTTCAAGGAATTACCGATCGAGAATAGTTTCTCACGACGTCCACCACGTGGCCAACAAACAAACTTCTGCTTGCGGCTCCGCGCGCGCTACTCTCAGTTAAGACTAAATCCAATCTTCTTGCTTAATTTAATTCAAGCCCGTACAGACATTCAATTGTAAAACTGTAACAGACAGGCAAAAATGACTACCTATGAATGGATCCCAATCCAATTTAAAAGTTGTCAACTCATGTCAATAAAGTTAGATCAGTTTCTCGTGGAGTAAAAATAAGTAGAACTAGTATTTACAGTTGAAACAATTGTGCTAACTGCAGATTGTTTCGAACAATCTACGGGTAGCTCAACTGGTCTATATCACTAGCACTATTTCTGTGTGTTTCTGTTTCAATAAAAAATGGTCCAAGACATCGTCATCAGCCCGTATACGTCCACTACTGAACATAGACTTCCTCCAAATGAGGCCACGAATATCGGTCCTGAGCCGCCTCCACCCAAGATATACAAGAAATAATCTCACCAAAATCTTATCACTGCCAATATTCTTCCTAACAGCGCTGCACCTCCTGTAGTCATCTTCGAAGTTCCTCCCGACCTTCACTTTGAAGTGCGTGAAGCCCAGATTCAGGTATTTGTCGCACAATTCTTTGACCAGCTCGTCGCTGTAGCCCAGCCATCCTAGAACATTGCCATAAAGTTGTGTGTGGATTAGATTTCATAAAAATTTAATACATGCTTTACATGCATATTATGTAGGTGGTTGAAATCAATAATATCCCAAAAAAAAACCGGCTTTTTGGGATATCATTATATTTTTTGTGTGAGAGCATTACGCACTATACAATCATAAACCGGTGGTTGAATTCTGAATAAATCGTATAGTTAGATACTGTTTAGTTTATTCTATTAAACTTGCTGGGAAGAGGTGCAGGTTCGATTCCCACCTCGTGACAAATATGTGTAAGATCGATCTGCCGATATTTGTCCTGAATGTTATTAGGTATAATAAAAATATCTTTATCCTTACTATGCACTAATAGTATACATACGAAACTTTTACTAATATTATGAATGCGAAAGTAACTCTGTCTGTCACGTTTTCACGCCAAAACTACTGACTGAACTGATTTAAATGAAATTTGGTACACAGATACTTTAGAGCCTGAGAAAGTATATAGGCTACTTTTTAATGCGAAAAAAGGGTCGAAAGAGGGTTTGAAAGGTTGTATAGATATATCTTCATTTTTAAAGCTAAAGGCTTGGAAATTATTATTTAGGCTGTTAATTAGATATAAATAAAAATCTCATTTAAAGTTTCTACAAATTTTTCCCTCAAGGGGGTAAAATATCAAAGGGAATAGGGGATAAAAGTTTGTATGAAAATCACACTGTCACTATTCCACGCGGACGAAGTCGCGGGCACAGCTAGTTTATTATACGTTTGTTATTATAATAACCTTTCTGTAATATTTACAATACCTACCGATTTATTTGAAAACATCGATACTTAGCTGAGGACTATGAAGAAAACGGCAAAACAGAAAACGGTGAAAAGGCATAATGTCTTTCCTCTCTGGTAGACTTTTACGACATCTACCGGATACTGGAGGTCGATTCTTACAAAGCAAAGTTATAGCATTACTATAACCCATGCACAAATAAATTTAAAAATACCAACCAACTTGTGTGGTATAACAGGGGTAGCCATTATCCATCAAGAACTTGATCCTCTGCTCTTTCCCAGTTTTCTTACTCTTCAACAGCTGCACAGCCTCCTCTTTCGTGATAACATCGGTTATGTAACGAAAGTCGATTGTTGACACTAGCTCCTGATAAGAAAACGTAAATATTTTCAAGATAAACTTAGGTAAAAAGTTTTCTACTATATGTATACCTAAGAGATTAATATTTGTTTCGGTGCATTTATCTATCTATTTTTATTCTTTTGACGACGTTTGTGGCGCGGCGGGCGAAGGTCCGCCTGCGACGGAAAAGGTTGCCGGTTCATATTATATTGTATGCGTGTAGGTATCTGTCTTTGTGTGGTAAAATAAAGAGTAGGTGTCTTTGTGTGGTAAAATAAGGAGTACCTTGATGATTTTGTTAACTTAGGCCACCTAAACGTAGCATGACCTCAGCTAGCATTGAGCTTATGTGGGGTCATTGTAGGTAGTTCGCTACTTAGGACATGGAGACCATGGGAGATCTTTGCTGAGATCAGGTCATTATTTAAATCATCTCATAAGTGGTTGTTTATATTATTACAATAACAGTTACAAAACTCTTTATTTATATGGGCCAGTTGAGCTGTCTGTAGATTGTTTGCAACAGTCTGCAGTTAGCTCAATTGTTTCAATTGTAAATACTATGTAGTTTAATTTCTTTATATTATTTGATTATAATTTTCTTTGTCAATAAACCTTTATTTATTTTACACCACAAAGATAAATAAAACACATAGACATTAACATAAACAAGGGCGGCCTTATCGCTTAGAAGCGATTTTTTCCAGCCAACCTTTGGATGGATAGAAAATTTACAATTTATGAAAGGCAAGGATGTATACAACATTAAGACATAAAATAAAATTAAACAATACATTTGTAGAGTAGAAAATATATTATGTATATGTAATAAATAAATAAATACCAAGAGATAGAATAGATAGGTACCAATATTTACTTTTCCGACAGATAAAAATCTCTGACGCGAGCTTTAAAAACAGGTAGAGATCCTGCTTTCCTAATAGACTCAGGTAGTGCGTTCAACAACTTTACGGCCTGGATAGTAAAGGATTTGCCATAGAAACTGGTTCGGTGGAGAGGTATTATATGTATTAAGCAACCCGCCCCGGCTATGTTTTCTCATATCTCTGGTTAGGTTAGGACGCTGGGATGAGGGGGAAAGCTCCCAGGTGGCTTTGCCTTTTCCGACATTTCCATCAATTTTATAGTTATTATTCAACCATTTTACACAAAACCTTGACAAATTAGGTATATATAGGTACCTAAACCTGTTTCTCATGAATCATTCCAGTGATTGGTGAAAACCGCATGATCCGTTCAATAGATTTTGAGTTTATCGCGAACAGACAGACGCGGCGGAGGACTTTGTTTTGTAAATAAATAAATAATATGTAGTGATCTACATAAGTGGAGGTACCTCTGGTTCCATATCCACCAGAAGTCTCCAAAGAGGTTTCTTCTCCAAACGCGCCCATAGGTCCCAAAGCGCATTCAATATGGCCGCTACGGCTAAATGAGCCACTCCTTTTTCTGGGCCTATCTGAAAACACGAACGTGATTGTTAGTTTCCTTCCATGCTTTCTTACAGTTCTTATCGAGCACCGAGCTGGGGAGGAGCAGCACGGCAATGAAGTCTGTGATGTGATGTGGCATGCCCCAGAAGGGGGAGTGTTCTAGACCATGTGCGTAGGATTTGTTAGTCTTGAGTCACCCGAGTGGGTCTTTTGTCACAGTTTCGGTCCGTATAACCGCAAGTTTGTCAGGACTATATGGGAAGGTGGAGGGAGTTCTTATCGCGCAGCGCCATCTAGCTCCACAGAGAAAAGCTTGTAAAGTTGTTCTTTTATTAAGTTTAAATGTGGCCAGACTATTGATCAAGGCGTTTGCCGCCTCCAAAGAAATAATACTCATTATACTCCGAAACCGAACCCGAACCGACTCTCTCCGAAAACTGGTAATTTTTTGGATAAGTACAAAGGGGAGGAATATTGTGGGAAAATATTTAACGACATTGGTATCATCGAAGAAAAGCAGAGAAGCTCGAAACAATTTTTGGTTTAATTCATGCGAGATCATGTGATGTTGAAGATTGAATTTTAGTTTTTTGTGATAAAACTGTTACGTATCGTATATGTAGATGAGAGCCCGAAGCCTTGTCATCACCGCAATCTAAAACCGTCATAATGCGATCTTACCCATATACTTAGATATTTTTCTACTTACCCATCTCATCTGCGAATCATTAGTGATCTCTCTCCAGAACCCTGCAAAGTCTGCATAGATATCCGCTGCGTTCCTCCCCAGTACGAATCTCTTCATGGACCGGATGCAGAGCACTATGACCTCGGTCCCGCGGCCGCAGGTAAACGTGAGCCCGAAGCCTTGCTGGGCGTTCTCAGTGCTAATTGTGACGTAGGCGCAGGAGTAGTTCGGATCGGTGTGCTGTGGAAAAATAAGATAGAGATAGGTCTACCTTTGCTTGTCACCTACTTTAATCTATATCTTTTCTAATACATATAGTCTTCTCTCTCTTTCCCAAAAGGGGTTTTGCCCACAGAATTGAGAATAATAGTAACTTATTATTCCCAATTTTGTGGTTTTGCCACAGGTATCTATTCAAACATCGTCAAAGCATAGACATATAATTATTTTTTTCGACGTCAAAACTATACTTATTTGACATGTCTAAAAATTATACCATCCTTTTTATTTCCTTTGTTATGATTTTTTATTCATCGTTATAAAAGGGACTTCCGCATTTTTAGTTAGTAGTTTTGGTGAGAGAGCTATATTATTCACCCAAAAAACACACGATAGTTATATATAAATACAGTAGGTAAGATAAAAAAATTATAAAATTATTACCCATGTAAAAACAATACAAAATAGAATAACACAAGTATAACTCACCAAAGCATCAGATCCATGACCGCCGAGCGAAGTCGGGAACCTCACATCCTGAACATCAACTCCTACGATCTTCAAACCACCGTGTTTCTGGATAGGCATGACTGTACATAAATATACGATCGCGGACACTAAATGGAACTAACCGGTATATTCACAAACAACTGATAACCCAAACATTAAGAGTGAACTGAGGGAGCGATAATTTTGACATTGTTTACTAACATTGTTACTAACCAGCGAAAATAATCTAATCTGTAGATATTTTAGTTGCATAAATAAAAAAAACGTCCACCTTCATAAGCAAATTGTAAAACTACATTAGGAAAACACAGTATGTAAGTTAATGTATACTATGTCCATTAATACCTCGCCATTGTGTGAAAAGGATAGGCATAGGATTTCGTGTTCATAGGAGCGGGACAGAGCAGAGCGTCATAACAGCAAAAATCATGTTTTTGTTTTTAACGGTAAAAATAATAGTAATTTTGAAATCCTAAAACATATACCGTCTGCTTTATATTCTGTTTGTTTACTGTACAAAGTATCAGGACTTATTTTCAACTATTTATTGAATATTCAGTCATTTGGAAGATATGAACATCCGGCGAAGTTGAAAATAAGCAATTTGAGGTGGTATACACTCTTAACCACAAATTTAAGTATTACATACAGTAGTTGTTTGATAAAAAGGTAGGTAACCTATTTTGAACTGTTATTTTTCAGAATGTGATGTACTTACAAAATTTTGGATATTATTCAAAATTACGTTATTGAGTAACTACCGTAACAATGGGTTTTAAAATAAATAATATAATGATATACCTACTATAAACGAATATATGAATGTAGGTAGTCGATATAAAAACTACGGTATAAAAGGAATAAAACCCGTTTAAAAACTACGGTATACAATAGTATACCGTAGTTTTTAAGCTGGATATTAACTAACATATGAATGTAGTAAAAAAACATGGATATAGAAACAACTTTATTATTATGATTATTATATAAACGTTTTGCTGCGATGTATAAAATAGATTTTTCTTAGCAACATCAATCAATAATCTCTTGACTAGACTTACTAACTATGCATACATATACAATTTCGTATAAAAATATTAGTAAACTGTATCACAAACTGTACCTACTTATCTGCCAAGTACTTATTGTATTAGTTAATCACAGGTTCTTAACATATATTTTTTCTAACATTTATTTTTTTTTGTTCAACTTATAAAAAATAAGCAGTTTGGATTATTTATCATAATAAAGAAAATGATGAATGCTTTTAAAATTCCATAATTGTTTTTGGATTGGTCCCACCTTAAATTATTTCCTAAGAATAAAAAGTAAAAATATACCTTGCTTGCTTCATTGCCTGGAAGAGATCGCTCCGTAGCGATTAGATCGGCTTTGTTATTGTCTGTGTATACTGTTCTCCATACTACATTGCCTGAGTCTTATCAGGCCCAGCCTGTGTTATGTTAATTGACCCTTAACATATACCATCACTAGCTGCGGCCCCTTGCTAAGGACGCTTTTTTTAAGTACCCTACGTCTTTCTGTCCCCGGGATGCCATTTACTTCTCTGCCAAATTTCATGAAGATCCGTTCAGCCATTTAGCCGTGAAAAGGTAACATACAGACAGAGGTAATTTTGTAAATCTAAAACATAATTAACGTGTGCTTTATATTCTGTTTGTTTACTGTACCAAAGTGTCAAAACTTATTTTAAACTATTTTTTGAATAGCGACGCTTAGCGACTATTTATTGTACAGTTTAGAGCGAACTGTGTATTTTTTTTCTATAGAGAATATTTTATGACATCGTGTTTTCGAAACATATGAAGGATAGAGTAAGTCTGAACTTTACCATAATATATACATTTCAAAGTTAAATATAGTTTGGAAGATATGAACATTCGGCGAAGTTGAAAATAAGCAATTTGAGGTGGTATACACTCTCTTTGTAGTGTGGCACATTAGCCTTATCTACTTAATGTTAATGTTATTGGTTAATGGCTCTGCGTCTGATCGACACAATGCGGGGTTTTCGATTTACAATAAAAATTAGTTCTAAATATCTCGATAGATGGCAGGGCGTCAACTGGAAATTAGGGCAATGCCAATGCCAAGTGAAAGGAAAACAAACTTTTTCAAGTTTTTATTTGACATTGACATACCCTAATTTCCAGTTGACGCCCCCTGCCACCTATTGAGATATTTGGAACAATTTTTTTTCTTTATAAAAATGCAAATCGAAAACCGCTCATTCTGTCAATGTCCGCAGTGCTAACAGCCGGTTTCTCGAACGCTAATCAAATCGCAACTTCAACTTCAACTTTTTGGTCAATGGCTCTGCGTCTGGATTGATACAATTCTGCCAGTGTCTGTCTCATGATAGCATCGCAAGCTTTTTATTGGATTGCAATTGTAAATCAGTTGACAAAGCAATTAACTTGACACACTGGTCAAATCAAATCGGGTTGCACGTACGATGATTAGACAAAAATTAACTAATCAATGATCTTACGATTGTCAAATCAGTGTATATTTTCATATACACATAATTTAATAATTCCTTCAGTTCAATCGTTCACTCCTTAACTTCAAAAATGTCACATGTTTGCGCTGCGAATCCTTGTTTCTACTTCAACTTCTTTAATGGCGCCGCTTGCTTTTCGCTACGATTTGCCAGTGTCTGTGTCAGAGATGGAAATATTATTTATAAGTAGGTGTTATGGTGAAGCGAAAGGAGGCCTATACCCAGCAGTGGGTGATCCCAGGCTGATATAACGACTAGTTTGGTGGCATTATGCCTCCGTGCCGAGGGGGTCTCGATTAGGGGAGGTTTACCTTCAAGTTGTGCCAGACTCGGACCCTGTTCCACTTCTCCCTGAGAAAAAGCCTAGTCCAGCCCTGAACCTCCTTGAGGGTCCAGGTGTATTTTCCTCATCAGATTCATTCACAGTTAAATCGGAAAACGAAATCCTACAATATAAGAGTTTATTTTATTTTAGGTACAAGTATTTTTTTTTATTGATAAAACGAGCCATAAGTATTGTGAAATTTAATTAAACCACTTTTGGAGTACCAACCTGTTATTTTTTTATATTAACAAGGTTTAGAACTTAGCAAACGCAGTAAATTGTAGTAATTATTTCAGCTAATTAGAGCAAAATCACCGATTATTGATTGATCGTTGATTTAACAAGCGCTTGACTAGAGAAAAATGCCTAATTAGCGTTCCAGAAACCCATTTTGATGTTTGACAAGAGATTTGCTTCAATGATTTGACAGATTGGTCAACTAATCTCTGTTCAAAATCATAGTACATAATCAACGTTCGAGCAACCCAAATGATACTAGATCAGAGATTTGATCATTGGTTAGTTAATTATCAAGATGATCTGCGTTCGAAAAACTGGCTGTAAGTGACATAAACGTTACGGAATTTAATAAAAAAATACAAAAGATTAAAAAATAATTCCAGAAAATAAAGATACCAGGAGTGATCCCAGTGAGTCTTAATAGCTAGCTCATTGACACTTGTCAAATGTCAACGAGCTAGCAATCAAGGGAAAAAAAGAAAATGGCTGACCAGTAAAGACGTGTATTTTACACAAAACTAAAGAAAATCAAACTAACGTAAGACAAGGAATTATGGCTGAATCGCGAGTTGCTTATGCAACTCACGAAACAAATGGTTTAAAGGCCGACCAAGTACTTCCTCACAGTGAGAGTTTAATAGACACTCTCCTCACATTATTAATAAATATTATTATTTTGAACCCTCAAAACTTACCATCCAACGTTGCCGCATAATTGACACAATTAGTTTCCCTATCTGGTTTTGATGTAAATGAGAGTCCTGTGGTGTAAATAAGTTAAAATTGTAAATATCTTCTTTATCTAACTATATTTATGTTGTATTTAATAACTTTATTTACGGTGTTTTTAATTTTATTTTTGCTCTTTAATATTCAAATATTTTTTTGTGTTCGTTGTAAAAATCTCATTCGTGTTTTTCAAATTTACCGCTCATATTATTGTCGTGTTCCCGCCTCCATTCCATGACTAAGAAATTTCCATGAACGGGACACTGGCAGAAAAGTGGCAAACCAGACACATATTGCCAATAACAAAGAAGTCAAGTCAATCCAACATTGCCTTTTTGGGGTCTATATAGATGAAAATTAATTGTCAGTATTATTGTAGTAAAAAGCTTCAATCAAATTATCTACAAAAAGAAAGAAAAAAATACCTGAAGTTGTATACCTATGGCCATGTTTACAAAGATTGTAATTTTTTTTTTAAATCTTAATTAAGGGCTTTGTCGCACATGCGATTATGGCGCCCTAAAGATTGTACATTGAAGTTTTTTAAACTTACGCGATCTGAAAACATTATTTAAGATATTCAGGCGTATTTGAGTCATCCTCAGACACAACAGTGTGTAAACCTGTTGAAACGTCGGGAAAAATTGGTAAATAAACGCGATAAATACCCATGAATATCTTAATATACAAAACAAAGTCGGGTTTGTGTATTCTCACAGTCAGTACAGTCTCGAGAACGGCTTGACCGATTTTAAAGATCTTTGATTTGTTGGATATGTCTCCATCCTGAATGCAGAACAGGTTCCGCGCAAAAACTAAAATTATATGCGGTCGAAGCCGCGGGCACACCTAGTATATAATAAATTGTACATTGAATTTGTCCAGAGTATAGTAAAATAGGTCTATGCTTTATCTACTTCCTCGAGTGAGCCTTCTTATACAAGAGTGCTAGCTCGTTCACCAGTTCCCTCTCGCCTTCCTCCCACAGCAGGGTGGTCAGGCGGCCGAGGGTCCTGCTGCCATCTTCATCATCGTGCAACCAGTCTAGCAGCAGTTTGTAGCGGGCCTGGAAATAGACATGATATACTTAATAAACATTTTTGTACAATGTGGTGGTTCAACTCTAAAATAAAACAAATTTAGTAACTACTAGCAACCCGCCCCGGCTTCGCACGGGTAGTAGAGCATATTATTATGGTAGAATGGGTATAGTAAGCTATCCTTAAAAGATACATACATATATGCCATCGCGGACTTTTTTGTATATCTATAAAAAATATACAAACTTGAATTGTTTTGTTATTTATAATATCTCAGCAGGCAGCGTTTTCGATGAAAGCTTCCAGGCGGCTTCACTTTTTCCGACACTTCCAACAATTATCGTTATATTTCAAGATTTTCAACCAATTTACACAAAACCTTGTCAAATTATATACCTTCCTCATGAGTCAAGGACCGCTATACGTGGCGTCGTTAGGGGGAGGCGTATGTTCAGCAGTGGACGTGTACGGGCTGATGATGATGATGAGTCAATGTATCGATTGGTGAAAACCGCATGGAAATTCCTTCTGTTGTTTTTGAGTTTATCGCGAACAGACATAAAGACAGATAGACGTGACGGAAGACTTCGTTTTATAATATGAGTGGTACAGGTCGCGTCACGGTTTAATAGCGCTGACCTTGATGCGCAGAAGTTGATTTTTAGAATTTTTCACCGTTTTACACCTGCGCAGTACTCCCCTCCACTTTCGCGAGCCTAATGCCAATGTCCTAATGCTTTTTCTATTCGATTTTTTATGATGATTTTGTCTATGAAGAAATCGATTGTAATCGATTTTGTTATTTTTGCTCGACATCTTATATTATTTTACAGACCTTACTCAGTCATCTAAATGATACATTTTTAGAATACAGAATATTCAATAGAATAAAATAGTTTTATTTGATAATTGTTTCTGCCCATGGCATTCCGTGATAAGAAGTAAGACAAAAAATGTGATTTAAATCAAATGAATCAGGTTTTCATTAAAAATATATTTTTATCAATCCTCTCAAGATGGCATCCTAAGCTTTTCAAAACGATGATGATATACATAAAACTTTTAGTAAAATACATTAATTTAGTAATTACCTCTGATACACCGTAACTCGCATTATCAATCTCCTTAGTTTCAATAGCCCCTCTTGAGAATCCGAGTGTTCTGTAGAAGTTTTGCCAATCCTTGCCCAGGTTTTTGGAAATGTAATCTAGGAACATATGCTCAGGCTGGAAATAAATATGAATGATAATTTTAGATCATTAGAAGCGGTGCACGGGGTGTGATGGATGACTCAGGGCCTATTTGTGGGATGATATGGGGAAGAGGCCTATTTCCAGCAGGCAGTACATTTGTTTATTTGACAAGTATTAAGTATTCATTATTAATTGCATTCATACATAAATCAGGTCTTTTTTTTTCGAAAGGATTATAATGCTGTTGACCGCAGATGGCCATGACAGCGTTACCGGGCTTTTGGCGGGCGCAGAGGGCGCCTAAAGGTTGGGGCGACACGCACAAGGGCCACCACTTAGGTGCGAGCCTTGGCTTGGGCTGTCGCCAGATGCTACACAAGAGGGTAATGGAGGTTTCGCCTAGGTGCACGAATGCACCTAAGGGCGGAAGCGGGGAATTCTTCGACCCCGCATCCGGCGGGGTCGGTTGTGTAGTGTGCGGAAGCGAATTGGTTGCCGTCACCTCCGGGTTAGCGGCGATGATTGGGTCAACGGGGTCACCGAGAACGTGTCTCGGTCTACGGAGGAGAGAACTCGTGGGAGGGTCGTCAATGGGATAATCGGGCATGGTGAATATAAGGGGATTGAAATGTTCCGAGGCCTTTTCATAATGACGCTGTGAGGCAGCCTTTATGAAGTGGGCAACGGACTCGAGATTAAGATCGCGATGGAGAATAAATCAGGTCTTAATGATAAGGTGAGTTTATATACTTCACAGTATGTACCCATTGAGGGTGTTGCAATGGAAGACTGGCCAGGTATCATGCCTTTTTACTTAAGATGCGCTTACTTAATATTTATCTACTAGGTAAATGGCTATAGAAAAATGCATGTTTGTTTTGTTCAAATCTAACAAATAAGCATGTGACTTGTCATAATCAATGCTCAAACATCTTGTTATCCAAGGTTTTTGTTATTATAGTGCTTATGCCCGCACTTAGGTTAGTAGGCACTCGTTATCCATCCCAAAATACCAAGTTTCAGCAAAAAGAGAGTAGGTATTTTAATATATGATTTAAATAAACTACCATTTTGTCTTATAAGTTATAAATAATAGAGTATGATCCATATTTTTTATGGCGGTCTCATATTTTTATTCCAGCGGGATTAGTATTTGTCCCGCAATACTTATGAAATGTGTAAAAGGGATTAAATTTTTAGTTATTTACAAAACAATAAAATTATGTATCTTTTACAAAAAATTTAACTAATTAAGGCAGGCACTAAGAAATGCTAGTACAGTGTTATGTAATATCTCAAAATCGCATCAAATGAAGCTGTTCACATAATTATGATCTAAGTTCATGTAAGGGTAGGTAGTTTGATCATTAATTATGCTAACTTAAGTACCAGACAAAATGCTCATATGAGCATTTTTAACCAAATGCGTGTTTGGTTATCCAAACACGGCGTTTGGTTTTCATTTGGTCTGAAGAAACAAAACAAATTCTAAGGCCAAAGTATCATCTGAAGTTTTATCTGAGTATGGTATGTCCAATAAATCACAGCTCACTCTGCTTGCCACTTACTGTATATTTGCCCATTCAGTTACTGGCACTATCTGCCAACTCCCATCAAAATGGAGATTTTGTTTTGCATTATAAAAAAAAAAACATAATCGAAGCTCTCTTTGTGGGCTGCAAAATATTTCAGACAAACTTAGGGAATGTAAATCTGTCACTGAGGCTCTGTCAAATATTGAATTCCCAAAAGGGTACCATTGCTAAAAAAGTTTGAGACTCGCTGAACTAAGAATTTGTGTTGTTTACCTTAATTTTAGATTCCAACAACAGCATTATAAGGTTATTTTTCTCAATATTTTTCTCCTGGTATTTTTCATCTTTAGTATTCTTGTTTGTGGGTGGCTTCATATTGGGAGATCCCATGTAGTAGTCATTGCCCCACCGGACATTCTTTGAGTTGACAATATTGATCACATTGCCCGTAGCTGAAAGGAACAATAATTTTATCAAGCAATGACTCAAAACAGACTTAATTGCAGCTTAAGCTTACGTCAGAGTTTTAATAAGATGATTGTGCTTCTAATTAGTATTCATTTGTGTACTGATGTAACTAGCCTAGCCTTTTATTTCTGAGACAGAGTTTATAACAATACAAGAAAAAATGTCATAAAATAACAAGAAAATCTTTTAATTTAATTATGCTTTTGTTTCTGTATTGCCACAAATTGTCTCTCACTTAGTTTGGCCTTTTAGCATAGGCCTTTCCATAGAAGAAAAACTATTGAATATATGCAACGCGGCAAATCTCCTGGGCATGACAGTCTCAGCATTGAGCACTTGAAACATGCGGGTGTTCATCTGTCGCACGTGCTCTCCATGTTTTACAATCTGTGTTTGTGTCATGGGTACTTACCCGAAGAGCAGACTAAAACTGTTGTAGTACCGATTGTAAAATGCAAAACGGGAGATGCGTCGAGCAAGAACAACTATCGGCCCGTCTCACTAGCTACCATAACAGCAAAGATCCTTGACAGCTTGCTCAATGACGTAATACTACGACACGTCCACCTAAACGATGCCCAGTTCGGGTTCAGGGCTGGGCTCTCGACGGAGAGCGCAATCTTATGTCTTAAGCAAGCTGTCAGATACTACACAGAGAGGAAGACGCCGGTGTACGACTGTTTCCTCGAGCTGTCCAAGGCTTTTGATACGGTTCTGTATGATAAGCTTTGGTGCAGGCTGGGGGCGACGGGTGTGCCGGCTGATATCGTCTCCATACTGAAAAACTGGTATCACGGCCAGCGAAACCAAGTGAGATGGGCGGGTGCGTTGTCCGACTCATACAGCATGGAGTGCGGGGTGCGGCAGGGCGGAATTACGTTGAACAGCAGAGGGCTGCTGTTCAACCTCTATGTTGATGATCTCATCGGCGAACTCAGCAGTACCCACACCGGTTGCTTTATAGACGGAGTCGCGGTACATAACCTAAGTTACGCAGATGACATGGTGCTGCTGGGACCGTCAGTGGGATCTATTCACAAACTAATAAAAATCTGTGAGGCATATGCGGCTGAACATGGACTGAAGTATAACTCTAAAAAGAGCGAAGTCGTCGTGTTTAATAGTGGTAGAGTTCGACCAGTCCGTGTTCCGTCTATTATGATCAATGGTGCGGCTTTACAAGTAGTTAGGAGTTTTAAATATCTGGGACATATTGTCACCGAAGATTTAAAGGATGACAAGGATATTGAAAGGGAGCGCAGAGCGCTGGCAGTCCAGGGTAACATGCTAGCACGCAGGTTCGCTCGCTGCTCGAAAGAAGTGAAAATCTCTCTGTTTGAGGCTTACTGCCAGTCCTTCTACTCGAGCAGCCTCTGGATGAAATATACCCGGCGGGCTGCCACCTCTCTGCGAGTCCAATACAACAATATCTTTCGGATGCTGATGCGGCTGCCACGCTTTTGCAGCGCATCAGGGATGTTCGCGGAGGCGCGCATGGACGGCTTTCATGCGATTATACGCAAGAAAGTAGCTTCCCTACGCCAGCATGCGCGAGGCAGCAGCAACGGCATCCTAAAGATGATTGTAGCACGGGCAGACTGCCCCATTCAACATAGGTGGATGCAGATAGTGATGGGCTCCATCTGATCCAATTTTTAATTTTTATTTAATTTCATAATATTTAATTTATTTTGTAATATATTTTATCCAATTTTAAATTTATCGTGACATTTTGTTTAATTCTTTTTATAATGCTGTGTATAGTTTTAAGTTTTGTGTATTAAAATATTGTATGGATTTTTATGATCTGAAATAAATGAATAATAATAATAATAGTACAGTACTTGCAAAAAAAATGTTAAGCCAGATTTGGTATTTACTATAAGCATTTATTTACTCAGTTTGTCCAATGCTTTTATACTACTAACCTTGTGTATTCACATTGCTACTCCCCGTTTTGTCGTCTTTTCTAGGCTTTCCCTCTTTCTTGGGTTTGAAAAAAGAAGCTTTGAACTTTGGTTTTTCTTTTTTTGCTGTTTCGTCATCATCAGATTCTACGATGATCTCTTCCGGTTCATTGGTAGAGTCGATATTTTCATCGTTTTCATCAAGGGGGGTTTCCCGTTCTAATGTCTCTGCGGGCTGGGTACGACTAGGCCGAGGCGGCCTTGGCATAGCATCAGATTTCAAGTTCTTGAACATCTCAAATATCTTACTGTGTATGCTGGTCATTTTTGAGGGAGTTGTATATTACCTTTTGAAAGCGCCTTGTAAAAACGTTTGTCGTAAACACAAAGAAACTTACTTCGTCTCAGTCTCTCTCTTTATGCAATTTTTATGTCTCACCAAACTCCGAAAAAGCTCTAGTTACGTACCTAAATAAAACCTAACCTACCTAATATTATCACAAAATAAAACGAGATGAGATAATTTCTATTCTAAAAACTTTTGCATCAAAACATGCTTGAAAACAAGACAGGAAAACTTCTATAGAAAACCAATGTAGTACAATGTAAAGTAGAAAACACAAACTACACAGGATCAGACGGTCATCTGTCATACATTGACGTTGTACCGTTGCAAACTTAGAAGATGACAGCTGTTTTTTTTTTAAATCGTTTTCGTGCAGCATTGCGCGCCAGCGTCAAGTCACAGAATAAATAATAGTCAATATCAAAATAATTTAACTATACTAGGTACATAGATTTTCTGTACATAATACATTATAAAATAGGTAGGTAGGTAATGTAGGTAGCAGGAAACAATAACAAGCAACTTACTTATTCAGTTTTTTATTTCTTCAAAATAAGGCGTTATTTACATAACGCCTTATTTTGCATTTGTGGTAAAGATGACTTGTTTGAAGGCTTCATGAAAATTCCTTTGACGACTAGATTTTTCAAACACTTTATATAAAAGCTTGCATTTTGGAGTCAATGATTTAACAACTCTAATCAATCTCTTTTGCTGAACCCGCGAGGTGTGCAATCTGAAAATAAAGAGAAATTAAAAAGATATTTACATTTCCATATAGCTTTCTCTGTCTATGTTTCCATACAAGGTAACAATGACAAATCCATATATGATATAGTGTTACATACTATGACAAAATTTAATCTGTCTAATTCAAGAGATACAGCCTTGGCTATAAAACCCGAAAAAAGAATATTTTTTGTATGGGATACCCCTTTAATTCGAATATTTATTTTATTTGTTGATGTATCCGCCGAGAAGTACATATTTTGTGAAAATTTCAACACTACCTGAGATACAAATCGCTGAACAGCCGGCGAAGGCTTTGCAATAGGGTCCCGTTTTCACTCTTTGGGTATGGAACCATGGAAGTTGATGGTTGGTCGATGTCTGTAATAAAACATAATTTTTATTGATAATTAATTTAAATTTTTTCGTACATTTGCAATTATGGTTGCCACCTTTCAAAAGCAACGGGCAGCTGAGCATTTGTAAAACGTTGGTTTAAAACACACCAAAACATGATTATTATTGTGAATAACTTATTTAATTGAAATCAATGGAATAAATTCAAGCATTTTAACTTTAACACTGCTACCACAAAATAAAAATAAAAACTGGTACTATTTATTTATAGAAGAAATACTTACATGCCTGGACTTCGATATTCTCCTGGATTTTCGGACACCATCTGAACAGTAAATATGTTCACAGTAACAAGGCTTCCTCGAACAACTATGATCACTGGTGTATGATCGCATTTGACTTTTGTACTGAAAATTAAAAGGGTTTGCTTTTTAATTCATGGTACTGAAAAGTTTAGATAAATAATATTTCAGGAAGGAAGGAAGGAATTTTTTTATACCTGATTCAGTACAGGAACTGCTTGATGGGTTTCCAGACGCCATTTCCATTTCAGTAAACACAGTTGGATATGCCCCAAGTTTTAAACGATTAGGCATTTTGTTGAAATAAACAGTTTTTCAGTGTTTATTACAAACAAACACTTTGTTTACTAAATTATTCATCCTTCAAAGCTTTTCACAGTTGAGATCTGCCTAATAAAACACTATGAGATCATATTGATTGATTTATCTCGTACTTCCTTTTTCAAAGGAAATCTATGTAATTTAACGTCATGTCGTTGACTATCACATCTAGGAACACAACACTTGCGAAACATTTTGTTTGTTATTGTTATTACTGATTTAACAAAAACTGAACATCAAAACAATAAACAGGTGATAAACAGTAATGGCCGCTGATTGTAATGGCTGGCTACTGATTATTGCTGACGGGGGTGAAGAACGGGGGTGTGGGAGGCGTTACACGTCATCTTCTAAACTTGCACCACAGAGTATATACAATTTCGTAGAGCTAGTGTTTTTATTAAGCAGATTACTAGGCGTGGTAGAAAACATAGAAATAAGGAGGCAATTCTGGCAAAATGTCAAGTGATTACAAACTGTTTGTGCGTGTCGAGAAATATCGAAGACTTGTTCGATTCGATATTACTTGAATTCCTATCCTAAAATGTAAAGTTACATTAAAATAATAAAATAAAGGCCACAGAAAATATCAATTGTATCACAAAAGCAACACAACAACATTTCGTGTTATCGTTACACAAATGTAAACCAAAAGTAACACATTTTTGTGTAAAGTTGGTTTCATAATGGCTTTTAAATAAAAAAACATAGCAGTACCTACTAGCATTCGTTTAATAAGTAATCAAATTAAATTCAAAGAAACATTTACCCATAATTTTTAACGAACAGAATTCGCTTCAAAAAATTTTTGATTTCAAAATTAATGTGATAATCGCAATCAGCTCCCCTCAAGTTTCAAATGATTATACATATCAATAAAGTTTACTTTAAAATATCTCTTTATTAACAAAGAAAATTACAATCAAATAATAGAAACAAATTAGAAGTAGTATTTTTACTATTGAAACAATTGAGTTAACTGCAGTCTGTTGCAAACAACGTACAGGTAGCTCAACTGGTCCATTAATACCAGTCGGCAGCGTCCCCAAGACGCTGGCTGCATAGCTTGGATTCATTTTATTTTTTTAAATTGATCAAATATTCCCTCTAAATTTATTGTCCTAAAAAAAGACATACATCTGTACGACAATAAATTAGTGGGAATATTAAGTCATAAAAATTTACAGTTTTGGCGGCATTACCCAACTGTAGCAGTTCTTCCTGTAATTTTACAATTTGTTTCCTACAAACCTAATAGGCAAACAAATGAGTGCCCTTGTTCGTTGTCCGTTCGATAAAAATGTTCAAACTTTTCTATATCGAATTTTTATAATGTCGATAGTACCACAGATCTGGTAAGTCAATAAGAATTGTACACCTTAGTGTTGCCAGTTCACAATATTACCGCAGCCGCCAATACGTACAAATCCAAATGTACTCCAATGTGTCTCGATAAACCATCGATAAACACACGATATTATCTGAACCATGGACGAACAAAATCACTTTGAACTATTGTACTTTAAAGACTTGGACGGAGGAAATAACCTCCCTTTGGCCACATCGCGACGTGACGCGACGCGTCGCGTCGCGTCGCGTAGTCATCATCATCAATAAACATCTTCATTTTCTATCTAGCCCCGAATTTTAGCCCTGACCTACGTTTCTTGGTTTTTCCTACACCGCGGGAATCAAGAGCACTGAAGATAGCAAGTTTACGAAGTTCACATTATGTGCATACATATAATACACACACATTATGTGTATACGTATAAATAAGGTCTTTACGATCCGTCACAGAAATAAAACTCTCTACATCTTGAAGTTTATGCGACGCACTATGGGTCAGGAGCGTAATTATCGTGTCAAAAATCTGTAACTTTCTCAGTTTTTAAAATAACTTTATGAATCTTTCGCAATTATAATTTTAGATATATGGACTACAAATTAAATAAAAATAAATAAATAAAAATCCTTTATTTTTAGGATTAAGATCTTGTATACAGAAGAGGGCACCTATACCACCTATATTTACTAACGTATAATTGTGCAGTACTCTGAGTGTATTCACCAAACTTTTAAGGGTTAATTTCATGTCCAGATGCTAAGGTCTGCAAGATGACGTATAATCTTTTGATTATCTCCTCATAAACTCCCGTAATTTCAGAACTACAGCGGTAGTTCTGAAAAAATTTACGAGCCGTATTCCCATCATTACTATTGCCTTATCCTTGTCGTGGTTGATCTACGTGTAAACCCATTTGATTCCTAAACTGCCCTGTACATATCTTTTTTCTCCTCTTTGAGTCTCTTGTTTTCCGGTGTTGTGGCCGACCATTTTTTAAATGGCAGATTGTAAGATATGTGTAATATTAATTCCATGCATCGAATCCACGCATGCAGTGTTGACAAGCCATACTGATAGGCATCTTGATTTTCAGGCTTGGATGCAACCTTACTTAAATCTTTCATTTCTGTTGGTACACATATAGTACACACTGCTCCAGAACTAGTATCAGTTAATACTTGAGCTACTTTTCCATCAATCATTGTCAAAAACAATTCATGATTTATTTCAATCATTTCATCATTTTGTCTAATCTTGGAAGTTTGTAAACTTTCTATTTGTGATTTTATATCATTAATAACAGCTCTAGTTTTCTCTGGAGTTTCTGTTGAAAATTCTATTAAAATAGGTCGACAATACCTCGGAGATGAGCATGTTTTATTTTCCCATATAATTTCATTAGAGCTCAAGTTAATTCGTTTTATTGGAACTAACGAAGCTATGAATAAGTTAGCGTCTGATATTAATTCACTTTCTCCTTCTAATCTTTGTTTATATTTGCTCTGTCCCGAAGAGCCGTCACATCCCCATTTAGTATATAGTTTCATACTTTAATCCAGGTTTATACGTAGATTCAATCTTCAAAATACGAGCCACAGTATGATCTAATAAATCCTGTAATTTTACTTTGGCACCGATATCAGTTATCTCAATACTACTTACAGGTGGGTAGCAAGATAGTTTTGCATTCTTCAACAGATTGTATGATGGAAAAACAGAGCAATTCTTTTCAGCAAGAACAGATCTTAAATATGCATATTGCGACTTAGTTAAATTTAAATCAATGTATAAACTTAAGGCTTCATGAATAGAATACGCACTTACGGTTGGTGTTTCATGGAGTATTTGCCTTCTTATCGTTTTCTTCTCAGCTCTGCTTAATGGCCTTAGCATAGCTACGAGGGAAGCGAGCCACGACCCGCAGATGTTCCTGGTGTGGGACACGATTCTCCATTATCGAACACAATTTTGAACTCGCTATCTAACCACGAAGCGTTTTGTTCCAAAAATCGAGATTTGGTTCTTTTAGCTTTCGACCAACGATCACGGAATTTCTGTAAGATATTTTGTTGTATGTTTTCTACAACTTTTTGGCGTTTAGTTGGTGTTAAGTTATAGTTTTCTTCCAAATACTTAAGAAGATTTTCCGAAGTGGCATCGTTCTCGAATAAAAAAGAACATAATTCGCGTTTTGATACAATGAATTCACACATTTTAGTTTTTTTTATACACTTGTTTCCACGAAACTAGCAAAACAGTAGTTGGAACCTGAATCCCTTTTTATAGTGACAGTAATTGATAACATATTTGCACACGACATGACAGATTTTCATTGCGGTTTCTTGCACACGTTCCTCGAAATATATTCCATTGGAAATTGATAACTTATTTATTTCTTTGCGGTTTCCGCTTCGGCAACCCAATATTTCGTTTCTTTCTTTGATAAGGTGATAGCTATTATCAAATAATGCGGTTATTCTCTATTTACAGCTAAAATCATTATAAAATAGGTACCTTCATAAATTCAGTTAACCATGTTTTCCACTTCAAAAATAATTAAGTTTTATTAAAATAAAACAATCAATACTAAAGTTAAGGTCATGAAGTGAATAAAACCTAGGATATTTGCTACCATTTAAACCAAATTGTCCAAAAAATCTACTTTCATGATTTTTCCCCTTTTTCCCACAGTACACTTTTTTGCCTCTAAGTCAAATTGGGGCAAAATTTTATTTTAAATCCTGTGAGTATACATCAAGGAACGTTATAGTAGTCGTATCTCCTTATCGGGAGACAGCGGTAAATACGAAAACTCAATTTGAATTTTTAAAACTGAAAAAATAGGAGGTCTTTCAAAAATGGTCGGTAAAAGCTAATTTTCTTAGCCATATAAAAATATGCTTGAATTACTTGGAAAGTGTTAAGTACCACGCAACTGAACTTTAATGATGTATAATAAGTTATAGTTTATCAACAAATGTTTGTAAAAAAACGATCCTAAAGTGTCATATCACAAATTTTCCTACATCAATCAATCTACTTCCTTACATTCAAGTTCAAGCTACCGCTATTAAAATATGTTATTATAGCATATTTTTTGTGGTATATAATAGTTCAATTACCCTACTTTATATATTCACTGAGAAAAATGTAGAAATCTAACCTTTGACAAATTTATTTTTGCCACGAAAATTACGCTCCTGACCCATAGTGCGACGGTGCAGCTAGTATCTACTATGATGCGACACTATTTCTGCTCATGCACAATAAAGCGGAACAAGGGCTCCAATGTGTTCGCAAAAGATTTGTCACCCAGGCAAATTCAGCTGACGAAACTGAAAACCACACTCTTAAACAGTTCAAAAACAACAAGGCACATGAGGATGATGGAATAACGACAGAACTTCTGAAAGCAGGTGCAACACTATAGGACTTAAAGTCCTTTATAGACTGTTTCATTCTGTCATTCTTGAGGGACAAATGCCAGAGGCGTGGTAGGTATAGGAGCGTGGTGGTACTGTTCCTTAAGAAGGCTGGCAAGACTCTTCTGAAGGAAAAAGAACTATAGGTCCATCTTACTCCAAAGCCACGTATATAAGCCGTTTTCGAGAGTAGGTAAATAATCACCAACCGTCTCGCTCGAAAGTTTGACGACTTCCAACTGCCTGAAAAAACCGGGTTCCGAAAAGGCTTAGTACCGTAGACCACATACATACGCTGCGGCAGATTATACAGAAGACAGAGGAGTACCTATAGCTGGCCGTTATGTCTAGCGTTTGTGGACTACGAGAAAGCCTTTGATTCAATCGAAACCTGGATAGTATCTCCCACCAGCGGTGCCAAATCGACTACCGGTATATCTAAGTGTTGAAGTGCTTGTACAGCAAGGCCGTATGCCAATCCGTCTCCAGGACCAAAGCACAAATCCGATCCCAATACAAAAAGGGGTGAGACAGGGAGACGTTATTTCCCGAAACTGTTCACCTCTGCATTGATTGGAGGATATTTTCAAGCTTTTCGACTGGGACGGATATGGGATTAATATCAACGGCGGCGCTGCGATTACATCACTCATCTCCGGTTTGCACAGGAGTGCGGATTTTTAGTGTGTTTGTCTCGTTACATAACTAGTCCAAGTAAAGTTCCGAAGTCAAACTTTCTGCTTTTGAGCTTTCCATCGAATACCTATCATTCGTTGACTGGTCTACTATCCTTGCTCAACATATTTTGATAGAAAGATAAGATCAGATAAAAGAAGAAGCTTGGAACAGATCGCTTCAAGCGATAAGGCAGCCCTTTGTACTTCATTGATTGTCAGCATTTCCTTCTGTTTTGTATTTGGTGTTAGTGTGGTACAATAAAGAGAGATAGATCTATCAAAAATATCAGTTTCCAAGGGAAATAAATAACTTTTAACCGTTTCACTTACTTGCTTTACTTTACTTTCCATAGAAACAACTCGTGCGAAGCCGCGCGCAGAAACTAGTGTCAAAATGGTTGAGCAAATATCGGCTTTACTAGTAAATTGGATGAAGTCTACCAATTTTTTTGATCAAATGTGGGTATCTTTTTTGACAAAGATATTTGACGAGTGGAATGGGTACTTAAGTACCTATTCTACGGTGACACAGGCCAATAGCGGCGGTTGCGCCGGCGCACGCCGCTTCTTCTGCTCTGACCTTGACCACTTATCCTAACCTCCTTCATCATTTTCCATTTTCAAAATGAAAGATGTGACATGTGAATTGGCATAATCTGTCAAATTCACAATATTTACATATTTAAATCAGAGCTTATTTTATAAGTTTTATAATCACAGAAAATTGCGTAGGTAACTTTGTGTCTAACTATGACAGAGAAAGAGGCAAAGAAGTCCTCTACCATTTCACTATCAGATTTACTGAAGACTAGGTTTTTTGACGTGATTTACGCTAAAAGTGATGGTTCCGCACCAAACTGTCCTGCGCCAGCGAAACCTACTACTGTGCCCGCATGCCCCGACAATGCCGGAGGAGGAGACGCACCTCAGGTTACAAAAATATGCGTCTGCCCTGCGCCGGACACTTCGAAATGCTCAGCAGGCGACAGGGGCAAGACGGGGGCGGGTGTCACCGGGACTCGATCCGGAGCTAGACGTTCCCCCTGCAAAGACGCCACCGACGCCGACGAACTGCCAGAGGGTGCAAAGAACCCTGGCCTCCTTCGCCATATACACAACGCAGCCAGGTTCAGATTGCCACAGTGTTTCGAAGGTGCTACCGTTTCACTCAAACAGAACTCGACAAGCAACTGGGTTCTAGGGCATTCCTTAGCGTTTAGTTCTGTATCTCCCGGAGGGTACAAACTCTTGCTATCTTACTCTGACAGGACCAAACTCTCTGGCATACCATACTTTGTGATGGAAGCGGCGCCAGGGGGGCAAATGAGCTGTGAATTCCGTGTGGGTCCATCGAAAGGGACGAGAGCCACGGTGGTCGCGCAAATAGCTGATGCTGAGTTTTACAGTTTCGAGAGCATTTTCGACGCATATTTCAGTAACTTCACGGCTTCTGTGATTGCTGTGAATAGAGAATTTATCGCTCTACATTATCTACAGGTTAATATTTTAGTGAAATCATTTAGATTGGGAGGGTAACCGCTAGATTATTCTAAAAGGTTTAGATTTTCGTATTTTTGGCCCATCTAATTAAAGGTAATCTAACCACTCACTTTACACCTTACCTTGGACTGTAGCTAGACAGAGTCAAAGTTTACTGTTTTCACTTCACTGCTAAGCGCTAATCCCGAGGGAGTGCGTCGTAGGCGAATAGGTAACGCATCTTACATTAGTACCGACCATTTCTTACTTTCTAAGAGAACAAGTCTATTTGCATGAACCTTTCAGGCTGTAAGTAAAGAGATATCTTTGGGAGCTGAGGTGGTGGCTCGAGCACAGATGGCGGAACTAAGTTCAGCATCAGCCGCTTTGCGATACACCAACGACATGCATTCTGTGAGCGCCACGCTCGGCAACCGGGGGCTGGACCTGTGCTATGCTAGGGCTGTTACGCCTTTTCTAACTACCTCTGCGATGCTAGAGGTATGTACATCTATGATGTATTGTAAGAAAATAAATTATATCCCAAAAAATTTATTTTTGGGTGCGAATTTTTGGGTTATAATTAAATTTCGTTAAGATTACCCCGATATACCGCAATAGTGCAACGTGGTATTTTTACCAAGATATATTTTTGTGCTAGTCACAAGTCGCACTTTTGAGTATTTTGGGAGAAAAAAAATAAAAACGAAGAAATGAAAAATAATTATTACTCGGTATCCAGAGGTGATTTTTCAAAATTAAATACTGTGAAACATATGGCTAAAGACCTTTTATTAGAGCATATTTAATTTAAAAAAATATCATGGACGTAACTGTCCATGATATTTTTTTTTTACAGAATTTATTTAAAAAATTTCTCAGTAAAAGTCATCCAAAGTTCATTAATTTTTATAAAAAAAAGTATTTGACATAGACACGTGGGTGTTCTACTCTTGCATTTAAAATGCATTCGTTGATCGATTAATGCTATAAACCGCATAGGGAATTTTTTTTGGTCATTTTGAACACTGCGAGTGCAAGTGCTTACGCACTATAATAACAAAAACCTTGATTGTATTATATTTTCTTCTCCTTAGATACCTACATATGTATTTTTTACCACGACAATGATGCCTTCGCTGGCCACTTTCCCCATCTATCCTACAAATACTTTGGATTACCAAATACTTTGGATTACCAAAGTATTTGTATATTTTTATGCCTATAATGTTATAAATGCTAAAGTTAGGATGTATGGATGGTTGTTTGTAACCTTTTTACGCCAAAACCATTGAACGAACAGGGCTGAAATTTTGCATACAGGTAATTCTTGGACCTGGATTCATACATAGGCTACTTTTTATCCCATAAATCAATTCCCATGGGATAAAAATCCCCTTTAAACGTGGGCCGTGGCCAGAAACTGGTTATTTATAAAGGCGAAAGTATGCGTTCAAATGTTTTTGAGAAAAAACCCCGAAACTAAGTATTCAATGAATAGGGTTCCAATTTTGCACTGATGAGTTGTGTGCCTAGAATAAAACATAGGCTATAAATTATATCGAAAAAACGCGTTCTAAGCCGCAGGCAGAAACGAATGGAATACGATTTCAGTCACTTTGGATTATAAGTAATTTTCGTGGTAGTAGCTATGAAAACTGTTTCTTTTTCACGTTATTTCAATGAATTTTATTTGCTACTTTCTGTAAGATAGAGTGGCATCTACATTACAAACAAAGGTATAGAACTAACAAAAGCCAGGATTAAGCTATACTTTTAACGACGAAGGAAGCCTAGGCTGCAGCCTATATTCTGTAACTTTGTCCACAGGTGGGTTTCGCAATAAAGCGAGCAGTGGCAACTCTCGCATACGAGTGGCGCCACGAAGACTGGACTGTCCGAGGCTCAGCCGACTCCGACGGCTTAGTGGGGGCCACTTTACAGCGCGCCTTAGGGGGCACCAGGGCACAACTGGCTTGCGCCATCTCCGCACTCCTCAACCATCCTAACGATAAGTTCCGCCTCGGATTCGGTATTACTGCTGCTATTATTTAGGAAGTTTTCGAATATCATCATCTATATAAGTGCCGCTAAAACAAAACATAAGTATGTAGACAGATCTTTTGTGGCTGTTACGGTTATATAGGCTGATATTTTGATGATTTGCATACAACATGATACCAACATACTTTAGAAAATAACACATATTAATGCGTTTTACAGTATACGTTTCTGTCCTATTCTCTTAAAAATTTTCGATACATAGTTTCCAATCTCACTTGATTTAATATGAAAATAATGGTCTTTACAATTTTACGGTAACAACTCTATCGAATTGAAAGCATAATATGGATTTTCAGTTTGGCAAAGCATTTAATAACTGTCAGCTATTGTTAAATTTAATATTTAATAACTGTCAGCTATTGTCAAAAACATGCATCGCACAGTGCCTTCCTATTAATAGGTGTCAACCTAACTTATTTGCAAAATGATTAGGTATTATTAGATTTTATATTAGTTTACTGTATTTGTAGTAGGTAATGTTATTAGCTATTTTAAAATAAATGTTATCAGTATTTTATTGCAATTTTTCGCTTTACCTGCTTACCTTATCAGCAGCTTCTAAACGTCACTGCAGCTAAACTGGATTATTCCTCACACTTCCTGTACTCACTGACAACTACGTTTTAAAAATTCATTCTCAATGTAACGATAATGTAGGCGTGTATTATCTGACTGGAGACTGAGACCGCCGCTGCAAGCCCCGGCCCCGGCGGTTTCCTAACACGCCTGCGCGGGTTTCGCTGGGCGGGGATTCGGACTCCACCTTTACATGCAGACAAGACAGTTTGAACTTTGTCGGGGAGTGTTTCAACAGAGTTTGGAATGAAAGAAGTTGTGAAAAAAGGTTGGGCGTGCACGGCAAGGTTCGCTGCAGTTTAATCGCGCGCGCTGCCGCGTCTGGTAGGTTACAGTTATGCTGATGGAGCGCCTTGCAGATTTCGTGAGTAAGTCCCTGGAGGGAGGGGAGGCGCCGGCGCCACCGTCGGAGCCGGATCCCGACGAGGCTGATGATGTGGAGGTGGATATCACAGAGCTGGATGAGAAGCAGCCTCCTCCGAAACGGCCGCGGAACTGGCTGCTGTCGCCGGTGCCGGTGCAGAATTGCAAGCGGGAGACGGATGATGACGATGATCATCGACATGGTGAGTTTGTGAGAATGAATCTGTCTTTGTCAGAAAAATTTTAAGGAACTCACGGACTCATGTAGATTAGAGGAACACAAAAATAAGGTAGAATAACATAAAATACTTTCGTGTTCCTATGTTAAACGATACCGACAAACTAAAGAGTATACCAGATTACAACAGAGAGCGAAGATAAATCTGTTTATTGTAAGCAGTGTTCTTAGAAATCACACTTCGACTTGTTCCGAGGTACGAAAAAAGCTACAGGAAGTTCGACAAGTGTAACAGTTAGCACCAAAACGATAAAAAGAAGAATTAAGCCAGCTAGTGTAGGGGCATACTTGCCGGCCAGAAACAGGTCATCGAGTAGCTCGGTCCCGCTTTCCTCGTTCGCATCTTAATTGGGATGATGACGATTCGGGAAAGTACTCTTTACAGATGACTTCAGATTCTGTCACAAGGCAGTTGATGGAAGGACCAAAGTTTGGAGACGAACCAGAGGAAGATACACTCTGTGTAAGATTGTTGTAAGAGTGCCTTGTGGTGGATTCGCTTCCATTTTTTGCGTTCCGCTAAATTTGTCCGTGAGTGTAGTAAGAATGCCAACATGTGGTACTGTCATCACCTAGTGTTATATTTGTTGTCCTTGTACTTAAGAAACATCAGACACAAAGTGAAAAATGTTAGAAGAGGCATTTGTCATTAGGCACATGGGCCAGAGACTTATAAACTAACAGCATCAGATAAAGCGCTTAGTATTATTTTTATAAGAACTTGCCCTCCATTATCGCTATTAAGGAACTATCTGTTCCCCGCGGTTTCACCCGCGTTAAATTCGAATTTCTGATTTCTAGGGGGATATAAAGGTTTATTTTCCCGTAAATCTCCCATGGGAATTTGATGATTTACCGGGACAAAAAGTAGCCTATGTTACTCTCCATCCTTTCAACTAACTCTAATGCTAAAAATTAAGTCGATTGGTTGGGCGTGAATGAAGGACAAACAAACAAACACTCTTTTGAATTTATAATATTAGTTAGGATTATCACTAAGAATAGCATGATGTAAATTGAATTGCTAAATGTCTGTCCTTTTAGCCAGCTCGTAGCTTGCCGTCATTTGCCGTCGGCCGACCGAAGCGACGGGAGAAAGGCAATTCCTTGCCGTCGGCCTTTACGTACCACTCCATAAGTACCTATTATATCTGTAAAAATTACAAAATTAAATGTAATTTGAATAAGGAAATGTATAATTTCATGGCTTACTGGAATAAACCCATTTAATCGCATAAAATATTCCAGTTGCCCTCGAAATTGCCGACTGTGCCACTAAATTCAATAAATGGAATAAAATTTATTAATACTTCTATAGAATATAGATAAAGAATTAACAATTGGTTATTATTTCATATTTCATAACAATGTTCTTACTAATTCAAACAATAAACTGTTTTCAACAAATAATGTTGGGCAATTCGTGGACCCAGTTCTTTTTTCTAAATCTATAGGACATCCCATAGGCTAGATTTTTTTTTATGGGCCACACAGCATCATCTAACCCCAAGCTAAGCAGACGTTGTTATGGGTACTAGATGGATGACTGCGATATACTATTACATAGATAGAAATATTTTATTATAAATAGGAAATACCTAGAACACTCGAGATTTGCAGATCGTACAAACATTTGTCCCAAGGCAGGAATCGAACCCGCAACCTTCTGTGTCGCAGGCGGACCTTCACCCGCCGTATTAGTAAAGTATCTTAGTAACTCGTCACTCACTTATAAGTATTTATTTCACTTATTCCTTTAAACCACAAATCCACTAAACCCATTTGTTGTTTCTAATCAAATAAAAGTGTATCAAAGCATTACATGACACATTCGTACCCTCCCTTGGGAGCGCGCGAGTAAAACTTGGGAACTGAACTAGTGGCAGTGGGGCACTTGAATATTATATTGATAACATTAACCTTTATTCAGAGCAATTTGTTAGTTATAATTTAATTGTTAGATTATATATAAAAAGTAATTTCGAAACCCTTAATTATACACCGTTTTTAAGTTTTTCGGGATAAATACTAAAAATTTTATGGGACCACCTCGGGATCATCCTACTAATATTATAAATGTCAAAGTTTGTGATGGATGTATGGATGTTTGTTCCTCTTTGACGCAAAAACTACTGAAATTATTGGGCTAAAATTTGGTATGGGTTTAGTTTGGGACCTGGAATATATAGGCTATTTTTTCCGATAAAACGCGGGCGAAGGTGCGGGCAGCAGCTAGTTTTTTTATATTTAACAGTGAAATATTAAACCGGTCCATAATTGACTGAGAAATCGATGATCATCTGAACATTAAACCTACAAAACACCAACAAAAAATTACCAACAAAAACCTCCTCTTTTCGAAGTCGAATAAAAAGAGTCAAATCTGAAACAGAAAAGAATAATGTTAAAGTTTCACAAACAGAAACTTATTCGATTATCGATTAAAATCATATTAGTCAACAATAAAAAAATTAATGGTAGAAGGTATCAGAAATCTTCTTTAGAATTGGGATGATACTGTGAAAAAATAGTAAGTGTCAATATTATTATTGCTATGAAATTCGTAGTACTGTTAATCGATAAAATGTTAATACGTGATATATTTACCATGATTTGAGTTTTGTGTTTCGGCAGAGTTTCATGCGCATTCCCCCAATCCCGTTATTATAACTTTAGTGATGTAAATAACCGTGATAGTTTCAAAAATACAACATTGGACTGAAATTCTTATCTTTTTGATACGTATAATATTTCCATGATATTTAGTAATTAAGTAAGTAAATTATTTATTTGTCACATAAAACACACATATAAATACTTAGTTAACTAATTACAGAGCGGTAAAAGTTAAATTATTATTATTTGTAGCGTAAAACGATAAGTGCAGGTAATTTTGTGTGTTGCAGCAGCGTGACAAAAGGGCCATGGCTCAGTGATTTTTTTTGCTGAAAGGCACTGATTTTTAGCCAAGACCCAATCAAGAGCGAGCAAAACGAGTTGCAAGACAGTGATATTTCAATTATTATATATAGGTATATTATCTACAGGGGGAAGGTACCTTTATAACCCAATTTTATTTGTCAGGTGTAGAAACTACTATATACAACTAAGTATATTATACGCATGTACATGCGTATATTGCACGTGTAAAAGCTACGACGTAGACTCTACGTCGTAGCTTTTGCTACGAAATTCGTAGCGTTTACTCCTTCAATTAGATGGAAGCAGTTGGAGAAAATATTCGGAGCTCAGAAGCAGTTTCACACGTTTTGGTCGAACCGACAATTTTACAGGAACGAAAATATATTTAACTAGCGGTCCGTCTCGGCTTCGCACGGGTGGATCGTAGTGTTCCTTATCTTCTTGCAATTAAAATAGCCTATATTAATCAGTGATAATGTAGCAATCAAATGGTGAAAGAATTTTTAAAATCCGTCCAGGACTTTTTGAGCCAATTCGTTACAAACATACTTACATACAAATCTTTCCTCTTTATAATATTAGTATAATAATAAATAATATTAGTATAATAACAGTATAATTTTTTTAAATCTCGCTAAAAAAGTATTTTTAGCGAGATTTAAAATAAATGAAGTGGTATAATATTAATAATATAGTATATGGAATTTATTTATCGGGTGGCTCTTATGTAAACGCTATTGCGCCAGATGTCGCTCCGTTCCGCACTGTCAGTAGTATGTAAGAAATTCAATGTTCTGTTTAGCTTTAAAGAAATATTGACATGTATCTAAATTGCATTAAATTTATATTTAGATAGGCAAAATAAACATGTATTAGACACATAAGTGATATTATAATGTGCTAGTGGTTTCTTTTTCACTTCTTCCACTAGTGGACAAAAAATTGAAGTGAAGAGAATATCAATAACACCTTATTTCTTATTTGATAATAATAACTATGTTTATAGTATACAATTTGACTTGTCTAAGTGCTTATTTTGTAAGCCTAAAGAAATAAAGTTATTGATTCTGATTCTATTGAAATACATAAGCCAATATGCAACACCTTTGTCGTTCGAGTAAAACTGTAGGTCCGACCTAATGTAAAACCGCTCTTACATAAAATCAACGACATTGCATTATTTTATATAGTCATCTGCCTGTCTGCCTTTCTGTCATAGGAATTTTTATTGGAGTTATTGTAACAGCGATGCTAGCTAAATGAAATACATATTGTTTAACCTGCGATACTTATAGATTAGGATTGAAAATGACGTCATCTCTCATGCGTTCTTGCTCGAGCTCGAATCCGGGACTGCATGGTAGATAGATGACGTCATTGTTAATCCCATTCATTAATAACACAAGTTATACAAACTTTTTTTATTTAGGTAACTTATTTAAAAACAGGACTTAATCATCCCTGTTCATTACTAGTCGTAATTAAAATCTTGAATGTCAAACTTGGGCCCGGTGGCTCACGTTTTAAAACATTTTGATGGTACGGTAGTTTTACATTTCAGGCGAGAATACCTTTGATTTTTGAGGAAGTTGGAAACATATATCTAATTTGCATTTTTCCATAATTTTTGGACAAATCAATCAAGCTACATCTCAGCAGACGGCAAGAACAGTCATTCAGGGCAATCTCCCAAATTGAAACCTCGCTTTTTATACGGCAATTATGTAAATGGAGGGATAATCCTCAGTGGGCGGCGCCAAGCCACACCCTTCTCCCCTTTCGTCTCGCAAGACCTTCTTGAGGTGATTAATTACCCCCCACTTCCCTCTCGAAGTGTCGGTGATTTATTTGATTGAGAAGTCTTTACTGATATCCATTAACGGCTTATTCATTTCGTTTTGTCTCGCTCAGTGGAAGGTCTTAAATTTAATTGATTGTGCTTTAAAACTGTTATTGATGATGCTGGATTGTTTGTACATTTGGATTGTAATTAATTTGGATGATAACCTACTTGATGCGGTTCTTTCGTATAACTGAGTAGATATTTACAAGTTTTAATATTTATGCACGATATTTTTTTTTTATGCATTATTGCTAGTTGGGCGAGTATATAAAATTTTACTATTTAATATTTTTTAATCACAAGGTCCTGTGATTTTTCGTTCATAAAAAATATTCATTATCCTGAGCCTGGACCATTTGCTACTGCAGCACATATTGGTCACCTACTTACTTATTTTCCACATATTGTTAATATTAAAATAGCAATCAAATAATATAAACAAATTAAACTAGTATTTACATTTGAAACAATTGAGCTAACTGCAGACTGTTGCAAACAATCTATAGATAGCTCAACTGGTCCATATCAATACCAGTCGGAAGCGTCCCCAAGACGCTGGCTGCATTGCCTCGCTGTATGGCAATGCTAATGCGCTGCACCAAATACTCGAGTCACGCGTCGCTTCGACCAGGCGCTCAGATATTTTTTTTAAACCCGGAGAGCCTTGGTACCCCACGGACCTAGGGTCTCGACTCCAAGGGGAGCAAATGCGTAGGCTCTGTCGTGACCTGCATATTTGCGCCTCTTGAGATCCTTGGCCAAATCTGCCGCCAAACCAGCTCTCACGGATGTCCTTGAAAGATGGGAAAGCGCAAGTGTGTCGACATTGTTAATTAGTTATTTTCAACGCATCTACAGTTTTTTATTGTTTAATGCTTATTATTTTTTATTTTACAATGGTCAATTCATCTTTTGTGTAAGTACATATACTCGTAGTGGCAAATAAAGGATATGTATGTATGTATGATGTATTTACATATATGTCTATAAATTTGATAAAAATAAACACAAACTGGCATTTTGGTACTCAATTATTTAGGACTAGCTGACCCGTGCCCACGTCGTTGGCCGGTAAACATTTTTAGTTGTTAATTTTATTTTTATTTGTTAATTTGGTTATTTTTAGTTGTTAATTTGGTTTTCAATAGGTAAAAGAATTTTCAAAATCGGCTAAGTAGATTCAGAGATTACCCCGTACAACCTCACGAACCTTACTTGTTTTTGTTAATGAAGTATAGTATAGTATAGATTTACATATATCTAGTTATTTAGGATGAGTTTGTAGATATCTGTTCTTAGATATGTATAACGTGGTGGAATCAATAATAATGGTGGACAATTCTCACAGCAATCGATCAATAACCATTATGTAAAAATCAATTAGACCCGGGGCCGAAATCTGCTAACCAATCGCTTTTATCGTATCAGCCCATACACGTCCACTGCTGGACATAGGCGTCATTTGTCGATTGCCCATACGACGCCACAAATAGCGGTCCTGAGCCGCCTCCATCCATCGAGTCCCTGCGACCGCTACGATGTCGTCAGTCCATCGAGTGGATGACTTCACTTCGTTTCGCGTTGCATCGTGGCTGCCACTCGAGAACCTTTACTCCCCAGTGGTTATCTAGCTACATATACTCGCTTTAAATATTTTATAGTGGTATCGTCACAGAATCGTTATTAGGTGAAGAAACTCTAGATAGGGCGTGCAGAGCAATTTGCACGGAGACATTGATAAAACGGTTTCAAGCATGACACTTTAGACTCGCGACCCTCCGTCTGTAGTTTCTTTCATCAAAGGTAAAATGTGTCTTACTGAGACGATACCATTGATATGAAGCGAATAATTTAGTGGATTAGTGTTCGCAAAATTTCTCTTTATAATGCAAACATACGACACAGAAATCTCAGATGATGACCCTGTAACAGTGCCTACTCTATCTTCTGTAGATTCCCACCCAACCTCAGTTTCAAACACCTCAAACTCTTATTATATAGATATATTTTCATTTTCTACAGCATGCTTCATGTAATATAAATATCATAGAATGGAATATCGATTTCCGATTTAACTCAGGGCAATTTTCACCAGATGCAATAGACAAGTCTCCAAACGGTGCTGGAAACGGAGGTGGAAAGCAGCGGCGCTCTCGCACGAACTTCACACTGGAACAACTCGGCGAGCTGGAGAGATTGTTCGACGAGACACATTACCCGGACGCTTTTATGAGGGAGGAGCTCAGTCAACGGCTTGGACTCAGCGAAGCTCGAGTGCAGGTAGCATTTAAATTTTTAACAACAATTCATCCAACCAAAAAACGAACGAGAACGCCTAAATAAAATAAACCTCTTTCGTCTTTCACAATAAATTGATTGGTAGAACTTTGCTACGCCGCCACACCGTAGGCCGTAGCACGGCCGTAGCCACTCGTATATCAAAAGGCTGAGTGGCTGAATAAAGATATGAGTCTCATGAAATTAACCCGTATTAAATTTTGCTGCAACGTGTTTTTTTTATAAACTTATATTACGGTTCTGATTTATACAAAAATATTGAATCCTTCATTTACACATTTTGAAAAAATCAACTGGCTTACGGCCGAATACTCAAACGCAACTCAGATGTAAGCACGTCTTATGTCGCGATATTTTGACAGTTTTCAATGAAAATCTGTCAAAAAATCGTCACTTGAGTCGTGCTTAAATTTGAGATTCGTTTGAGTATTCGGGGGTCAGTTACACAAACTCAATTCAAAGGGTTTACACCCTTAATAAACGCAACGTAATTACATTATTTAAGTATAGATATTTTCAAACCACAGAAAACTACCACGTTGCTATATATTGAACTAGATGTTTGTTCTTAACATTTTTTAATTATGATTGAAATTATTAGTTCCCATTAGATTCTTTCTATATTTAAAAAAAAAAAGAACTGGTGTATAAAGACAACAAGAATTGAGTTTGTGTAACTAAGTAGATTTTTTCAAAATGTGTAAAAAAGGATTCAATTTTTTTTTATAAAACAGTACCGTAATATAAGTTTCTAAAAAAAAATTAAACACGTGACCCTACTAGAGTTTGACAAAGGTACACTTTTACCTACTGCGAAAACAAATATCTCAGTTTTAAGGACAACCTGTTTAGCGGTCTGACCCAACGCATAAACAATCACACTCGTGTCATCGCCAATAACAATATCATCAAACACCCTGTATAATCACGTGCAATATTAATTAAACCGTACAGAACATGGCTCGTACCCTTGTAATTCCAAAAGGGCGCCCCTTTGGTCCAGCTCTGGTTGATTTAAACATTTTACTTAGAACTTTTTCGTGGATTATAAAAATACTGACTTAGGTGTGCAGTAAAATAAGCCTTATAGACTTGTAACGGTTATAGAATTATGGCTGTGTTAATTTTTTTTTTATTATATGGTGCGTTTTTTAATAATTTTTCTGCATAATTTTTTTTATTATGTAGATGTATCAACTTTTAAATAAAATCTTGATTTTATTTAAAATTCTTACTGATTATTTATTTATTGGTTTATTTATTGGATTTATATAGTTGGAGTTTTATTTTTCAGAAATGCTATAAGACGTTGCTTCCTGCCTATGATTCTAGGTTAACGGGAAGTACCCTATAGGTTTTCGGTCCATAGCGAGAATCAAAAATATTTTTTTATGTGAATAAACTGACAATTTACGGTTTTCGGATTTTTCCCTTTAGTTGTGCTATAAGACCGTGCTTCTTGCTAAATTTTATGATTCTAGTTCGATGGGAAGTACATTATAGGTTTTATGTGCAAGTGATTCACTTGGAAATAAAAAAAAATTGGACATAAACGTCTGTAACTTTTGATTGCGTTGACTTAGAAGTTCGATTTATATTACGGCTTCAAGAAGTTACGGACCCGGATATTTGTTGTTAATTTTAACTCAATAGCTCCATGCGTTTCTGAGAAAAGAGGGTTGTCAGACGGACGGACGGACAGACAGACAGACGGACAACAAAGTGATCCTATAAGGCTCCTATTGAGGTACGGAACCTAAAAAGAGAGAAGATAAGAAAAAAAAGGAAGAAAAGAAAGCCTTATTAAATTAGGTAAATTTTAGCAATTACGACATGTTTGTGATGATGGGCAGAACCAGCAGTTCTCGCGATGTCAGTGAATTATTAATTTATTCCCGACTGTGAAGAAGAATATAACTTATAAAAATTATTTGCAGTGTTTTTGGCCAAAGCTACGTCGCTATAGTCTCACCTCTTACGCCCTCTTAGGTCTCACCGATATAAACTTCTACGTATAAGTTATAGAGACAGAGTTCTCGACGTAGTAGGGCTGAGAAAACAATTTTATTTCTAGCTAGAGAAGGTTGAAATTCGGTCCACACAGCAGCACAAGCAAACACGGGCGCTAACCATATTAGGCCAGGGCACATAGACTATATAGGTACTGGCGATGCAGATGTCAGTGTTACCAGTTCATGCAAATTCAACTCATTCCCGTATTGCTCCAAATTAATTTTATTAAAACTTATCTGGGAGAGACGTAGATATTGAATTTATTTTTGAATATACAAAAATATAGTATGTTAGGATCGACGCCGATTCTCAAAAAGATATAAAATCAAACACATGTATGTAGATCTCTACTATCGTTTACACATTATTTGACAAAATTACGAGGGTAATAAAAAATTACCTCAAACAGCGCTAAATATTGTCACACCTCATTATTAGTGTTCTAGAACTATAAGTAATATGCAACCCCTAAAAATGTTTAACAACCCCTAAAACAACGCTAGTAGTTTGAAAAAACAAATGAAAAACGCCTGTCAGCACCACAAAATACTTATAACGAAAATCATAAACTCTTGGAAAAATCAAAAGAACAAATCAAATTGCAACAGAACCGTTGTAAGAACAACGACGGTTATAAGAAAATGACATCTTGTTTCGTATATAGCCTGCCATCTGTCTAGTCTAGATGCAGCATTGTAAGTATACCATATTAACATCTACCTGATTCCTGTCCATCACAACAGACTGGCAATTTACCAAGGTACCTACTGTTGTGTCTAACAACAGCAAGCATTCATTAGCGCTGATTACTAAGACAATAAGACTAAATAGCAAGCAAATACTGCTAAAACAACTGTTTACTTTTAATTATAAGCTGATTGCAACGGGAAATAGAATAAGGTTTTTTGAGGTGACAAAGTTTAATTTATTTATTTAGAACTACCAACAGAAGATACACTTAAAGAACACAAAAAATCACCAAATGTGACTTACAGGTGTGAATTACAGGTAGTTACAGCAAACATATAAAATTAGATTGGGTTAACAAGGTAAAACACTACAAACTAATAATTATAAGGATATTAAAAATAACCAATTATACAGAGGACGAGAGGAGAACGTAGGAGAAGTATGTACAATTGCTTCATTCATTAATTTAAAATCAATAATGCTGGATATTATAATTCACACAGATAAGCAGAGCTTGTGTTATGTATGGGTACTACTGGACAATTGATGTACTACATTACATAGATAAGATAGATATTTTATATATGACATAGACCCAGAACACCCAAAACAAATATCTGCAGATCGTACAAACCTTTGTCCCGAGGCGAGAATCGAACCCGCAACCTGCGACGTAGGTCGCAGGCGGACCTTCGTTCGCTGCGCCGCTGAGGTTGTCACTATGTTTTAGTCTCTCGTGGTTTCGTTCACCCTATACCCGGATGAAAAGTAACGTAGAACCGCCTGTTGTGGTTGAGTGTGGCGGTGGCATTAATGAATGGCGTCGTAAATGTCGACTAGAACTATAACCATTAACGACAGAATATATGTACATATTGAGTGAGGCGCATCAAGAGTGAATAAGTTGAAATTATGCTGTTACGCGGGTGCGTCCGGGGTGAGGACGCCGTGTGTTCGACACACAGCGCTCCGTGCAAATAGCACCGCACGCCGAATCATCTGTGAACCAAACTTCATCTTGATCTGTTCGGTAGTTTTGGAGATCTTAGGTAACAAAAATCCGTTCAAATCTTCCTTCACAAACTTTTTCATCGCTTCTCCGCCTATTATCAAGTAGGATTGTTTTTAATGAATTAAGACTTTCATGCAGTGATCTAATATGTACCATTTAAAATAATGCTAAATAAATCTGTTCTAATAAGATAAAGCTAACTGGCCAATTGACACTAGTTAAGACGCACGTTGTCCATAGAGCTATGAATTACCCTTAGACATGGCACTTAACGCCGATAGAGATGTAATCACGATGTATCGCTAGAGGCGGCACTTGTTGGCCCAAGCAGATAATTACGTGCATTAGTAATGAGGGGTGGATTGGGATTGGGATTATCGGGTAGCAAGCAGGCTGTTTTAGTATGTATTCTATTCAAACAAATTAACGGCTATTAGAATTCGTACCAAATCCCTTTATTAAGAACAATTTTTTGAAAGAGAATAATTGTTATAATGGCCTTATTTTGTAAATGTCTAACAATATTTTGTTTAGAAATACTACTACTAACTAGAATCATAAAATTTGTCAAGAAGCTTGGTCTTATAGCACAACTAAAGGGAAAAATCAGAAAACCGTAAATTTGTAGTTTATTCACATAAAAATTATTGTTGATTCTCGCTATCTACCGAAAACCTATAGGGTACTTCCTGTTAACCTAGAATCATGAAATTTGGCTTAGCTAGGTCTTATAGCAGAAATAAAGAGAAAAATAAAAAAATGAAAATTTTTAGTTAATTAACCAAAAAAAAAATCCTTTTTGTAGAGTGAGTTTTCCTTAGTGTAAGTGATCAAAAGCTACCTACATCCCTTTGGCCTTTGAGCCCTTTGAAATTTAGAAAGATAGAAGGTCTTATAGTTACGGAACCCTTAGTGCGCGAGTTCGACTCGCACTTGACGTTTTTTTTCTTTTCTTTTCATACGTCTAAATACTTACTTTCAGAAGACTATTTTTAGAATCAGAATATTCAATAGAATAAAACTTTTATTGTTTTATTTACTACTTGCTTCTGCCGGCCGCAGCAATAGGTAGGTGCACATTTTCCCGATTTCCCGTTTTAAAAAATAAGACTTCAGTTACTGTGGTTAACTATAATTTGTATAGGTAGGTAACATTTTCAATACTTTTTCATCGTCCCTTTTTCGGATCGAAACTTACGTAAGCCCCGATATTTTTCGAGTCGATAAATAAGCATCTATATTTGTCAAAAGTTTGTATATCTTTAATTCTCTCATTCAGTTTTAATTTACTCACCTGTCAACAAATATGGAACTTCATAGGCGTGCATGTATCACACACAATCATAAAGGTAAAAAGTTTGTGGAGTTATTAAGGTACCCATTCCATCCGTCAAATATCTGTACATTTATGTTGTGTCCAATTTACATTTGTGCAAAGAAATTGGAAGACTTCATCCAATTTACTAGCAACACCGATATTTTCCTTAAGATTTTGATACTAGTTTCTGCCCGCGGCTTTGCACGCGTTGTTTCTATGGAAACTGATATTTTACGAGTTAATGCCGTATTCAAGGTCACCTTTGCAAAATTTCAGCCCGTTGTTCTGTTGACAAGTTTTGGCGTGATGTACCTAACAAACATTGATCTATCTATCCAAACTTTTTTATTTATGATATTAGTGTGATGCGATGTGATTTCATTTGAACTCAAAGCTACGCAAATTACAAAGGAATCTTGGACAAAGATATTTGACCCGTGGAATACCACCTTTAAGTCCACGTAGACACTACTTTGAGGTACATGGCCAGGGCCTACGGCCTGGCGTTGTTCTGTAAGTTTTAAATATTATGATTTTTTGCACAGGTCTGGTTCCAGAATAGAAGAGCAAAATGTCGCAAGCATGAAAGTCAAATGCACAAAGGTATTTATTCCTTTTAATAACATCACAAAAGTAACATTCTCCAACGCAGATTTTGTTAGGACAGCTAAATGTTCTTCACCTTTCATTATTTGAATTTGCTTTAGCATCTGCTTCTTATTATTTTGTTTATACTAAAATGATCTTTAGCACAATATCAATTAAACAACAAATCAAATGAACGTTGAGCATTTAATCAATACTTTTAAGATTTACGAGCTCGTTTTTATTATCCTGAATTTAAAAAGCACTATATTACCTACTACTATGCTTTACTATATGTGCTTTAAAACAAATATGAATATCAACGGAATTACGATTGTCTTCGTAACTAGGGTGGCCGTGACATCTTGAATAGAGTTCACATTCTTACGCAATTCATAATTGTAACTAATGTTCGAACAACTGAATTTAAAATAGTTCTGCTTAATGTAGTCGAAAACTACAAATTGCAAATGATTCTGGCAAACCGGCTACCCCATTTTGGCACGCAGTATAATAGCTGTAAATATTTTGTGAATGTATACTTGCTTGAGTATTTAGCGTCTTTGACTTGGGGTGCGGTTTGAAAAGTAAAATTATTATGGATTTAAAACGCAGAAGTCGTTGATTATTATTATTTTCCAATGCAGGGCAAAGGCATATTATTCACATAAATATTATTTACGTGCAAATTCCACGCGTGCATATAAGCGGGCGCGATTGCTTGTGAGTTTAATCATTATCCAAGAAAACAGGTCTACTCTTCCGGGAGTGTCGCCAGGTGACGTCACTGTCCAGTTGCCACTTTATTTCAACAAAATGTAGAAGTTGGGAAACAAATGTGATAAGGAATAATTGAAAAATCAATAACAATATGTCAATCGTCAATAATGTTTGTTAGATCAGTCAAAACAACACAAATCAATGTGATAAATAATGGGAAAATACAAAACCCCATAGTTTTATCAGATTCATACAGGAGCTCTGGGAGTTACGATTTTACGCTACTGGTAACACCAGGAAACAGATTCGTCTCCTCATTCGCCGATGGCGTCGATGACGTAGCCTGGAGACATCCACGTGACCATCGTGTATCGGTAGAGTATACCTTGTTTTCTTATATAATTATGATAAAGCAATAAGCATATGTTTTCGTAAATAAAACGGACGATTAATTTTAATCGACGTTTTTGACAGAAGTTTATAGTATTCTTACGTTAAATATACACCACCCCGTAAAAATCACCACAACAGAACCAGAATGAAAGCTAGTGTATCCAGTATCGCGTGGTATACAGCTAAATAAGCTGGTGGATGGTAGAGACCGCAGGAGTATTGGGCTGCTTAAACATAATGATATTTCAAAAACCACAACCAAAAATAATATTGGTTTTAACCTGCCAAAAACAGAGTAGACCACTGAGGTAGAGTCATTGAACCAAATATGACGTTTAATTTCTTCAAAAGTTAATAAACTAGAAAATATATCTGTTCCCATAAACCAGCTCTACCCATAAGCTAAACAGAATCACATGAGATACAGCATCCGCCAAGTGATTCGCCCCGTTTAATTATTCATCCTCGTGAGTTATGGCGGAATTAAAAAACTGTTAGAGTCGACCGGCGCGCGGCGCCGCGGTAACCGTGTTAGGGCATCCGTGGAATACGTAATGTGCCTGCCTGAACGGAACAGACGTTAGAACTACTTACTATAGATATATCTTATTTAAAAAAACCTTTTTATAAGTACTATAAAAAGGTTTAGGTAACTTTTGATGAGCACCTATTGGAACCTTAGAGCATTTAGAACGGGAGTTGCCAAGCGCTACTTTTAGTACTAAAATAATTCTGCCAGTTTTCGTGGGAGGCGAGGTAGCACGGTCCAGCACACATTTACATAATCACGCACACTAATGCAGAAAAATTAAGCGTCCCTAGAAACGCACACGCAAGTAAAAGCTGTTCACAAACACAAAACAAGCACACGATTAAAGAATTACTGTTGTTAAACTATTATTTAGTTACACACTAACACAAAAAAGCAGTGATGGGGTGTAAAAAGACCGATAAAATGAATGATTTCAAATGAATGAAATCAGAGTTGTTCAAAATATGCATTTCCTTTTTTATAGATTTGTAGGGCGTGCGTAATCTCTTTAACTACTGAACCGAATTTCAAAATTATTCTACGAATAGAAAGCTACACTGTTGTTGAGTAACACAAGGCTATATTCTATCTACGCAAGTAAAACCGCGGTGTACTAATAGTTATTGTAAGTACTTAATTACAACAAATATTACGCAATTATGAATCTTATCGATTATCTGTGCTACTATTAAAACAAATATGGAACTCAAATCAATATGACACGAATTCTAGCGGCTTACTAGGTGACTTTTCTACCTACAAGCTCAAAGCCGAGTAGGTACATCAGTCTCTTGTCAGTAATTAATGAAAATGAGAATTTAGACCTCTCCAAGCATAACTGAATAAAGTAGTAAAAAACAGGGAGATATGCGAGTAGCTATAAATTCTGCGAATTGCACAACGCACTTAGCGATCGGCCCTCGTGGTCAAGATTGGTCCGAGGGTTCTCTACGGACCGGGATATATGTGGACAGTAAGCAGACTTGACCGGTGGAATTGAAAATCTTGGATTTTCAATTTGCTTCCTACTCTCTTGAGCTCTACCAGAGCATTGGGATTACCCAATGCAGATTCTTAGCCTGATAATAGAGTATTCTATTGGTTTAAGCTGGTATGGTTTCACGACGTAGGATGAGACCTAACTTAGAATAAAGCCCTGATTCTTTCTATGTAGCTTCGGCTAATAATTCCACAAGTATCATTTTCCAAGTTATAATAAATAAGGAAAGCCTCTGTCCAATAGAGGCCTATGCCCAGAAGTGGGTAGCTACTAAACAGACAAATGACTATAAATGATGATTAGTCGGAGTGTACCGGGATCTCTGCGGGCCGATATATGTGGATAATACACATGTTTAAGTACGCAATTGTCGACGAAAGAAATGTTAGTGTTCACATTTATAGTTTAAGTATTTTTTGGTATTCTATTAGCGAATGCCTATTATTAGCTTTCTTTTTCTATTTTAATTAAGTTAGTTAAGATTGATTTAAATAAATAAATACAGATTTGACCAGTGAAATTAAAAATCTTGGATTTTAAATTATCTCCTAAGCTCTACTAGAGCAATGGTTGATATTCTAAGCTCTGTTCAAAAGTACAAATTCTAAAGAAATTTTATCTTCCTACCTATTTTTCCAAGGAATCTCTAAGTAAAATCTATCTTAACATTATTTAGACTTGTAACTTGGCAAGTAGTTTTCACTTTTCGAGGTATTATATAAACCCTGAATAGGCCCATCTAGCTTCATATATGTACATTAATAACGCCCATCAACATCAATAATTTAACACATATAAAATATTCAAGAAAACTTACAAAACAAAATAAAAACATCGGTAGATCTTTCTTTATACTTAAAAAGGATCCTGATTCCTGACATCGATTTCATAACTCGTGTCCCATTTCCCCAATAACACTGAGAGAGTCGTAATCTAATCAGTTCAAATCACACTCGTTTTGCGGTAACTCGCTGTCTCCGCTCATAACATCACTGTTGCAAATGAGAGATGATCTGTCGTACAGAGAAACATTTCTCGGAAAAGAACTGGGGCCTCGACCCCCGAGCACCAACTTCTTTTTATTCGAAACGATACATGATTCTCTACTGGGGGCCTAGTCGGAAAAAAACTAAGTTTCTCATTCGTCTTCGCGAAAAACCGTCTCTTATACTATAATTATATAAAGGTAGCATTTGCAAAAAACGAATCAGAAACTATGGTTTAATTTTTACGAGTAGATCCGCTGATTTTGAGTTGAAATTCATCCGAATGATTAAAAAGTCGGCCTCAGAGTTGCACCCCTATACGTACAGTCAGCTAAGTAAATGAATTGACACCTTTTTAACTCGCCATAATTGAAAAAGGGCCTTTTTAGAACCATTTTGTAAAATTTAAAGATATCGTCGCAGTCGCGAGTCGCGTCGTTTCATGAGATTCTTAACTTGATATTTCAAACCCCTAACCAAACAGCTTTTATCACAAACAGTAGCATCTCGCTGCATTAACTGTCGCATATTCTGTCAGACATCGCACTATCGTGATTGCAAGTAGGACCGCTAAACGGAGCGTAAAGCGGAAAAAAGCCGCTCTCCGGAATCGAATAAAATGATTCCCCGCGGGAGCCATTCGGACGCAATCCCGCCGTCCCCTGCTAAATGTCTTATTAACTTAACCCCCTGCACCCCGCGCCCCGGTAACACGAGAATAATCATGTAAAGTGAAATGAAACGGTTATTTGTTACGTTATGCCCCTTTAGCGCGAGATGTTATTGATTACGCAATCGTTTGTGGCTTTATGTTCAATGATTGAATGTCTTGTGATGATGCAGATCTCGAGATGACAATGCAGTAAAGGCGGGTTCTAGGAGTGTCTTCTCTATCTATTTATGGATTATTATGTTTGTATAGATTGAAAATTATGTTGTTTGTAATGGAGGATGGCTAAGATGGTTATATTCTATCATTTTCACCAATTTTAAGAAGGTTCAAGCAATGCAGCCGTAAATCCTACGCAAATTGTTTTAGCACGAAAACAAGCAGTATTTTTCCTGCACGTCCCATTAAATCATAAAGAATAGGAGTTGAATCTTCATAAAATTAAGAATTCATATTCAGCGGAGTCATGAATCTCTGCGAGCGCGCTCCCGGACGAAAACAATCACAGCAGCCGTGAAATTTAAGAAAAAAAAAGAATAACACAGACTCTTAATTGTTCCCCTGTTCATAAAATTTTAAAGTTATTTGCCTAGTGCGAGGGTGGCCATATTTTATTGCGCAGAAACCGCTGTAAAGATGTTCGGAACGGTTTAAAATAAGCGAGAGGAGGTGGGGTGGCCCGGCTTACCTTCTAATTCGATTAAATTAAACAACTCAGAGTTAATCAAATAAATGCGCAGCAGCCGCAGGGAGAGTTGGACGCTCGTATTTATGTCGGCACTTCGCGAAAGTAATTCGGTGTCAAATATGGAAATAACTCATACGAGCTAGGAGCATCCATTTTGATAATGCCGACGGCGACCGGAGTGCCTTTGATTTACAGCGATCGCGGCGCCCGCCCTCGCTCGCCGCCCGCCCAGCGCTACCATGTAGTGAGGATTCATAATTATGTTTCTGTATACACTCGTATTCGCTGAGAAAGGTGAAAAATAAGAAATGTAGAACGAAATGAATTTAAAATATTTATGAAAATATACTACTTCTAGTGCATTAGAATGGGAAATAAAAAAATATTATAAGACTAGCTGGAGCCCGCCCCTTCGCCCGCGTTTTATCGGGATAATAAATAGCCTATATGTTATTCCAGGTCCCAAACTATCCTCATACCAAATTTCAGCCCAATCAGTTCAGTAGTTTTTGCGTGAAAGAGGAACAAACATCCATACATCCATACTCACAAACTTTGACATTTATAATATTAGTAGGATAGTAAAATTGTGGTCTAGGAACATAGTTTTTCCACTATGACGGTATTACAAGAATCTCAGGGTAAAAAATTGCATAAATAAAAAAAATATAATTTGATTGTTTTGAAAAAACTAAAAACTCAATAGGAAACCATTAATTTTGCCTAATAAATACTAATCTAAAAATTTTATGGAACCACCTCGAGATCATTTCTATACAATAGCGAAATAATTTTCAAAATCGAGCCTTAATTGACGGAGAAATCGTCGAACATACATAAAAAACATACATAATTATATATATTATTTGACGACCGATGTGGAGCGGTGGGCGCAGGTCCGCCTCCGACGCAGGAGGTTGCGGGTTCGATTCCCGCCTCGGGATAAATATTTGTACGATCTGCAAATATTTGTTCAGGGTGATCTGGTTTTTCTATATATAATAAATATATATATATATATATATATATGTATATATGTATATCTATGTAGGATACTGTATTATGTATAATCAGTTATCTAGTACCCATAATACATGCTACGGACATAATACGGGCTAGATAATGCTGTGTGAATTGTCCAGTTTTTTTTTATAATTATAGCCGAGCCCCTCTAATTCGAATTCGTTTAAAAAACAAGGAAAAGATTCCGTAATCACCAAAGTAATTGCAGGAAGAGTTTTTCTCCTTTCACCCCATTATCAGCCACGAGGCCAATTTGAAGCAAGTACCAAGTAACTCTCACCTTAACAAAAGGCAATTAAATAAATGAATATTTAAAGACGAACACCTCAAGCCGGGATCGGTATCCTCGTTAATTTATTAATTGGCCTCTCGCCCCGGGCGGGCTATAAACAACGAATCTCACTTAATTTACGAGCAAATTATGCTTTACTTAAATATCAATTTAATTAAGTGTTAAGTGTTCAGTTCGGCAAGGATTTGTGCTGGTGGCTGGGTGCTCATTTGTCTCTGCCAATCGGGTTCGGGCGAAAAGCTGGATCTTAACTAACTTACCTTAGCTGATAGCTGACCGCTTTAGGCGTATAAGGGTTATGAAAATCCGGAAGATATTTCGCATTGTAAATTTCATAATACCTATGTAGGTAACATTTTTTGCGGTAAAATGGGTAAATGGTAGTTTATTCCTTCTTTGAGAAAAATTTATTGTTTGCTACGAATTTGTCTACGTTGCTATGAATGCTACGATGCTACGACGATTTGTTGTTTGCTACGACTTTGTCTAAGTTGCTATACCAATACTACGATACTACGACGATTTGTTGTTTGCTACGACTTTGTCTAAGTTGCTATACCAATACTACGATGCTACGACGATTTGTTGTTTGCTACGACTTTGTTTGTCTACGTTACTATGCCAATGATACGATGCGACGAGGAAGATACGTTGCTACGTTTTGTAACTGTGCTACGAAAATTATGCTACGAAATCTTGCCTATTACTTCTCAAGCATACATTACATTGATGCCGCGTTAATACTAATTGATCTAATTGATCCATTGTTACAAGTTAATGTTGATGGTCTCTCACGAACATAAAAGATGTGTGACTTTGAAGTCACAATATAATATAATAATATAATAATAATAAATTCTTTATTTGCAGACACGAGATCCATATACGTACAATACAATTCTACTTACTACTTAAAATAGTTAAAACTAATATGTACACAAAAAATAAATAACATATATAAAATAAGCGGTACATAGGGTACCAACGTCAGTGCAAACTAAATTAAAAATGTTCTAGGTGGCAATAGCCACCCACCGTTTGTACATGTCTGACAAGATCAAACGATCTGCCATACTCATTATAATAGAGTTCTTACACATGTCAACTCTGGACATAAACGAGGCTATTCTCTTTCTCTGGATGGCATGGAAGGAGTCAACACGAGCTGCTGTATACATTTCTGAAGCACTACAATAGCGCTTCAGTCCCATGAGATGCCTGAAAACATTGTTGTAAGTCACTCTGATACCATCGTGTGATTTTTTGGTATACTCTGTCCAAAGTTGACATGTGTAGAAAGACTGACAGTAGGATTTGAAAAGGGTGATTTTCACGTCAGGCGAGCAGATAAAAAATTTTACAATTACGCTGTGTGCGAGAGATTTCACAATTTAGTTTTTGGCATTGTCATTTAATTGAAATTAATATTATAGTATTAATAGTTAAAACGTAGATTTCAATTAAACACAAGTACAGAGCTATCTGTGATTCTTGTCAAGCTGTTAACTTGTTCATTTATACCTGATCTCTATCTCAGGTCTCCTTGTTGGCGGAGGTGGCACGCCCCTGGAGCCCTGCCGAGTGGCACCCTACGTGTCAGTCCCTCGTCTATCCGCGATGCCGAGGCCTCCACCACCGCAGCCGATGCCGCCGCTGGCGCCCCCAGCGGCCTTCGCGCCTTTCGACTCGGCTATACTGACAGCTGCTCATCACGTAAGGGTCATCATCATTCGCAGAGTGACTTAATCATCTGTTGGGCATGGATAATTATAAAAGCTGCGTGATCCCCTTTTTTCGTATATTAGGGGCCTGGATTTGTGACGTCGTCAGCGCGTTTATATTGTATGAAAAAACAAAAAACAATCGCGTCAGCTTTTAAAAATTTGTCTATAAAGCATTCAACACAATCAAAATTAGCTTCTTTAGATACAACGAAGTCTAGTATAACACCGATGACGTATCGATCTCACTTTAGCTACTGTTTTTCATGACTTTGCGTACTTAATAATTACTCAGGTGTTAGATACGTTACTCTTATTTCTGCATATTTCAAATAGTGTCTTTCGAATTCACTTGCACTTGATTGTAATGAGTGATTGAATTTTTTTCTGTGTACGTTTCTCTTGTTGATTTTTCGTTTATTTTCACTAAACTCTAAATCCTGTTAACGTTGAGGTACCTACTCTAGAGCATCCTAACATCGTTCTTATTTATTTCCCAGTATGCAAGCGCAGCGGCAGCCGCCGCAGCAGCCCTCTGCCCGCCGTATGCCGGTTTAGCGGCCCTGGCGGCGCGGTGCCGCTCGTCATCCATAGCGGACCTGCGACTCAAAGCGCGGCGGCATGCAGCGGCCCTCGCTGCGAGCGCTGCTCGAGCCTCCCCACCGCTGCCCACGCCAGAAACTACGCCAGCTGATGCGTAATGGACTTTATTTCAAAGATTTGACTAGAGTTTGGCTGGGCCCGTTTTCCGTCTCTTTTATTGGTCTATGCGGCGGAGCGTGCTAGACACAGAAACATAGAAAAACAAACCGGCTCAACGGTGAGGCTCTTACCAGAAATATAGAACTGGCATAGAAACTGATGACTACGTTTCTGTTGTCGATGTTTATGTTATTGTTGACGTGTGATGTGAAGAGTGAACTGAGCGGACAAAAGCGATCGACGCGGCGGCGGCGGCGGCGTGCCAAGCAGTCAAGCTGTTAAGTGTGACTACCATAGTAACAATGCATTTTTGTTCACTGATCGCATACTTATTTTATCATATTTCACTTTACAAACTGCTTACTTATGTCTATTTTCAGCTGATTTCAATGAAATCCAAGTATTATTTATAGCAGGTATCTTTGTGTGAAACGTGAAGTAAAAAAAAGTTAAAAGTAAACAGAAATATTCTTATTAGAAAACTTGCATTCTATGAGTGGTATAAAATGACCAAAGATTGGAACGTTTAGGGAAGATTAAATTAATTATTAAGCTGTGATAAGTGCTGCGACGGACAAAATTGATCTCAAAGTTCTGTGCTTCATTATTTCGATATTTAAGTCTCAAAAAGCATGTTTCGATCTAAATTACTGTAAATAATAATATTAATGTGTTTATAGACTTTAAAATTGATCGGTTCATAGTTGTGTATTGACTAACAAAATTAAATTATTAATTAAGCTCTGATGTTGTTTTCCGTATCCTTTCTTTCTTTTAGTAGGTGCCCGACCAGTTCAAAATCTTTCTAGATTGATTTTTCTAACTAAAATAACAATATAAACGGGAACTGTAACAAAAACAAAGATAAGTAGAGCGCAATATTTACAAACATTTTATATTCAGAGTTTGTGCGCTTTTTCATTACTTTTTCGATGTATTGTATTAATCAGACTAAAAAAGGTTGGGGAAGTTTCACACACTATAGAATCTTCTACGTATCTATCTACTAACCAATTTCAACATACAAAATGTCCTCTTGCATCTGAATTTCATAAAATATCTCACTACTAGCCCTGCCCAAAAGAAAAAGATCTTACAATCGTGAACAAGCTTGTGACTCTAACTTGCCTCTCTACCTTGAGGTCCGGACTCCAGCGTCCATAGCGGAGACGACAAGAGAAGTTTTTTGTCGCTCTACCTTGAGGTCCGGACTCCACAGTCCGTAGCGGAGACGAGAAGAGACGTCTTTTGCCTCCCTACCTTGAGGCCCGTACTCCATCTTCCGTAGCGGAGATGAGAAGAGACGTTTTTTGCCTCTCTACCTAGAGGCCCAGACTCCACCGTCCGTAGCCAAGACGAAAAGAGGCGTTTTTTGCCGCTCTACCTTTTATTACCTTATATAATGAATACCAATTACAGTTCGACTTAAAATAAAATTAAATTAAAAATAAGGCACAAAGAGTAAATTCAGCTTTTGCTACATGCAATAAATAAATATGCATGTAGCGCTGTTTTTCAATTTATTCCTCTCGGGTAGCTGGTCACCGAGAGGTTTAGGTTAAAGCGGGACACAGAAAACAGATAATAAAATTAAAAATTAAAAACCTTGAGGCCCGCACTCCACCGTCCGTAGCGGAGAGGAGAAAGACGTTTCTCAGCTAGGATGTATCCATCGAAGCTGTGCGAGGATGCGTACTGGCTAAAACTGGAGCGGAGATATCTACTGGCTAAAATGGAGATGTGTGCTGGCTAGAGCGGAGCGTGCGACGAGAGTTGGATGTTTGTTAAGATGAATGCAAAGTTTAGCGCGATCTGACACGAAACGTAGATGACTGCAAGTCGCTCACATCTCTTCTCGTCTCGTCCGCGTGTCGTCGCCTGCTTACTAGTCACAGCTTTCATCTGGGCTTCGATTGCACTATATAAATATGATACAGATGTATCATATTTGTCGTCTCTCAGCAGAGATCTGGAGGGCAATTCTGGCAATAAAATAATAAAGCCCTTTTATTTCCTTAAAATTTTATTTTAAATTTACAAAAAACTGAATAGTGATAAAAATTAACTTAATTTATATAATAATGAGTTTAGGTTATTTAATTGAAATTAATAATATGTATTATTAAGGACCTCTCATCGAGTGAAGGCCTCCTCCATTTTACTCCATGCTTTCCTGTTGTGAGCTTTCTTTAGCCAGTCTATCCCAGCCGATTTATTGATTTCGTCCATCCATCTCTCTTTGGGTCTGCCTCTGGTTCTTTGGTTTTTTGGTCCTGTCCAAGTTGTTATTTTTTTAAATATTGGCAATATCTATTATAGATAAATATGGCAAGAACTGTCAAAATATTGAGTGATAAAAAGCGTATTCTAAAAATCTGGAATTCGATATTTATCGATGGTTTTTCTTTGATGTCTCGATATGTCGCACGAGAATGCAGTTTTTGACGATAGGTACTCGATATTTATCACATGATATTTTTATCCCGTGATAGTGAGTATCACTTGATAAAGTATCACATGATACGTAGAATTGCCCCCCTGCTCGGTGGTATCCGTGGAGACGAGATGTGTGATTAACGACGATCAATTGGTTGTTTAAAATATATATCTCGTCTTTTCTTCTCTTTGGTGGAGTCCGGACCTAAAGCTGAATTTTCATAAAATCACGTAAACGTCTGGTTGGTTAGCCGACAGCCTATCTATATAGGTATTTTATAGGTGTGGGTAGTAGGTTACATAGTTTTCTTACCCGTAAGGTTGTGGCAGGTCTATACTGCACTACTGCTGCACAGCAAAAAATTTGCATTCAAATATGGGCTTTAATGCGTAACATTTAGACGCATTTTATATCGATGACTTCCGACAAAAGGCAACTCTCGGGCCACTCGTTCAAGCTATTTTATTATCACTGTTTATTTATTATCTAAAGAATGCGAATTGCAGCCCACATTTTAATGGTTCTTTTTTGTGATGTGTAAGTAGCGGTGCTGAGGCCCTATTCTGCAAAACCATTAATACTAGTAGAATTGGGCCCCTGGATGTATGTGCTATGGTCCTTTACATGCTTGTGTTGTGCCTCACAAGTACCTAATAATAATATTATTAATGTCAAAGTTTGTCAGTATGGGTGTTTGTTCCTCTTTCACGCAAAAAACTACTGAGCTGATTGGGCTGAAATTTGGTATGGGTATAGTTTGGGACCAGGAATAACATATATGCTATTTTTAATCCCTATAAAACGCGGGCGAAGGTGCGGGTAGCAGCTAGTCAACAAATAATATTTCCTCTACCTGAATTTCCATAATCTCGTGCACTGTGCATTGTCCAAAGTCTCCGTGTATTTGCCGAAGCTGATAAAAAAGCCCGCCCTCGCATCGGGGGCGCTCAATTAGGGCGGCGACGCTGCTGATTGGCTGTAATCAGGTTAGTATCGGCGCAAACACCCCTGCATCCGCATGCTACAAACGTTTGCTAAAATAAACAAATTCGTTTGCCTGTGCCTGCTGCGATACAAGTTGCGACTGTATTTGATTTATTGATCTAAGGTCATGTTTGCATTTGAAAATTGAGTTTTACGGGAATTCCTTTTGAATTTTTCCGGATAGTTGTTCTAGAATAATTCTGGTCAAAAGACCCTATAGGTACCTACTAAAGATACATTTCATCAGCTTGTAGTTACTCATGTAGTTAAGTACCTATTTTCGATGCAGACTTTTACTACCTACCTACATCGGAATTCCTGATACAGGTAGGTATACACCTTGTTGAGGTTGCATGAGTTTGAATAGAAGCTCTATGACTGTTGCTAGGACACCGCAGTTATTATTGTTTGACAGAAGTGTTATTAGATGTTTTCGTTGGAAGTTCATTTTTCTCGTAAAGATAAAATGTGTGCTTATATCCTTTTGAATAATGTAATTAAGCTTGTATGACCTCTACTCGTCTTTAAAATCACGCAAATATAAAACTATAACAGGTTATGGTAACCCAGTAAAGAAAAGGAAGAAAGTGTCTACAAAAATCAAAATGGATTTCAGTCCGAAGATTGACATTGGAAAGTTGCAAGGCAAAGAAAATTGGTCGACCTGGAAATATAAGGTTACAGTCATGCTGGAAGGCACAGAAGGGGCCACAGAAGCAGTAGAAGGTAAACTCCAGAAGCCAATACTTTCTGAAGGAGCAAGTGACGCCGACATTAGCAAATATAACATAGCAAATGCTAAGTATAGGAAGGCTGAATCTGGCGCTTTACTCATGCTAACAACCAACATGTCAGAAGAAGCACTAAAGAAGGTGATGCGCTATAAGACTGCACGTGAAGTCTGGTTGGAGCTACATAGACTTTTTGATCGACAGACGGATGACAGAGCATACAATTTATGTCTAGAATTTTTCGGGCTGAAACAAAATAAGGTAGATGACATTCCCAGTCATATTTCAGGATTGAAAAATATATGGAATGACCTGAAAGTCGGAAGTTACAAAAATTTACGTAAATGCTAAGCTTCCGGACATGTTCCTGATATGTAAAGTCTTGGACACACTAGATGACAGGTTCTTTAACTTCAAGTCAAGCTGGCTGATGCTAAAGCAAACTGAAAGAACCGTAGACAGCTTAACAAGTCACCTTTGCACTTTTGAGAGAGACTTAGGAAGTCGAGAAAGCACAAAAGAAGAAGCACTAGTGACTTTACCCGTCCATCAAAATAAGGACGAGCAAATGATGTGCAAATACTGTTCTAGAAAAGGACACAGAGTTCGCAAGTGTAAGAAGTGGATTAAGGATGGGAGGCCACCTAAGCCGACTTCAGGCACATCATCATCAAGCTCAAAGCAGCAAGTACAAACAATTTCGTTGATGGTAAATGCATGCTCACAAGAACATACTCAAGACCGAGAGAGTTGGTTTATTGACAATGGAGCAACTACGCACATTGCAGTAAGGCGGGACATCTTCAATGAGTTTCATAAATTTGATTCTGACCATACAGTAAAAACTGCAGATGGTAGCATAATTCCAGCACTAGGAAAGGGTGTTGTTGAAGTGGAATCAAATGTCAATGGCAAAAGAGAGAAGATAACACTCCGAGATGTGTGGTTAGTACCATCATTGACGAAAAATCTGTTTTCAACGTTAGCTGCGCAAGATAGAATGCAAAATAGCATCTTCATATCAACAAATAGAGAGTGCAAATTAGATACCGACGACAGGACTAGAATTGTTGGCAAGAGAGTTCAGTATGGCGGACTTTATAAATTGGAGATGAAAACAATCATGCCATCGAGGCATCTCAATACGATTGAAATCAATACTGTGAATGTATCAAATGTCCTTCAGCTCTACCATGAAAGATTAGAACAGAATGAAGCTGACTGCTGTCTTTTCACAAAGAAGGTGCAGGACAAGAAAATCATTATAGGTCTGTATGTAGATGATGGGCTTGTAGCCACTACAGATAAAGAGTTAGCGGATCAATTCTTAGAGGAATTGGGACAGCAAATAAAAATAACAAGCAAGCCAGCTTCTTATTATCTGGGTCTAGAGATTGATCAGCTAAAAGATGGTTCGATAACCACAACGCAGCAATCGTACACCAGAAAAATTTTAGGGCGATTCAGAATGTCTGAATGTAATCCTGTTTTTACGCCTATCGAAAGAAGTCAAACTTAAAAACTTCGTTCAACTAATAAGAAACCTGAGAATAAGTTTCCTTATCGAGAGGCTGTAGGTGCTCTAGCCTACCTAATGACACGCCCTGACATAGCGTATGCTGTCGGGGTAGTATCACGTAAGTTGGAGAATCCAACGGAAACTGATTGGCTGAGAGTCAAAAGGATATTCCGATATCTAAAGGGAACAATATTCTACGCCATCAAATACCATGTGAATTGCACAAAAGCCATAATAGAGGGCTATAGTGATGCAGATCACGCTGGAGATAACCAGACTGGACGCTCCACTACGGGAGTAGCATGTTTATTTGCTGGAGGAGTTGTATCTTGGCTAAGCCAACGACAACCATCCGTGGCAATCTCAACAACAGAAGCTGAGATTGTTGCAGCAAGTGAAGGCGCACGAGAGCTAGTATGGCTTCAACGAGTTTTTAGCCAACTTACTGGCTTAGAAGGCATACCTACCCACACTGAAGGTTGATAATGAAGCTGCCATACGTCTTTCACATAGCCCAGAGTTCCATAAACGAACAAAACACATCAGAGTGAGACATTTCTTTGTTCGTGAGACAGTACAGGAAGGTCTAGTAGATGTTCAGAAAACTAGTTCCTGTGACCAATTAGCCGACTTAATGACCAAGGCAGTTCCGAGGCAAACCTTTAATAAGCTAAGAGCTGAACTGGGGTTACTGAGCGTTTCCAACTGATGAGGGAAAGTGTTGAGGTTGCATCAGTTTGAATAGAAGCTCTATGACTGTTGTTAGGACACCGCAGTTATTATTGTTTGATAGAAGTGTTTTAGATGTTTTCGTTGAAGTTCATTTTTCTCGTAAAGATAAAATGTGTGCTTATATCCTTTTGAATAATGTAATTAAGCTTGTATGACCTCTACTCGTCTTTAAAATCACGCAAATATAAAACTATAACACACGTACCCATAACACAAGCTCTGGAGATAGATGCGGACCCATACGGGTTCTAAATTACTGATATAATTAGGTAGGTAATACTTACATTAAATAGATCGTTTTTTTTTATTATAGGCACCTTAATAACCTACATAGAACCCCAGAACACCGGGAATAAATATTTGCAGATCGTACAAACATTTGTCTCAAGGCGGGAATCGAATCCGCAACCTCCTGTGTTGCATGCGGTCCTTCGCACGCCGTAGGTACCACGTCGTCGTCGTCGGTCGTCATATGAAATATATATATATTCAAAGAAATTAACGAGAAATTATTGACTTTGGGTCTAAAATTGGATATGATGACATTACTTATCCATTTACTTAGAAACATCTAAATTTTATCTAAATTGTATATTTTGTCAAACGCGTCAAGTGACTAGTAACGCCCAGCTTCCTACCCGAATAAGTAGAAAGATTTCGATTTTGCTCGTGAAGCCGGTAACTAGAAACTTGCAATTTACCACTAAATTGGCCATTTACACGCATAATGTCGTTTAAAATTAAAATTGACGCTTGTCATGCTGAAGTTCACCGGCGCGGGCGGCGGCGGCGGCGTGTTCAGCAAAAGCGGGGACGCGCTCTTTAATTCAGGCAGTGGATATAATATTGGCCCACCCACTGCAGGGCTTCCCTGAATATTTTTGTACAATGATAAAAAACTACTTTCCGTTACGTACGTAGGTTGCTACCTTTTTTTCTTATGGAATTTTATTCCTGTTCGGGTTTTGAGGAAACTTTTGCCAACTTCACGTACTAGTTCACGGAATCACTATCTTTAGAACCATAAGACCGAAAGGGAACAGCTGAAAATCTCTATGGCTCTATTAACTTTTCGGTTGGTAGTGGATTGAACGGTTGGTATTATCGCATATCTGTCAATGTCACATTGGGGTCCCCTCCCCTCTTTCTCCCCAAAAAAAGCTCCTCTGCCCCTCGCGCCTTCATGATGTACTGTGCGTGTGTTTATTTATTTTGATCCAACTTTTTATGATTATCGTATCATATATGTATCTCTAAGATAAAAGTGATTCTATGTACCTATATATCTAATAAACTAAGAAAGAAGCTAAGCGTCTATGTAAATGAACCCAACGCTGGGTGTTTTTATTTGAAATGAACTCTCAAGGCTTTCCTGAAAAGAAAACATACCATAATTTTACGTGTAGAGCTTTTCTGATATAAATTTAATATTGCGATCCTGATTGCGATGCTATAAAATCAAATCAAATGTTAACCGATCATCATCTAAACAAATTAGTGTAATAAAATAGTGTTTTTGAATCGTCAACCTCGAATACAAATCATGTAACCTAGATCTGACCTTACTTATACTTTTATGACTAAAAACAATCAAACCATAGAAGAACACTTAAAATAATTGTCTCTAATCTATAAAACAATAATGACACTCAACTACGCGTTCGGGTTTTCCGTAATTTTACTCCTCCTAGTTGGTGTAAATATATATTTCTTCTACACCTTTACTGCTCTAAATAAATCTAAGAGTTTCCCTGTTCCTAGCAAATTGGACCCTGCGCTTAATATATTTCAAGAGATTTATGATCATCTCAACTATTTGCCTAGTCATTTTAAATCAAAGAATCACAAATACTTGCCAATAAAACACAGTCTTCTTCAAGCATTTGAAAGGCCATTAGACACAGGGCCAATAACTAAGTGGCAAGAAGTGAACAAGGTAAGTAAACAATTATCAAAATAAACAATAACATTAATTCTTGCTAACAACAATCATGTTTATCATTTTCAGTGGTCTAACGAAGAGTCTTTATATCCTGTTGCATTTGGAGCTCCCGGCCAGATACTGCATGCGATCAAAACTGCACCAATAGCTTTAGTTGACAATGCACCAAAAGGGACTCAGCTGAAGCTGTTATTTCTTCTTGAGGTAATTTGAACAAATCACAACTAGAATTTGTCTTTATTGAATAGTACTCATAAGAATGTTCATTAGAGACAGTGAAAATAGGAATTGTTATACATAATGAACAAAAAATATATTTCTAATCCAAGTAATAATATTACTTAGATATATTTTATTAGGTAGGTATTTGTATATTGTTTAGAGAATCTACTACCCATAACACAAGCTCTGCTTAGTTTGGAACTACTGATGCTGTGTGAATTGTCCATCAATATTTATATATATTTTTGGGTTTCTTTCCAAGTGAAATAAAAATCTTTAATAATCACAATAAAAAAACATCTTAAATTTATTATTGACTAACTTCTGTTTGCAGCTTTACACATATATTTTCGGTATGGTAAAATAAGTACCCTATCTACATAAGTTAGGCTATGTTCTATATGTACCACAAATTTCATCACTTTTCGAGTTCAGTACTTTTCGAGAGCCTACTATATATTTTTTTTATAAAAAAGTATGTTTATAACATGAATTAATAAAACTGTCATTACATTCAAAATACTGTTTGTAGGGGAAACAAAAGCTTTACTTCAAACCAAAGAGATACAACCTCACTCATGTGGTAAAAGGCAACATCTATGCTGGCTTCGACCGGCACAATTCAGAAGTCTTTGCTTACTACCTAGCAATGGTACTAAACTTCAAGTGGATTGCACCTTCTACTATTAGAAAAGTGCAAGTGCGAAGAGAAGTGGTGCCCTTTGCTACTGTAGGACTGAAGATGACCATGCTTAAAAATGGTAAGATTATTTGAATAAACACAACAGACTTAGCAATTTGAAGGCTTAGAATGAAAAAGCGAGTACTGTGAAATGGTTCTTACTGAAAAAATAAATTAATATCATCATCAGCCTGTATTCATCAAACATAGGCATTATCCAAACAACACCACAAATAGGGGTCTTATGCCACCTCCATGTATCGAGGTACTCTATGCAAAATATTAAATACACACAATTAAAAGTATCTAAATAAAAAAAACTTACATTATTGCTGACTCTACCTGAATATAGGCAAAGCAACCTTATGGAAACTTGAAATGAATTTTTCAAACTTAATATATCGGCGACATCAATAAATGCCTTCACAACTCAACAACTGTTTACAAGACAAAAATAACATTAAAAAAGTGACACAATGACTATATTCAACAATGTATGTATAGACATATCGGCCACAGGTTGCTCGTCTATTCTTAAATAAATAAATAAAAAAAACCTTTCCAGAAAGTGGATCCCACTGTATTTATGGGCAATGCTTCTACTGCAAGCCGAGTGAGACAGTATGCCCTGACAGTAATGGTGAGCTTGAAGGTGCTGCTATTCTGTTCTTAGACAAAACATTCCAAGTGCACAAGTCACCTTGGAGGAGGTCTTACAGTGACAAGAAAATGGACTGGGAGACTGACCATAACTTTTGTAAGTAAGTGCCTTGATCATCATAAGTCTATTATTGGCAATATAATTATGAGAAGGAGCATGTTGAGCAATTGCTTTAAAGTATTTCGTATTCCGTACTAAACTTTGCTTTTTAAATAAATTGTTGTAAAAGTTATAACAAACATGGACAAAGAACAATTAACTTATAAAAATTTATTCAATCTTTTCTTTGTCCATGAAGACCAAATTGACTTTAGTTATAACAAATATGTATGTTGAAGCTACATAACTCAATTAAAATATTATAATGTTTTTATTGTTTTAGTCATTTATCCAAAACAATGAGCTTCAAAAGGATCCTTAATCTAGTAGATATCGCTATTTTCGACTTTCTTATACAAAACGGTGATCGACATCGCTACGAGGTCTACAAGGACAAAATCGTTCTCATGGACAATGGAAAAGGCTTAGGAAACCCCACTGTGGACGAAATGGACATTTTGGCGCCACTTTATCAATGCTGCACGTGAGATACCATTGATTTTAAAAGTATTCAGCCTATTTACTCGACCTATTCTTAAAACTTATTTTCGGCGCTACCATTTTAAATTTTCCCTCCTTCTAATTTCGTAATGTTGCCATCATTGAATTTTTATAAAGATAGACATGAAGTTACGGTAAAGCAATCTGTTCACGGTCCAACATGCTATTTAAGTTTCGTTTTTTATTTGCCGCGCTTTATTTATTTGTATTTTGTTTTTAGGTTAGCCCTATCGACTTGGCACCAGTTGGAACTAGTTTCTGGCGGAAGTTTAACTGATACTATTAAGCTTATATCAGCATCTCAAGGAGAAATATTAGCCACTGAAGAACATTTCAAGGCAGTCGAACGGCGCCTGCTGAAAATCTATGCAACTGTACAATATTGTATTGAAAAACATGGCAAGAATAAGGTTTTTAAAAATATTATACAATAAGTTGAAGCAAGAGTTTTTATCACCACAGATATTATAGGGTTCCGATTAGAGACTCTTATTTAGAGTTTTTTGTTTTGAAGTTTCAAAGAATTTATATCATTTTTGTAATAATTTCATGACACAGTGAGTGGGACTCGTTTCTGCAAAAAATGGTTTTGCAGAAAAATCTAAAAATATTTTTGAAACATTTTATAATTTTAAAAAGAGTGCGTAGGTATAAAATAACAGTAAGAAAAATTATTTTTTTCAAAAATTTGAATTAAAACAATCGTTATGCATCGCCCTCATTGGTCCCCGTGGGGCCCAGAATCATACCCTTTCGGCTTTTCTTTAATTACTTTAGTAAGTACATCTTTAATTACTGATCGTTTTTTTATAGTCGAGAGACCTTCGTTTGACCACAATCTTACCTGATGGAAAGTGACGATATGGCCGACTGTGTATCACGAAGGTCTAGAAGACACTCATTCACTCTTCTCTTGAAGAGACCCAGATTGTAATTGGCCGGAAAAGCTGAAGCAGGCAGTGAGTTCCATTTCTTAGCGGTGCGAATGATGATGGTGGAGGAAAACCGCTTCGTAAGAGTGGATGGTATATCTACTAGATAAAGATGGTATGGCGGCCACGATGCAATGCGAAACGGAGTATTGGGAGACCATCCACTCGATGGACCGACGACATCGTAGCGGTCGCAGGGAGTCGATGGATGGAGGCGGCTCAGGACCGCTATTTGTGGTGACATATGGGGGAGGCCTATGTCCGCGAGTGGACGTGTACGGGCTGATATGATGATGATGATGATGATGAAGGATGGTATTGTGCCGTCCGTCTGCTTATCCTGGAGTGCCTATCATGAAGTTCCTGGGAGCAACAGGAAGATCAAGAGACAAGCAACCTTGCAGCGCTTTTCGAGACTTCGGATCTTAGTCTCTGCAAGCTACTGCTCGTCAATGAGTCTGAAGGCTTTTCGTTCTATCGATTCTAAGGCTGCAAGCTAGTATTTGGCCATCCCAAACATGAAAGCAATGCTTCAAACCAGACCGCACCTGTGCTTCATTAAGGGATAGAAGCTGTTCCGATGATGTGAAGTATCGCTTAACCTTGTTTAGAATCATCGCTGCGGTTTTGGCCCTCGACTCGATGAAGGTTCCAAAGTTCGCTCGAAAATTTTTCCCAATGCTTCGAGCATATGAATTTTGGCGAACATGTTCGGTGCTGAATAGCTAGATTTTATTTAAAGTGCCTTCTCCTTGGCCTTCTCTCATAGTACGGAGTTGCCACCTCGTCGAACTCAACCACCGCGCGTGGCGGCGGCGGCGGCGGCGGCCTGTCAACATTTTACTATGGAATGGCCTCGGACGAAGGAAATCTGCTCTAGGATTTTCTTTCTCTGTGGTGGAAAGGTCAAGGGTACCAAATTTAGGTTATGTTATTGTATAGTTTGGTCTTGGCTTAGGAAAACGTGAATAGAATATTTCATTTTTAATTAGAGCAACAAAATTATTACGTGTTTGCATTCTGTAGAATAAAAGAAAATGTTCAAGACGATTCCAGAAACATTTCTGTACTTTGCGTATGGCAGTAATTTATTGAAGAGTAGAATTCACATCAACAACCCAACAGCTGAGTTTTTGGGAATCGGCAGACTTGAGGTAAGTACTTCATACTTAACTAACCTGTATATTACCCACTTATAGTTTTTTAATGTTTTGTTATTAGCAAATATTATTGTTTGAATTAAATTACCTATCGAATTGTTTTGTTGAATTATTTTTATCGTTATTATTGGTATTAGCTAAGATTTATGCACTGGGTCAATATTTAGTACAATTGGCCTAAGGCCGTTCTAAATAAGTCAATAAATACATAAATTAAATTAATAGGTACCTATGGTTAAACACTTTAAGTAAAGTGCCTGGTGTGCGGCCTCACTTATAGTTTTTTAATGTTATTAGCTAAGATTTATGCCCTGGGTCAGTATTAGATTAAAAGGACCCTATGGCATATGAGTAGACAAGAACATAGGTAGAGCGGAAACTCACGTCCGGACCTTGAGCCGGTGGTCCGGGGCGAAAGTTTCCGCTCTATATACATATGTTCTTATCTACTCATATGCCTATGGTGAAACACTATAAAGTGACTAGTGTGCGGCCTCACCTTGAGCCGCAAACTAGACATATACTTGTATTACGACAATTGTAGCGCCACATTTATCTCTCACTTATATCTGCGGCAGCACGCACACCAAGGACACATTTGTACACTATTTTCTTTCCTTGGTATGCGTGCTTGCGCGCAGATATACGGGGGCTATAAATGTCTCGCGTTTCAAATAGGGCTCTGCAATTTTCGTGTACAAGTTTAGATCTGGCGTGTGGCTTCAATGAGTCGGGTGCATAGAGTACATTGGAAATGAGAAGACGTGTAGATCTTTGGAGCTTTGACTCTTTACAATATTGAAAACTTAATAAATGTACGTAAAATAAATTAACTTGCGCTGTGCGCGGAGGCTGTATTGTTTGATGGATGGTTTTGCAAGGAATGAAAATGGCGGATTGACGCCGCGGCTCGCACTTCCAAAGCATGATTGCAGTGAAGTTGCAGCTCTGTGTAGCGGCTGTATTCACGTCGATTGTTGAGGCGGTAACATACATAACCCCCTCGATGGTCGGGTGATACCGAACTAAGTAAGTAGGCGAGACCGAGGATGGTTGTGTCAATTTTTAGTTAGACGAACATATCTAATTATAGAAAAGTACCACAATTTTGAACTATATGCCTTAATATTCCCCAATCTTTACTTTATTAAAAACAGTCATGAAAGTTAATAAAATTATAAAGTTTCTTTGAAAATCCACGAAAATTGAAACAACTCCCAGTGTCACAATTATCCTAACGCCGAGGTAAGTTGTGACAGGTACCAGGTAAGTTGTGACAGCTGTGTATCTAGACTATATATGATAGATAAAAATACTTAAATATGAATTATAAACAAAACATACCTTTCTTTTCATAAAAAATATTTAATTACCATTTGGCATAATTGTTTGAACTACAAACATTAACATAACGAGCAATCAATCTTTTATGAGTAACTATGGTATTATTACGAGATCAGTCGTTATAAAGTGAGACAAAAATCTTATTCTAAACTTCCAGACACCGAACCCACTTCTCATTGGATCTATTACTGGTAGTCTTGGGTTATACTAGGCAAAATCCGATACCTGTGACTTACGTTACTGTGACTTCAAAATATCTGTGACAAAATACTAGCAAGTATTTCTACCAATCACGTACAAATTCATTGTTTTACTGATTGAATAATATTAGTACCGCTACGTAACGAAAATTCCTCTTAAATTGTATGTGTATAACGTAATGTAACAACTTTGTTACGTTGCGATATACATTTCAAATTTCCAAGTATAAAATACTAGGTGTGTCGCATTCCAACTTAGTGATACTGTGAAAGAGAGAATTTAGAAGCGATATTATCTAGCTGAAACGATTTATTGCGTAGTTACTTAATAAAATAACAACGATATAATATCGTGCACTCGTGACACTGGCACTGCCTGTGAGACAGTCACAGATATATTTAGTTTCTGTCACTGTGAAATACCGCCAATTTTCTATACCTGTGACTTTTATCAGTGCCGATAAATACGCCTCAAGCCTAGTTACTGGCATAGGATTCAAGGCACCACAAGCAAAAACAATTATTATCTACACTAGCCATGCCCCGATAAGACTTTCTTGTATTCGGCATTCTGAAACAAAAATATAGCACATGCAACATCAAACCACATGCCCAAATAAGTTTCTGACAGAAATACCATTTTAAAGGCGGAATTTAATTTTCATATAGGTAGGTATTTTTTAGGTAAAACTTAGGTTAAAGAATTGACTAAACCACAAACGTAATAAACACAATCTATCACTATAAATCACTGCAAAATGCGGGTAAATTACAAAAAACTTAAATAGGAGAGTTGTGACCCCGTGTCACAACTCTCCTACGTACCGAAAATTGCGACCTGGTCATAAAAATAATTCGTAATTTCAAAACAAGATGTAAACACAGCAAGACAATGCCACTCTGTGAAACCTCAAAAACCACATAGTATACAAAAAAAATAACATTACCACGTAAATGTAATATGTCACAATATAATTAAATTACAATCAAAATTTTGATAAAAAACTTACTTTTCGGTTTTTTTTCCATGCAGATGTGGTACTCACACAACCCCTGGCACCTACAGCATCGGGTAGCGCATCTCTTAAGAAACAATCGTGCTGCGTAGACAGCTCTCTAACGGTCATGAGTTCCGAGAAATCGGCTTTGTCACAATTCTCCTCAGTCTCCCCTACTCAATGTTTTAATAGGGCTCTCAAAATAGAGACTTGGTGTCTAGTCTGCCTACTGGGACAATTCACACGTACCACAACCACACGACAACACGTGGTCGGTTGCTAATTTACGAAAAATAATATTTTAATTCACACGCACCACATTATGCCCCTTAATTCAACCGTGTGGTCGGTATCGGCCACGTCGCAACCACAACGCAACCATCAGCCACACCGTGCACAAGCCGCTCTGCCGATCCGCGCGCTGGCCACATCGTAACTCTAGCGTCAACGCAATTACATCGACATTTTGTAGTTACCTTACCACACACAACGCAACTGCAATAAGGTGCAGCAAACTTAAAGTGTAATTTTCATTGAGGAATTTAAATTGGTATGAATCGTTGGAATTATTTTTTTCACTGTTGTTGCAACTTTTTTTTTATAGAAGAGTTCCCGACTTGTTTTAAGTGCGTAACAGTGTCACTAGATGGGAAAAAAATTCCGACGAGTCACATTGTGACCGGATTTGGTGTGACTCGTTGGGAACCCACCACACTATTCACACCTACCTAACCAACCACTGCCTAACCAGTTTTAGTCGCTGCGATGTGGTTGTGGTGCGTGTTAAATGTCCATAAAAGTCAAAGCTATGTAGTATCATATGAGTAGACAAGAACATATGTACGTAGATTGGAGACTTCCGCCCCGGACCGGCTCAAGGTCACGATATTAACCTACACGTTAAACGGGCTACTCCCACCGACTCAGGCAGGGCTGTCACGGTCGGCGTCGCCCCGCACGCGCGGTTTAGTGTTTGTTCGTTCTGTATATGGGAAAAATTATAATGCCGCCCAGTTATTGTGGTGTGTTTGTTTGTAAAAACAACTCGGAAACGGTGCCATACTTATGTTAGAGAATATCCAGAACACCCGAGACAAATATTTTCACTTCATACAAATATTTATCCCAAGGAGGGAATCGAACGCAGGATGTTGCATCCTGCGTCGCAGGCAAACCTTCGCCCGTCAAATAGCTTCATTTGTCATGGTAGGTACTAATAATAATAACTTATTATTAAAGAGAATCTATACTATAGGTACCTAATGTAAGTACGTAACATAAATTATATATGTAGGTAAGTATTTATAAATCTGATATCATGGAAAACTACAGTAAAATAATGATTTCAAAGTAAAGAAAAACTTACTGTGTTAGCGATATTATCTTAAGACGTAAGCAATAACTAACAGTAAGCAACTCTGGCAACACGCCTGGATGAAAGAGGGGCGTAACGACGTGAAGGGGGAAGTAGGTATAAAATTGATGGTGTTTGGGACTCTGTCAAAGAAGATTCCCTTCTATATAGTCGGTTTATTCTATGGTAGTATGTAGGTAGCTAGGCCGGCTTTTTGGCTTTCTCTGTCTAGATCAATAAGCATTTGTGTAAGTTCGACTTTAGTGGAAGAAAATATTATGAGGTCATCGGCGAATTTCAGATGGGTCAACATTTCTCCATTATGTTCAGGCCATACTCTTCTCATGGTATTAGGCCAAAAATTTCTTCTAGGACCGCTGAAAATAGTTTGGGACATAGAGGGTCGCCTTGTCGCACACCTCGCTATGAACACATTAAAAACCAAAGCTATGACCAACAGCAAAGAAGAACCAATTACAATACAAGACACCATAATCGAATACGTCCAAGAGTACGCGTACCTCGGCCAAGTTATTTCGCCAATAGATCAAACAACAATGGAAATTGAAACCAGAATAGGAAATGCGTGGAAAAGATATTGGACGTACAAAGAAATTATGAAGAACCAGGAAATTAGTGTGAAAGTAAAAAGAGGGCTTCACAACACGTGTGTTCTCCCGGTACTAACATACGGATGTTAGACATGGGCTCTCACGAAGGCGCACAATAGGAAACTAGAAGTTTCTCAGAGATCAATGGAACGAAGCATGCTGGGCATTAGGAAATTAAATAAAATACGCAACACAATCATCAGAAATAAAACAAAACTTAACAATGTCACTTATACAATAAAGAAAATAAAATGGACGGGACATACTCTACGCGGCTCGGATAAATGGAGCAAAACCATTATAAACTGGTATCCGAGAGACAAAAAGAGGAAACGCGGGAGACAATATAAAAGATGGGAGGACGAAATAAGAGAGACTGCAGGACAGACTTGGTCTAGAACTGCACGAGAAAGGGAGGAATGGAAGCAGTTAGAAGAGGCCTTTACCAAAAAAGGGCAAACAGATGCAATAGAGGTTGCCGATGTCTATCATTAAGCATAAATTGTTAACTTTGTTTAAGTGTCTGAATAAAGGCTTTTATTATTATTTATTATAGTTTGTAGGTAGGTAAGTTTTGTTAGGTTAGTTTGCTTATCAATTTGGTTGTCAATCGTAGTTTTCAACCTGTATTTTTCCGTAAGTACCTTACCTAGGCAGGTACTTCGTAACACCTTAAATGGATATTACCTATACCCTATAACTTACCTACCTACAATAAAGTCTATGATTTAAGTACCCATTGAAATAGGTACAGTGCGAATAACTCGAATAACCGATTCGAGTTAGGGAGGTATATACTCGTACCTACACAAAAAAATTGTTTTTTGAATAGGTAGGCGGCTTAACGAATTATTTTAAAACCCTCTTCCGTAATGTAGGTATACATTTACTATTTACCAAAAAAATATAAGTGGTGTGCAGTACCGCAGTGTGAAACCGCATCAATAAGAATGCCCAACAAAGTGTTTGCACATGTTCCAAACAAGAAAATGTGGTAAAGCCGATTTACATCTTTGGGTAAAGCTCTGGTAAAGTTATAAACAATTCTAAAATAATAAGTTTACCATGAGGAAAAATATTATTAGTACTAGTAGGTGCTTTTTAGTTAGGTAGGTACAGAAAATTACTCGTTTTATCGTGTATTAACATGGTATCAACTCTAAAATAGCAACTGACAAGCTGTGAAGGAGCTAACCACAAAAATAAACAATGACAAGTTTATTGTCAAAACTAGCTGCTGTCCGCGCCTTCGCCCGCGTTTTATCGGGATAAAAAATAGCCTATATGTTATTCCAGGCCCCAAACTATACCCATGGTACCAAATTTCAGCCTAATCGGTTCAGTAGTTTTTGCGTGAAAGAGTAAGAAATATCCATACATCCATACAAACTTTGACATTTATAATATTAGTAGGATAACCTATGAAAGTAAAATAACATAAACTCACATGAGTTCGAAATTATCTTATTCTTGATTATAACTTAGTTGGTGGTATCTAGGATAAAGATAGGTGAATACAAAATTTACATACAAGGAATTTTCACGTTCCTAAACTCAGACGAGCAAAATTCCTTATTTGTTGCGAGAAAAACGCCCAACATTAATACATCAATGCTCGGCTAATTTGAGCTATTTGCCATAATAAAGCTTGTTTCCATTATTACAGTAGAGTGGAGTCGATAAATCACTCATGAAAGAATACGAAATCAATTCAAATGCGTATTCACAACAACAAAATACAGCTGACGACGACGTGAAGTTTACCTAAGCATGACGTCAGGCACTGTGATTGGTGTTTCAGTCAAAATGGCCTTTAATGTTTTATTTTATTGTAAATATTAATAATCTTAATTTTTTAAATCAAACATAACCAGTATTTTAAATTTATTTAATATAATTTTCCCCTAATAACCTTAAATCGAATACTGTCGTGATGCCTATTATAAGAGCTGAAATAAGAATAGATAAATAACTAGTCTTACCCCTACCCTACCTTAGCTTAGGTATATTTTATATAGGTATATTGTATATTGCCTAGGTATATTCTATATATGTAGATCCACCTAAACATATGATATACCTAAATACCTACTGCAGGATAATGAGATGAATTCAACTAAGAGTTTAACCAGAGGCATGGCAATGAAATGCTATGTAGAAAATGAGAAGTGATCAGCGTCGAATCGTTTAGGAATCTTTGATTTACTTACTCTACGTAGATACTCGTATTTTTACCTTTATATTAGCTATTAAGTAGGTATAGATCCTAACCAAAAAAAAAAACAGGAAACGTGTTAAATAATTGATTGAATCGATCTCTGTGGCTCATTGGCACAGAAGACATGTGAGGTTGCGTTTGTAGGTATATTTTTTTTTGTAGTCTGCAACAGTGCAAACTTTTATTGTTCCCGATTTAGGTTGTAGATATCAATCACATAAGGAAGGTCGCGTCATGGTTTCTGATCTTGATGCGCAGAAGTTGATTTTTAGATTTTTACACCTGCGCAGAACCCCCCTCCACTTTCGCCGGGCGCTATTAAACCGTGACGAGACGTGTTCCTTGTAAATTTTCTAATATGAGCAATAGGGAACAAAATAACTTTATTACCTAAGGAAGAGTCCCAATACTCAATTTGCTCAACTGAGTTGCACAAAAAGGAACTCGCGGGTATATTACATACCTAGTAATAAAGTAGGTATTATGCAAAGAAATTAAATAATATCCGAAAAATGTGCCCTAAATTTACGATTTCGGCGGGACTGGAACCCGGGACCTTCCCCTAAATACGGGACTGCAGTAACCAACTGAAAGAAGAACACAGCGGAATCTTCCGTCCCAGACCGGCTCAAGGTCGCGGCTAGACGTTAAACAGAATATCAAACTATCTCAGTCAGGCTGACGGTGACGCCCGCGAGCCCGACTGAGATAGACTGAGTATTTTGTCGCGATCTTGAGCCGGTCCGGGGCGGAAGTTTCCGCTCTACCAAACATACACACACCCAAAAGATACAAGCTGTCGCCTTTATTATATTAGTCTGATAGTTTATTCGCAAATGATTCCAGAACCATCAACTAGACTTCATGAAGTTCTCTGATCACTGGCGCGGTTGCTCGGCGACCATCATCCCGGTGAAGCACGAGTCGACCATTTGGGGGGCGATATGGAGGCTGCATAACAAGGACATGCCCGCTCTGGATAAGTAAGTTAATCATCATCTTCTGAACTTACCACCTCATTTCACCCACTGCTTTTAACTCCTTACCTTACATACTTACCTAAGGTAGTAAGTAAAGGGCAGGGCATAACGTTATGTATAGCATACCTTCTAAAGAAATGCATAGCTCGGCGATGATGTGTAGATTTTCTAGTATTATTTATTTATTATAAGGAATCTGTGAAACGTCAGGCCACGTCTAGTCATACTCAAAGCCCTGATTCCGGGTGACGATAGTAGGTATCTAAAAGTGATCGTGACGTCTCATTTTTGTATGGGATTTGCGTAGTTCCCTTTCCGCACGATGGAGGAGACATAATACCTGAGGTCAAGTCTGTGCCATCATCGTCACCGCATGGCAGTACCTACCATCCAGGAACATAATACCTGTGGTCTCCCTAAGTCTGTGCCGTCATCGTCACCGTATTGCTGAGAAATAGTGTTCAGTAGGTATCAATACCTCATTAGGTACCTAAATACCCATTAATAAATATGAGCCCCGAGTACGGTTTACGGTAGTATCGATTTGATCGTGACGTCCCATTTTTCTATAGGATTTGGTACGGCCGCGCCTCTATGGTATAGACAGGGAACTACGCAAATCCTATACAAAAATGAGACGTCAAGATCATGTTTTGATACTATCGGTAACCGGAATTAGGGAACGATCCAATTTACAAATGCCTTTAGAATTCAATTTACAAATGCCTTTAAAACAATTTACAAATGCCTTTCATATACAATTTACAAATGCCTTTAAAATACAATTTACAAATGCCTTCAGAATACAATTTACAAATGCCTTTAAAATACAATTTACAAATGCCTTTAGAATAAAATTTACAAATGCCTTTAGAATACAATTTACAAATGCCTTTAGAATACAATTTACAAATGCCTTTAGAATACAATTTACAAATGCCTTTAAAATACCATTTACAAATGCCTTTAGAATACAATTTACAAATGCCCTTAAAATACAATTTACAAATGCCATTAAATTACAATGTACAAAGGCTCTAAAATACAGTGGAGCTGCTGACTTACTAACAAGAAGTTATCGTTTTAAAATGTTTTGTTTTTTTCAGACAAGAAGGCGTAGATACCAACTGGTACTTTGCAAAAACAGTAGACGTCGTAACGCCCGATGGATTCAAAGTCAAATGCCGGACGTACCAACAGAGAATTAACCCGTTGCCTCGCGAGAAAGGCGAAGAACTGCCAGCTGACAGGCTCCCCAGCAGGACATATTTGGATTGTATAGTGAACGGGGCTATCGAGTGCGAACTACCATCTCCTTACATCAAGGAACTGAAAAGAATACCGAACAATGGCAAAACGGCTTCTGACAAGATGTTGCAGAAGTTGGGGTTAATAAGGAACGCTGTGGCATGTTCTGAATAAAATGTAGAATCACAGGAATAATATTGCTGTGATTTTACGTTTCTTTTAAAAAAAATTGACGATTCCTTATGACGATAACCAATTGACCAACTATCATTCACAATTTTGTAGGTAGTCTAAAACAGTAGGTAGTATTTAACAGTTTGTTTTACTTTAGGACCTGAAAAAAGGATTCCATAGTAGGCGAGGGATGATGAGACCAGAGATCCCCAAACCAAACTCATTCCTTTACTTCGCGTACGGCGCAAATATGCTGACGTATAGAATGCACATGCTTGTGCCCAGTGCGATACTGGTGTCAATAGCCAGAATTGATGTAAGTGTTATTTATACAGGGCTAGCTGCTGCCCGCGCCTTCGCTCGCGTTTTATCTAGATAAAAAAATAGGCTATATGTTATTCCGGGTTCCAAACTATACCCATACCTTCAGTAGTTTTTGCGTGAAAGAGTAACAAATATCCATACATCCATCCATACACACTTTGACATTTATAATATTAGTATGATTGATTGATTGGGTGTAAACAGGGTGCAAAACTTCAAAGCAGGTATCTATTTGATTTTTTATTGTTTTCATAAGAATTATTATTGTTATTAGATAATTTAATAATATTATATTTATTGACTATGTAAGGTAGGTATTTATTCTCTTTAACTCTTTTCACATGCAATTTTAGTTATTGTAAATATTATCAGTTTGAATTGATCAATTTTATTGAACTCGTGTATGAATGACTAGTGGAAATGTATATATGTAGCTATTTCTAGCTCAGTAAATAAATACAAGCGAAGCTAGACTAGACCATTAGGCATTTGAGGCATTGTGGTATATGTCGAAGTCTCCCAAGTATTTTTTTTTCCAATTTTTTATTTACTGTTGGTAAGAAAAATAAAAAATCGACTAACTAAGAAATTTGACCGACCCGAGCTGGTGTGAGGAACCACGGCTGTCGTTTTGAACATCAAAAACAAGTGATTTAAAAGGAAAATGTTGTTTATTTCATCAGGAAACAAATTTAAATGTTCTCCCCCATGGTTTGTAAGAGGTAAGTCCTAATTTCAATGACTTCCAAATTCCTCGTAAATCTTCGTCGAAAAAAGAGCAAAACCCGACACGTTTTCAAAAAGGCTTGAACAAAAAACTCTTCCGTTTACTTTAAAATGCAAGACGGTCTACAAAAAACGGTTTTCTTAAATCTTATAATTTTCATGACCTTTAAGACTGTCTGCACTAGAGACAGTCTTAAAGCACATAAAAAAAATTACAAACATGTTCTAACTTTCTGTGACTACAGACTCTGTGGGCACAGATTAGCTAGAATATTTTATAATTGTTCACACAATAATTTCTTTAATAAGACAAAAGAAAAAATAGTTCTTATTGTTTCAACTGGCCACAATTAGCAGTTAACTGATGAATTTTGGGTTTTCTTCCCCAAAAACCAAAACTCATATGAACAAATAATAGTGAAACTTCGTCTCAGACAACCATGGGTCAAATGGTTCCTAACGGTCTATTGTAGCTTCGCCTTAAAGATGCGCAACTGTGAAGATTTCATTCAAATTATTCGACTTGACAAATCATTCAAAAGATTCGACTGACTAGAGCAAATTAGTAACTAATTTGGTTAGTAATCGCGCGTCGTTCCATTCGTCGACTGCCCGAGTCGGCCTTCATTTCATTCGTTATTCGACGTGGATTGGTTGGATTATGATCGTTCGACTAACAAGTCGACTCGGAGCCATGAATGACCCATTCGTAGAGGCATTAGTAATTACTAATTAGTAGTTGTCATTCGACTTCGAAGATTAATATATTACTAATTTTCAAGTCGAATAAGGAAATTAGTAGTTGTCGATCATTCGAATAGTCAGATAATTCGCAGTCGCGTATCTTTACCAAAAACCAAAACTCATATGAACAAATAATAGTGAGACTTCGTCTCAGACAACCATGGGTCAAATGGTTCCTAACGGTCTATTGTAGCTTCGGCTTGAAGCTTTGTACCCATCTCCCAATCACCCTGTTCCTTTAAAGTATTTAACGTGTACTATTTATCGCGTTTATTTACCTATTTTCCCAGAGTTTCAGTAAATTTACACGCTACCACGCCTGAATCGTCTGCTGCAATTGTATTGATGCTGAAACGTCGAGAAAACTAGGTAAATAAACGAGTAAAATATTCGTTGAATAGTTAGTTACTTAAGGGATCCTATATGTAGGTAACTTCACACACCATTTATTACAAACAGTGTCTAAGTAGATATCTATTATGTACAATCTTACTGTGTAGGTACGAGTACTTTTATCATGTACAATTTATTAGGTACCTAACTAGTTTGGAATAATCTGTATAATTATATAAAAATTAATCCCTATTTCTCCTGGAACGGCTATAACTTGAGAACGGCTTTACCGATTTCATTAATTGTTGTTTTTTAAAAAATGGTTCTTGCATTACATATAAAAAAAAATTAAGAATATTGCGCAGAAATTTAGAAAATTTATGACAATTTAACGACTACCTTTATTAAAAACTTTTTTAATGTAATTTAGACCCAGCGTTTTATACTCTTTGCTAAGCACGTTTGAAATAACTGTCGAGTTGTGTGACTTGAATGACAGGACAACGTCTGTCGGGTCAACCATGCGTGATAAAAATAATTTAGTAAATAAAGTTACCTGGTACACTTATAGGTGGCATCTATAAAAAAAAAAAAAATCGGACCCGTAATGGTGGTCCATATGAAACGACACAGTAAATACAATTGAAAACTTACTACTAGACAAAACATACAATTAAACATAAATTACTAAGCAACCCCTTTGACATGGGCAGGTATGCACTCAGTGCCAGGTGTAGGTCGTAAGCACCGACTATAATCTGTGGCGTGCGCGTAGAAACATGAAGGTAACATACCTAATCTAAGGTGACAGGTACATACCCAGCGCTGTTAATCTATCGCATTTCATTTCAATAATTTATTTACTCTGAATAAGGTCTATTTGTGATAATTTGGACATAGAGTAGCCAGGGGACCTATTTCAATTCTTTAACAAAATTTGTGTTTCGTTTCGGCCAATTGGTGTGCACGGAGTTAGATTTGGACAAAAATACGAAACAAAACAGTCGATAGCGTTTTTTTGAGAATAATATAAGCCTTCAGTTCCTACATACCTACTAAGTATAAACTCTATATTTAAGAGAGCTTTCATTATCTGTGGTATTTACAAATAAATAAATAATTTTAAAAGCATGACTTATCCGTTAAACCTTTATGTACCTACATTTCGTTCTCCTATCCCAATTCCTAAGCCATTATAAGAATTATTTATTTAATACCTATAAAAGAATTATTTATGTTACGAATTACGTCTTATCTCGATAGATACCTACCTATACAAATACTTAGGCTCCGCGCAAACGAGCCACCGACCACAGCCACTTAACATACTTTTTCATATATTTTGTATAGACGCGCCGCATACGTGTAGCCGGTGGCGGCCACTCGCTTCTGACACTGTTACAAATATGGTGGTAGCGCGGGACAGCCACCGGTGGCTGTGGTCGGTGGCCCATTTGCGCGGAGCCTTATTCATACATTTGTTTGTAGAACTACAGACTCGACTTTATCAGATACTCGTCGTTCTGGGGTGGTCCCACGGCCACTTTGGTGCCCACTGCTAATGCCCAGGTGTGGGGCGTCATATGGCGCGTCAATTCAGTAGAAAGCGATAAACTTGACAAGTAATGTTTTATTTAAAATTGTCTACCTAAGTAACTTTAGTTGAATCTAACTAGATAGATATAAATCACGTAGATAAAGATTAGGATTGAAAATGACAGCCTCGCAGATCGCCGCCGCTTTGATCATATTTAGTCTGGTAGAGATCGCTCGTGGGCGATAAGACCGCCAATTGTCACATTTCTTTTTTTTGTATCAATATGTTTGTAAACTGTTTTGTTAAGTGTGCAATAAAGCATTTTCAATCTATCTATCTTTGATCAAGTACCTACCTAAGGGCTAAGGAAGTGTAGCATGAGTGACGCTGTCATTTTCAATTATCTTTGTCTACGCCACTAAGTATACCTAGGAGGCGGTAACTCACGTGAGTGGGTACCTACCGATTTAGGACTAAATGTAAATTATTCAACAGGCTCAAAGAAGTAGATCATAGAAAATACTTCATGAAGTTTGTCAATGTCCTGACGCCTTACATGGGCAACTTCAATGTTAGAGTTTACATACAAGCACTCAATCCGCTGCCGAAGGGAGACCGGGACCAGCTGCCCGTAGAGCGCTGGCCCTCCTGGACCTACCAACAGGTTATGATCCTCGGGGCCAAGGAAAATGGAGTACCACATTATTATATACGGAATCTGAAGACTATACCGAACAACGGCGAAGAAGGTGCATTGAGAATGGTCTGCTTGCTTAATCGCTATACAGGAGAGGAGATATGCGAATGTAGAGTCCCGGGAAAAATACAAAGGGAGCCATTAAAGCTCGACCTAAGAAAACTTAGAGCACAACAAAGGAAAAAGAAGAAAAAGTAATAATGCCGTACCTAAATTAAACACTACAGTTTCAAAAATCAATTTTATTTCGAGAAATTGTATGTATAGGCATCGTAACTTGATATAAAATACGGGATTCACAGGATACATTTGATATTAAAAACTATATTGGCTAATTTTTATAACGGTTTTTATTTATATAAATATTAAAATTATTATTAATAGGTACTCGGTATTCATTAAAGTAATTATAAAATTGTACACTATCTCAATCGTTTGGTGAAATTGTATCTAAATTGAGCATATACCACAACGCAACCCCACACTTACAAAATCACACGCACACTCACAAATCACACTAGGAAACTTGGAAATTATAAAATCAGTCTAAATTATAAAGGTATGCATTATTTAAATTACTAACATGAGGTAATTTAACTGCCTTGTTTATTGAAAATCACATGAATAATAAATACTGATAAAATAAGAGCGTAGAAAGTAAACAAAGTTCACGAACGACGTGCGAGGCAACGTTGTGCGAGGCAGGATCTACACTTTACCACAACACATGTGCCATAGACAGTCTCAAATCGCTGCAAAATATCTTGAGGCGAAAGAATATGCGGGCCCATTCCGACAATGGTGCTTTGCACACAAATGGTCACTGTGATACGAATAAATGTGTGATGGTGAAGCATAGGGCTCGCTCGAACAGGAACTAGGAGCGCCATCAGTCGCGAGGCATACTCCGCTTGCGGACAGCATCGGCGGACCATCCCCCTTTTTTCCACCATAAATGTGTAACGTGGCTAAGCAACAAAATGATTTAAACCCAACCATTATGAACCGTTAGATTAAATATAGTGAAGTGTCCTACATATCATACATCTTTGATGGGAAAGCACCCTTGCCGAATGTGGGAATAAATACTAGAATATTCTGAATTTATTAGAATTCACTGCATTGATAGATAATAAAAACGGAGGTAACCCTTTGTTCTTTAATTTTTATTATGATTTATTATTGTACCTAATTGTTTATGTTCGGGTGTCGGGGGATTTGAATTTTACATTGTATTGTTCTAGAGTTACTACGCAATATTTTTTCCGCTTTTGGCGGTGGTATAGGTTATGCTTATGTATGACTGACTTCTAATTTGTTACTAATATCTGATTGTAATTTTCTTTCTTAACAAAGATGTATCTCTGGTTATCTGATTTATTGATATATTTCCAAATTTTTAACAGTGTAATCTTTTCCCATTTGTTGAAGTTTCAGTAATGTAATATGACTTGGTGGGCTTACTCCCCGCCGACGTTTTCCGCAAGCTAACACGTGGTACTAAGTATGGCTATTAAAACGTTACACAGTACACTTAACGGTATAATTACCTATCTACAATCATTAATTGAGCAAAAGGCACTATGCAAATGCTAATATTAAACGAATATTTGGACTTTGGAAAGTAATAATTCCGCTAATGAAATTATTCGCTCGCTGATGCAACGTGCCTTGAGCCCTCCACGACGATAGCAGAACGAAAGTCGCCTTGTCGCACACTTGAACACGAGAGCCGGGGTTTGTTTCCATCTCACGTCCTTTTCAGGACCAACCGTAGTTGACAGGTATAAGAAATATGATTGGCTATCCGTAGACAAGGAGCGAGAAACCGACCAATCCCACACAGCTATCGCCAAGCCATATAATACACACACCAACAACCAACCTTACTGAATCGAGCTGTTGTGGCGTAGGTTCTTGATTGTGTTGACAAGGAACGAATACACTCAACGAGATATGAAAAATCGGTTAACTCATTAATTACATTAATTTACATAACACACAAATGGGTTCGAATCAACCGTATACCATCTGTGTTCATAATTTAATCATGTCCACTTCACACAATCAACAATCCCGCATTCCTTTGAAGGCTGGATGTCTGAAGGCACTCGTTTTATACCCTTACATTAACGTTCTATCAGGGCGCGACCACGCCTGGGACAGTATAGGTCGCGTCACGTTATAAAAAGCTGCCTGCCAGCGCTGCATTAGGCGATATATCGGACTTTCGACTTCACTTTCTACCAGCGTTCTTTTGACGTGACGCGACCTATACTGCGGGTACAGCCGACGACTACGTCTACTGTCGTATAAGGTACAGTCGGCGAGTTGCCCGAGTGCGCGCGCCCTAAGCCGGCCGCCGCTGGCCGCCATTGGGCAGGGTCCGGCGACGTTTGTTTATTGGAGTCTAACTTTGGTTGGTTTATAATTTTACAGTAATCATTAGAAAGTACCATTTAAAATTACAATACAATAATGTAGCTAGCGTGTATTTTACTTAAGTATTGATATAGCTTTTTAATTTATGATAATAACATTAATTGTAATCGGTTAAACTTGTGAAATACATTAGAATAAGTTTCTTCACGTCAATATTCGTTTCTAGGTAATTTACCTACACTCTTAGTGAACATTATTTCAATTTAGTAACGAATGAAGAAGCATGCGCTTCGTATAGTAAATAAAAATGAATTATAATCATAATGTTATAACTGTGATAATTATCTTATACCTATTGTAATCTTACATGTATACATTTGTACACTAAGTACACAAATATCTTTCAAATGTTTATCTTTATAGGAAACGTCACTCATACAATACAAAAAACAATAAATTATTTAATATGCTGCCAAATACATTCGATATACATATAAAAATACGTTATAGTGCACAGAGTGCAATATAATTCAGGTGTATTTTCCTTTAGCGTATGTAGATTTAAGGTACATGTACTATTTCTATTTTGAAATATTATATATCAGTTATTGCATAATAGTGCTGTCACAATCGCCAATGAAACATACAAATATATTTTCTTCTATAAAACAAATTGATGGGGGTTTAGATTTTTCTTTGAAGCAAACTCAAATATCTCAATAGTTGGCAACATTATTACTCTTTACCGATAAGTGTAGTGTACGTAACCAATGTGATTTTGATATAAGCACAGCCTTGCGTTTGGCTTGATGATAGTAACTCGTTACATAACTGGTCTCATTTCTGTATGGAATTTGCGTAGTGCCATGTACGCACGATAATAATAACAAGTTCTGCTTAGCTTGGGGCTAGATGATAGCATCATCTAGCCCCAAGCTAAGCAGAACTTGTGTTATGCGTATTACATGACTGATATACATAATATAATAAATACTTAAATATATATTTTTTTAAACAGAAAGTACCCAGAACACCGGAACAAATATTTGCAGATCGTACAAAATTATCCCCAAGGCGGGAATGAAACCCGCAACCTCCTGCGTCGCAGGCGGACCTTCGCCCGCCGCGCCACATCGGTCGTCAAAACGATAGAGATGCTGTACCAAATCCCATAGAAAAATGAGACGTCACGATGACGTCTAGATACATCGTCAAACAGAACTTAGGGTGCAGGTTTTAGAATAGAATAACCTCAGAATCTATATCTTACTATTTAAATTCAACTACAATCGGCTATAAATAAGTTACAGTATAGCAATACTTCTTCATTTATAAATAATAGTCACAGTAATAACAATAAATGGCAGGTATATCTATTGCATTTTAGTCATTGTGGAACACATCAGTTTCAAATAGAACGTAAAATTATAATTAACTCTAGATTCCTACAATATTGTCAGATGTAATAGGACCGATTTATGCAATAATTATCCAACCACAACCTCGACAATTACACGTTTTTGTAACCTATGTAATCAGTTGAATATATTTTAACATATCAACTCTATGTCTTTCATATGGTAAAATATACCTTATACTGATTGCATAGGTTACAAAAACGTGTAATTGACGAGGTTGTCAGTTGGATATTTTTTGCATAAATCGGTCCATTATACATGTAATCAACAGTGATTTGGGGCATCCAAATATTTTTCAAATTAGTTCTGGAGACTCTTACGGAGTCTTTCCACCAGGGATGGCGTCATAATGCGCTAACCTTATAGGATCGCTAGATTTTTACAACTTTACAAACCCAATGACAGGGTTGAACCAATCTCAATCATTTAAGTATCGCCTAACTGGTGGAAAGTCGCCTTTAGGTACAAAAATCACCACTATTCTAGAACCAGAAAGAACTCTTCTGATATATAATTTACCAAATGTTATAGTTACAACTATGAAAACATCAGGCTTGTGTATCCGGTATTATTATTTGAGTATTTAAATAAGAAATAGATTAACATTAACATCGACAAGGCAAGTGACAAATTCGTATTGATTCCCAACAAAAACTAACAACAACATTCAACGTGAACAAATAAATATTTTGATTCCCTAGTACTCTCGACATTAACGTACTATTACCGATATTTATACGTCAAAATAACAGTAAAATTAATTTGTACACGATCTTGCCTGTACTAAAACTATACAATACACGCTTTAAATCTTAGACGGTAAACTTAACGTTAATAGGCAATGTCAACGAAGACACGAATACAACTACAATATGAGGTAAGCTATTTAGGATCCGCGCCGACCCCGTCGACTAACTTATTCAGCTGTTTCTGATATGAATGTCACAAGAATCAAAACGTATCGCTGCTAGATGCCGGTAATTAAACGAATCAATCAACTAATTAACTACACGTGACGCCTCTGCATGTGCACTCATCTTGTGCATTCAATAAAGTAGTAAATGCAGAGAAGATCAAGCGCTTTCCCTTAAAGATACATTTAAACTAGGCTCGTAATCAGCAGCGTAACTGGGAACGCGCGCCGGCGGCCGCCACGATCCGAGAGGTGATTTTTAAAACATGTGCAGCTTCAGGTAACGAGAGTTATGTAGTAAACGGTAATAGGAACGTATTTTTATATGCAAACAGTGGAACCGTTGATATTTACATGATTCATTTCAAAATTCGCCTCAAGGTCTCCCGGCGGCGCTCACGTAACAACAATAATATCAGTCGCCAAATATAACTATCGGTAAAAATATATACACTGACGTTTTTACAATTACATTACGCACTATAAAAACGTACGTATATAAAATAAATAGAACAACGCGTCGATAAACTAGCTACGCTTAGAACTAGGATTCGAAGAGCCGGTCGCGGATGCGGCCGGCCTGAGGTAGATAATGCACTCTCAAGTACTTTACACACATGGTCACTCCGATCACAACCAACGGACCACACCGTTAACGATGTCACTTGCAAAAATTCGACTTGACATCGTTCAAACTCGTTAAAGATCGACCGTTCTCGGCGTCACTTCTATAGCGTGACGCACAGTCACTTCCGTAATAACGGGTTTTTGTCGGCTAAGGTGGGGCTGTGTCTCGGAGTATCCCGTTAGGTCCCTTGAGGAGCGAAGGTGCGGGCTGCATCGGCTGCAGGGGCTCGGCGGCTGCATCGTCGGACGCGCGGGAGCGCACGGAGGACAGCTCGCGGACCCACGAGGCGAGACGACCGGATACACCGAACAGATTCGAACCGGAACCTGTTGCGACTGCTCCCACTACCGGCACCTCTTGCTCCTCTTCTGTAATATGAAATAACATAACTTTTAGTATGAATTAAATAGCCATATGTATGTATATCTTTATCAACCCCATTTTCAACTTAAGCAAAACGCACGCAGCAGCACCAAATGCTGTTTAAACACGCAGTGTTATGCTGCGTTTCTTGTCTTTGCCTTCATAAGACGCAGTGCTGCTTAGTAATATCGAGATCGAGTTGATAGGGGATCATAGAGGGGAAAACTTGAATTCAAAACGTGTCACGCGTTTTACTAAGAGACAGTTTAAATTGAAAACAAGAATTCCTCTACAGTACTTGCTGTGCTTCAAAATACCAGCATTGTGCAAGGTGTTTTCCAAAACCACATTTCATGTTATACCTGGGAATGTGCACAGAACACCAATAAAATCCAAAATCAACTCTAAAGACATCGGTAAACGGATCTCTTGACCAAAACAATGTAAAAAAAAGAATACAACAACTCTAAAACTTCTAGAAGTTCGTTCATGCAAAGGAAAATTTATTGAAGAAATGCTGTTCTGAATAGACCGACTTCCGATTTTTTAGCTGGACATTTAGAACCTAAACAGACCACTACACAGTTGGTGCTAAACAGAACTACATGGTTTACCCAGGAAATGATAACAGATGTGTGCTTCACACCGTGATAGCAGAGTCTCAGTCTCGGCAACAGACAGTGCATTTCAAAGTCTTTTAGTTAGATATAGTAACACGGACAAGCGAATTTAGATTCTTCTCCGATCTTTTGAAAAAAAATGGTATGTATGATTGTCCAAAGTACTAAAATGTTCGTTGGGGGTTTTATCATTTTTCGTATTCAAAAGTCCGACACTCAAATCTTGAAGTATAAGTTGCACCAACATACAATATACTGAAGATTTTTAGAACTATATCTGTTTATAAATTTTTAATGTATTCAAAAAGTTTTCAGGATTACTGATTTATCGTCACATATTTCGGAAACAAAGTAAACACTGTTACACAAAATAAGAGCTATATTCATCTGGCTATCTGTCCAGACCGTAAGGCTCGGCTACACGATGTGAAAGTGGGAAGTATGCGACATGCAAATAGTACCGTTTACTTACGGTTAGCACTCATCCGCCGCGGCGCAAGCTTCTATTGAAGGCACCGTGGAACAAAAAAGGGTTCTTTATGTTAGTTCAATACACTGTTATCATTTACTGAAGCACCATATTAGAGGGGGGAGTACAAATATGGCACAATACAAAAATATTAGTCACACAATAACGTTGCTATTTTTATTCATATAAAAGTTAGTGGTTCTTACTCCTATCCAAACCATGCTTGAATCATGGCCGTAATTTTGAGTAATTCTTTTTATCTGGTAAGAACACCACAAAAACATTCAACTGCTAGTTTAATTTTTAAAGCTGGTAACACCACAAAAACATCCAACAATTTATGACACGGCAAAGGTTTACACAAAAACACTGGTGCTTTACTAATCTCACATTCTGTTGTTATTGCTTCTGATTTGAATTCTCAAACATCTTAATCTGATTACCCTCGTATATAAAAATCCAAGCAGTTTTAGTTGAAGCAGTACTGACAACACAGCTGGCGAGAGTCACAGCTAAGATGTGAGATACCTGAGGAAGTCTTGTGACGGAACCAAGAGCAACTTGGTCTCGCCGAGCCACAGGAGTAAGTCAAAACACATGTATCCTTAACCTTCGATCTACTGCGTTGGCGGCCTAGTACACCGCAGATGATGGATAGACTTGAGTTGTAATACTAACGTAGTAATACCCCACAAGATGGACTGATGATTCGACATTCGATACGCGTCGAAATATGTATGTCGACTTCTTTTTTGGTCTCGCTTATTTCCGTTCCAAAACAAATACAAGTTCAACTTCCTCTGATAAGTTCAATTACAATTATTTTTAAGTTTTAACGCGTAGTTTTTGTTTAAGTTGAATAATACATTTAAAAATGTTCTTTTCCCAACACTACTATAGTGGTATGGTTTCGTCCCACCATACCCCCGAGCGTATGGTGTATGGTGGTCAGTGGTATGGTGAGTCCGCAGTGATAAACGACACGTCAACGGACGACGATGTTTTCGCGGCACGCATCATAGCCCAGCTGGTGAAGTTTCAGTGGCGACCGTTAGATGCGGGTATCGACCGTAAAACTGGTAATTGTGACGGTTTTTGGGCGAGCCCTATGGCCAGCTGTGGGCTGTACTTACCTGGGCCCAGCGCTGTAACGTATACATCATCTGCCCCTGCGACGAGTGGTACTGCGGAGCTTGCGTTGCAGGAAGTAGGGCACGGAGAAGGGCGCCAGATCGGCCACCAGGTGCAGGAAAAAAGGGCGCGGGGTGGGCCGGTACGCCCAACAGGCGCGCATCAGTACTAACCTAGGGCCGATCGCTGTAACGCATACATCTCCTGCCCCTGCGGCGTGTGGAAGAAGCTGCGGTGTCGGAAGTAGGGTGCGGAGGTAGGCGCCAGCTCGGCCACCAGATGCAGGAAGGAAGGGCGCGATGCGGGCCGGTGCGCCCAACAGGCGCGCATCAGCTCGTACAGTCGGTCGGGACAGTGTTCGGGGCGCTCCATCACGCCCCCTTCTACTACGTAGCGGACTACTTGCTCGTTTGACAGACCCTGCCGAACAAGTTTTAGCATTAAACTTCTCACTAATGTACCTACTAACTTGCTGAAGAGCGCAACAAGGCTTGGAAACTAACACCCTTACAACTCAGAGTACTTCGATATGCTCTTAACCACACAGCAGCCGTAGTTGAAATCGGCTTGAACGCCACCATCAAAAATAAGCTAGTTTCTTCCGCATACTGTGTTTAGAAGTTGTACAGTGATAGTTTTCTAGATGTATGAATACTGAGTTATTTACCTGATAAGGCTGCATAGCAAGTGTCGCCATTTCCCATAAAACGACGCCGTAACTCCATGCGTCGCTATTACTGGAGAAAACCTAAAACAAAAACGATAACAATTAATTATATTCCGTTTTTAGGTTCTAAGAGATTTTTCTAAGTAGAGGTACAGTCGGTAGGATAATGTTCTATTCAATGAGCACGAAATTCATAATGCATTTGACTGATATTTCATAAAGAATGAAATGTATATAGCTCGATGACCAACCTTTTTCAAACTATGTTGTTAAAAAGGTTAGTATTCACCAGATGGAATATTATCTGTGACCTCTTTTTGACTAACAAATAGGCGGGACCTATTCTACCTACCCTTATGATATGGTAAACAAATAGACGAACAATAACTTACCCCATCTTTCAAACTCTCAGGGCTCATCCACCGAACAGGCAGTAGGCCCTTAGTTCCTTTCCTATAATAATCAGTCTCATAAATATCTCTGGTCATGCCGAAGTCCCCCACTTTGACCGTGAGGTCCCCGGCGACCATACAGTTGCGCGCCGCGAGGTCGCGATGCACAAACTTCTTGGCCGATAGGTAGGCCATACCGTCGGCTATTTCTATAGCCATCTGGAAAACAAATACATGATCTAAATAACAAATATAGTATATTACTAGCTACTGCCCGCGGCTTCGCACGTGTATTTTCGGTATAATATAAGTAGCCTATAATCTAAGTTACTTTGTTCTAAATTTGCGCCAAATTTCATCTTGATCTGTTCAGTAGTTTTGGAGATCCAAGAAAGCAAAATAAAATTCATGTTTCACAAACTTTCCGTTTATAATATTAGTAGGATAACGGTAATTTAATAATATCGTATTATTATTGGTTATTTGTTTAGTGTCTTATGATTTTCGCATGTAGTGTGTAGTGGAAATCACACGACAAAGGCCAGATTAAGGGTCTCACTATAATTTAGAAAAAGTTTTACTACTACAAGTGACTGGCGTTAGCCGATTCAGTAGCGCGGGCTCGGACATTGATACGGATTGATAAGCACCAATTTTGTCTCAGATTTAAGACTGTAGTAGGGTAGGTACAATCTGGCCTGATTGTAACAAAATCTGGTCTGATTGATACAAATCGGTAAGAACAGAACTAATTTTATCAAGTAGGTACACCAGAGGGGAAAAAATTGGCTACATTTCCGGCTATTCTCGACCTTGATGGAAATTTAATAAAATAAATAAATAATAACACAAACCTGCAATATATTCTGCAGTGTGGGCGGAGTGTTATCTCCATCCTTCTTCGGTAACGAACTCTCCGAATCCGGTCTGTGCGACCTAAGATACGTCTTCAAATCTCCAAGCTCCATCAGCTCCATAACCACCAAGGTCGGCTGCCCTCTTGAAACTACCCCCATCAGTCGAACCACATGGAAGGTATCGAAGGCCTTCATAACGGACGCTTCGTTCAGGAACTCGACGCGCTCCCTGTCGGTCGCGTGCTCGTTGACAGTTTTCACAGCACATCGAGTTTCCGGTTTACCTTTTTCTAGGTTCTTCGCTATGCCTTCATACACCTGTAAGAGAAATTACATTGAAATAATTGTATTTGTTCAGGTTTTCATAAATCTACTACGGAATGAACGCTTTGATTGCGATCAGTTCTCTATGTTAGCAGGAGTCTCTTGGAGGATTTGAAGATTAATTTTGCACGCTTAGTGTAAATTATTGTTCCTCCCTAGCTTTTTCTTGTGCTTAAATACAACAGCAATGGGCTGATGTAATCGCCCATATTCACTGCTGGGAATCGTCCATTTATTACTATAACTAGCGACCCGCCCCGGCTTCGCACGGGTGCAAATTATGCATATAAACCTTCCTCTTGAATCACTCTATTAAAAAAACCGCATCAATATCCGCTGCGTAGTTTTAAAGATCTAAGCATATATAGGGACAGACAGACAAACAGCGGAAAGCGACTTTGTTTTATACTATGTCGTGTTTGCACACTGAATATCAAATAGGTATGCTTATTGTGCTTTATTTTCTTTAGACCTTACAGGACTCTTGGACATCCCAAATTAAAATAACATAAGTAAAACAGGGAAATTAAGTGATCACTTTGATTTTTTGTTCACATCAATCTTTTTAAGGTAAAGTAAAGAAGCGAACAAGAAACCTTTAGCTTTTTAGGTTAGGTTCGAGTTGGAGCAAAAGTCGTCCCATGCTTAGAAAAAAGCTGTTATCCATGACGCTGCATCATCTCGAATTCAAAATAAGCAGAGCTTGTGTTCTAGCAATCCATCTTACCTTTTTTATACCATAATGATATTTTACTTCTGTCTACAACTCACCATGCCAAAGGATCCTTGTCCTAGCTCCCTCACGAACTCGATGTTAGCTCGCGGGACCTCCCACTCGTCCGGCACGTACACAGTGGAAACGTATTCCGGGTTGACGCTCGCAAACAGCTTGTGAGCCTCTGCGTTCGGCATGAAGCCTCGTTTCACGTACCTGGAGATGATTTATTAATTTTAAAGGCTTTAATGCTTAGACAATCTAACCACTTGTCGAACGAAGCTTTGACATGTTAACTGTCCCGATAGCCGACAGCCGATTTGCTCCTTAGCATGGTACATCCAGTGCCCTATTATGTAATGGAGGTATGCCCGGGCACGAACGTCATGGCTAACGTCATGGCTGACCTGTATATGTAGGGCATGGACAGTTAACGTGTTAATCATATTTCTTTACTGCATGAATTTTCATTCGAGTTACACATCCTGGACATATAACTAAATAGTTGCACATAATTCACCGTTTTACTCGGTATGCAAAAGAGACAAAACCTACTTCAATATTTATGTATTATTTAAATCAAATAATTTTAAATTATGGAACATAGAGAAGTGTATATTTAGACAATGTATTGTATTTTGAGTTTGATGACATAAACTTGAATCTTTAACAAGATTCCTATAAAGCGAAAGGAGCGAATACAAAAAAATATTCAGCCCGTTTGCTATCGCCGGTAATTAGGTATCTTCCTAATACATAAATTGCCCATGTCGCCCATGCGCCAGGACCTTGTAAACTTTAGTCTGAAAGATATATTACTTTAATAAACTTACCAAAACACGCCCACGAGGATGAGAATCATGACGAGACACCCGCTGGCCACACCCCAGATCCACTCGTAGCCGTACTCTGCCGTTCGCTCCTAAAACATAACAATGTTGAGAAAAATGCTATTTGTTTTAGTTTGAACATATTGTAAAATACGCAAAGGTAGTGCAACTAAGGTTGGTGCGGCCGTCTTTTGTTATTCTTAAACTGGGCCGAAAGATTTGTGACGTCAGCGTAGTCAGTTCTAGGATAAAACAAAAGAAGATCGAACCTTTTAACAATCAAGCTATAGTGTGCCTAACCACATGATAAGAAGTCAAAACTTATACGATGCACTCCTTGTTAGACAGTTGAAATGACTGATGACAGCTCCGAAGCAACGATATTCGGCGTAACCGACTTAAGCGTGACGGTACAGTTTTGTTCACTGTTTAAAAAGTGCGCCTTAAGAAGCATAATTTTAGCCTGATCGGTTCTGTAGTATTGGCGTGAAGAGTTAACAAGCAAACATCCAAACATTTATAATACTAATGTGATTTTTTTGTGTCAAGTGCGTGGTATACATTTTTTCATGCAGCACTTTATTGTTATTCCTCGTGATTTGTTTCGTTATAAAGTTTTAGGCAATAGAAATCTGTTATTTTAATTATCATGTAAAACATTTAAGTCGTGATGTCGTGTCTGTATCTCGTTCCTTACCGGTATAAAGACGAAGACATCCGAAGAAACGTTGCCGAGTCCTTTCACAGTGATAGGTGTGATCCTAATACTGTAGTTGCCAGGTGAAAGGTTGCGGAGCGTGACGCCTCGGCCGTTCGCTTCGTAGTCGCTGGCTGGCAAGCAGCTCTGGAGGCCTACCTCTTGACCCTATGAGATAAAATTTTAATTATTGGTACATAAAACAGAACAGAAAACAATCAAAATATAAATATTAAGGAAGCCATATCTATGGCTTTCTTAATACATGGTACATGGTCTTCTTCTTACATGGTTAAAATTTAAAAAGTATAAAATAATGGAGACGTAAAAGAATAAAGTGTGTTTATGCTTCTTGACTTTCTGATTTTCTCCATAACCCATTCTGTGTGATGTCTGATGAGTCAAATCTCATTTATCTCCCTTTGGTGTAGAAATATCACTTGCTCTGTAGGTAGGACCGTGGTAGGACAAACTCGTACTGTCTCCCCGTAGAAGGACAAATATGCGTGCGCATTTCTTTCAGCATAATAAAAGAAAGATTGCTCAAGTTCTTTAAGCTGACATACCTAAATAATGATTTCGTTCTAGACCTCTTTAGGGGTGTCGGTTTTTTCCATAGCATCTCTGTTACAATCTCTGTTGTTGTTGGTAAATCTGTGTTTATGCTTTGTGTACCAAGTCAGTGGATACGGCTGACATAAGACCGTTACAAAGCACCGAAGAAGTCGGTGCATTGTGACTTTAAATCACCAATCCGTCTGTCAAGTATGGTGATAATTAAAAAACCCTCCTTGTTTAACAATGGACGTACATTGGTGCAAGTAGGAACTTCAAATCAACCTAAATTCCCTTAGAACTTAAACAAAATCTTACCGAGGTATCATCATCAACTCGCGAGTAATGCACGTTGTAGGCGACGACGAAACCGTTGGGGTTCTGAGGCGGTTTCCATGTCACGTTAACATCGTTGGTCTTGTTGGTCGGAGCTACTACTGCGTGAACGTTTTCCACCACGTCTGCGTTTGCTGAAATAAACATTGTAAATTCAAATCGATATTGATCAAAACACTTTTTGTTGTTACAATTAAATTAATTTTAATCAACTTTATAAGCGGGTAAGAGTGTAGGCGCGGAATATTTTCTTTACGTAACAATCATTAAGATTTGTCCCGAGCGAGAGCCGAGTGGGTTTGCGGAACATGCAAAATACCCGGATGCCGCGCGAAATCGACAGAATTTTTTGCTTCTGCTTTAGGTATCGGATACGGCGTAGGTCTAAATTTTCGTTGTAGTAGGATCCATCGGAGCACCAGCGCGTCTCCCAGGCTGAAAGTGACTCGCAGACGTCCTTCTGGTGACAGGCCCAAATGTGGACTATATTTTAGTTTAGGACTATATAGATCACATTCCCAGGTCTGGCGTAAGGAATGTATAGTAGGATCTATCGGAGCACCAGCGCGTTTCCCAGGCTGAAAGTGACTCTCAATCGTCCTTCTGGCGACAGGCCCAAAAGTGGACTGTATTTAATATAGGACTATTTTTTTTGTGGATATAGGACCTTTTGATCCCAATCTCACCTGATGGAAAGTGACGATGTGACCGACGGTGTATCACGAAGGTCTAGTCTAGAAGATACCTATTTACTCTTTGTCTTGAAGAGACCCAGATTGTAATTGGCAGGAAACACAGAAGCAGGCAGCGAGACTATAGATCACATACCCAGGTCCAGCGTAAGGAATGTATAGTAGGATCTATCGGAGCACCAGCGCGTCTCCCAGGCTAAAAGTGATTCGCGTTCGTCCTTCTGCCGACAGGCCCACACGTTGACTGTGTACCAGGTGAAGTGGCGGAGATCTTTCACGGTCACGGAGCGAGCGTTTCCGTCCAGTTTGTAGTAGAGGGATTTTACGTAATCTGTAAAATATAATTGGGGTTACTATAATGCGCTAAAGTCCCTCTGAGACGAAGACGTTCGAGTCTCGCCTACAAATGTTTCTAAAATCTACAAATATTTGTATATTTACGGGTAAGACCCGTGTCTTCAATATTTACAAAAAAAAAAACTTTTACTAAGAAGTATGTAGTGCAGTAGTAGTAGTCTGTCTTTTAGTACCCATAAAGTCTAGAATAATAGGCAACTACATTGAGTACCCAATGAAAGTCTTTGGCAATACGGTCTGGAAGTAGGGTAATGTCGGCTACCGGTCACCTAAGCAAAATAAGATACTAATTGCTGAAAGATCAACTTTTTACTGAAAAACTCTTTAGAAAAACTTACACTATTATTCTAAAACACAATAGACATTTTAAAAAAGTAGCTTTGACACGCATTGCCCGACATAGCGGGCTATTTTCCTAAATTCTAAGCTTGATAGTTGTTTATACTTACGTTCCGCGTCCGTGCTGTTTTCATAAACCAGTCCAGGCTTCGGTTTGATGTTTTCCGTGAGTTTCACCAACATCCGGTTCAAAGTCGTGTCTTGATCGACGGAACGTTTGTGCCGCGTGATATTCTTCGACCTAACCTTCTCTTTCGACTTCTTGTACACCTGAGTATTGAAATGTTTTGGAAACACCTGAGTATAGAAATGTTATGTATAAATTATCGTGCCTTGTGGCACATTACGGATCTGTGTTGAGACATGATTTTGACCCCTTTGCAATTCGTTTCACGATGAAAACGTCGAACAAGTTTTGTTTACCTAACCTTCTCTTTCGACTTCTTGTACACCTGAGTATTCAAATGAAATGGATAAATAATCGTGCCTTATGGCACATTACAGATCTGTGTTGAGACATGATTTTGACCCCGTTGCAATTCGTTTCACGATGAAAACATCTAACAAGTTTTGTTTACCTAACCTTCTCTTTCGAATTCTTGTACACCTGAGTATTCAAATGAAATGGATAAATAATAGTGCCTTATGGCACATTACAGATGCTGTCACATGATTTTGACCCCGTTGCAATTCGTTTCAAAAACTTCTAACAAGTTTTGTTTGTCATTAATCGTCGTAAAGAAATCGACAAAACAAGGTTCCTTTTTTCAAAGTTGACGAACCATGATAAAAACTTGTTTACCACCCGTCACTTGTCATTATGACAGCGACATATCATGACATTTCTTTGTTAACAAAGAATATGCAAGTTTTTGAACCAGAGTACCCGACCACCGACGCTATTCTACTTCTCTAGACACGTCGGTTCAGAGCTGTCTCACGACTACTGCTAGTACCTGTTATTATTTATTCTGTGTTTTTAAGTTGAAGGCCATGGGATCAAGTTGTTCTCTTAGAGGCCTTACATTCATCCACGTTAGGGCCATCACATAATCTATCGTCCGTGAATGTCACCTCCCCCCGCCCTTACACCGCTAGTGCAATGGTGATAAGTATAGCTTACCCAATTCTGTAACTCGTTTTCAAAATGGATGCTGTCGACCCTTTCCTCTTCAACCGCTTGAGAGAATCTGGGTTTGGGCTTATCAGCGTTGCAAGCGCAAGTTCCGTTGTTCTCATCTTCTGTTGTTTCTTGGGTCTTCGTGGAGACTTCTAGACGTTGGGCTATGAGGTTGGCTAGGGCGTTCGCTGGAACAAAATGAAAGACAATTCTTTAGAAACCATTTAAATGTTTTATGTGTGGTGTAGTGGGCGAAAGGCCCGTCTGAGTAGCAGGTTGCGGGTTCGTTTCTCGCCGCAGTATTTTGTGCGGAAAACCATTAATCCTTCGTGATACATCGTCGGCCACATCTTCACTTTGTGTCAGGTTAGATTGTGGTCAAACTAAAATCTATTGAGTATAAAAATATCCTTTAACATTCTTATCTTATTAGCCCACTGGTTTGATATAGGACTCCAAAGTCATCATCGTCAGCAAATATTAGTACCTGCTGGACATAACAAACCTCTAGCGTCCCCTAATAAAATACTATTATGCTTAGCATACCGGTAGACGCCGGAGTGGTGGCCAAAATGAAGGTGTAGCGATACCTCCTACATCCTAATCTGTACATACTCATAAAAGGCATAGAAGTCGTGGACGTCCGAAAGCGCTTTAGGTCAACGACATTGTGAATGCAGCGCATCGTAGCCAGGCTGGACGTGAAAAACAGGACATAAGGACACCTAATACCCAGACAAACATTAGATAAAATAACCAAGACTTGGTTATTTTATCTAATGTTTGTCATTAGGTTCTCATATCACGTCTGCTAGATTATAATGCGCGCTGCGACAAATTTTGTCGATTGTTTTGTCTCGCTCCTTTTTCTGCGAATATTCGTATTTTTCGTCCGCTTTGTCGTGCATTTGATTCATCAAAAAACGAACTACAAAATTATGCCGCATTGGGTATCATAGACTCGCTGGTGACTTTGGGCAGAGAATATGAGGATAGCTGGATGATGTTGTGTGTGATGTCCGTCCAGTATTGTCTATTTAGTTTATTATTGTCTATACTCACGGTCGCTAGACGTCTCCAAGCTGTCACGTTTACTGGGTACAGGGACTGGATAATAGTTTCGTTGGGCATCAGTGGAGACCAAGGAATATACATATACTGAGTGAGCTATGTCTAGACTTATTAATTTAGTTTATTATTGTCTCTACTCTCGGTCGCTACACGTCTCCAAGCTGTCACGTTTACTGGGTACAGGGACTGGATAATAGTTTCGTTGGGCATCAGTGGAGACCAAGGAATATACATATACTGAGTGAGCTATGTCTAGACTTATTAATTTAGTTTATTATTGTCTCTACTCTCGGTCGCTACACGTCTCCAAGCTGTCACGTTTACTGGGTACAGGGACTGGATAATAGTTTCGTTGGGCATCAGTGGAGACCAAGGAATATACATATACTGAGTGAGCTATGTCTAGACTTATTAATTTAGTTTATTATTGTCTCTACTCTCGGTCGCTACACGTCTCCAAGCTGTCACGTTTACTGGGTACAGGGACTGGATAATAGTTTCGTTGGGCATCAGTGGAGACCAAGGAATATACATATACTGAGTGAGCTATGTCTAGACTTATTAATTTAGTTTATTATTGTCTCTACTCTCGGTCGCTACACGTCTCCAAGCTGTCACGTTTACTGGGTACAGGGACTGGATAATAGTTTCGTTGGGCATCAGTGGAGACCAAGGGATATACACTGAGTGAACTATGTCTAGACTAATTAATTAATTCATTGTTGTCTATACTCACGGTTGCTACAACGCTCGGAGCTGTCACGTCTCCCAGCCAGTATCTGCTCCTGATTGTAGCTGTTAGCCTGAACCTCCACCAGGTACTGGATGATGGTTCCGTTGGGCATCAGTGGAGGCGACCAGGTGATGCCCACTGAGTGGGCGTCTATAAGTTCCACTGTCAGCCTTTGCGGTGGGCTTGGTCCTGCGTGGGAAGGGTATTATTATATAATTTATTATTATTGTTGTGTACATAAGAGGTTGAAAATCAGCAAATGACATGCCGGCTGTACATCTGGATATTTTTGAACATCTGAATATTCAAAAAGTCAGTAAGTACGCCATTTTCTGTCGGTGTTTTTCAAGACAGTACACATTCAGATCTAAGTTTTGGTGCGTGACCTATTATATTTCGCTTTTAATCTTTTTACTAATTATGTGACTGACTAATAACCACCTTTCTCAACTTTAAGCTATTGCTAAGAGTCGTTGGTTTTCTCCTTTCTTTAAAAAGCTGATACATGATTATATGTACTTAAGTAAGGTAAGGAGGTATACCAATAATGTGATAGTGTGATTTAATACTCACTTGCAGGAAGAGTAGTGAAGTAAATAATAGGACTCTGCGCCCCCTTCTTATCTTGCAGTGTAGTAAACGTCTTGACATAGGCCGCGTACCGCGTGTAAGGGACCAATGACGTCAGCAGTTGGAACAGAGGTTGGAAATCTGCGCATATAGCGAACGGGTTCGGCATACCCTGCTCTTTTTCTGATGCTTGAGTACGGTTGAGTTGGGTTTCGTCAATTGGCTTGTCGATGACGTTCCAGCTATGAAATAATGGTGTTTACATTAGATAGAATTCGAAAATATAATCGGTGGTTGTATAATATCGTCTCGACGTACCATTTCTGTATGGGATACAGCTCCCCTACCGTGCGAATATGGAACTACTATACTCCTCTTCAAAAACCTGGATATTTTTGCCACAAATGAGTTACAAAACCCAAGGGACATTGGTAGAAAATATTTTACGACATTGATATTTTGCTACACATGTGAGGCTATGCGTTGTTGAAGTTTGTGTTTTTAGTTTTTTAGTGATAACTTTGCTGTTATCTCGTTGTTTTCTGTTATTGTTATCAGGTTTTGTTAAGTTTTCATTCATAAATGTCTTGTATTTTAAATCGGAGTATAGGTTTCAAATCTGCAGGCACTGTACCAAATCTGATAAAATAATAGAACGTATCGTGTGTCATCGAGATGATAATAACACCTCACGAGACACATTATGACACTTTATGACACATTATGAGAATAAACTTTACAACTAAAAAGGTCAATTGAATTTTTGAGTTAACAAAGGAGATTGACCGCTGTATGTAATGATGATTTAGAATCAATACTGAGAAAGAGCAAGCTTCCCTCTGCAAACAAGAATGTCACGCTGTATAAGGCGTGTCATTCTTGTTTGTAGCAATGTAGTAGACAGAGTAGCTTCCTCATATCTCCGTGGCAGTACATGTCCCAGGTTAGAACTGCTGCGTTCAACTGCAGCCAACAGCTGCCAACTTCTGAACTGACAGCAGATATGATGATGATGATGATTTAGAATCACGAAAACTCACGAATCGGAGCAAGCGTCCCTCTGCTCATACAGCGTGACATTCTTGTTTGTAGCGATGTAGTAGACCGAGTACCCGAGAAGTTTCCTCATATCTCCCTGGCAGTACATGTCCCAGGTTAGAACTGCTGCGTTCTGTTCCAGCTTCTGAACAGACAGTTGAATGTGGCCGGGGAGGCCTGGGGAAATGAAAAAGTATTTTTAACTGCTGACGCTAAAAGAAGGGTGTTATAAATCGTAGTGTCTTTCTGTGAAGCTTAAAAGAGTGAACCGATTTCGTTATAGTTTTGTTTTTTGAAAGGTTATTTCATTAGTAAGTGTTATCCTTAATCATATTATAAACGCAAAAGTTTGTATGTATGGATGTTTGTTACTCTTTCACGTAAATAGTAATGAATGGATTTTAACGAAACATTACAATAATATAGCTTATACATAAGAATAACACAAACATAGATATTAGCTGGTGCCCGCGACTTCTTACTCCACGCGGGCGTAGCCGCGGGCGGGTCAGCTAGTAAGCTATATTTGATGAAAATCGGTGCAGCCGTTATAATTTTATGAGGTACAAATGAAAATAGTCGGGAGTTTCAATTTATTGAAAAATGGCATGTAAGCCACTGGTCATAGATATAGATTACAACGACTCTAGAAATCATTGAATTATATTTTAATTTTTTAACCACTTAGAAAATGGAGGAAGTTTATGTTTGGTACGTATGATTTTACAGGTATATTTCTCAATCAATGATTATTAGGAAATGAGTTAAATAAACGTGATTAAAACCCGTGATCAGTTGAATTAGTCAATGAATTCTATGGCCAAAAAGTTAGAGCATAATGTTAGAGATTTTAATAATTCTTCACAAAATCGAAGTTGTTGTAACATGGGTTCATAGAAAAGGTTGCCGATTTGCGGGAAACTACTTTTCATCTAGTTCGACACCTTGTAGAACGCATAAAATATTACAAACCACAAAAAAACCGGCGATTTAGGTGAATATGTGTCAGATAAAATTCGTCAAGATTCGAACTCGCTCACTAATCCTTAACCCTTAGACCACCATAGTTCCTATACATGACAAATCACCTGAGGACCCCTCAGCGCCAACGACGTTTGGAATATCTTTTGATCACTTTGTGCTTTGGCGTAGAGAACACGGGCATGCGTTATTGCCGTGGCGCTCAAAGGGTTAAAAACCAATCTCAACTTACAAGAAGCCAGGTACCCGTTGGTTTGATCAGAGACTTCAAGCTGCGTCAGTTCCGTTCTTGGATTGCTCGTCATGTTCTTAAGAGGAGTCAGCTGATTGTAGCAAAGCTTTGGATTTTCGTGGATGTAGATGGAACCGCTAGTGATTTCTATGGGGCCGTGCTTGTCCCATTCCCATAGCAACTCGAGGTTCTGGTTGTTTAATATGTACAGCCCTCTGAAATACGAATGATATCACTTATTATAAATGCGAAAATTTGGATGGATAGATGCGTTTGTAACTTCTTCACGGCAACGGAACGGAACCGGCAAAAATGTTGAAGTTTGGAATAAGTCATATAGCCTACTATTATCGTATTATATAAAACTGATAGGGTTCAGTTCCCTGGGGATAGAATCGTTTGCACATAACAAAGATTTGTTTGGTGACTTTTAACAGTATACAGTATAATAAAAAATTCAGCTATCTAGTAGCTATCCCGGCGTTGATCGCCAATTGATCAGACGAGCAGCCGTCAACGACTACCCGAATAGATCTTTATCACAAAGCCAGTTACAGAAGAGGAATAAGGTTCTCATGCCAAACCCTATCGAAGGCTTTCGAGACATCTAGTGAAACCGAGATGGCTTCACCGTGCTTCTCGATAGCCTCGCTCCAAATGTGGGTACCTACATAAAATATCTTGGATTCTAAATCTGAGTGTAGGTGCCTGTAGGTAGGCCCGTCGCTCACAGTGTAGCTCTTAATAAGCGAGGCTCTAGTAGTGTGGCATTAGCCTCACAGAAGCTCTGCTTAGCTTGGGCCTAGATGATGCTGTGTAAGATTGTCCAGCATTATTTATTAATTATAGCATTCTTTAGACCGGTAGAAAATGGCTTGGTTAGGTTTTAACTAGTGTTTAGGTTAAAGGTTGAAGTCAAACGATCGTTAACTATGCTCATTATTAAGAAGTCTCATAGCAACCAATGAACTAAACTGGCTTCTAGAATCCTAGTGTAAATTGAAGTTACAAACCAAAGAAATATTGGTTTATTTATATTTTTTTTACAAAACTAGTATCATTTGCATCGGATCAAAACGCAGGGTTCGAAGAAATTTTTAGGTGTTTGAGTACTAGATGACTGATATGCAATATATAACAAAGATATTTTTATTGTGCATAGAAAACACCCAGAACACCCGAGACAAATATTTGCAGATCGTACAAATATTTGTATCTCAAGGCGGGAATCGAACCCGCAACCTCCTGCGTCGCAAGCGGACGGCCTTCGCCGCACATGATTTTTGTGAGGTTAATTCAAGAACTTACACTGTTCGTTAAATACAAAGACAGTGGTAGTGGCTCTGTGGGCACAAAACCTTAACTAAAGTACCTAGCGTAAAAGTATTACTATCCCTCTTATAGAATCGAAAATAAAGACTAGGCCAATTAGAGCGCGCGCCCACGGCCCACGGCATCCCACGGCTACTTTTTGTAGCGATACAAACGCGCGACTGGTAAACGCGCCACAGCATCGCGACTGTATCGATGAAAGCGCGCGACCGTATCAGACGTTATCGGGGGAACGAAGAGTGAAAAGGGGTCCTCGCGCACCCCTTGCACCGCTCGTTACCCCGATGTCGTATGAGACGGTCGCGCGTTTGCATCGCTACAATAAGTAGACGTGGGTGTGCGCTCTGGTCTCAGGTTTTACTGCCAACAGAATTTCTGTAAATCTTCGGCTCAACCTGCGCGGCAAACACGCGGGATGCAGGACGTGAAGCGGGAGCGTCGACAAAGCGAAACCGTTCCCTTAAAAAGTTAAAGCGATAAGGCCGCCCGTGGTACTTGTAATTGTCTATGTTATTTATAAAATTTTGTGGTGGTAGTAGTAGCGTCTCGGTCACGTAGGTGTGCATACAGCTTCCGCCGCGGCGGACGCTTCCACTTCGCGTTCCGCGTGTTTGACGCACAAGTTTGGCCGAAGCTTTAGTAAACCATAAAAGGTTAGTCACAGTATTGCGCAGTGAGAGCCATACATTTTGGAATCGCAGTAAAAAATATGAGTTAGTATAATTACACGATTAAAACTATCAAGAAAATAAAGGACATAATAAAATGTTACAGACTCACTTAAAATCCTTCGATCCCTTGGTCCCGATGATCCGGCGCAGGCTCTTGAGAAACATTAGCGAGACGAGAGGGTAGGAGTGCGACACTTGTAAGGAGCCGTTGATCTCGCGGATTTCGCCGAGGCAGGATTCTAGTGTCGCGAGAGCGTTGCCTATGGATGTAAAGAAATAGTCTTAGATATCGGTAAAGTTCTCGTTGTGCACAGCGCCCCCTGCCAGGTCGGATGGCGACCTGCGAAGGAATGGATGTGTCAAGCTGACTATAGGCCGCTAAAACACTCATTATGAGTCCTGTGTATGTCTGGCAGTGGACTGGAATAGACTGGATGTTTAGGTGAACAGAGTTCTCGTCTATAATGGGTTGGAGACGTACAGAGAATAGGAAGAGAATCAGGATGTATAGAAAGCGTATGAGGAAAACCACGGCGTATGCAATTCAGCCGTCCCATGTATCGTTACCTTGACAAAGTGGATACCCATCTCCGAGAACTGTACGCTAAAAGCTAGCGAGAGACAGCTCAGGCCAATGCCTGAGCCGTCTTAAGACTCAGATCTCGGGTATCTCAGACCTGAGATGCCTGGAGGAATCTTGTGTCGGATGTAAAGTCCACAATTATTATCTTTATGCAATAATGTTACCTCCGCCAGCCCGCAGATATATCTCCAGCTTGCCGTTGATGTGCGTACAGCCTCGGTACTGCTCGGCCGCCGCAACAGAGTCGATCTTATTGCCGATGCATTCACGCACGCAGCCGCCGTTCTTTGGACACGGCGCGCAAGTCGCGTCTTCGGTGGTGCCAACCTGACAAAAATACAATTAGGATGAGCATTTAAATTCTTTGACCCACCGGCTGCGCCAGATATACAGATAATAAATGATATTACTTTACTTACTGAAGTTGCAGTCGTAGGTATGCATAAATTGCCTTAGATGCATGGCCTGGTAGAATGGCTTATACCCATTAGGTCGCATTTTATTTGTTCCGTATATTATTGAATTTATTTACTTGCCGTCACTTTAAGTATGAAAACGGAATATTTTACCTCCATAAAACCACTGGGGCAGATGTAAACGCATTGCGATTTGTTGTGTATCTTATACGCGCGGATGCTTGCCGCGGAGCTGGCTTCAGATGAGCCGGTGGGAGGCGGCGGCAGCGGTTGTTGTCGGCATTGCTGCTCGGTGACGCACCGACGAAATAACTGCAAGTAAAGAGTAAAGATCAGGACATACGTTGGATTTGCCCGCAACAAGCTAGTTCTACAAGAATTCGAAAACGCTTGACGATTTAACTTGATACACAGAAACCCCCAGATGAATACCATCCATTATTCATAAAATTAGAACGGCTCCGATTTTCATCAAACTTAACTAAGAATAGTCTCGTTAAAATCACCTTTTAATCTAAAATACATCAAAATTTATCCGTTCCGTTTATGGGCGAGCACTGTGCATGTTTTTCTATATTTAATGAGAAATGTTGCAGTGAAATTGAGAGATAAAAATAATTAAAGACAACGAAAATGGTTGTTGTTATGTTATTACGAAAAATTTATTTTGCCCTTTAGTGTTTGACAGCTTCCATAAAACTACATACATATATGCATTTAAATGAAATCTCAACGTTTTAGTACATAATAATAAAATACAATAAGTCTCGGAATTGCTTAAACGACCGTTCAAACAATAAATGTGCAGTAATCTAACTGCAACGACGATATCACGTTTTAAGTTTCTTAATTGGCATGTTTATGAACCGTCGCAATTAATATTTTATAATCATTGCTACGAAACCTGCGTAAATGGAATAAGTAACGGGTTATCTCGCTTCGCCCTCATTATGGTTTCATTCATTGAGACTGATTTATAAATCCTGCATATAAAGCTTATGCCCACTCGGACACCTAAGTTCAAGCCAGCTTTGGCTTTTCACTTCTGTCTGAACTCTACTTATATTTTATTACCTGTCTTTTCCTACAGACAAGCTGTCTGTCACAATCACAAGTGCAGTTTTGAAAATCGGACATTCAACCTTGTAAGTGAAGGTATCGTAGTTAAAGCGTGGGTAAATTGATTAAAATATTCACTCGTCATACATACACACGTGCAATTATATTCGCGCGGTATAATATAACTACCCGTCACTTTATAAGTCCCGATAGGACAGCGGTCGAAGGAAACGCGGTCGTTATGTTCCCCGAAGAAGTTGCGGCAAGCTCGGCAGTCGCACGCTTTTATACCATCGCAGCAAAGACATTTTCCGTCCTAGCGTCTCAGCCGCCGATGCAAGACGGATGGCAACTCGTGGTATTTGGACAGACAATGCAGGTAGGAGCTAGATCTAAATAAAGTATATTGAAAGTAACCTGGTAAGTCCCGTTTGGACAGCGCGGTCGATGCAAACGCGGTCGTTTCCTCCCCGAAGAATTTGCGGCAAGCTCGACAAGCGCCCTCTGTTATACCATAGCAGCCGCCGAGGCAGGTCGGATCGCAGCACGTGTTATTATATCAGACAGATTTAAACAAAACCTATTGGAAGTCACCTCATATGTCCCGTTTGGACAGCGGTCGATGCAAACGCGGTCATTATCATCGCCGAAGGAGAAGTTGCGGCAAGCTCGGCAATCGCGCGCTGTTATACCGTCGCAGCCACCTAGGCACGACGGATGGCAACACGTGTTGTTGGATAGACAGCCGCGGGTGCCACAAGATACTGGACACGCTGGAAACAATAACCAGGTTGAGTGTCTCACCACATTTATCGATACTTAAGTAATTGGCCCCTTGCTAGCGCGTCGTCGGGCGGCTATCCTGAATGCGTAAAGCATAGGCTGGCATCAATTAAAAGAGGACTTAATAAAATAAATAATAATAAAACCATGTGTATGCGGTATGCGAGTTACGGACTGAGATGACGATGATGAATCTGTTTCGTTGGTTCAGGAGGTGTCACGGCAGCGCTAAAGGTTCATCAAATTCTGGTTGTTGGTACGGTATAAAAATTTTTGCACCTACAAAAACTTAAAATTGAGAAAAGCAGTTGTGACGCCGCAAACAGTTATTACTTTTACGAGTTTGCAAGCTAAATTGCAGGTAGTCGATTTTTACATCAGCATCTTAGCCGGTACTTACTCTTCTGGCAATGGTTCCCGTCCCAGCACAGGAGTCGGCTGTTCTTAGTGTTATCGGTGGGGCAGGAAGACTGGCGATGGTCTTCGTCGGTGCGGCTCTGTGCGTTCGGACACAGCCCGCAGAAACGAATGTCGTAGTTCGACTGAAACAATAAATGCACATTCTTAATCTTCTTGTTTTACTAAGCTGGACCGAAATATTAATGAATACTACATCATAAAGTAAAATCTCTAAAAGGTCGGCGTCGGCATGTCCGGTCCGTTACATCATTAGCCAAAACAACTTTGCAACTTTTTATGCTCGCAAGAAAACAATCAAAAGTTCCATCCCGTTATTTGCCATTCAAAAGCATTGTTTCGGACAAAAAAAATAACAGACGTGTTCTCGCAGCGGTTAATCCGCTCAGACACCTATTTAAATGATTGAAATAGTTCGCACCGTGTGCATTTTCAATAGACAAAAAAATGCGTGTTTATTTTTATAACAACGTGAATGTGACATTAATGCAAGCGCGTAGGCAGTTTTACTGGCTATTCTGTCATTGTTGATAAAAATACGTATCTCCGACAGTAACCTACGAATCTGGGCCCGTACTCTTAAAAACGAAATCGAAGCTTCTGATTCTTTTTCGTGCAAACGCTAATCTTATGCAATGGACATAAGAGTTGGTTTTGCACGAATACGAAAAAGAAACTTCGATTTTCTTTTTCCGAGTAGGTTCCCTGGTTACACAGTATAGGACGTTACAATATTCGCAATAAACCGATAACCCGTACGAACGTACGCGGAACTAATAACGAATAAATCCCACGGTCCAGTGGCCGAAACAAGTTTGGCAGCGGACAACAATATTGAGCGGACCGCAAACGATGCTGGCATTCATTCATTATAAAACCACATGACGGGGCAGAGACGCGTGACATTGACAAATAGGACTGCGATCTAAAGCAGCTTAGTAAACATAAACAATAACGAAAGCTTGCCAATGCGTACAAAACTCATGCAAAAGAATCCTTTCATATTGAAATCCTGAGCCAGTTTCCCTCGCGCCTATCCAATCTCGAACACGCTCGAATTGTGATGTTTGAGAAAGTAAACCCAACCTGCAATGGAATTCGGTTGAGTAACTTCTGAGAACTATAGGTCCTTTTCTCTTTTTAACACATCTCAAGGCAGGAGTTTCCATATTATGGTAAAAATTGCCGTGCATAAAATTGTTAACGGATTTTGACAAACGTTTGCGTTTGAATATTCATTTAAATGGTGATTTTCGGCACGGGTTGCGCCCAGATATGCAAGTGATTGTATACGATAATTATCTAGATCTAGGAATTAAATTTAAAATCTGCAACATATTAAGAAAACCGGATTTTAAAAGTTCAGCATATTTGCCGCCTTAAAAAGTCTAGTCTAGGTAACACGGATACACCACAAATTCATTTATCATAGATAGACGATCAACCGGGTCATTTTCTTTACTGAGCTTTCTTGTTTGCAAGAACAAATTCTTTTATCATAGACGATCAACCGGGCCGTGGGGCCGCGCCGTACGAATATCGACCCCTCCAACTCAACCCGTGGATGTCGTAAGAGCCGACTAAGGGAACTTACCAGAGGATGGGCAGCAGCTTCCTTCTGAGTATTTTTAAACAACAACAGTGCGATCACCAATCCGCCTGCCAAGCGTGGTGATTATGGCAAATCCCCCCCTACATGGGAGACCATACACTCGGATGGGCCGATGACATCGTAGCGGTAGCAGGGAGTCGATGGATGGAGGCGGCTCAGGACCGCTATTTGTCGCGTCGTTCGGGGGAGGCCTATGTCCAGCAGTGGACGTGTATAGGCTGATGATGATGATGATGATGATGATCAACCGGGTCATTTTCTTTACTAAGCTTTCTCTCACTCTTTCTTTCTTCTGCAAGTACTCACCCTGATTTTATTCTCAGCCGCATCAGAGCTGATCCGCTTCCAGTCGATAGTATTCACGTAGCAGAGTCGGTCGTTTCGTTCAATCCTCACACCACCACGCTCTATCACCATCAGGGAGCGAAGACCCAGAGCCTGTAATTAACAAAGATCTCATAAACAACACCATTGCGGTCTGCTGCATCCAGCATCTGATAGATAGATATTTGGATAATTTCGTACACAGACAGCACAAAAGAAAATCAAACATAGCCAATAAAGTAGGTAAGAATCGGCCATCTTTCTGCACCTGCAGTCTGTCGCAGTTCGTCATTCTACCTGACGAGATGCCTGAGACGTCTTACTCTGCATTAACCAAGTCACGATGTCCACTCATAATGAAACAATACTACACCTCAATTACGATCAACATAAAAGTTTAAAGCTATAGGAGCACATGAGATGATAATACTCCAAATTGATTTTATTTATTCATAAGTTTGTTATTCACTGCGGAAATCATAATTGACTTTGCCTATCTCCGTATGAATGTCGAATCCATTGCGAAATGCTCGATCAACGTATTGTAGGTCAATTATCGATTGACCCATGTGAAGTGCCCCAATTTAGGCTAGCGATATATCCAAATTATGCACCCACGCCGCAAATAAGTACGGTGTTACGTGTGGGACGTTCCCTATTTACCAACCGCCTTTGGTAACCCATCACATGTCATAAATCCGCCTATTTGTTTCGAACTTTGGCTTTATGCCCATGATCGTATGATATGGGTCGACCTGGAAGTTGGGTACTTGGACGCACGTGTGTTGTGTGTGCGTATCAATGATATTTAGCAGTATTTGATGTAAAGAAGGTTACATTATGCTTGTTATAGCCGTTTTTGCAGAACTCATGTTTTGAATGTAAAAAGGACAAGGGTCCATAAAGCTAGATTCGATTTCGTGGCTGTCGTAACCCACCGCTCAAAACTTACTGGGAAGCGCCATAATAGAAACTATGCATGTTTGATTTTGTTACCAATAAACGTAATGCCTGAAACGGCTGCTGTCGTCGGCAAGAACAATAAAACTTAAGACTTTTAGTTTTTCGTACCAAAAGACTGACAAACGCCACCAATTACCACTCTTCTCTCCCACAAGTTGATGACTTCCGTGGCGCAGTGGGTGAAGGTTCGCCTGCGACGCAAGAGGTTGTGGTTTCGATTCGTTCGATAAATGAACGATCTGCAGATGTTCGTTCCGGGTGTTTTCTACGTTAAATTAAAACATATCTATGTATGTACATGGGTAATGTACAGTACATACATTTATTAGTTATCTTTCATCAGTTAGTATTCATCAGCCCCAATATAAACAGAGCTTGTGTTGCAGGTACCAGAGCCAAAAGCATAAAATAAACTCTGCTAACTTTGGGGTCTGATGTTGTGTGGATTGTCCAGCATTATGGGCGTTCTGGTATTTCTGTAAATAATAAAAATATCTATCTATGTAATTTTATATCAGTCATCTAGTACTCATAATAAAAGCTCTACTTAACTTGGGGCTAGATGATGCTGTGTTGATTTTCCAACATGATTTATTTAATATTACTGATCGATGAATTACCTCAAGATCTTGATTATCAAATATAACAATGGCGAAATCCTTGAACAACTGCATTCCCCTCACGACGGTGAGATTCGGGAATAGATCACCCAGATTGATGACACCCATCGCCCTGTAACAAAAACATCATATTATTTGATATATTATCTTATTTGATAATAATTACTATATGTAAAGCTGTTTAATATGGTATAAAATTAGACTTGCTTATGTGCTTATTTTGTAAGCTTAAAAAAACAAAGTGCATGAAATCAGAAATCAACAAATTACAATAGTGACTACACGGACGACAGTGAATGGGTTAAAATCGATTTAATTTATGGTTAAGTCCATAAATAAAATCGATTTTAACCCATTTCTATATCTGATCTGACCTTCCCATCACATCCACAAAAGATCCCAATCATATCAAGCACGAATTATTAAATTTAAAAAAAAATATTCCCACTCATATCCACGAAATGTTTTAGTGCAGTCAACATTAGCAAGGCTTCTGGGTTTTAATTATTTGTATCATGACGACGATGTTCAATCTTTAAGTTGCGAGTCTAAAATAATGCTTGGCTCTACCACAAAATTGAATGTTTCATCATATCAGCCCATATACGTCCACTGCTGGACATAGGAATCCCCCATACTCCAGAAATAGCGGTCCTGAGCCGCCTCCAATCATCGACTCCCTGGGACCGCTACGATGTCGTCGTTCCATCGAGTGGATGGTCTCCCATGTAGGGGGGGTTTTGTCATAATCACCACGCTTGGCATGCGGATTGATCGCAGTGTTGGTGTTTAAAAATACTCAGAAGGAAGCTGCTGCCGTTCCTCTGGTAGATTCCCTTAGTCGGCTCTTACGACATCCAGGGGTTGAGTTGGAGGGGTCGATATTCGTATGTCGATATTGAATGTTTATAAGTATTATAAATTTGAATCATACATTCTTTAAAGATTTAATTATCTTTTATGGTTAACTAACTGCTGCCCGCGCCTTCGCCCGCGTTTTATTGGGATAAGAAATATATGTTATTCCAGGTCCCAAACTATATCCATACCAAATTTCAGCCTAATCGGTTCAGCAGTTTTTGCGTGAAAGAGTAACATCTATAAATCCATACATCCATCCATACAAACTTTGACATTTATAATATTAGTAGGATTTATTTAGCCAAAAGGACGACAAGTAATCGATGATCCCATTTAAAATATATCTATTTATGTAGTACAAGCTCCTGCCCACGGCTTTGCACGCTTTTTTCCGGGATACAAAGTAGCCTATGTCCGTTCCCGGGATACTATCTACATCCCAACAAAATTTCATAAAGATCCGTTCAACCGTTTAGGCGTGAAAGCGTAACAGACAGACAGAAATACTTTTGAATTTATAATATTATATTATATTAGTATGAATAATGTATTAAATAGCTTGGCTTGAGGCTAAATGATGCTGTGTGAATTGTCCAGCATTATTTATTTATTTCTGATCGTGCTATTTCAATGCAAAATAAGATAGTGTTAAAGCGCTGCCAGTCGATGATTGCTCTTTTTCAAGTAGTTTTTTTATTACTGCCACGTCTCCAATTTTTATATATAAAGTACCTACATATATTACTATATATATATATATTACTTCAGGTACCTAGACTCTAGCTAATTGTAAGCTGAAAACATAACAGCAGAATAGGCTATGTTTTAAAAGGTAATTCGCAAATAAATAATGTGTTATAACTTCATTTAGATTATTTGGTAGGAAAGTAAATCTCTATTATATTTGCATATCTAATCTACTTATCATTTTCTTCATATAGGTACACTAACAGTATATATATATATATATATATATATATATTATGCTTATAAATAGAATTTGACATGACAGATTCTAATATACATAATAGGTATATTAGAATCTGTCATAGAGGTGGGCACAACATTCAATATAGGTGCTTCGGTATTTTATTTACTAATATAATTAACAATTTGAGAAAAGGGCTCATATACTGCCATCGACAGGTGTTGACGGGTACAGTTACCTCTGCCGTTGGCACTTTGCCGCTCGTGTATAGCACTAAGTTTTACTTTTACAATAACTTTAATTTTACGGATTTTAACTTAAAAAATGATCGAAATAAGATAACAGACTGGCAATCTGTAATTCAATAAATAAAATTAATCTACTAAAATCCTATACATATTATGAGAATACCATCGCTCATAGAGACAGAAGTACCAAATATACCTAAATCAGGCGGTAACAGTGAACCTATTCTTCAGTATATTCAACAAATTCATTTAATTTTTATAGCACTTTGACTTAATTCAAACCTGCAAATGTTGACTAATGACGCCGTTTGTTATTTTACCGTCGCGTATTGCAACACGAGTACAATTTACTACTACACGTTGCGATTACTAAAGCCATAATAGTATTTAATAGACTTGTAGTAAAAGATAGAAAGGGTAAATAGGAAAACAAACGTGAAAGCCTGGATGGGAGCCAATCAGACAATGGGAAAGACCCGCGTCGTAATTCCCACAGGTATGGTATTTAGATAGGGAATGTTAGCATTGTAATGGACTAAACATTCTAATTAAGTTCAGACGATGCAAACTAAGCAGAGACGAATAGTTTGTAAAGCGCAATTCTTAGTAGCATGTTAGTAGCGATGAATCTTCAAGGAACTGTTATTAAATAAGTACTTAGGACCTAATAAAAACATGAGCTTTTTTGGGCACTTTTCTTAAAGCGTCCTTTAGTATAAAGCTTTTATTTGACATTTCAAATAGTTCAGTTTTATTTATAATCCGTGAGGACTGGTGCGGCGGCATATTTGTCCCGAGGATCTCAAGAGGCGCAAATATGCAGGTCTCGACAGATTCCACAGGCATTTGCTCCCCTTGGAGTCGAGACCCTAGGTCCGCGGGGTACTGGGGCAGTTCCAGGTTTAAAAAAAATATCAGAGCGTCTGGTCGATGCGACGTGTGACCCGTGAGCTGGTGCTATCGTACTATCTAGCGCAGCGCATTAGCATTGCCATGCAGCGGGGCAATGCTGGGCTTCCAACTGGTATTGTTATGGACCAGTTGAGCTACCTGTAGATTGTTTGCAACAGTCTGCAGTTGGCTCAATTGTAAATACTAGTTTTAATTTGTTTCTATTATTTGATTGTAATATTTGTGATTTTATTTGTTTAATAATTGGTTTATTTGTTTTATTTTGATTTTGTCTATGGGCAAATAGGCAGGTTAATTTGGTCATTACTAGAATAAATATGTATCAAAATTTGAGTACCAAAAATATACAAAGAAAATAACAATCAAATAATATAAACAAATTAAACTAGTATTTACAATTGAAAGAATTGAACTAGCTGCAGACTGTTGCAAACAATCTACAGAAAGCTCTACTGCTCCATACCATCCACCAGTCGGAAGCGTCCTCAAGATGCTGGCTGCATTGCCCCGCTGCTGTATGGCAATATTAATGCGCTGCGCCAGATACTCACCAGCTCTCGGGTCACGCATCGCTTCGACCAGGCGCTCAGATAATTTTTTGAAAACACGGAAAGCCTCGTTACCCCACGGACCTAGGGTCTCGACTCCAAGGGGAGCAAATGCGTAGGCTCTGTCGAGACCTGCATATTTTCGCAATATAATATACATAGATATTGGATATTCGGAATGTCTCTAATATTAGTGATGGATTATGAAGTGCTCGTAAACGAGTAAATAACTAGTCATAATATTGCTTCCTGATACAGCGAAGCCAAGTCGTGGTTCTGCAGCGCAATAAAAAGCCGAGGGGCATATTTATGTTAACCAAATAGTCTTTTACTATTGGCGGCGGTGGCTAATGAGCATTACGTTCGTTACTTTAATGGGGTCATTGCATATCCTTGAATAGTCTACTGTTTGTGCAACAAACAACAACATGGCAGTCAAATTAATGGTGCGTGTAAGTTTCCTGTTTACCTGTTTGCTCTATAAATATTACAGCGGGTTTAGTATGGTCACCAATGACTAGGCAAGCATGATCAACATGGCGACATGGTGTAGCATTAAGCTGAGCTATGGGCCATTTCTTCACCCCATACCTATTTGGTTATAGTGAATACATATTTATCTTCCATAGTTTTAGGTTAAAGTAAGTATAGATAAATAGATTTTTTTCATCTTTGTGTCTTACAAGGGAACTGTCTGTGTGGGTGCAGTTCCGAAAAGTCCATTATGCCGGATTGACTTAAAATTTGGTACACGTAAGTTTTTTGACCTCCCGAGTACAAATATGAAAACGAGTCTATTTCACACATTCACATCAGCCCATACACGTCTACTGCTGGACATAGGCCTCCCCCATACGACGCCACAAATAGCGGTCTTGAGCCGCCTCCATCCATCGACTCCCCGCAACCGCTACGATGTCATCGGTCCATCGAGTGGATGGTCTCCCATGCAGGCCCCCCCTGTCTCTAACGAGTCTATTAATAAAGAAAATTACAATGAAATAATAGTATGTATATGATGTAATATAATGAAATATTAATATTGAATTATGTTATTACGGGTTTGACTGTCTAAATATAAAAGTTTTATAATACAACCAGCTGCTGCCCGCGGCTTCGCACGCGCTTTTCAAGTAGCCTATGGCCGTACTCGGGTTACCATTTACCTCTCTGCCAAATTTCATTAAGATCGGTTTAGCCGTTTAGGCGCGAAAAGGTAACAGCCAGACAGTTTATTTCTTTACTTTCGAATATATATTAAACGTTTTAATACAAGCTTTTATATATCGTAACGAATATACTAAGTAACAGAAATAAATATATTTTAATTTTTAATCTAATATCATCTAGGACCAAAGTGCTTGAGAAGACAAATCCAACGAACCCAAACTCGACGTGGTTAAGACGTTTCGTTTAGGAGTTCCTATGGCCACCTTCGGTTTCCATCATCAGACCAGCTCTATAGTACCATGACATTGCATTGTCACCGAACTTATATAAGTAATTACGCCAAATTTCAGCTCAATCGGTTGAGGATAACTGGTTTAAAAATGAGTTGCAAGATTCCCGAACAAACATATGTACATTACATACATTGCAAGTTAACTAAAAGCTTGTAATATAAGTATGGATTATATCCTTAGACAATCTAACCCGCTGATTATATCATATCATTACTCCAGTCTAGCCTGGTGTTGGAATATAGAAAGACCATGATGATCGAAGTTTACAATTACAACTCTCTTGGCCTTGTATTTGACCCTGTTTATAAACGTATACGCTATTACTTTTTCAACGTATACGCTATTACTTTTTCCTAGTCATTGTTGATATCAGTAGAAACAAAGCGAAGCAGTCGATCGAGAAGCTAGCAGCCACGTAAAATTATTAAAAACTAGCTGCTGCCCGCGCCATCGCCCGCGTTTTATCGGGATTGTTATTCCAGGTCCCAAACTATAACTATACTAAATTCCAGCCCAACATTAGTAGGACTAGAATTATTATACACGCAGCCTTGTTTCTTTATGGATAGCACGTGGCCTTATAGCACTCATGTGAGCTACTTTTTAGATAAATATTCGGATTCAGAACATAGATAAATTAACAACTTCCGGTGATTAGCTGCAATTTGCATCATATCATACACAAATTGTACCATATCAGAATCTTAGTGAATAATTTGACGGAATTATATCGAAAAATCTCATAATCGACTTTTTTGCATAATCGAATCGGCAAAAATATTCAGCGTATACCAACAATCTCTACATATTTTTATTTTAATGACTGTAAGCTTAGTGTATGCACGAACACGATTTATTTCTAGTTGCTACTTGCAATTTGCGTCTTCCGAGGAAAATGTACGTGATGCGTGTACACAACACAAGGATAAATTATGTAGTGATAATCTGGTGTTGGTGAATGGCGCACGAAAATTATTGCAATTATTTTGATTTAGTTCTGTGTTGAATATTTTTTCTGATTTAGCGTTTTGAGTATTCGGAAATAAAATCGTATTGTTTACGAACAACTGTTAGACTTTTTAAATTATCCTAGAATAGTTCAGTATTGTATAAAAAAGGTGAAAAACTCATATTTTCACTTTATAACCGTTTATTGGCACGAACAAATTAATTAATACTTACTCTTTTAAATTGGATTATTTTCATGAAACGATCAAAAACTTAGCAATAACTGTTAAACAACAGCAGCAAACCGTTTTTCGTCGATACTGAAAAAAGATATAGTATTTGACTTTGCGCTGTCTTGTTCTAGGGGGTGTGATATGTAGATGGATGAATTTAGATTGGAAAATATGCGCGCAAAAATACTATGACGAAAATAACGCGATATAATTTTATTATTTTGAAAAACCGAAACCCTTAATCTTACATTGTTTTTATGTTTTCAAATACGAATCCCTCGGGAATAAGCATTAGATCATTCTCTAAACAATACAATACAAAAATTCAAATCGGTCCAATATTGACGGCTATCGCAAACACTTTTTTCGAAATCAATTAAAAATAACTATCCTTGTTTGTATTTCCTGATGGTCTCAGTTACAAAAGGTCGGTATTTGATTTCACTTGTTCATAAGTCTCAACACCAAAGTCGGCGACACAGCCCGGCCATTTATAAATATTGATTAGTATATAAACATATTGTAGGTAGCCTACGGTGTTTTGTCGGACGGACTGCTCGAGCAGTTAGCCGTTTTATCAACATACACGGAACACTCTTGCAGTCATAGTCAACAGCTTGAAGCTGCCATTAATAACTGCTCGCGGGCAGGTGGTAATACGCAGGAGGTGGTAACTGCGCGAGAGCAGTTGACACTCGACAGCTGGAGCAGTCTAAGTATGTCTGGCGACTACTTGACCGCACGACCACCGCCCGAAGCTGCTGAACTGCTCGAGCGGTTCAGTGCATGTGTGTACGCACAAGACAGTTGTTTACTACGCAGTCGCAGCTTGAAGCAGTCGATAATGGCTGCTCCAAGCAGACCGTGTATGGCGGCCCTAACTCCGATCGTACTCACCTATAAATAAGGACGTATCCGGTGACCTCCGTAAGCTCAGGAAAGCTCATATTCTCGAAAATCTTCGGTGTTGCGTTCTCCATCAGCACAATGCTGAGCTGACCCTCGATCACGCGGCATCCTTTCAGCCGATGGAACTGTTTTGGCGAGTTCCTGATGTCCATTGACTGACATACTGGAACAAACAAATGGAGGACATTTAGCATGTGACGAGAAGTAAAGTCACGTAAAATAACAAGAGCAGAGACTGATGGGATCGAGAAAGAAGAGATCTTCTTTTTTTTATAGTCGACCTTCGGTTGACCACAATGTCACGTGATGGAAAGTGGCAATGTGGCCGACCTTGTATCACGAAATTCACGAAGCTCTAGAAGACAACTATTCACTCTTGTCTTGAAGAGACCCCGACTGTAACTGGAATTTATTTATAGATTTTATGAAAGCTGAATCTGATTTATATTCTCCTTATTTAATCGCTATAACCATGCTTATAATTATCTATTTGACTTAATTCTTGGTGATCAGATCACCAACATTTGTTACTGCTGGGGATGCCTGTCTAGGCCTCACCCCGTGCCTACAATTCTTGGTAAATTTAGGCATCTGAATACGTAAAAAGTTAGGTATGGTATGTGTTAAGTATTGGTTGTCAATCACCATGGTTACAACCAGAAATAGCTCCAGGTAGCATGGCTCATAATATTTATTGTACATATCTCGTGGTATAGGTTATATTTAATTAATTACTTAGATGTATTATATTATAATAACATAACATGTCGAATCGAATGTAATTTTTATTGATTTCCGACTTCATACTAAAATACGACGATATGTCCGATCAGATTGAAAGCCGACTTTGTATTATTAATTTTACATTATTCTCAGTATATACTTATGAGATGGCCGTGGGGCCGCGGCTTACGAATACCGACCCCTCCAAGTCAACCCGTGGATGTCGTAAGAGCCGACTAAGGGAACCTAACAGAGGAAAGGCAGCAGTTTCTTTCTGAGTATTTTTCAACACCAACACTGCGATCACCAATACGCCTGCCAAGCATGGTGATTATGGCAAATCCCCCCCTACATGGGAGACCATCCACTCGATGGACCGACGACATTGTAGCGGTCGCAGAGAGTCGATGGATGGAGGCGGCCCAGGACCGCTATTTGTGGCGTCGTATGGGGGAGGCCTATGTCCAGCAGTCGACGTGTATGGGCTGATATGATGATCCTTATGAGATAAGATAAACATATGTAGATCCTTTGCGCCGTGCCGCACTACAAACGCATTCCCGTGTCCTCTACGCCAAAGCACAAAGTGAACAAAATGTGTATATTCTACTTAATTTGAGAAACGTAGTATTAAAAAAACCAGACATAGTTTTCCTATATATATGTTTGAGTAGTTCTGACATCTGACAGTTTCTGTCACATCTGACCATAAGTATCAATTCGACAGCTGTTCATTTAGTATCCACTATTATTCTACTAATACTTTGTGAAGTTCTTTGAGAATAGTCACGCTTGTTAAACGCTGGACGATATCGTCAGTAAAATTCAATTCCTAACACTACTATAGTGGTATGGTTACGTTCCACCATACCCCCAGGGGTATTGCCAGGGGTATGGTGGGTCCGCTGTGGTTCTTTTCTATGGCATAATCGTCACTCAAGCATAGCATGACTGAGCTAGCTTTTATAATACGGGCCTATAAGAAATGCTTAAATCATTTGATGCTAATTATTTACTGACTCAGGAGTGCGAGTACGAGCTTCCATAAGGATCGTAAGGCACTTACGCACGCATTTATTTTATCGACGAGGCAACATCGGTGTTTATCGATCTTTATCGAAGTACATGCTCCTGTTTCCTGTTATGACGACCGATGTGGCGCGCCGGCGAAGGTCCGCCCGCGATGGTGCTGAATGAAGGATGATTGAAGGAGGTTGCTGATTCGATCCCGCCTTAGGACATGTTTGTACGAAATTCAAATATTTGTTTCGGGTGTTCTATGTATAATAAAAACAAATATCTGTCTATGTATGTATTGTATTATGTATATCAGTCATGTCATCTAGTACCCATAACACAAACTCTGCTTTAGCTTGGGGCCAGATGATGATGTGTGGATTGTCAACATTATTTATTTATTTTTATACCGAAAATGTGATCATAGCATAGTTACCTACTTCATATTTATAATGTTTTCACGTTAACATTATGTCCTCACACGTAGACAGAATTAGATAATATCCGATTAGATAAATTTGTTATTGTTTTTGCGAACATTTCGATCATTGACCACAGCGGCCTCCCACGAACTCTGTAATTAAATTAAGTAGACGACATCATGTGGGTGTTTCTATTTAATGACAGTTAGAAAAATAAAACTTCATTTTGTTTAACACGTTGACTGTCCCGGCTATTTTGCAAAATTTCATAGTACGTCCAATGGTTTATTACCAATCTTTTGTTCTCCTGATAAGAACACAATAAAAATATATATCTATATAAAACAAAGTCGACCGATAAAGAGAACGGCTGAACCGATTTTAATGATTTTCTATTTGTTGGATTTGTCTCCGTCTGGATTAGGATATATGTAGATTATAAAAACATAGGGTTCCGCGCAAAAATTAAAATTCAACGTGGGAAAGCTGCGGGCACAGCTAGTAATAAAAATAAAATCTGAAGATGGGACATCTGAATTTTATTATCGCCATTTCATTGTTCATACGCCCCTAGAAAATCCAAGCTCTAGCTCACACTTCCAACTCAGGAAACGCGGTTCAATAATGCATTCATTACATGTAATGCACGAACGAAACAGCCAGACCAAAAATGCATTACATGTAATTCACGGACAGTTAACGTGTTGACAGGCTGAGGATGTTCTAAAGGAATTTGAACAAGTAGAGCTCTATGGGCTATAGATGCAAATTGCAAAACCAACCAATCATTGTTATTTATTTTGAAAACACTCAATCAAATATTTTTTATATGTGAATAAACTACATATTCATAGTTTTCGGATTTTTTCCTTTAGTTGTGCTATAAGACCTTGCTTCTTGCTATATTTCATGATTCTAGGTCAACGGGAGAGTACGGCGAGTACCCTATAGATTTACTTATTACTATAGGGTACGAAAAAAAAAATATTGCACACTTAAATCGATGGTAGAAAAAAATACAAAAAACAACTTAAAAACTAAGTTACAAGTGGCGGTCTTATTGCTCAAAAGCGAAATCAAAAATCTCTACCAGACAACCTTCGATAGATAGTACCTACTACTATCGTTAAACTATGTTTTTGTATATGTACATGGTATCTTATAAACGTTTTCCATTTGTATTTATTTATGTTGTTATTGTCTCATTTGTAAACTGTTTCCTAGCTTTAAGTGTGCAATAGTATTTTCTATCTATCTATATTTTGCTATACAAAATAGCTGTCTGGTATCAGTAATGGAAATACACAATTCCTAGAAAAGATGAGGCAATATAAATGAGCAGGAAAGATAAAGAATCGAAGCGTGCGCTACAGACTGTAAACAAGCACATTTATACCAGCATCTCATGAACAGTTGTTTTGACAGAACTTCTTACGTCACCCCTCAATTAAAATTCATTTCAGCTTACGTATCGCGTCCGCAGTAACCTATTGCTATTTATCAGCTACGTGATGTGATGACGATCATAGTACTCAGGGGCGGATTTCCCTGCAGACCGAGTAAGACCGGGCCAAGGGTAGCAAAACACCATGTTTTGCCGCCCTTGGCCCGGTCCTACGATGCAAGCGCGACCGTCTCAGACGACGTCGAGGGAACGAGCGGTGCAACGCGAGCACCCCTCTTCACTCTTCGTCGCGCGTTTGCAACGCTACAAAAAGTCGCCGTGTGGGCACGCGCTCTTAAGGACTTATGTTTTTTATGTAGTCGCGCCCTCTGTGAAACCACTCGCAAACGATTAAAAACTTAAAATTTGTCAAACGCGGAAAACGACTTTGTTTTACCTGTAAAATATTTATAGGGAGTGACATAGACATGAGAAAGATTTCTACCACCTGGTAGAAATCTTCTTCATGTCTAGGGCTGCCAAGGTTTTTATCCGCCCCTGATAGAAGGCGCTACCTTTTACAGTTCATGAGACAGACCGCTGAAGGACGGACGGACAGACAGCGGAGTCTTAGTATTATGGTCCTGTTTTCTGTCACCCTTTGGTTACGGAATCCTTAAAACTATTAGGAATCCTGCTGCAGGTCGCTTTTACGCAGTTGTCGTCTACTATACTGGCCCTAGTGGCAAGCGCAACTGCGTACACAAGCGCAGTTTAATTCACTCACTGTTATCGATAGCATTCAGCATTATGATAGTAAACAACAGTTTTATTGCATGAGTCATATGATTCAATTAAGATTAATCTATGTGTGCGTTTGTTTTGCTCACGCAAGGTTAAAGCCTGCTGGGGCACAATTGGCGCACCGCGGCGGTAAGATTATAAATTCTAGACTGTAGATTACTACACGAGGAAAGGGAGAAGTAGTTATCTGCTTTATTGCCGGTAGATACTGCCTGATTGCAGAATGCAGAACCCTGACCGTGACCGCTGAATAGTTTACGTTCAATGCAAATGCTATCTCTTGGAGAGTGTCTTTGTGGGGATAACGAATAATGACGTGGTAAACTAACAATAAATGTTCGTATTAGACAAATATGCCAAAGGCCTTCTAGTTCAATGTATTATGCAAACGCCTTACTCGTTGCGAATGACCTACATTGACCCTCGCTGTGAATTCTGTGGCAAGGAAATAAATTGCCGCCGTGACCTCTGTCATGACTGCAGGGTCTGCGGTTATAAACAGATGACTTTTAACAACAAAATCTTTTTAATGAAATCATGCAAACTGTTATTTTATTCAAATGATTCGAATTAAATAGTTTAGAGTAGAAATTCAGAGAATAGAAACCGGCTAGAAGGTTGGTTCAAGATCACGGACACAATAACGAAGAAGGCAAAAGAAGGATGTATCGTGTCATAGCTAGAACAGATGTCATGTCGATGTCGTGCCAGAAACCATTATTAGCTAACCAAGGCTATGATCGATTAATAATATTTCACCCTTGATAGGTAATAGTGATTGCTAGGTAGGTATGTACATACAACAATAACATTCAAGCCGAGGATAACATGACTGATATCTAAGACATGCTATGTATATGTTATATACCTAAGAACAGGGAAAATTGTCTGCTGGTGGTCTGATGGTGTGTAAAAACCTCTTAGTAAGGGCGGAACTTCTAAGTCGTAACCATCGAGTCGTAACTGAATATTCAATAGTGAGGAAATAAAAGAGCAAAAGCGATAAAACAATGTGCAAGGTTGTTTTATTGCGCAGTTATAAGCGGCTCAGAGCCGGATCTGTGAATAACGCATCTGAAGAAGCAAAAGTCGATCCCGATTCCAGCGCGCATGTGCACGAAATGCGCGGGAGGTAAACCGAAATGGCGGCCCCAATCCATAGTAAACAAACAGAGCCACGCTACCTCCACGTTATGGGCGGGTTCCGACAGAAACACAGCCATGTGACTGCCACAACGTTTTGATGGCCAGAGCGTAAATTGGCAATACATTAACAGGTATACGAGGACGATTGCTTACAACAATTAACTTGTATGTAGTAATATTATATTGTTTCACGTGGATAAACCGGTTAATGATAAACGCTAGGCTAAGCAAATTAGAAACAATATTCCTAGCTAGTTTATGATGCAGCTAAAATAACCGTATATTTTTCATGTTAAAGTAAACGAGAACCATGTGGTTAGGTGCAGCTGATACGATCTATTGCGGTTTGTGGCGCCAAGGTAGCGCCACGCTACCATGTGGCGCATAGAAAGGGGGCAGGCAGGGGGGAAGCAGGCGCATCACATTGCACGTAGCCAACACGTCAGCCGCCGCGCCGCCGCGCCCCGCCGCCGCCGCCGGTGCATTGCGATGCAAATGAACTCAGTCGCATAGCCGTCCCGTCCCTCCCGCGGACCGCGTCTCGACCAATCAGTCCAGCGGATATTTATAGTCAGGAATGTTATTGTACAACATCGCGAATAACCCTGTTTATCTATCGACAAATGATCGATATTATTTATTATATACGCTATCTCGAGCATTGGATATGCGAAATTTTTGTTTTGCTAACGTAATCATCTTCAAGATATGTATGTATATCTAATAATACTATTAATATTTATCTACGTCATGTAGAATTAAAGATAATGATTACATTTTAGTATTTGCAGCCAGCTAAAGACCGATTGAGAAGCTAAAAAACAAAACCTGTCTCGAGCGAGTCAACATAGAATGCGGTCGCCATCATTACGCTTGTTCTGTCAAACATTATTGAGCGCGAAGAGCCTTCCTCCTCCTTCCACCGCGCTTACTATGCTCTACTACAGCAGCCTCCACTCCGCCACCCGCACCCTGGGCCCTCGTACCACGACACCGCCAGCGACAAAAACAACATAGCCCGCTTCGCGTAACTCGTCACGAGAACGGTTGTGGCGCGGCGTAAAACCGTAGCCCTATAGTTTCGTGGTACGGGGAGAAGAGCGCGGCGTGGCTTGTTATTAATGGTGGAGCTTCAGGTCGGTTTTACGTCGACGATAATTTTATAAAATTATAGTCATTCAGTAGGTACGCCCGGCGATGTGCAGCGGATAAACAAGTTGAGTCATAGATAATATAGGCGTAGAGCGCGTATGAGTGCAAATCACATGCCCGTAATAATAGTGTTCGTATACGAATGCAGTTGAAGTGGTATGTAATGCATTGATGCACATCACGACATAGCATCTTCAACAATAGCGTTGGTAGAACGAGTAGTAGGTAGGCAAGCAGTATACGCTCATAAGGTGCATAGTGATGCGACACTAGCGCCACTCTTAATTTTTTCTTATATTATCTTTATGGAAAAAAATTACCAAAAGTTCTCACCGCCAATTGATAATTCCCAGCATATACTATTTTTCGATACCTGCAGCAGACAAGACAATGCGTGCAAGAGCATTTAGCAGAATGGTGGCCACCAACTACAAATAAACCATTTTCTGCTAATACTAAATGAAACAAAAAAAAAAAAAAAACTATTACAGAGGTGTCGAATTGTTTATACTGGGTTGTTATCAATTGGCGGTGAGAACTTTTGGTAATTCTTTTCCATAACGATAATAGAAGAAAAAATCAAGAGGGGCGCGGCGCTAGTGTCGTATCACTATGCGCCTTAATGCGTGAAGTGAATCAATGCCATTCAAGTCATGAATGAATATGGACGGCTGTGGATGACAGTGGTTGGTACGACTTTATAAATAAGTAGGTACATCAAAAGATACTCGGATGTTTGTTCCCATTGAGGATTGCCTTGGTTATCTTGCGATAGGTCAGTTATCCGAGAGTTCTACAAACTTTAAAAAACACATTATCAAAGTAGTAACTAATGAGTGCAATTAGGTATGTATGTCGTCCTTCAAAGAAAAAATAAGGAAAACACAGGAAATCTTTTTACCCAGTCTTCGGGTACAGTGTTTGGTGAAAAGTTTTCCTGTGTTTTTCTGTATATTAACAAGAACTTTCTTGTTAATATTTATTTCAAGCAATTTCTTTATTTACAAATAAGGATCATTAATTCCTTGAAACTGATGACTCTTTGTAGTCTTGTTTGCTTTTACACATGTTGCATACATTCTCATGGACGTTAATCACTTGAAAGATTTATATGTTGAGACAGTAAATAAATTAAAAAATTATAAAGAGCCTGAACAGTTCTTGTATTCAACTTCTTTCTTAAAAATAAGTTTTTTATTAGCCTATCTTGTCATTCCTAAGGCTTACTACGTACATTTTTAATTCTTATTCTTATATATCACATTCTTGGCATATACATCACAGGCTTTGAATACCGGTATTTTCAAGTACCGGTTCCACTGACCACGATGCAGTATCTATACTTTTTTAGTATCGATATAATTTATATCTATACTGACATCAGTACCGGTACCAAAGTATCGATATTATTAATGAGTACCGGAGTTTTCCCGGTTCCTTAACTCTAAAATACCGATACTAACTACGTAACGTATCGGTACCACCCGCGCCGCAGAGCGGTGCCGGCGGTTTACCTTCATACGAGCTGGCAACGTAGCACGAACCGCTATTAGTATCGATACTTTGAGCTCAAATACCGATACTTTAAAAATATCGATACTCAGCTACCTAAATGGAAAATATTGATACTTTTGGTACCGGTACTAAACCTTGATCACATTACAGCACAAGACTTGACGAAGAAGTGACCACACATAACAGACAGATACAGACATCGCAATATAGTGAGTGACTTGATCGCTTGCCGCTAACAAATCGCGGCATACTTGCCGCTATTGTATGAATAAAATGTTTAAATAAAAAAAAACTGGTTTCGACAAATATTTACCCTATATCGCCCCACTACAGGGCCACACCCTACTAGGACCAATTTCTTGTTATCTACTTATATTTATTTGGAATTCTATCATACAATTTCCAATTAGCAATATTTGTTATCGATTTCTTTCACTGATCTGAAGGGTTTCCTTATTAACAGTGCTGTTTATTAGTGTGTGAATGATTCGAATCCATGTAAACATTACACTTTCGAGGTTACAGGAAAAATAACATACCTAACGGACGTTACTATCAACTATACCATTCATTTAACATAGCATTCTTAAAAAATGAGGAAGTTCGTTCTTATAGTTTCATTTATATTTAAACCGATAAATCAAAATAAAACATAATTTAACCCCAAGCTGTTAAATAAGGAAGTTGAAGGTTACAATAGGCATGTTGACCAATTAAAGTATGCTCATGCCTCATGGTGACGTACTATTATAGATAGAGCATACTTTAACCATACATTTTTTCGAACCTTCTGGCTCTTGTACACACACGTTTTTTTTTCACCATAAAAATCTACGGTTTATACGCCGTGTGTATACACACGGCGTATTAACCGTAGATTTTTGCGAAAATAAAAACGTGTGTGATCAAGAGCAGTAAATACATTGGATGGAGACATTGGATGGAGTTTTGGAAAGTATTATCGAATTTGTCTCCAAGATATTAATATAAAAATTACTCCAACAGCCTTCGAACAACAGTCTAACTTCTCCCCACTCTACCTATGCTCGTCGGTGTCTCATGGCGTCTGCATGTGATATCACATCATTCGTTGGTCAAAGGAATTTCAATCAAAAAATTACATAGGTATTGAAATGCATGCAGAAATAATCAGAATTAAATCAAAGAAATGAGCACAAATATGAATAATCGCGCTCATAAAAATATTAAATATATAAGTGCTTGGAAACAGTCACGGTGACTGTAACCAAGCACATAGTTATAAATTTATCATAATTATAATATCGCAAATTGTTATTACGATTTCATGGGCGATTCATCTGTGACGAGTAAATCTTGGAAGGCCTGACATTTAATAAACATCTTTATTTTCTTGTATTTTATGTTTATGGAAAAGAATTACTTATTATTATTATTAATCTGCAGATATTTGTTTAGGGTGTTCTGGTCGTTTTCTATGTATAATAAAAATTATCTATATAATGTAATATATTGTATTATGTATATTGTATATCAGTTATCTAATACCCATAACACAAGCTCTGCTTAGCTTGGGGCTAATAATGTTGTGTGAATTGTCCAGCATTATTTATTTATTTTATTTTATTACCAAAAATTCTCACCGCCAATTATTATTGATAATACCCAGTATAAACTATTTTTCGATACCTCTGTAACAGTTTTGTTTCATTTAGTATTAGCAGAAAATGGTTTATTGCGAAACGCAATCTTTGCTTAGCTTGGGGCTATTTATGCTGTGTGAATTGTCCAGCATTATTCACATAATTGCTTAACAGAACCTAGCTACGAAGACAGACGCGATGACGGAACAGGAAAATCATCAATTCATCTGTTTTATTGTGAGGACGCCGCCGTCCTAATTTGGTAGGAAAAGATAATGAGAGAAGAAAATTCGAGTAATTATTGTATCGCATAAACTGGGCTCGGAATCGTGGCATGTGATTGCGTCTCAGCTGCCGACAAAGAGCGTCTGGATGCAGCAATGCAAAGAGCGTCTGGATGGAGCAATGCAAAGACAACAGCCGACGGAGGCGGCGCGAGCGCTCTATTTCCGACACCCCGCCGCCGCCGTGCGCATGACTCACTGCACTTTCACTGCAACTAGTACCTACCGCTTAGCTTGTCTACCAGTAATTGGCCTCACTCTAATAGGTTTAGCCCGATAGGTACACGTGCGGGCCGGTCTACTACACAAACAAGCGAGTGCGCCCGCACCGGCTCATTGCCGGATATCCGCTAACCTGACACAATTCACTGAGAATTTCTCGAATTGTGAATACTTTACGGTGACATTTCATTTTAGTAAGTGTACACTTTATATTTGCGGTGATGTTGTGTACATATTTCGTTAGAAAACAGTCAGCTTTATGATAGAACGAGCAGGTTATGACCACAAAGCGTTGAGGAGTAATTGCAGGTTGAAGACGTGCGTCGCCCTCCTCGGTCTTCGCCACGTTGATTTATGTTTCCGGTCTCTGAATGAATATCCCAATGATCGCCTCACATGGTCCGTGGAGCGTATCAGCATGTTATTGTTGCTGTTCATTCACACCATTCATTACGACAAATGCAAATGCCAATGTTTTTTTACATCCGTTCGTGGATACGATAATATTTTTATTCAATGGCTTTTAACATTACCGTGCCCGAGCGCGAGGCTCGGGCGCTGATAAAATCGGTTTGCATAACAACTTATTAAGTTATTTCCAACTGGTTTACAAGTTACTTCCGTTGTATTTAAATCATTTTGATAAGTAGGTACGTAAGCAAAACCAATATAATCTGGAGCGAGCGAACCCATTCAGATTATGAGTTTATTGGCTGCGATACGAACTAGGTACTACGACTGTGAATGTTGTGGATTGCATGTTGCGTAATACAGTGGAAGACCAGCACGGCTATTCTAACTTGATCGAAAAGTTTCCTTGACGCGAAATCTGAGTCAAATCCGCGCGAAGTTCAAATAATTTAGCGGTTTTTAATATTTTCTGCGTTCTACAAGCAACATCAATAGCAGAAAAGTAGCTTAACGTAAATTGTAAAACGTTTTCTATGAACTCATGTTTTAACTAATTTCGATTCGACTCGAGTTTGGGAGAAATTAATAATTTAGGAGATTTATTATTAAAATCAACATTATTACTAAAAGCCCCATTAATCGTACTTTATTGGAACATGGGTTGATAGAAAATGGTCAGCGACTTATGAAAAACTACTTTTTAGGTAGTTTTATTCCTTGTAGAACGCAGAAAATATTAAAAACCGCTAAAATATTTGAATTTCGCGCGGATATGTGTCAGATTCCGAGTCGACGAAAGTTTTCGATCGAGTTAGAATAGCCCTGCAGGGGGCCTACTCGAAAAGGAAAATAGAAGTTTCTTTTTCGTTTTCGTGCAAAAACAACTCTTATGTCGCTTGCATAAGATTAGCGTTTGCACGAAAAATAATAAGAAACATCGATTTAGTCTTTACGAGTACGGGCCCAGATTCTGCAACACAATGCTTTGTAGCAGAATGCACCAGCAATATCAGGAAGGCTGTAATCTAGCAAACAAATCTCATTCAAAAGTTTCCATGCGTACTACGTGATTGTAGGTAGCTATTTCGTATACTTAATGTTATTGATAAATATGTCACCATGTACGACATGTGTGACGCTGGTCACGTCACCCTGGGGCCCCACCCCGCGGACTTCGCTGATTCGAGTTATGCTCCGATATTTGATTCAAGTACTAGTCAAAGAACTTTCCATACCTACGTATGTATTTCGCGTGATGCTCGAATTTAGGAAGCACAAATATCCAAATTTATACAAAGCAGGTCACTCGGTTAGAGCGAAGGCAACAACACGTGGAACATTGTGATTTTATTATTGAAATATTTGGTTTATTATCAAAACCCGAAGCGTGAAACGGAAAATAAGGAGGGTACGACTTGAGGTATGGCAATGGCGTCGAGGCCTAGTCCTTAAGCAAACAACATGATGTATCATCATCACATCACATCAACCATTACGAAATTAGGTGACGATAAACTTAGGTATGAGTACCGACTGACTGACGTAGGTAAAGGTAGGTAAACATGAAAATGGTTTTTGCCGTGGTTGAACGACCCACAGCTTGACGGTACCGAAAACCTTGAATGAAATAAAACATTGGACACGTAAAACGGAATATTGTGAGCGATAACATGAATATTTTAGTAAGTTTCATTACCAAAAGTCGAGTAAATATAATACATGCTGCCTTTTCTGGAAAACACAAGGTAAAATCCAATAAGGGCGCTATAGTTTAACAGGATATCATCTCTGGTTCAGTTTTCACACGTTTTCTAACAGATTGTTATGAAACGCATGCTGGAATAACCCTGCATAATCTAACTTAATTGAAAGAAAGAAAATAAGTTTATTGGTTCACAACAAAAGCACATTAGAAATACACAGACATAGGAAACTTACAAGATAAAAAATATATATAATTCATTAATTCTAATAAAGTGCCTCCACCAAACCAAACCAAAAAGGTCCTACCTCAGCTTAATGTTGCTCAACTAAAAGCAGCAGCAATGCTGGTTTTCTGGCAGAAACCTGGTGCGTGCTTGTCTACACGGCTGACAGATCAATTGGATCCTAAGATCCAGGCAGAAGTCCATGAATCACCATGAAAATGGCAAATATCACCAGCGTAGCTAAAGATATATTTACGAACGAGACAATTATGTAGACTGAAGACACAGATCATGGGGCAAACGGAATAAATCGACAGTCAACACCATTATACTCTACTCATATTTCAACAGGTCTCTTACTCTGAATTACTGTAATTTATCTATTCGTATTACGAAAGGGAAAGACTTCAACGCACACCTATCTTGTTTCATGCACTACCATACCTACTACATAAAATAAATCCTGAGTTATGTAACTTGATTTTTCTGTAAACTGTACACTAAAGCAAATTAGGTATATGGTCCCAGTCGACCGATTAAAAAATGTGATCAGGTAACTGGGACCGCGGTCCTAGTTATGTATGGGCCCAGTCGCCTGTATCCTCCTACAACTCTGTTTTGTCTACCATGTTGTTGTTGCTGGATTCCGTATTTAATTTTCACCACGAAAAATCATTATTCTACTTTTAGATCGTTATATAGACCAACAACAAAATTTATGCAACAGTCTCGTGAAATAAGTTTCCGAGTGAACATTCTTCTAATCAGACGACTTTGTATATTGAAATATTTTCATTGCATTCCACCCTAAAACACGTGCACATTAGCATTCTTCGCTTTTGGGTCATTCACAAGTCGCGGTTTGCCGATTGACAAACGCTCCTGACCACAAATGAATAAGCCATTAACCTCAAACTGTTACAAAATAAGGGCTTACTAAATCAGGGCAACACAACTTTCGTAGTCAACAAAATAAATTGTAACCTTGACCCTTGACCTGATGAAGGGTTTGTAGCGTTTGTCTACACGGGTTGATTAAAGCTGTCTACGTCTTTAGTGAAGTTTTACTCGAACAATAAGTGCAGGAGCATATTTTAGAAATAATACCCTTGACATGTAATAAATACTAGCTGCTGCCGGCACCTTCGCCCGCTTTTTGTCGGGATAAAAAATAGCCTATGTTATTGCAGGTCCCAAACTATACCCATACCAAATTTCCGCCTAATCGGTTCAGTAGTTTTTGCGTGAAAGAGTAACAAATATCCATACAAACTTTGACATTTATAATATTAGTAGCATTACGTAGGATTATAAAGAGGAAATAATTGATTGATTGTTTGTTTGTTTGCATTAAATAGGCTCCGTTACTACTGAACCGATTTGAAAAATTACTCACTGTTGTGAAGCTAAACTATCCCCGGGTGACATAGGTTATACTATATTTTAAAAAAAATTGGTGTCTTCAAATTTTTGTTAAATACCCGTGCGAAGCCGGGGCGGCCCGCTAGTTTTAGAAAAAACACCATTGGCATGTAATATTTATTTACCTACAGCGCGGGGGAAAGTACAGAGCTGGTGAATTCAGAAGCCCAAGACCCTGCAGAATAACAAACAAAAAGCTGTTGAAATAATACATACAAATAAATGTTGTAATATTATAACTTGTCGACCGATGTGGCGGGGCGGGCGAAGGTCCGTCTGCGACGCAGGAGGTTGCAAGTTTGATTCCTGCCTTGGGACAAATATTTGTTCCGCGTGTTCTTGGTATAATATCTACATATTATATAATTATATGTATACGTATTAAAAAATATCTAGATCTATGTATCAGTCAGCTAGTACATATAACATAAGCTCTGCTTAGATACACTACACTACATGATGCTGTGTGGATGGCCCAGCATTTATTTATTAAGTACTAAAAAAATCAGCTGATAAAGGAGTATAACAAAAAATGCGGGACAATTCACATAGCATTTTTACCCCCAAAGTAAGCAGAACTTGTTTAATGGGTACTAGATAACTGATAAACTTAATACATGACATACATATAAATAGTAATTTTTATTAAAAACCCCAGAACAAATATCTGCAGATCGTACAAATATTTATCCCGCGGCAGGAATCGTCCCCAAAAACCTCCTGCGTCGCATGCGGACCTTGGCCCGCTGCGCCACAAAACTCGTCGAAAGCTGTTGAACTAACTATAAGCGGTACTTCCCAGTATGTGACGTAAATACCCAGTGTACAATTCCCCTTGAATTTATCGCCAACGATAACGCAGGGCATACGTAATGAGGAAGAAAAAGATCAGGCATCAAGAGGCTTCTTATGTAACAAATCATAAGAACGTGGAAGTTTTAATAAGATGTTTTAATAAATATAATACTCCTGGTTGGTGTTGAATACCATTATCATGCATTGAAGCCGAGGAAAGTTTCGAAACTCCGCGTCCGCGTAAGTTTCACAGTTTTTTGAAAAATAAATAAATAATGCTGGACAATCAAGACTACAAGAGAAGTGTTTATACTAATGAATAACAGGTATACATATGTTCTGGACGTTTTGAAAATTGAAAATATCTATCTATCTAGTGTATTATGTCAAGTATATCAGTTATCTAGTACCCATAACACAAGCTCTGCTTAGCTAGCATTATTTATTTATTATTATATATTATAAATACCAGCTGTTCCCCGCGGTGTCACCCGCGCGTTAAATTCGAATTTCACATTTCTAGGGCGATAAAAAGGTATTTTTTCCCGCAAATCTCCCATTGGAATTTGATGTTTTACCAGGACACATAGTAGCCTATGTTAGTCTCCATCCTTTCAACTAACTCTATGCCAAAAATCAAGGCGATTGGTTGCGTATAGGAAGGACAAACAAATAAACAAATACACTTTTGTATTTATAATATTAGTTAGGATTTAACAAATATTTGCAGATCGTACAAAAATTTGTCTTGAGTCGGGAATTGAAACTTTGCGTCTCACTCGACCTCGCTGTTGCGCCACAGAGGTCGTCAAAAACAAAACAGTATGATGAAAATGTATGCTGGATGCAGCAAGCTGAAGACAGATTTGTCTTGAGTCGGGAATTGAAACTTTGCGTCTCACTCGACCTCGCTTTTGCGCCACAGAGGTCGTCAAAAACAAAACAGTATGATGAAAATTTATGCTGGATGCAGCAAGCTGAAGACAGGTCGCTATGGCATGGCGGGAGGCTTATGACGAACAGTGAACTAATATTAGGCTGATGATGATCTATCCATCGTCATACGGTTGCAGGGAGTCGATGGATGGAGGCGGCTCAGGACCGCGATTTGTGGCGTCGTATGGGGGAGGCCTATGTCCAGCAGTAGACGTGTATGGGTTCATATGATGATCTATCCATCTTATTCTTGAATTCTTTGTGGCACAGAAATCCACCCGAAGACGCAAGAGCACTTGCTTCGCAGCGCATGCGTCAAGGGTATGCCTCACGTGCGCTGTTGACTGCGCTATAAACATGCCCTTGATGAACGAAAGAGGGCATAGTGTGGACATAGCTATCGAATGTTTAAAAGACAACAGATTACGTTCAGGTGCTCTGAACTCAGAAACAAGTAGCAAATAGCAAACCAAGGACAGAATCAATACCAGCAGTGAAAGGTAATTCGATAGGAAAGAAAGGACACGCCAACGTACATTCGGGTCACGATCGTAAAACATGGACTGGTAACGTAACGATACACTAACGCTCAATTGATCGCAATATTAAGGTAACCTAAATGCTTGGCGGAGCTTAGTTTTATTGCCAGAATAATAAGCATTAATGTGGAAACCATAGTAGAGATAAAAAATACAGGTTACTTCTAAGAGTAATATAGATACACAATAATAAATATAAATCTATGAAAAAGATTATTTTATGGATAATATAATAATACTGGCTAATATAACTACTAGCTACTGGATAATATAATTTAACGCGGGTAAAACCGCGGTAACACCCCGCGGTTTTACCCGCGTTAAATTCGAATTTCACATTTCTAGGGCGATAAAAAGGTATTTTTTCCCGTAAATCTCCCATTGAAATTTTATGTTTTACCAGGACAAAAAGTAGCCTATGTTACTCTCTATCTTTTCAACTAACTCTGCCAAAAATCAAGTCGATTGGTTGCTGAGTTAGGGCGTTAAAAAGGACAAAAACAACCCTTTCGCATTCACAATCTTAGTTAGGATAGGATAGCAAATCTTACGTGAAACAGGAACAATATTACTCGCATTCTGCAAAACGGATGACTTTTATTATGAAACATGGTCCATGTTGGGACCATGTTTCATAATAAACTATGACCAATACTCACTCGACGCTGGACTCGCTTGACGATAGATCACGAAGGTCAATAAGACTTCAAACTACATCTCAAGCGCGTATTGTAAACATGGCATCAATAAACAATAATGATACGGTAGGTATAATTCAGGAGCCGGTGTAGGACAGACTTTCGAGGGCGTTTTATTCGGGGAATGTAATAAAAGTGGAACGGTGGCGCGAGCCGACCCGAGCGCGTGACTTGCCTCCAAATTCATCCCACCAATTCCGCACTGACACTATTTATTTACGCAACCCGCGCAGATGCCTCCCTAATGGTACACTTCCGAGCAAATACGAATCTGTTGCGCGGAGACATCTGTAGCGAGGGTAGGACATTCTGTAATTTCTTCTAGGTCCTAGAAATAGTAGCCTGTACAGCCATCACCTAGATTCTAGGTGAAGGCTGCTCGCTACAGGCGTCTTTATTCATTAAATTGTTATTATAACTTTTGGAATCGAACTGTTGTACCCTTCGTAACTGTTATTACTTTGTAGGACACGACCAAAACAGGGTTTTCTTTCCACAGCAGTAAAAGTACGCAGTACTATATACAGTTATTCTGTAACTCAAGTTAGCAGTTGTTTAGCCCAAGATTCACAGATTCAAGATTCCTGTCTTCGTAGCGTTGTTCGCGACTATCTCTTGTCTAGGAGCGCTGCTTTTATTAAGCTCGGCGGAAAGCCTGATCCATCTTTCCACTCTTGAAAATTCTGCTACACATCCGATTGTCGGAAAACTTGTCCGTTACTTACCTCCTACTGCGACACAACAAAAATATTATACGACGAACAAGAATAACGACAAGACAGTTTTATAAATACATTTTATACACAAGTAATAAAAACGCAATCTTTCAACTGAGGCACAACGTAGACAGCTGAAGCTTGTAAAACACGGAGAAAAATTAACGGCCCAAAATAATAATTTTATTATTGTGCTAGAAAAACTTTTAGTAGTCTGAGGTCAGATTAACTGCCACAAAACAATAAAAGGGTCAAAATCCAAACAGCATACAGTGGCTTTTTGAGATGGGAGAGGATGGCAAAATCCGAAACCATGAGTTTAGAATAAGTCTTGAAAGGAAATAACCTGTATATTTGGGTGGCCAGTATAATATAATAATAGATATAAGTTATTTTGTCGATTTTGTTCCTAATCAAATCTTAGAAATCAATTGATCGTTGGGCTTAGGAATGTAAGTTTTCTCCATAGAGTATCGTTCTCTCAGATAATTTGAAAAGACGTGAAATTTTATTATAATAGGCCGTCAAAAATCGTTTCGGTACGGTCAATCCAAAAAGGCACAATTTTGGGCAATTCCACATGTGATATGAGTGTCCATAAATGTATGTAGAATGAATATTACTGTATACATACATTTATAATATATACTTACATCTTTATTGACAAAGAAAATAACAATCAAATAATATAAAGAAATTAAACTAGTATTTACAATTGAAACAATTGAGCTAACTGCAGACTGTTGCAAACAATCTACAGATAGCTCAACTGGTCCATATCAATACCAGTCGGAAGCGTCCCCAAGACGCTGGCTGCATTGCCCCGCTGTATGGCAATGCTAATGCGCTGCGCCAGATACTCACCAGCTCTCGGGTCACGCGTCGCTTCGACCAGGCGCTCAGATAATTTTTTGAAAACCCGGAGAGCCTCGGTACCCCACGGACCTAGGGTCTCGACTCCAAGGGGAGCAAATGCGTAGGCTCTGTCGAGACCTGCATATTTGCGCCTCTTGAGATCCTCGGCCAATGAATATTACTATATATTATATATATATATATATATATTAAAGGTACTACAGAGGTATGGTGTATTGTATGGTATGCTACGAGTATTGCGTATTCGTGAGCAAGATAAATTAAAATATTAGTAGCCTTGTTAATTAGGCTAAAAATAATTACCCGCATGTTACGCGTACGTTCCGTTTTATTCTTAGTTAGATAGGTATATTATTTGTTCCGGAAAATAATAATTGTATTACCTTCTGCCAGTCTGGGAAATCCGCCCCGGGACCAGCTCGTGCTACGCCGCCACTAGTGTTTATGTGAGACTTTCGAGATTGCGCCATAGATTTTAAACCAATGTCTACAATCTATCTGTTCAGTTATTTAACCTGTACCAAGATGGATTGCCAGGCTGAGCCCGTTGTTGCCTCAAGAGGTTGGTTGGTACACGTCTCGTCACGGTTTAATAGCGCTCGACGAAAGTGGAGAGGGGTTCTGCGCAGGTGTAAAACAGTATAAAAATCTACTTCTGCGCATCAAGGTCAGCGCTATTAAACCATGAGGCGACCTGCACCTACGGTTTGTTTGATTCCCCCGTACAAAATATTTTCGATTTGCTGTGCCCATGTGCGCTACAACATGGATGATCAGTTTTTTTAAAACAGACGATGAAATGGACATGTTTATAGTAGAATTGAATGACGAATCCGATACAGAATCTGATAGCATTGTGGATGATTCGTGTCTATCAGAACTTTCGATATCAGCACCTAAACCTAAAGCTTATCGTTAGGGATACCCTAAGGATATGCTTTAGGTATTCAATACAAAACGACATTGATATTACCACGTTGTATCTAAATACAACATAAAGCGTTAGGCAAAGCTATCAGAGATCATGAGCAGTTGTGCACTAAAGAGTACAAAACCAGCACCTGATGTTTGAGGGTTCTCTGAAACACAATCTGACGATCCGCAGCTTCGTCTGTTAAATACGGAACGGATGCGGCCTTACCATACAAACGTACTTTCCGCTTCATTGGGAAACTATGTCCCCGATCTTATTGAAATTCTCCATACGTAATCGGATGAAAAATAGATATGTTTGAAGCGGCTTAGTTTTTTAAAAAACATAATGATCTTTAAATGAGAGCGAAACTAATTTTGACAACCAAATCAAGTCATTTTCAAGCGTTTTTTATGCATGATAGACACCTTTTTCGAAAATCTGTCGCGCTGCAAACCTCCTAAATACATATATTCAACATTATAAATCTTATACGTCTTGGGGACGCTTCCGACTGGTATTAATATGGACCAGTTGAGCTATCTGTAGATTGTTTGCAACAGTCTGCAGTTAGCTCAATTGTTTCAATTGTAAATACTAGTTTAATTTCTTTATATTATTTGATTGTTATTTTCTTTGTCAATAAAGAGATTATCTATACTTATAAAAAAAAAACATTGTAAATAATAAAAAATATATATTCTCACTAATAGCACGCCCCATTTCATTCGACGTAAAACAACAACAAATCCGCATGGGCCGATACGTTTCCGTTTGGGAGAGGTTCGTATAATGTACTGAAACTTCTATCAAAACGTCAATTAATATGTAACCGTCCGATTAATATTTTTTAGTAGAGTACCTATTGTACTCTTGAGTTAATCGTAACGAGTCATCGCCATCACCGTATCATCATCAGCCCAAATCGGCTTGAACGACCTCATAGCAGCGTTCAGGATCACTACTTTACTACTTCCTCCAACTTGATGTACATATTTGTTTGCGTCAAATTCGGCGGTACACCCATGTGAGGCGCGTTTTATTTGTGTGCGGCATCGCCGGCCTCCGAGGGCGTAACTCCAGCTTGTTTACGTCCGGCGGCGGTTGACGGTGACTCATTAACGGTCGCTTGATCGACGACCTACAGCGTTTCTATCAAATTCTTCTAGCTCACATCTGTGGATTGTAAACATGTACAGTGCGCGACAGCGGTGTTTGCATTCTCCTTTCACTTTGTTGGATCCCTCCTAAATATTTTACTGCTATACTTTTCTCGTCTGTTATAATTATGAGAAACCGCAAAATACTATTTAGTCATTTTGGGTGACATAAAAAAAATTCCGTTCTACTTATTTTACCTGAAATGTGTTAAGAACCGACTACATTGTTTTGAGGTTTGTCAATGAAAATAGATACACAAACACACTCGAGTAATCTATAAATTAACAACTCTTGAAAACGTTTCTATTTCAACTTCCTACTACACTAAACGACAACAGAGTAATTTAGCGACTGTTAAAAACACGTTCTGCTTCCGACAGTACTTACGATCAAGTTTATGGGCAAACACGAAATGCGCAAAAGGGCTAAGTATCAAGGTCGAAGCGAGGCGGTCGTCGACCCGGAAGCCCCCGGAATGAGGTTTTACGTTCCAGCACAGTTTGGGGTATTTGGAGGAGTGCCTAGGGCCGCCTGCCAGACGTCTGTATTTCCACTGATTCTTATTTTAGGGAGCTTCCGGATAAACAAAACACGATTTAATTTAGGACGAGTGAGTAGGTTTGATTACATCTTGCACACGTGTTTTCCAAACTCATTTTAAATGAACACGAGGGTATTTTTTTACAAGTAGGGTTCTGTGTTTGTGACAGAATGTAAAGATGAAATAACCAGCCAAAGACATCGACACATCCCCACTTACTACATTCCCGGAGTTTTATTGCGCATTGCGTTCGCGAAATGTCGGACGTCCATTCCCGCGGTAGTAGGTCCGCTATTATTTGTTGCGTTAGAGCCACATTCATGCGGATAGTAATCCGTAATGCGCACTAATGGCCGATAAAGATGAGACGGATTGCATTGATGCTGTATCTCTGTATTTCTTTGGCAAGCTTAGAGTTGTTTGATAAGATGGGATTTAGTATTTCGTCGCACCGGTGAGCCCGGTGTTGAGCCGACCTATTATTATGAGGATACCATCGTAATCAGCCTGTAGCTGGACAAAAGCCACCCCGAACATCTGACTTGATCCGTCCTTACCTTTATTTTTGTCGTAGTGCGGTGAAACGTGTTTCCTTTTCGTGGTCTATTTCAAGAAAACTTCGAAAACATCTAACAAAAGTTATCTTGAAATAGAACGTAAAAATATTCCCTATTACTTATATCCCTATATAATCATGAGGAAAACTTGACTTTGTGGTTGGTGATCTTAGTTATTGGTTTTGATATTTTTACGTACATAATTCAACAATGTCATTAAAATATTATTATCAATATTCTTTAATTGTAATTTTCTTCGTTGATACCAAAGATGTAAATCGTTAGATAGGCCCTTACCGTAGTGAGACCGTTCCGTTTTGTGTGCCACGCGAAATGAGATCGCTCACTCATTTGGAATCAGTGTACATCTAAACACGGTGCTAGCTGGACCTGTTTAACTTTGGCATTTTTTGTTGAAAAGTGTCTCAAAATGCCATCGCGTGCATTTCGCAAATGCATCAATAAATAGTTAAAATACAAATAAATCCAAAGGCGTAACATTTCACTCTTAGGATTGCGATATAATTAAATAACTATAATTTTTCCTTCCGCTGCTGTAGCGTTGCGACCGGACTATAAACAAAGTAAAACTACCAGCTAATCTGTGGTACACAGACTTAGACGTGCGACCCGACCTTAAATTTGCCGGCGGCGGCGCGCCGACCTCCACGGTCAGCGTGGCGGCGGCGCCGCCATGCTGACCGTGGTTTGATTTTTTGTCTCTTATGTAGGTATTTAAAATTAAATAGTAGTTAGCCCCTAACCATAACGTCGTGACTGTTTTAGTTTGAATCGTCTGTTTCGAGTTTTTTTTTAATATCTTTATTCATTAAACAGGGTTTGATCAGAGTGATCATGTCACCCTCACAGTTTACAATAAATTTACTGTTCCGGAGTTACATATTATGACGGTTTGAAATTGCCATTACAAGACGTAAGGCACAAAAATAATAAAAAATCTTCTTGATGATATTATAGACGGATTCTTATTGTTTTTTGCTTTCTCCTGGATGAACGGTCAAAGAGGTTCGCTAAGTTTGTTGTAGAAAACGATGTACGAATTTATATTTCAAAACAAAAAAAAAATTACGGCTCGATCTAGGCTACAAGAGCTTTTATTTGATAGGTCGGTATTTAGTTTAAGGTACACAGTGATAACTAAGGATGGGAGTTAATGGATATTTTGGCTACCGGTTATTAGTTGGGTATTTTGTTTCAAAACCGCTAGTACCAACTGGTACCCAATAACGTTACAATACTCTATACCTGTCCTGATTTCTACCCAATATATTTCTAACCGATTTGGTTAGAAATGCCAAATACTTGTTACAGCTGCATAACTTTACGAGTGAACGGTCCGCTAGTATCTATGCGTAGATGATAGGTTTGGTAAGTATAGGTATTGAAGCGTTGGGTAGTTATGGCTCACGGTCGGCTAGGCGCGATGCTCGCTTTGCATAGTTATTCCCTAGCGGTATGCGGATTTTACAATAACGTTAGATATTTTAGGACCATGCTAACAGGTACTGAATTAGTTATTAAATACCGGACTCATCTCTAGTAATAACAGCGAAAGGAGCGAGCGTTTTTTCGAGACTATCCACTGCCGCGCCGCCGCTGCTCCATGTGTAGTCGATCAGTCAGCGCGCCGACCAGCGACCAGACTGTATAGGTAATCTGTTTAATCAAAACTCTCTAAGAAACATAGCAGTGGTGCGCTGAAGATTTCTACTTCTTCTAGCAACCGCAATCACATAAAAACCTTGAAGGAGACTACATTCTTAAGTACTGGAGGGATAAATGATATATTTATTGGAGAGTTTTGAACAGATTCTCCGGTCTGGTTGCTAGTCGTCGCACCGACGCGACTGATAGAGACGGCGGCGGCGGCGTGAGAAAACAGCGGCGCGGCGCCGGCGCGACGCGCACGTCTACACACTTCAAAGACAATGCCACAGTTTTTGGTGTCAGGGCATATCTAACGATTTACATCTTTGGTTGATACAGATTTTTTATTCATTAAATTATAATTGAATAGTCAAAATCACAAATTAATTTTGGGCTAAAAACCTAATAGTTAAAAACCTTTTAAGCGAGACTCGCATATACATGTCTCACCGCAGAGGCATAGCATAGCAGTGAATGCGTTAAGGCTCTACATTTTTCCCAGGCACACGTGTTCTAATTCTAACCAAAACCAAAGCATGATTCATTTAGCTACGCATTGCCGATTCCAAGAAAATAGAGAAATAGAGCTGGCAATTCTGGGTGTTTTCTATGTACAATAAAATATATCTAGTACCCATAAGACAAGCTCTGCTTAGCTTGGGCTAGATGCTGTGTGAATTGTCCAGCCTCTGTTTTTATATAGGTAATTAGGAATGGCTATTACTATTCCTAATAATCCTGAAATCGGCACGATAACATTCAATTCTATATTTATCTCGTTAAAAAACACATTGCACACGCATGATGCCTACGGTCGTTGCACCGGAATAATTTAACCATGGGGTTAATTACGTAGTGTAGTTAATCGACATTATATTGTATACATATGGCATTCCGTAGCATATTTGCGGGGACGACGACTAGGTCGATCGCCGGTCTACGGAATGCGCTCGGAATGCAGCCAGACTGCAGATTGCCTCTCACCGACCCAAGATATTTGCCACTGCAGAGTAAACATCGATACAGTATATCACTTGTTATATACTCGTACTCTGTTGGTAAAGGTTGGTAACGAAGGATTGAATCGGGCCAACAACCTTGTCAAAAAGCTATTTGACATACATACATATGTACGTGTACAAATTAGTTATAATTTTCTTACATTTCAGTTTATAGATGATTTTAGTTTTTCGATTGTTAAATATTTCTTTCATTTTAGTTATTTTGTTTTGTAAAGGAGCTAAGTAACACTTCGCTTTTATATTTGTTATAAACGGTCCCATAGGCCCCAACAGAAAACCAGCGCAGGTTGCTAAAAAACCTGCTTAAGCTGAGTTGGGACCATTTTGTAGCTAAACTAATTGGACCAATACCCAATACATTTACACTTTCTTCCGTATTTTTTATTTAAATAACGGTTAATTTAATTGTATTTACGTATGTTTAGTTACAAATTAATATATTTGATTGATTGATTGAAAAAACTACGATTAGTTAATCTACGTACATATATTATTTGACCTTGAGGCACTAACGGACAGCTGCATTATTATCATCATCAGCCCGTATACGTCCACTGCTGAACATAGGCCTCCCCAAAAGACGCCACGTACACGCTGACGAACAGCTGCATATTGTATCATCATTATTGATCTCAAAATCTTCAAGTGGAAGCTGTAATTTTATGCTTCCAAAGGTCATAATATTTCTGAGTTCTGTAGTCTACGAAACAGTCGTAAACTCTGCCCTGGATTTACGACTGTTTCGTAAGTACGCATTTATTATATATTTTTTGTATTCGTGACAAGATGCACTGCTAATGATTTACATTGCACTGCGGCCTCCGCTCACCAACCGTCGTCGTCTGCAACCGGTTCCAAGCGAATAATCCATCAAGTAAACATTTTAGTGGCGATCGTTATGACGGAGTTACTTATTGCAAATTGAAGACCCACTGCGTAATCGAGTACGCTGGTATACTACACCAGAAAAGCCTGAACAGACTTTAAGGATGACTCACACTAGACCGTGCCGGGTCCGGGCCGAGTCGGCCGTAGCTCGGTCAACTAATATTACATATACATATTTTGTATGGACCCACTCTCACGATACCGATCGGCAAACGAGTGACGGACAACAATGGTCGGAAACAACTCGGTCCTGGCTCGGCTCGGCCTCGCCCCGTTGCATGAATACAGTGCCGCCGCTGCCGCGCCGCAGCGCGGCCGACTCGGCCCGGACCCGGCACGGTCTAGCGTGAGTCATCCTTAAAGTCTGTTCAGGCTTTTCTGGTGCAATATACCAGCGTACTCGATTACGCAGTGGGTCTTCAATTTGCAATAAGTAACTCCGTCATAACGATCGCCACTAAAATGCGCCGACCTGTGCCCGAGCAGTCGTAGTGATGCTATCAGCCCAGCCATTGATCCGTGAGCTCAATGATCTTTACAAAGTTCTGTATGTGGGAGGCTTACAAAAAATTAAACAGTACAGATTGGATTTCGCTGTTTTATGAAAATGAGAACAACGAGCAAAATCAACATATTAACATTCATTGAATAATTCAATGGTTAGATTAGATATATGTATTCACACAAGCTATATAGTCTTTCTCATTACTTTTCTTGCCAATACACAATTATGAAATGAAAAGTCTGGATTTTCCAGCTAATCCGTGAAAAACCATTTGGATGAAGGAATATATATATATATTGTATGTTATTTTATAATAATATTGTATGTTATTTGAATGTTGGATGACCTATATAAGTACATATTATTCTCATTATTTTCTTATTATTTAATTTTGTGTTGTGTAGAATGAATTTTTACAATATTATATTTATAATAGATAGAGAAGATAGAAAATTCTTTATTGCACACTTATTGGTAAGAAACAGAAATAAAAAAAAGACAATTTTAAAACTAAGTTACAAGTGGCGGTCTTATCGCTCGAGAGCGATCTCTACCAGACAACCGTGGATGGATAGGATTGTTGGATGGTACTAGGGGATCTGTGTCCTAGTATAGATTTAATAAATAAAAATACTCATAATAAATATTATGCCCAAAATAAACTACATATATAAATTTTTATATATATATATATTTACTTATATACATAGAGACACAGGTATGCGTTCAATGACAACAGCCTAAATAATGCTCCTTCACCATGGTTTTGAATAGTGGTAGCGACTTTGCTCGCCTCACTGAGACTAGCAATGCGTTCCATAGTTGTACAGCCCGGGCAGTAAAGGAATGGGCGAAGAAAGAAGTAGAGTGAACAGATACTTGAAGTATAAAAGTTTCAGAAGAGCGCAGAGAAAGAGCGTGCGAATGATGGAGAAAGGTAAAAAGCTCTTTGAGATAAGGGGGTGCAGAGGCGTAAAACAAGATATTAAAGAGAAGAGAGAGAATATGAGTATTTCGGCGAAGCCGTATAGGTAACCACTTGAGCTTCCTGCGAAATTCCGAAACATGGTCATACTTGCGCAAGCCAAATATGAACCTTATCCCGACATTCTGCAGGCGCTCAAGTTTGTCTAACTGTTGCTCAGTTAGATCAAGAAAGGCAGAATCTGCGCAATCAAGATCTGGAAGGAGAAGAGATTGTGCAAGAGAGATATTAGTGGCAATAGGTAGAAAGTTACGCAGCCTTCGAAGGGAACCTGCTGAAGCAAACATCCTACGGCTGATTTCAGATATCTGCGGTCCCCACGACAGATTTCTATCAATGAGGATACCTAAATTTTTCACCGTTTTGCTTTGCCCAACAGGAGTCCCATCAAAGACCACAGTTGGTAGAGTACCCCAATTTATTCGACCTATCATTCGAGAGCTTCCCACTGTGATCACTTGCGTTTTTGAAGGGTTGACTTTTAGACCAAAGCTGTTGCTCCAGTCCAGGATACGACCTAGGTCTTCGTTAATGGTGGTAATAGCACACGATAGCTGATCTACCGTAGCCTGCGTGTATATTTGGAGATCATCTGCATAGAGGTGGTACGATGAAGTTATGTTTTGAGATATAGAATTTATGAACATAAAAGAAGAGGTGAAAGAACGCCACCCTGTGGAACGCCAGCAGACATGTCGCACCAAGACGGTATAATAAAGAATTTAATTGTCTTGATGAACAATGTTGACGATTTTTTATTTGTATAGATTAGTAAGATTGTGACTATGTAATTGTACACTATCGCATTAGGATGCCTGAGGGGTAAGTCTGGCAAGGCGTGATCGTGGCGTCGACGACACGATCACGTCTCGACTGTTGGTAGTCCGGTAGCTATCGTGGACGTGTCGAGTAGCTATCGAGCGCTGGTATAAGGTTCATATCTGAAACGCACCTCATTTGCGAACCACTGATGTTCACCACCTGACGACTCAAAGGCTGGAATAAGACTCTTATTTGCTTATTTTATTGTATAATAAAATGAGTTGCCTATAAACACTTCGTTTTTTATAATATCGGTTTTCCTACATGTTATAATAACAAAATAAACAAGCGATTTAAGCGCCTTTTTTGGGTATAATAAAGAACTTCACGGTCTATGAACCTAAGGTTGTAGTTGCATTACTAATAGATGGCGTTAGAGTCGCGATTCCTCAAAAATATTATTTACGCCTTATTTTACGTGCTTACGTATTATTTAATCACTTTATAACACTCCGACAAAAGGTACATACCACAAATCGATTTATCACTAAACATGGGTCACAGGTAGGTAAGGTACATACCACAAATCGATTTATCACTAAACATGGGTCACAGGTAGGTAGTGTAGGTATTTGTTTAGGTACCAATTTAGTAACCTAAGAATTCTTAAAAAATGTGTTTTAGCTACTGTTATAACGACATAAATAAAAATCTAAGTAATAAAACAGTCTTTTGTAATTAAGGTAGGCATGGATCATGTGTGGAGGATCCACCATGTAAGATTGTAGCATCTACGAATTATTTTAAAGCTAATTCAACAAACTCTAAAATAAGGTAATTCTTAGAAAACTAGCAGCGTTAAAATAATGCAAAAATAATATAAATAATAAAGTATACTAAATCTTCATTTGAAATCAAGCGTAGCAATTTATTTTCTCTTTTTTACTATGAAAAATGCAACATTTTACAAAATATTATTTTGTGATTGACCATAGAGAAAAATATTTTCACGTCAATTCTTGCTACTAAAAATATGATAAGCATTTTGAGATATCATTTATACTTCTAAACGGTTTTATACTATTTTAAATATAAAAAAGTAAATCTTTACGTTAGTAACGTCAGCATCATTCAGACTCGCAATTCTGTCATTTTCCTAGAGATTTGGACGTCTCCTCACGTTAGTAACGTGAAGCGATCGAAAGCGTAGTTCCACGTACGCACGATAGAGGCGCTGTACCAAATTGTATGTAAAAAGGAGACGTCTAGATCACGTCTCGTTACTAAAGTCAGGCCAGTCTCACGCTACTGTACTTTTAGTTGTTAAATTTTTAATATATGCAAAGGTAAAACTTTTTATGACCTTTTCGAAGTAGGTACGTAACATAATCTTTTTACACACATTTTGTATTGTATAATATTTTTTTTTAGTTATCTTAATAGTAGTAGTTTATCTTTGACGAATTACTTTATAAGGTCTAACAATTCTTGACGCCCGCCCCGACGACGACGAGGCAGAATGTATTGGAATTACCACTATTATTACTAAGAGCTTTTGTACCTACATTCCTACGAATAAATGATTCGATTTGATACGAGATGATAATCATGGACGATTGGCAAGTCGAGGTGATAAGAAATAGCAGAGCGATGACTCGACGCGTCGATCATGGTGCGCCTGCGCTGATGCGTGCGATAAATGTTTGCGAAGTGTGACGTGTTTCCACGTCACTGTACCGGCCGCCATTTATATAAAAATAAACCTGTCGAATAACTCAATGCTGTCGAACCTAAATCCTATTTTTTTTTTTAGAAGTTTATGAAAACTTACACGTAGGTACACAAATCATAATTAACTATCAGAAATATACATGCTGGGTACATGTCAGCTGAAAGCCCTTTATTTATGTCCACTCATAGGTTACTACTTAGATGAAAACAACCCCATCACTAGTCCCTACATTATTATTGGTGCGCGAGGAATAAAAACTTAACATTTATACCTACTGAATGAAGCGCACCAAAACGGGTGCGCTATGAGTAAGTGCCTACTTTGGTGCGCTTTATCTGGGTGCGCTACGAGGAATGCCTCGAATCTACAATAACAAAAGCTTATGATATACTTTCATATGGATATGGATACCATAAATCCGAAAGAAAGGCTAAATTATTGCTTATGAAGAGTAAATTATTATAATACAGGACTTTATTGTACCTATAGCAACAACGTTTTTACAACAAGCTTGCAATGTAACTATGTTTGTTCGGATGGAATCTTGCAATTCAATTTTAGACCAGTTATCCTCAACCTATTGAGCTGTTTGGAATACTTATGTAAGTTCGGTGACGGCATGGTACCATCGAACTGGTCTGATGATGGAAACCGAAGCTGGCCCTAAGAACTCCTAAACGAAACGACTGTTTGAGTTCGTTGGATTTGTCTTCGCAAGCACTTAGATCCGATTTGATATAAAATTGTATTTAACCCTTTGACCGCCATAGTCTCTTGTACATGACAAATCACCTGAGGACCCCTTTGCGTCAACTACGTTTAGAATATATTTTTTTCACTTTGTGTTTTGGCGTAGAGAACACTGAATGCGTTTTTGGCGTGGCGGTCAAAGGGTTAAAAGTATTTCAAAATAATAAAAAATTATTGAAGACTATAAAGTGAGTCAGAAACGACGAGAAGTTTTATTGAGTGAGCTAATAGATGATTGAATTTTCTCGTCTCGAAGGAACCGAGAATCTTGCAGCGGTGAGTGGGTGTGCGTGAGATTGACATTTAGCCCGCTCCCTTGGGCCCATCAATATGCAGCTTGAATCTCGTTGGGGATCAAATTAAATGCTAATAATATATATCAGACATTCATTGTTCTCAACCGTGCATACATAACAATATATGTTGATACTTGGATTCTGCAAAGTTCCAACTTCAACTGGAAGGATCAAAAACTTCAGAGAATTCAAGTACCTACTAGACATGTGCGCCGATCGGCGTGGTGCACGCCGCCGATCATTTTGGCCACGCCGCCGCCGCCGATGTTTTCATCGGCGTGAAAACTCAAATCATATTCTAAACTAAATAAATCACTTTTCTTATCAAATGTATATTTTATATGCAAAATTCGTATTTTTAGGGTTCCGTACCTCAAAAGGAAAAACGGAAACCTTATAGGATCACTTTGTTGTCCGTCTGTCAACCCCCTTTACCCATGTTCATTTTAAGACCCACATGTCCGGATACGGTGTTGAGGTCTCTGAGCATCTTGCTATGGTTTTCCAGCGATTCTGCCATACTGACTATATCGTCAGCAACCGAAGGTATTGATGTAATCGCCGATGATATTGATGCCATATCCATCCCAGCCATGCCACAAAATCTTATTAGGATGGCCTTTTACTCCATAGATGATTACATCAATGATGTTAATGCTTGGCCAGATGTCGCTCTGTTCCGCACTGTCAGTAGTATGTAAGAAATTCAATTTTCTGTTTAGCTTTAAAGAAATATTGACATGTATCTAAATTGCATTAAATTTAGATTTAGATAGGCAAAATAAACATTAAGTGATATTATAATGTGCTAGTGGTTTCTTTTTCACTTCTTCCACTAGTGGCCAAAAAATTGAAGTGAAGAGAATATCAATAACACCTTATTTCTTATTTGATAATAATAACTATGTTTATAGTATAAAATTTGACTTGTCTAAGTGCTTATTTTGTAAGCCTAAAGAAATAAAGTTATTGATTCTGATTCCCAGCCTAACAGCTTAAATATAACCAATGCAGAGGTGCACAGTTTTGGAGAGATAACGTCTTCCAGTCTCACTCTTTTTGCAATGGGATCGGTAGTCTATTTGGCATCGCTGGAGAGACTGTAGCACCGGCCAGGTTTCGACTGAATCAAAGGCTTTCTCAAAACTCAAAAGAAAAGCCTATAAGGTCTAAAAAAAGCCTATACCATAGGCCCTATAGTTCCTAAGAATGGCTTTTGTCACCTTTCTTAAGGAACAGTACCACCACGCTCGTGTTCAACGCCTCTGGCGTTTGTCCCTCAAGAATGACGGAGTTGAACAGTTTGTGAAGGACTTTAAGTGCACCCACTTGCAGAAGTTCTGGCGTGATTCCATCATCCCCCGATGCCTTGTTGTTTTTAAGCTGTTCGAGAACCGTCCTTATCTCGTAAAGGCTGACGTTCGGGATATCTTTGGTATCACTTGCCTTGTTGTTTACAGGGCATTGCGATGAGATATAGAGCTGTCTATAAAACTTTTTAAGCTCTCAAGATCGCAGGCTTGGAAGAAATGATGGTGCCGTTATCTGTCTTCAGCTTCGTCAACTGGCTTTGTCCAAAATACAAATCTCTTGGGAACACCTAGGAGCCCTTGTTCCATTATATTGCACGAACAATACTGTTAGTATTGTATGAGCGCAAATCGGGTCGTATGGAATTCGAGATCTGTCTATTGAGCACGCCGTAAATTGACATATCTGCCGAAGACTGCAACTTCATTTCAATTCTCTCTGCGATTAACTGCAAAGTGTGACCCCCGAGAGTCTCTGTATTTTACTTCTGCGGCGGGTCCTAAAAAACTCCGATCCACCCGCATGGACAGTTTCTACCAGCCCTTTATTCAGCTCGTCCACTGTTGCGCAATCCGCGAGGCATTCAAAGCGGTTTTGTAGCTCCAACTGAAAGCTTTCGGGATTTTGTTTTTGGATAGGATTTGGGCATCTTAACATTGATATTCAATGTCGCTCTTACCATGTGGTGATCGCTACCGGTTTTCACCCTGTTGAACACAGAGACGTAATTGAATATGTACTTGTGGGTCATCATGATAAAGTCTATCTCACGCTTATTGCCGCTGGGGTGCAGCCACTTCAATTTGCAGGACGACCGCTTCTTGAAAAAAGAGTTCATCGCGAAGAGTCCCTCCTTCTCCATGAAGTCGGCCAATCGCTGTCTCCTTTGAATTTGCTGTCCAAACCCAAACTGGCCCTCTCTCAGTTGGTCAAAGCTCTTCTTGCTTAGCCGTGCATTAAAACCACCCATAACAACTGTGTAGTATGTTTTCGAGGCATGCATGACATGTGAAATGTCGTTATAATGACCTCAATTGTCAGGGCGTCCCGAGTGCGGGGTGTATACCTGTAGGACCTTCAGCGAATACCGGTTGGTGATTCTGAGTATAAGGTACGCACCACCCCGCTCATGTAGGAGCGGTTTTGCCATAATCACCATGCTTGGCAGGCGGATTGGTGATCGCAGTGTAGGTTTTGAAAATTCTCAGACGCCGCCGCCGATCAAATGGGCATGGGCACACATGTCTAGTACCTACTCCATAATTTTTAAGATCCTAGTTTCAAGTTCATTATGAATATATAATATTATTTAGATATGTAGAAAATCGTTTCATAAAGAGAAGAAAATAAAGAAACTTTTTAGAAGCTTCATTTCAAAGAAACAGTGTACAAGTGCCAGTTGATTTTCCAGATAGTTTTAAGCTCCCAAAAATTATCTGTCTCTGAAAGAACCGTGATCCGGAAGCTAATGAACACGGCAATATATATCCTGTAAAAATAAATAAATAATACTGGACAATCCCCACACAGCACAGCACAGCATCATCTCGCCAAGCTAAGCAGAGCTTGTGTTATGGGTGTACGTAACGTACTATGTAACTATATACATAATTATATTATAATACATTAGAGAGATCAATATTTTTTTAATACTATGTACATAGAAAATACACCAGAACACCCGGGACAAATATTTGCAGATCGTACTAACATTTGCCCCAAGGCGGGAATCGAACCCGCAACCTCCTGCGTCGCAGACGGACCTTCGCCCGCCGCGGCACTTCGGTCGCCAATACGTTTCTTCTGTTTTTGTACTTGTGTGTTCAGTTAAAAGTGTACTTGTGTTTCTGAAAGGGGCTGGGCGGGAGGACAGCACCGGCGGTGGCGCGACACGGGCGCTCCCCCGCTACGGGCCTCTGCAAAACAACACTTGTTGCGGAAATAGCGACCAAAAGAATTCTGCTCGTCGTGCCGTGACGCCCAGCGCGTTCACCTCGCGCGTGTCAGCATCGATTGCTCGTCATATCGTCATGCAATTACCTCATGTAACTATCTTTACGGCCAGCTATTTAGGAACGAACACTCTGTTTATATCCTGGCGTAGAAGCTACATTAATTTCGGTAGTGCATTAGTCAGCGGCCAATTGCTTGCTATTCTTGTTTTGTTTAGGTTTATGAAATCCATGCCAATACCAGCCATATAAAGCAACCTACAACCAAGGAGTAACCTGTACACACATTTTTGTGTCTAATAGTACCTAATGTTATGAAACTGCTCACAAAACAAAATTCTAATACCTACAGTGTTCAGTAATATTAATCTGTTTCTCATTTCCATGATCACGGGCCATATAGTGACCCGGTCCTTTGGGAGGCATGCGTGGAGCCGAAGCCAACAGCACAGAGGCCATTTATGAGAACTAATCTAAAGGCGAGAGCTACAAATAGCGTGTATCATCCTTGGTTGCACAATATGATACACCCGAAGATGATATCCGCCAGGTGTAGAGACTATTGCAAAGAAAAATTAAAATAACAAAAAAAGCCATCTCATTGTGGTGAATGGATGGACTGGGTAATTGGGCTACGGGGGTATGGACGCCTGCCATAAACATACTCTCAATACTGTTACAAGCGGCAGACGGTGGCTTGCCGAATGCTGGATGGGTTCCTCAAAATGTTGGCATAAATGCCGGTAAAGGAACAACATCGGTGCACACGACTAAGGGGTGTCGAGAGGTGCGGCCCCGATTTCACCATCACGAAGACACGTGAGCGGGTTTCCTCGTTATTACGCCATTAGACACCCCCAAGTCTACATCCTAAGATGCATCACTCGCAACTCCACTCAGACCGGCCAATGAAGGCAAGCAAGAGGTGGGGATCTGGTTCTCTTGGGATACCACTCCGCAAGCGGAGACGAGAACCAGGAGCTTCCCCGGGAGCACTCTGTATACCCGTGGTCTCGCTACTCACCAACAGCTCGCCACAAGCTGCCCTGCAGGTGTATTATTAATATTATTATGTATCCGATATTATCATTCGTGATAATAAAATAATCTCCATCGAGATTGCGTCCAAAGCATCATCATTTGCTAAGAAAACATGGTCGGAATTGTGATTTGATGCTGATATGACATTCTGCATCATTCAAAAGTAGACCCAGTATTCTCTGCCTTGCTATATTCAGCCGCCTCTCTGTTTATAATTATCCAAGCCGGATACCTTCACCTTTAAATACTAACAACAACATTTCGATAGGCTTAAAAACAAAACTATTATCGGTAAGACACTATATTTTCACCCACTACCTTTGCATCATTCTACTTTTATTGTTTTGTGTAACGTTCACGTGTTTTGGTAAGGCAGAAATCAAAACAAACGGTCATTTGGCCCCGTCAAACGAGTTACGTAGAATATGCGAGGCGCGATAAAATTAGCCGATACCACAGATTACCAAGAAATTTCGTCCGAACGAACTCTTGTTTCACTCACAATAATAATCTATCTCTTGCAACGCCGCGCCGCCGTTGAACATTTCAGGATATAGATTATTAGTGCCGGAAGGTGGTTACGAAACAATCAGTTCAAGCAGTCAAGTTCCCGAGCCATTATGGCGTTTGCGGATAAAATGTATTAAAACTATATTATTTATTAATTAGTGACACAGGCCATTCGGTAATGCTGACATTGAACGTAAAAACAAAGTGGAGCGAACCGTGCGCATCGCTGATGGGCCTATCGCGCTATTTTAGCAATCCTACCGGTAATGAAACTTGTATGCGTTTGTTTCTATGCGGGTGCGAGAGGCCCATTTTAACCTAATCATATCGGTGTAAATCTTACTTTACTGTTGTTGTAAAAGTAGCTGATCAACGCATAGTTCTCTAAATTTATGTGTGTTGTATTATAGAGCAACAAATCCAAGGATAAGATTGAAGGGCTCTGTCGCAAGCGCCCTGGTTAAATCTTAATTTTCTTGTTGAAGTTAATATAAAATGAGAAGCAAACATGAATGACGCTTTGACGAGTGCTGTAGTACAATCGTTGAGTAGATAATTGTGCGAAGATGACGGCGGTGGGTCGTCGACCGCGGCACCTCGCGAGGACCTCGAGGTTGTTGTCCGCAGTGGACGGTCCAGGGGCCGCTGTACTGGCTGCCCGTTGGGGCCTCGAGGCTCGTGACCTGATAGAAACACTGACACTATCTAGAATAATCTTGCTAGTAGATGTATAATACATAGATATAATGATCAGATTTTGGGTTGGCTGGCCCGCTTGTAAGTCGAGGTCGCCCTAGTCTAGGTCTTTTTCTGGGCCTAAGAGGCCCGTGACTATACCCTCTACTATGAAATAAAAGATTATATATCTATCTATCTAAAATTCCTTTCAGTTATTGATTGATTACTGAACAAGATTATTTTGGGGTATTAGATCGAATGGCTACACTCTGTTAAAGCCCAAAGGAATTTTACTGGTAATTTCGATGAAATTGCACCGAGCAACATACATATGTATAATGTATACGATTATGGAACTGCCCACGACCTCACCTGCGTCATACAGAGCACACGTCACCATCAGTAAATAGACAGCATTCACATGGGCTCCGACATTCATATTATTGTGAAAGTGAAAGTTGGTCAGGTCATATGTATAACATACATAGGAATGCAGTCAATAATAAGATAAACACTTATTACATTTCCCAATTATGAAAATAAGGATGAACAGCACCATTTTGAGTTATAATTTATAATTTAATTTTATAATTAGGTAGAACAAAGATTGGACTGGTGGAGAAGATTCTTCTACAAAATGATACAGTACCTACTTTATAGTTATTTTATGATGAAGATACAAAAAGCTCGAGATAATTGTATCAGGAATGTAAATAAACGAAACTTGTTTTCGTGATTGTGTAATTAAATCTCGTCGGTAGACAAACACAAAGTACGGGAGGTAGACTGGACAGAGATAGGACCCGTCGTGTCGCAGAGATAAACAACCCCGAGGCCTATATTCCACGATTGTTTAGAATATAGGACAATCTAAAAATAACCGCGAGCCGCTCACTGTCTATTTCTAACGCTTGTAATTAGAAAAGTAAACAGATCTGCGAGCAGAAATAGAACCGGCCGAAATCAAAGTTTAATGTTCAATCAGAATACTTACATCACATCTATAATTAAAATAATTATCGCAATCAAGCCAAAAATAACGTGCTAAGTTAAATATTTTATTAAAACTGTTTTCGAATGAAACCAGTCTGATAACAGCGCGGCACAAATACACTTTTAATAACCAAACGCGAGTTTGGTAAACGAGAACACTACATTATGCAATCAGTCTGTGTGACATGCATCCATCCCTAGCTAATTTATAATGCAGTTAAAGCACGTTGACACACATATTTCCTCATCTAAATTATAGTAAACATAACTAGTGAATAGCAGAACAGGCTGGTCTTTAATAAATAATCTCGCGTCTGTCAGTAACAGATTACGTTATAGCAGTCAGTGTAACCACAGTTTGTTTCGTAGTGGAAGGAAACGTTAGCGTATCGGCCGCGGAGGTGGCACTATCATTTATCGCGACACAAACAAAGCTATTTTAATATTACTAATCATTTGTAGAAACGATAGAGATCCGCGGCGATCTTCCGCCGAAACCTTGAAATTGCATTTTGAAAGCGACATTGGAATAACAACGAGATTTAGGCGGAATCATAAATAATGAGTTCACATTTTGGAAACCCCGCAGTTTATCCTTAGACATCCGAAACTGGAGTAGAAACCTGACGTCATTTGAATCTTTCTTTGTTTTCTGATTGCTCAGATGATTTCGACGTGACGAAAGGGTTTGTTTGAAGTATGGTCGCTTGCGAGGTTTAGAGCTAGTATTTTAGTTCTTATGAGCTGTTTTCAGTTTTACATAACAATACATTATATTATTACACACAGTTATTACAAGACCTTTCGTTCTTAGATGAATGTTGAATTATTTTTTTTAATTGACGGTACGTAAAGCTATTTAAGTTGAGTTGTTTTTAATTTTCAAACAATTCATTATTCCAAGATTGGTTTATCTTTATCGCTCACCTGCTCATTCAAGGGATTGATGTGTCACATTAGCACGTTGTAATTCACAGTTTATGGGTTAAAAACAACGCTGCTTTATAAATGGGCGTGCAGACATATGTATAAAGGACTGAGTATAGTTTAAATCTATTATTGGTTTTCTTTAATAATGAACCTCTTGATTGAGATGTAGCAGACTGCACACTATTTCTTTCTTTTAAAAAAATATGCTAGGTGTAGTGAACCTGCAGTGTGAATGTGAATTGGCAGGACAATATTGCCGTCTCTTTCATTAACGATCGACATAAAAAGGACGGCATCATTTATAGTGCTGCCGAATTATTTTAGTTTTGGCTCTGATTTAACTGTTGTATATGCAGTACTAGCTTCTGTAGGCGGCTCCGCACGCGTATTTTGGAATAAAACGTAGCCTATGTTATTCTAGATGCAGATGTTTATGTGTGCAAAATTTCAGCCCAGTCCATTCAGTAGTTTTCGCGTTGCCTTCGGCCAAACATCATCACAACGGCACAATTTTTAATAATAAGTAGGGATAATATTTTTTCTATAATATAATATAGGATACGCCGCAGCTGCGTAGGTTACCCTACATTCGTTATTTTGGGAAAAAAATTTTTTTTTAAAGGAATTAAAGAAAATATTCCATCTTTTAAGAAATAGCTTAAATTAAATGTTATAGGAATGCGCATTGCGCGCCATTTTGTAAAAAGGATAGCAATAAGATTTTGCGTTCATAGGAGCGGGACAGATACCGTTTTGGAAAGGCGTAAGCGCAAAAAGTGTGTTTTTAACTAATTACAACTTAAACAACCAATCGAAGAATTAAAAGACATAACTAAAGAAATACTTCTAGGTTTCTAGACGAAACAAAAGGCCAACAATAAAGTGTACTGTCCCCGAGACAAATAGCAAAATATCTGCACACATGTATTTTTTCTAAAAAAAATATTGTGTAGAAAATTTTCACCAATCGTGTTTTTAAAACACGTACTTAATCCAAGATACTTCAAAGTATCATCTCCCTAAATATGAAGGTGGCAGGTTTTACAGATTCTGTATAGAGATAAATAACGATTTCGAACACTAAATTTCTTATGGCACCACACTCTTACATATTAGATATTTGTATTGCTCGGGGCAAAAATCCGCGCAGATTACTTTCCATAATTAGATACGAGTCAACGATCGAAATTCAAATAACGAACCATTAAAAATTATCGAAATCGACACACCATTAGCAGAATGAATTTGGACGTAGGGATTTTTGTCGTTCATACCTGAGGAGGCATTTAAATTCGCGCGAGTGACCCATAGACATAGATTTTTTTTCTACGAGTGATCCCACCTCGGTGATTCTAATATGCGCAGGCGCAAGTTTTTCGGCCTTCGGCGCCATTATATCGCACTTCATGTCCAGAAAAAAAGCAAGTTCCCGACACGCTATATTAATACAAGTACAAGGAAACGCCACATAAAACGCAGCTAATTAAGCAAAAAATAAAATACGCTTTACAGGTTCTAAAAACTAAACAGAAAAGCATAAAACTAAACTGTCAACAATTTCAAGCAGGTAGGTGTTTTTTTACGATTCAAATTATTATGTTTACCGAATTCTTATCTCAGTATGAACAACCTATTAATTTTACGTTGAACGGGATTAAATATATCATTTTTGGCGTATCTTGGGAAAAACAAGAATGCAGTAAAAGTGGAGTTGGCCGACATGTTGTTTTATAGACAAATAGATACGAGGCGCGACCGTAATGCACTCATAATAGGTACAGTCGTCGGTACAGTTAAGGTGCTATGTAAATAATTTGTCGTGTTTTAAAAAACAATAAACCTACTTCAAATTCCCTTACTGTTTTTTTAAGTTTTGCGTGATAAATTACTAATTCCCTGGAGATCAAATTTTTATGGGAGCACTTCAGGTTCATTTTCTATGCAATAGTGAAAGAATTTTCAATGTTACTCATTCAAAGTCCATAATTGGCGGAAACTTCGCGTAACACACATACAATACAAGAAACAAAGCCGAATTGAGAAATTCCTCCTTTTACAAAGTCGGTTAAAAATACAGAAATTTTCGGAAACGAATACATCGAGTTACTTGCGAAAGTTAGTGATTGGCTACTCCGAGATTGATGACAAAGTGACGACACAAATTTTATAGGGCCGTAGAAAGGGACCAAGATAATTATGTAAAAGTGACGTATGCGATAAATATTACAAAAATATTTTTTTCCAAATCTACAAAAGATTTGAAATTCTAATCTACAATTTATTACGATATTATTTACCACCTTATAAACCATAATGTAGCCCCGAAGTTATTGTTAGATATAAATCGAAAAAAGATAGGTACTAGTTATTATTTTTGTTCTACAAGCGGAAGCAATTCTAGCTTTATTTGTTCGTTTGGAAATGTATTGTTATTTATGTAATTTAAGATTATTGTTTCCCAAATAAATAAAATAAAATATATTTTTTATCTACAACAGCGCATTGTCTTCAAATATATTTGGCGATAAACCATTTAAGAACATCGTACACACAAACTATGGGTAAGTATATCTTTAAAAGCATGATCTTCAATGATCTAAGGGTCGATCCACATCTGACGGATAATGCGTCGAGCTTATCATCGGTCACGTCTATTCGATCAAATTAGACCTGCCACATTACGCGTCTTGTCAGCATCTAGAAAGCGGTTGTGTTGTGTGATATTTAATTTTAAAATGAAACCCATCGACGTCGTTGTCGGAAACGGAACAGACGCTGTACTTTCGATGCACTAACGCATCATCATCGGTTGGGTTTGAAAGGTTGAATGTTTGGATAAAGTTTCGAAAAACCCATACCTATGCCGGATCGACTTGAAATTTGGTACACGTACGTTTTTTGACCTCCTAAGTACTAATATGAAAACGAACATTGGCGCAATTTGTTTATTTTTATTTTAAAATGTTTAGTGTATAAGAACGAAAATTACAATAAAATAATAGAAATAAATTAATATATACAACTACGTTATTACGGGTCTGGGAAACGAATATAAAAAAAGAAAACTGATTTGAGAAAAAAAAAAATACAACATAAAGTAGGCATATTCGTATAATCTTAAACTTTTCTTTAAAATATTTTTTCTTAGATCATAGTTGTTGAATAACTTAGAAAAATCGCTCAATTTTTTTTTTAAATTTTGCCTTTGATGATAAAATTTTTGTAATTGTAAATACTATTTCTAATTTGTTTCCATTATTTGATTGTAATTTTATTTATTAATATACACTATAAAAAAATGCGCCAATTTTCTTTTTCATATTTGTACTCGGGAGGTCAAAAAACGTACGTGTACCGACTTTCAAGGCGATCCGGTATGTGGGCTTTTCGGAACTGCACCCGAATGTTTTATTATAATTTGTCTGTTCAGACGTTACGCGACCGATAACACGCGACGTATTTTCCGTCAGATATGTACGACCGACCTAAGTCCTAAGTACAACAATACTCGCTCGGTTATCTTTGTATTATATATAACTAAGCCAGACAGATAATGGGCAACTGTGTCCTGTGCTGCAAAATAATGGAGTAATATCAACAAACGAGACGGTAACCTAGGTCAGGTGGTCGTTTGAACAGGTCAAGTTGCAAAATGTCGGTTATTATTAGACATGCATAGTAATTTAGAGCGACAACTGTAATAAGACTAGTATCGTCTCGACTTTTTTATTTGCGGTCTCATATTTATTTATTTTAGTCTGACCACCCAATTTGATGCGGATGAATTTGAAACGCAGTTAGCGGACCGAATATAATGTAGAGTAAACCACTCGCTGTATTTTTAATCAGATAGCTTTTAGAGATCGAAAGTCTTCAACGATAGAAGCGTCAACACAATCACTGGCATGGTAGAGATTAGAGATGAAACGACAGAAAATGTAAGCATTATTGCATGCAAGGGACCACAGAAACGACGGCACTCTCCACAGGGTACAAACACAGGCTAGGTGTTGGCAAATGGAGCAAAGCGACGACTGGTGGCCGAGAGTGGCCGAAGATAGGAAAAAGAAGTGTCAAGAGATTCGTCAGTCTAGAGGCAAGTTTCGGCGCACACGGTATGCAATTAATTTAAATTGCTTCATTCAATACGGACGTCGCTCGCTAATGTTGTCCATGCAACAATTACATGTACAAACGTCGCAGGCTAAGTGAATAACAAGCGCCGACAAAGTACTAATGCCTGATCTACCTATGCAGTTTTTTTTGCTATTTGGAGACAAACATACATATACAGAACGATCTATGAATCAATTACTTAATCAATACTTTATTATATGATGATGATGAACGGGTCATCCATAAAGTACGTCACACTAATTTCGTGATTTTTTGACGCCTCCCCCGTCCTTGTCACAATTGATCACATTTATGCCCCCCCCCTATTAGATTTTGAAATGTGACGTCACGAAACTTAGGACTCCTCCCACCCCTTGTCACATAATGTCACGTTGACTCCCTCTCCCCCTTTAGCGTATGACGTACTTTATTGATGTTCCCTAATTAGATAAACGAAATCAAAACAAAAATTAATTTCAAATTTACTTTACAAAAACTCTTGTACGAGTATTGTGTATAAATTAAAAACTAAATTCTATGAGTCATTCCTTTACAGTTTTAACAAACATAAGTACTACCTTTTTTGTTGTCTAACATAGATTTCGGTAAATGTATGTATGTAAATCTATGTACGTAATATTATAAATTTGAAAGTAACTCTTGTCTATCTGTACATTTTTACGTCTAAACGGCTGAACGGATATTAATGAAATTTGGCAGGGAGGTAGATGGTATTCCGGGGACGGACATAGGGTACATGAGAAGCGCGTGCGAAGCCGCGGGCAGCAGCTAGTGATTATATATTGTATTTTGCATGACATGTAGGCGCAGTCTATTCATGTGTATCCCGTCTGTCTGTTACATTTTCAAAACCAAAACGCTACGGATTTGTGAAATTTGGTAAGAAAGTAGATTTTATAAAAGACAAGGACAATATCTACTCAAATACACGAAATCACAGGCAATACAAACAAAATTTATAAATAAGCTCAAACCTACCTTTAAAGTAATTTACTCAAAAGATAAAAATTTACTGTATGGATAGATTCGAATTTTAGGTTTCAAGTTCGTATAAACAGTCTGTTTGTGCAAACAATGAAAAAATGTTATCGATCAATTTTTGGTAATAAATAACAACGATATATTTATTTATCGGCGCCATCGATATTGTTATCATTGATAACGTATGTTCAACTATTATCACGTTTCAAAACCGGACGTACTTAGCACGTATATGAAACGTAGTACGCAGAGTACTTAAGGGTTACAATAACATATTATTTGTCAACAAATATAACTGCAAGATACAATCGTAGATCTTTCAAAGTTTTACGAGACTATTTTCGCTCCAATTCCAAGAGTTACACGAGCAACAAAGTTTGGAATTGGCGTACTATTTTTAAATTCACAGCCAAAAAAACTTTAAAAGCTTTTTACAAAGTCAACAACAAAAACTTACTCAATTATTTACAGACAGACAAAAACCCTTTTACCCTTCGATAAGTCAATTTATGTCAAAATTAAAACCAGCGAGGGGTGGCCCGGTCATTGAACCCAACAGCTGGTGTTGTGTATGAGAAATATATGTATTCTATATTTTCTTCTGTATTTATTTTGTACAGAGACGTAAGATAGGGAATTAAAAAACAAAGTGCGTCTTTTGCGACCCGCCGCGAATGTAAACAAATACACACACACTCAGTGACTTGTAAGTCGAAGCAATCAGATCTAATACCATTGAAGGCAATAACCTAAACAACTTCATAATCGGTCAAGATGGTTTCGCTGAAACGGTGTCGTACCGCCACGCGAAGCAATTTGTTCAAAATCAAACGATGTTTAGCAATAAATTGATACGGAACTCTAGAAAGAGGAACCATATTCACAAGTCATCCTTGTTCATGTTTTGCCTCTACGCAAAGATTTATATCGTTAGATAGGCCCTTACCGTAGTTAGACCGCGCCCGTTTTGGTGCCATATGAAATGAGATAGCTCGGTCATTTGGAATCAGTGTACATCTAAACACAGTGTCAGCCGGACGTGCTGTAACATTGCCATTTTTTGTTGAAAAGTGTCACCCAATGCTATAGTGCGCATTTCGCAAATGCAAAATAAATTCTAAACATACAAATTAAGACAAAAGCGTTACATTTCACTCTTAGGTATTGCGATATAATTAAATAACTATTTTTTTTCCGTTTTATAAATCTGTGTTTCCGCTGTTGCATTCTGACCGCACTACAAATTAACATTACCAGCTAATCTGTGGTACATCCCAGATTGCACACTTTTTAGACTTTTCGATTTCAGGGCATGATAGGACCTTTATTTTTTCACAAAAGTGTGTGCAGTATGATTGCACACAATATAGTTATAATAACAGTTAGGTACGTGGTTAAGTTTACTGGCAAAAACACAATTTGTAACTACTTATTAGTGTGCGTGCGTCGGCATTTCGTAACGCACACATTCAAAGACAACGGGACCACGGTTTTTGGTGCCAGGGCATATCTAACGATATAAATCTTTGCCTCTACGCGAAGGAAATTACTACTGACTGGACTCTGGATTTTAGTTAGAAAAATAATCATTGACAATTTTTTTTTTAAGCCGTGTATGTGATGACCTCCCTCTCGATAAGCCGGCGCGCGGTAGCGGTCGCAGGGAGTCGATGGATGCAGCTTAGGGCGTTACCATTTCGTAGCGTCTGGCGCTTTTTGAGAGAGGCCTATGTTCAGCAGTGGATGTTTAAGGGCTGATTCAGATTTCATTTATTCTTAAGATTTCAGGTTATACATTGATCTTAAAATTATTGTTAAAGTAGGTATATACATATATTGACCAAAACCTATCTTTCCAGACGTACCTACATATGAATATTTAAAATTTAAATTAGTATTGATTGCGTACAAAATTACATTACTGATGAAGATGATAACTTTTTTAAAGTAAAATAATAATAAATTAAGCATAGACACAATAGCTAAATTATTCATTAAGACCGCTCTTACGTTTCGTAAAAATACGTATTTTACGCACCGAGCGGGCGGCGAGCTACGCGGGCTTACTGTCTTTCATATCTATAGTCTCGCTCGCACCAGGATTTGCGAGCATGGCGACTAAATGATCTTGATCCACCGTAATATTAGATTGGAGTTCAGTGGATGATTTTTTTCTGTGTTAAGTTTTTATGTCAATTATAATTTGTTTTGATATATTTTTATTATTATTACGCAGTAATTGATTCTTAGCTAACATGTCAACAACTACTAACTAAATGTAACTAATATTTTTTTTAGTTTGATTTTGCGCAAGCTGCAAAGCAGCTCCACTGCCGCAATGCTACACCACCCCCGCACTGTGTAGCTCGTTTCGCTCGCCACGACGGCGGCAAATTCCGGCCGGGGGGAGATACAGCACGGCATAACTTTAGACCGATATCAGTACTGCCTACATGCAGCAAAGTTTTTGAAAAACTTATTTTACATCAATTGCTTAGGCATTTCAATTGCCTGCTACATCGTAAGCAATTCGGGTTTACTCGGGGCAGGTCAACTACTGATGCCGGTGTAGAGTTGGTATCGCATATTTGTGATGCTTGGGAGAAGTCGCAAGATGAAAAAAATGATGAAAGAGCGGTAACGAACTGAGAGTGGGCCAGTTTGGATTTGGACAGCGAAACCAAAGGGGTCAGCGACTGGCCAACTTCATGGAAAAGGAGGGACTCTTTGCGATGAACTCCTTTTTCGAGAAGCGGCCGTCCAAAAAATGGACCTGGGTGCACCCCGGCGGCTATAAGCATGAGATAGACTTCATCATGACGACCCACAGGCACATATTCAATGACGTCTGTGTGATCAACAGGGTTAAAACCGGTAGCGATCACCGTATGGTAAGAGCGTCATTGAATATTAATGTAAAGCTAGAAAGGTATCGTCTGATAGGGTCTACTCTACGCCCAAATCCTGTCCAGATACATAATCCCGAGAGCTTTCAGTTGGAGCTACAGAACCGCTTTGAATGCCTAGCGGAATGGGCAACAGTGGACGAACTAAATAACGGGCTGGTGGAAACTGTCCGTGCGGTCGGGTCGGACTTCTTTAGGACCCCCCGCAGAAATAAAACACAGACTCTCGGGTCACACTCTGCAGTTAATGGCAGAGAGGAGTGAAATGAGGCTGTAGTCTTCGGCAGACATGTCGACATACGGTGCGCTCAACAAACAGATCTCGAAGTCTGCGACATGATTTGCACTCATTCAATACCAATTGTATTGTGAGCGCAATAGAGCGGAACAAGGGCTCCAGAGTGTTCGCAAGAGATCTGTCGCTTGGGCAGAGCCAGTTGACGAAGCTGAAGACCGATAGCGGCAGCATCATTTCCTCCAAGCCTGAGATCTTGAGAGCTTAAAAAGTTTTATGGGCAGCTCTACACCTCATCGCAATGCCCTGCAAATAGCACGGCAGGCGATGCAAGAGCCCGTTTAACCGGACACTATACCGAAGATATCCCGGACGTCAGCCTCTACGAGATAAGGACGGCTCTCAAACAGCTTAAAAACAACAAGGCACCCGGGGATGGCGGAATAACCACAGAGCTTCTGAAAGTGGGTGGGTCACCAGTAAATGAAAGTCCTTCAGAGGCTATTCAATTCCGTCATTCTCGAGGGACAAACGCCAGAGGCGTGGAACAGAAGTGTGGTGGTACTGTTCCATAAGAAGGATGACAAAGCCCTTCTAAAGAACTATAGGCCCATCTCACTGCTGAGCCACGTCTATAAGCCGTTTTCGAGGGTAATCACCAACCATCTCGTTCGAAGGTTTGACGACTTCTAACCACCAGAACAAGCCGGGTTCCGAAAAGGCTTTAGTACCGTAGACCACATACATACGCTCCGGCAGATTATACAGAGAACAGAAGAGTATAACCGGCTGTTATGTCTAGCGTGGACTACAAGAAAGCCTTTGATTCAGTCGAAACCTGGGCAGTCCTGCGGTCTCTCCAGCTGCAGCGGTGCCAAATCGACTACCGGTATATCCAAGTGTTTAAGTTTTTGTACAGCAAGGCCACTATGTTAATTCGTCTTCAGGAGCAGAGCACAAATCCGATCCCATTGCAAAAAATGGTGAGACAGGGAGACGTCATTTCTCCGAAACTGTTCACCTCTGCATTGGAGGATATTTTTAAGCTTGTGGACTGACATCACGTATTAAACGTACATTAGCTTAGGAATGTCTACATTCCTAAGCTAATGTAGGAATGTCGGTGAACTAGATAGGTATTAGGTACACGTACTTCCTGAATAACTTTGTGCCTTGTACATCTTGGGCACTAGAAAAAGGGCAACAATGTTAAAGTGTTAGAGAATCGATGTTACATATCTCACGTTAATATTACTGAGCTAGAACCTACGTTTAATACGTGCAATATGTTCTTCCGTATTAACGAAAACGTACAAAATTAGAGTTATCATTTCTCTTCCTCGGTAGCTCTAACAAATGGTATATTATATATATATATATATAAACTAGTTTTTTAGGAGTGCGCGTGCAAGCAGCTCGCGGCGGTTGTTTATTTATTCATTAAGTTCCCGTTTTCGTAACCTACGTCTTTTATTTAGTCGAAATCGATAACCATGAGGAAGTTTTGCGATTAAAACATGTCAGCCATCTTGGATTTAGAAATGCACATCTTTTACCTCAAAAGGGGTATCTTTTACCTCCTCTATCAACTCAATAGGGGGGCTTTTATTGCATTCAAAACCACATGACATCCTCTATACAGCCCCATTCAAATTTTTATTCATTATGGCTCAGCTCAGGAGCCCCCCAGAGGGGGGGCAGAAGGGGGCGTCGGGGGGTCAAAGCACTACTCGCTTCGCTCGCCGCAAGGCTCCACCCGAAAAAAAAGGTCAAAATTTGGCCAAATTTCGGGTTTTTCGTAAAAACGGTCTAGAGGGGTAGAGGATGCAAATTTTGTTTGCTATTGAAATTATTTTTTATCCTCTGCATGACCCTCCAAAGAAATTTCTTACAAGTCGCTTCGCTTGGGAGTACCCAAAGGGGGGGGGGGTCGAAAATGGGGTTCAAAGCGGTGTCCATTTTTTTTTCTTTCAATTTGAGAAGAAACTGTCAATACGATCCCGCAATTGAAACCCGCCTACCACCACGGCATCTGGAAGCAACCTCAAAAGGGGGCGTATTGGGGGCAAGGGGGGCAAAAAATTTATTGCATTCAAAATTACTTGACATCCTCTATACAGTTCCATTAAAAATATTATTCACTATGGGTCCGTTCGGGAGCCCCCCTAGAGGGGGGCAGAAGGGGGCGTCTGGGGGTCACAGAAATGCTCGCTTCGCTCGCCGTGCTGTTCGTGCAGGGAATAAGGTACTCCACCCGAAAATAAGGTCCAAAATTGGCCAAATTTAGTTTTTTTCGTAAAAAGGGGGGTCTAGGGCGTGCAAATTATTTTGCTATTGAAACTGTTTTTATCCTCTACATGACCCTAAACAGAAATTTCTTACAAGTAGCTCCGCTTGGGAGTCGCTTGGGCAAGGGGCCGACGGTTAGGTAGGTGGGCGCGGGTGGCTTTGTGCGAGCCGCCTCGCTGCCGGTGAGTAGAGCGATCTGAACATGATTTCTACCTGTATACCTAAGGCTCAAAATTGATTGGAGAAAAAGACTAATGTGTATGTTACGAAGTAAAATTACTTATTCTGTGGCAGCGGGCAGCCTGGAGAGAGGGGGGTTACAGGACGGCTGCTGCTGGAGCAGGCCTGCTTCCCTTCCTCGCAAAAATTTTCACTCCAGCTACCACCCACCTCGTGATACATCGCTGTTCGCGTTTATCCCCTTTTGAGGGGGAAGGGAGGGAAATCTGGAAAAATACGATTTCTCCCCAGGGTCGATTGAACACCTCTGTATGATTTTGCATAGCAAAACATACCTCACCATCCACCATGGAGACCAATTATGTCAGTGAGTTAGTTAGTATACTATACGAATATTAATACTTACAACGATCTAAAATTGCGGTCCTAGTTTCCAATGTTCTAGCACGCACACAATAGCAGCGTCTACACGGCAATCTATGCACACCACGATAGTATCGACACGACGGATGGCGCGAAATTAACTGACGTAAGTCCGACCTCAACAAGCGCTCGCGCGGTACTGAGATCAGATCGCCGGCGCTATGAAATATATAGTCTTTTTAAATAAATCATTAAAAAATAATAGTAACGATTTAAAAAGTAAAATTAATATTGTAGTTTAAGCAAATGTTGAAGTTTATTTTCGTACAAATATTATGTCAAAATTATGTATAACTATGGAGATATTGGGGTTTGTTTCGAAGCCTTTTCGGTTGAAATTGAGTTCGGTTCTGTTTTTATTTTCTAAACATAAAAGGCATAAATCGAAAATGTGTTATGTTATTATTCAAGTATAGGATATAAGCGATATGGAAAAAAAAGTGATTGTGGTCTATATTCAATCGAATCTACAAATTAGAGCATCTAAAATAGGTCTCCGAGAGTTTTTGCCTAAACAAATAATCTAAAATTTGTTGTGCTATTATTCTAGTAGGGAAAACAAGCTATTATTAACAAGTAATTGTTATTTCAAGCAAAGAACAAAATCCATAAATTTGGACAACGAATCCGTGCAATTTCGTGATTTTTAGTAATACCCCTCTTAAGTTGCCAAGTCTAGTAGTGTCTAGTCTAGTGTAAATGTAAAAGTTTACGCAAAATAGGCACCGCCGGAATAAAGGTACCCGGTCAGAATAATAAATACGGTGGTGATTAGATAATTACCTCATTAGATCTTTGTTCGGGAAGCTAATTTCTATAAGTAATAAAAAAACCGTTTGTTCCAATCCAACGATCAGCGGTGTGCACCTTATTTGTTTATTATACTGTTTTAATTGAAAATGGTATTCGATAAAATTGCTTAGTTCAATATAGTTGCGCATTCTTATTACACGGTCGAATGATTCCGGGCAGGTTTGCAAAGATACCAGGCGCGCGGCGCCCAAACGAGGCCTCAGACGGGTACACGAGTGAACAGGCGCTAGGCGCGACGTCCAAACGAGGCCTCAGACGAGTGCTCGAGTGCACAGGCGCTAGGCGGCGGCGGGCGGCAACGTATCGAATCAAACGATTCACAAACATTTCCTTATAGCGCGCGCCCACAACCACAACGACTTTTCGTAGGAATTGCAAACGCGCGACTGATAAATTCGCTACAGCATTGCGACTGTATATCGACGGTGCAAGCGCGCGACCGTCTCTGTTTTCAGAAATTTGCATAGTAAAATTACATTCCAAAAATAAAACCTTCGAAATTATTTAAATTGTGGCATGATGCCCAATACTGGGAACAAAAGTTAAGAATTTCTCCAAATCAAAAAAAAGGGATATCTCCCAAACGTGTCAAGATATTTTTATGTTTTTTTTTGTGTCGGTCCGGCCTTGCCTCCGCGCACAAGAACCTTTAAGGTTATCCACTCATTATGGGAGTGGGACACCCTGTATATTTAATTTTGTTGTTTTAGCGGCAAAAGAACAAATGTGAATTTATTTTTAGGTAATAATAATAGGTAGACAGTTGAAAACCTATTGATAACTTATTAAGGTTCATGAGACTAACAGACAGATGGACGGACGGACAGTGTATTCTTAATAATGAGTTCCCGTTGGTACCCTTTGGGTACGGAACCTGCAAAAAAAGCCAAATATAGGGTGTCATTTAAGTTAGTGCGCTATATCGCGGGGGGGGGGGGGGGGCGTTCACAAACAGATGATTGCTACAATATGGAGGGCATTATCGGAATAGAATCATACATAATAGAATGAATGAATGAACACTTTATTGTAACCTACTAGAAATTACACAAAAACCCTTATATCTAATATACAAATAAAGAAAGTACAAAAGGCGGCCTTATAGCTCAGAGCGATTTCTCCCAGGCAACCTTGATAGATGCCCCCCACAGGAACGGACCAACGGCTGCGGAAGTCTTAGCTAACATCCGGCAAGCGATACGTGCTGTTTGCTCGTAGGCGGCCGTCCGTCCTCACTCTGACAGTTATCTGTCTACATAAAAATAACAGAGCTTATCATCAGATGAGCTCAGTTAGGACTATAAGGCTGTTTATGTGTGATATTACATTTTGATTTAAATAAAATAAATAATGCTGGACAATTCACACAGCATTATCTAGCCTCAAGCTAAGCAGAGCTTTTGAGGGTTCTAGATAACTGATATATTAATTAGCTGCTGCCCGCGCTTTCGCCCGAATTTTATTGGGATAAAAAAAAAATAGTTAAAAACTAAAACCCGACTACATAAAAGTCTTAAACAAGCGTTCACCTATTGGCCATAGCATTTTCTTTTGATACTAAGGTAGTCGGAGGCCTTTGATACTAATTGTACCCTAGGTATATGGGGTGGGTGCCTTCATTCTTCATATTTCTGAATTTGTTTCAGCACAAAAATGGGAACCTATTTTTAATAATGATACTTCGACAGGCAGGCCACAACACGCACAAAAGTGCAGCCAAAACCAATGTCATTAAAACTGAGGGCCTACTCGCAAAACGGAAATCGAAGTTCGTTTTCAAGCAAACGGTAATCTTATGCAAACGATATAAGAGTTCGTTTTGCACGAAAACAAATGAGAAACTTCGTTTTTCCTTTTCCGAGTAGGCCTGCTGAACTAACAATCCTACTTCCCATTATTGATCCAATGAAATCATTATAGTATACGACAACAGTACGAGAGGTTAAAAAACTTTTTTTTAAATCTTCTAAATCAATTAACTCTCACGGTAACGCTCGTGTAATTCATCTATTAACAAGTCTATCTAAACGCTGCAGTAATGGGCTGTGTGCATTGATCTATCTGGGCTATCTTTCTGGCCTTGGATTAATTCATTTTTAATTTTAAACTGCAACGCAAAAAAGTTATTTCAGCTTGTACCTCTTAATCATATAACTGTCCTTCTCTTTAGTATCTCTTTCTAGACTATGCATTTGATCAAGGCTAAAAAAAGTTTATTTATTCAGACGCAATTGTCCATAATTAAGTACGTATTTAAAACCAAGTAAGCTATCTGACAAGCTAACCGGTGTAAAACCACTATAACCGCTTACCATAAGGTGGACAGCATGGTTTGCCATGTCACTTTCGTGGAACATAAAAAAAAATATAGTTAAAAACCCACCCCATATACCTAGGGTACAATTAGTAACGGCATCCGACTACCTAAGTATCAAAAGAAAATGCTATGGACAATAGGTGAACGCTTGTTTAAGACTTTTATGTAGTCGGGTTTTAGTTTTTAACAATATTTTTTTTTACCATACATATATCGATACAATATATGTTTATCGATACATTTTTTCATTTGCCCATCCCTAGATGACCCGTTGCCATGGTAACAAATAAACAAGAGGTCTCCATGGCAACGGGTGTGTCATCCTTCACTCATCACATCAAACTAAATTAGACTCGAACTGTAACTAGATGTCGTCTCTTGCAAAATTTTATCGCGCTATCGAAGTGTTCCAGGTGTAATTTAGACCCAGCTATCTCTTAAGACCCTCAGTTTTGTCGGACACCATATAGCCTATAACCATCGGGGTAATGAGACGAATCAATCGATACCTCTCTTGTTGAAATCGAAGTAGTAGTTTCAGCGCTACGTGGGAACAAAGAAATCGGCTACATACATACATACATAGGGTGCTAAAATCATAACCCTCCGGTAGTCGGGTAAAAAGGGGCACTTACTTCTTCCCTTAGTGTCATTCTTGTGGTCTGATTCGGCGTGCACGCTTGCCGCCAGCAGCAGCGAGCACGCCAGAACCGCCAGCGGGTAAGGGCTACACGCGCGCATCACGCCGCGCCGTGCCCTTCCGCGCCGCACCGCATGACCAGAGCTGCAACCAAATACATAAAAATTGTTACTTTAATGAGGTCTAAAATCTTAATAAAGGACGACCTTCACCCATTTGTTTAACACTTAAACGCATGATTTTTATTAAAAATTAAAAAGATATGCACGTGATGTCTCAGGGTATGGGAATTCCTGGAAACATAATAAAAAAATATCTGAGAAGGTTTAGTCTATTAAGTAAATTCTTCATTTTGGATTAAAAGTGCATTGTATCGAAGACAGTATGTTATGATATGAAGTATATCGCCAGTGGTTTAACTGAAAAAATCCTGCCCAATCCTTACTAATATTATAAATGCGAAAGTAACTCTGTCTGCATGTCTGTCTGTCTGTCACGTTTTCACGCCAAATCTACTGAACCGACTTAAATGAAATTTGGTACACATATGTTTTAGAACCTGAGAAAGTAGTCCTACTTCTTAATGCGAAAAAAGGGTTTTAAGGGGGTTGAAAGGTTGTATAGACGTACATATCGTCATTTTTAAAGCTAAAAACTTGGAATAATTTTTTTAGGCTGTTAATTAGATATGATTAAAAATGTAATTTAAAGTTTCTACAAATTTTAGCTTCAAGGGGGTAAAATATCAAAGGGAATAGGGGGACGAAAGTTTGTATGAAAATCACAGTCACTATTCTATGCGGACGTAGTCGCGGGCACAGATATGGGATCAGTTGCCCGATTCAAATATTCATTAGGTGAACTGATCCCGCGGGATCAGTTCGAGCGGCCGCGGCCTCAGTTGACTAAAGACCCTCAAAAATTATAATACATGGTACAACAACGGGGTGACCTTGCACCACTTTTTTCTTACGTTATATCTCGCGGCCTAAGAAAATAAACTCGATTGAAACGATCCTCTTACTATAATAAATAATAATACTAAGTACCACTGATTAGCCCAGTACGTCCACTGCTGAACAAGCCTCCCCTAACGCCTGACCTCTCTCCAGTCGTGTCGGTCTGCGGTCCCATCGGATTATGAGAGTGAGGGAATAGAGTGCAGCTGTGTTTGCGCACACACTTGTGCACTATAATACGTACATCCTGCTCATCTGGCTAGTCTCCGTTTAGATTGGCCGCCGCCGTGGTTCGTACACTTTGCTAACAATCTGAATACTTACTAGGTTTTTTTTTTTACTTTTAAGTAAAACGACAAGCCCTATTCTGATTACGCGGGCTAGTAAATCTTAAATTACTCATTCTCAATTCGCCGTAGGAGCGCAAGGCACACTTGGTTACGTCTATTTACAATAATGATAGGTAACTATTGAGACAAAACAAATAAAAGCAAAAAAAAAATTCTATATCTGCTGTAAATGGGCATAGTCAAAAAAAAAATTACGAAATAAGAATAATAATAAAATTAATTGCTGCAAAGGGCATTGTCAAACATGAATTTAATTAAAATATAAAGAGAATATCATAGAAAATTATTACAATTAAGTATACAATTAACAGAGAAACTGACAAAATTGGTCTCCACTGTCCATGTGCTATGGTAGAGCAGATCATACCATAGCGCGCTGGAGGTGGGCTCATACACAACACACGTACAAACAAAGAACAAAACTAATATGTAAAATTAAACAATTAAAACTATGAAAACACTACACTAATCAACATTCACATAAACAACAAGAGTGCATTTCGACCAATGATGTGCGCAGTCCGCGTATGACCTGCAAGGCCGTGCGACTGCACTACAGGCACCTCAATTCATGTGTGTCATGGACACTTTACGTGTTAACGCATTCACTGCCCAGGCTGACCCTGGCTGGATGTGATCTGGGGAGGGGCGCGTCGCTGCATCCGGTTAAATAGGTCATTAAGATGAGGCTGGACCTTTTTAGTTCACATGCTGGAGGCACTTTGTTAGATATAATTATTTATAAGTATTTTTATTTTGTAAGGTTCCTACAAAAAACATTATTATAATAATAATGTTCCAAAAACATTATTATTATAATAATAATGTTTTTTGTTTAAGTAAAACGAGAAGCCCTATTCTGAATACGCGGGCTAGTAAATCTTAAATTACTAATTCTCATATATTTATTCGCCGTAGGAGCACAAGGTACACTTGGTCACGTCTATTTACAATAATGATAGGTATCTATTGAGACTAAACAAATAAAAGCAACACAAAAACAAAAAAAAATAATTTCTATATCTGCTGTAAATAGGCATAGTCAAAAAAAAATACGGAATAAGAATAATAATAAAATTAATTGCTGCAAAGGGCATTGTCAAACTTATGCATTTAATCAAAATATAAAGAAAATATCATAGAAAATGTTTACAATTAAAAACATTATTATAATAATAATGAGGAAGAAAACATTATTATAATAATAATGAGGAAGAAAACATTATTATAATAATAATGTTTTTTGTATTGAATCAAATGATTTTCTTTCTTTCCATATGGTGTCCGTCATGGGCACATTGTGATAAAAATCGAAATGTGTCAAACCCATCGAGTACGATCGATTAGCTATGAAAATAAATCACCACAAACATTACAATCCGCTCGGCTTAAGAACACCTACTCGTAAAAACAATAATCGAAATTACCGATTCACTTTGCGCAAACGCTATCTTATGTAGCGGTTTTGCTTGAAAACGTTTATTTTGATTTCCGAGTAGTCCCCCATATCTCTAGCCATACCTAACCATGTTTTTTAAGTCCAAAGATGCCTAATTCGTCCAAATAACATACTAAAAATGCTTTCAACCCAAAACCCTCCTGTTACTAACTAAACCAAACCCTGATCTACGAAGACAAGATTTTGTATAATAATTCGAGAAAATCATGTTTTTATTCAAAAGATGATTTTTTATTCAATGTTTCGGACGTACCTTCAAGTATTCAATTATTTATTTTGCAATCCTAATACATAAAATATGAGAGGTCTTAAATATTTCACTTAGAGGCTAGGTATGGAGCCCTGTTAGGGCGCCATGCAACTTGAGAGGTAGCTATTATAATTTTCATTATCACAATAAAGCTTAGTTTTAAAAATGTCAGGTCACCTTGTCAGGATTTCGCGGTCAGATGACCCAAATTATTGCTGGATTTCGATGATTTCAGAATTTTCCTACTGAACTTCCTCTTAATATCAGCAAGATCCATATTTCAGCAAAAATATATCGAGAAACTATAAGCGAGTTTTTCTTCTAATGATAAAGAACTCCAACCAATTTCTTTTTCATTTGTCCCTCTGTCCGTATGTTTGTTTGAGGTGGTAACCTCTGAAACAGCTGGACCGATTTTGGCGGGACTTTCACTGGCAGATAGCTTATGTTATAGCGTGCAACTTAGGCTTTAATAGAAAAGAAATTGGGTTCCGCACAAATTCTGTTCCCATTATAAACAAAATTGAATGAATGACTGAATTAACACTTTATTACACCTACTAAAAATTACACAAAAACTATTTTATATAAAATACAAATAAAAACAGTACAAAAGGCGGCCTTATCGCTGAGAGCGACAGACTTCTCCCAGGCAACCTTGTGAATTCTACTCGGGCAAAGCCGCGGGCGCAGCCGCGTGTGCAGCTAGTAAGCAATAATTTCTCGTGAACCATGATATATGTAAAAATCGTAAGTGTCCTTAAGTAATAAACTTCAGGATTTACAAATCAGGAACTAGCCTGTTAAGTTTCCTTATTACGATGAGAATTTATAAATCATCTGACATTGACACACAATAGCTGGCTGTACCGCTGTACTACAAATTGTCAAGACATTCTTATTGCACGTGAACAACAATGCTTTCATTGATGAATATAAACTTCATTGATGAAGTGGATGACGTCTAAAGGCCGTAGTAGATAAAGACACGCGGTAATTAGCGTGGGAGCTGCTGCGTTTCCCACGACACACCCGTAACAGGAAAATAACGATTATTATACGTTATTGACTAATCCTAGCTGATCTCACAATCACAGGTCCTGCTCCAATCACAGTGATTCACTGTCCAATTATTGGGCAGTGAATGAAGAGTTAATTATTAACATAACAACCAATTGTTGTTATGTTATGTTGTGCACCAAGATTTGTTAACAGCATCGAAGTGTATACACGGATCCGCAAAAAATCATGATTTTGCGATGTCTATGGTCGCTTCTCCGTCAAGTCTTGTTTTTTGAGTGAAAATATATAAGAACTAGCTGTTCCTCGCGGTTTCACCCGCGTTAAATTCGAATTTAAAATTACTAGGGGGATAAAAGTGACAATATTCCTGTAACCCTCCCTTGAGTATTTGATGTTTTTCCAGGGCAAAAAGTAGCCTGTCCATCCTTTCAATGCTTTCATAACTTTATACGAAACATTCAGTCGATTGGTTGCTTAGTTAGCATGCGTGAAGGAAGGAGAAACAAACAAACACACTTTCGCATTTATATTAGGATAATGCAGTAACCGCCAAAACGATTCAATGCACAATATCAACAAGTCGGATACTCGTTAAATAAGGTGTGTGGAACAGAGTGTCTATGACCCGCCTCCTTCCCTCATCGCGCAGGGAGCAGCCCTAGGGAATTCCACTGTTCCACACTTACCAACACTAACATTGTTTCAATGCGACATCATTATCAGCTGAGCGAAACACGATGTCTTGACATTGGCCCAAAAGATCGCCACATTGACTGACGAATAATTGGGCAGTGAATTACACTAGATAATATACATATGTATGTTTAGTTTAAGCTAAAACCTTTTGTGAAGTGGAAATACTTAAATAAAATAAAAAAATAAAAGTGAATGTATAATTAATTATTTACATTTATAACCAAAATTGCTGGTCCAAGATTTGTTAACGACAAGCGATGTGTATAACCGGATCCGCAAACAAATCATGATGTTGCGATGTCTGTGTGGCCGCTTCTTCTTCATATGTTTTGCTTTTATGTGAAAGTATTGTATATAAGAATTATACAGTTCCGCCAAAACGACTTAAGGGCCTACAATACCTCACCATTGTGTGAAAAGGATATGCTTGGGATTTCGCGTTCATATGAGCGGGACAGAGTAGAACGTCATAACCGCAAAAATAATGTTTTTGTTTTTTTACGGTAAAAATAATAGTAATTTTGAAAATCTAAAACACACACCGTCTGCTTTATACTCTGATTGTTTACTGTACAAAGTATCAAGGCTTATTTTAACGTATCTATTGAATAGCGACGGTTTAAAGTACAGTTTAGAGTGAACTTTGGTTTTTTTTTCTATCGAGAAAATTTCATGTAATCGTGTTTTCGAAACACTAGTGGTCTAGCATCAATCCTGAACTACAACATATTAAAATCTCAAAGTACATGCTTCAGAATTGTGGAAGATATGATCGTTGAAAATAACTGATTTCAGATAGTATCAACTCTTAATGCATAATAACAATAAGTCGGTTAATCGTCAAACAGGGTAAGTGGAAATTCGTGGATATGTGGAACAACGAGTCTATGACCCGCCTCTTTCATTCATCGCGCAGGGAGCAACCCTAGAGAGTTCAACTGTTCCACACTGTTCCACTTACCAACGCTAACATAGTTAAAATGCGACATCATCACTATCAGCTGACCGAGACGCGACGTCTTCATATTGGCCCAAAAGATCGATACAATGACCGAATGCGATATACGATACGAGCAATGAAAATCAAACTATTATATTTCTGGAATACACATTTCGCTTTACTAGTCTGCGTGGAACTCATGCTTTTAAGGGTTCCGTGCATGAAGGGTGAAAATGGGACCTTATTACTAAGCCTCCGATATATTTCTGTCCGTCCGTCTATCAGCGGCCTGTATCCCATGAACCATGAACCCGCTAACAGATGTACGGTATAAGGTTGAAATTGTCACAGGGTATATTTTATTTTCTCTTGGCCGGTTTATATTTTATTGATTATTATCCAATAAACCAATAGTCCTTCGATTGACCACCTTATGGAAAGTGAAGATGTGGCCGACGCGACGATGTATCACGAAGCACCCACTAGCGGCGTAAAGGGCCCCCCCCCTTTCCACCAAGCTCCGAGGGGTGTAGTCTTGGCACCTCTCGGGGTGAACCAAAAACCAAACCTCGGTTTTTGGTTCACATGATTGAACTCGGATCGAACAAAAACCTGAAGGGGTGACAACAACGGAACCTCACACGCACAAACAGACCAGAAAAATTTCGCTCGCCACCGTTACCTATATCTACATATTTTGTAAGAAATCCGGAACGGATACCAGCTCACGCTACGCCCCGCCACTGGCAGCACAGCACTATTTACTTGCTTCGAGCTTAACCCCGCATTGACACATAATAGGTACCCTACTTTTCTCTCTGGATAAGGCTGACTGAACCTTAGGTAACAGCCCAGCCAGGTCTAGGCAGTAGTGTCTGGGGTGAAATAACATAATCTATGTCTGGGCGTCTAAAAAGGTAGTGTTCTGTGAGGACTCATACACACAGCATCAGTTTTACAGGAACCGTTTTACTTCCGTTTATTTTCCCGTGATGGCGTATGTAGTTGTCAAAGACAGTACTTGTCGCTCAAAGAGCAAGTTCACAGTTTCACACACCTGACAGTATACCGGATCCAGTAAACGATTGTTACTGGACCGTTGTTTACGGATTTTTAGCTACTGGAAAGAATCGTTTACTGGATCCGTAATACTGTCAGGTGTGTGAACTCGCTCTTACAACTAGGTACATACGCCATCACGTGAAAATAAACGGATCCAGTGAAACTGATGCTGTGTATGAGCCCTAACCTAACGCACCGCATTGTTAAGGTTCCAGGAAGCGATGCATAAGTTTTCTGGAAAACTTCGTACCTTCTATTATTTTCGTAGATGAACTACAGCACCGCAGATTTATAAGTACAGCACAGACACCGAAAGGGTTTAGCTCAGGCAAACTTAACTTCACAGATCCATTTTGCGGATAAACTTTAAATATTAAAATGTATACAAACAAAACTTGTTTTGCTGTGGTTTTTTTGACATTTAACTTTGATTATGATTAATCAACGGAATGTCATACTCTTGATTGCAAGGTGACACCAAGCAGTTCGTTATTGATTTCTTTTTTAGCTATTTTTATTGATCGATGAGAAAGTAACAAATTGCTAGATGCCTACCGCGACAAAAATGTGAAAGTGATTTTTTATTGTCTAGCATTCTTCAACTGTGCGACTCTATATGAGTTTCAATCGTAGCGAATATTTTTTAAACGGTAAGATAAAATGAGGCCTACTACCTCTATGGTAGACTCTTGTACTATCTTACTCTATATTACTCTACGGGCTGACTAGGTGCATCTAGGTACGCATTGTCTACTCAGAAAAAAAAACTAGGTCTATTGTCTACTCCCTGATCTAAGCCAAAGAGAATACAATACTGACATCTAAGCTTTGGATCTAAGATCAAGCAGCCTACGCTTCTACTACCTCTTTGTCTGTGGTCGTAGAAATCACAGTTTTTTTCATAATCACACACTTGTAACGTGTTAGGTAACGTGATGGAAACTTACGGTAAGTAGTTATTGTTTACTCATTAATGGAAAAGTGTATGTAAAATTGTAAATAAAAGTTGAAGTTTACTGTGTAGTCGCCAGCTTGAAGCTCCTGATTGCTTTAAGCTGCCGTATATAAGCTGGCTGGCTTGAATTTAGCAAAAATCACACCTGATAGTTATAGCTGCGCCTGCAAAAACCAATCGATTCCATCTCGCCCCGTGACACAATGCAGATTGCATGCTGCATCTGTACGCCAGACGTTGGGAGGCAGGCGCCATAAATAGCTTACCTACCTTTTGTCCTGGCCTAGTGTTATTGACATGTAAGAAACTGTAGCGTACGTATTTATGTACATAGCCACGTCATGGTGACGTCATTGCCGTAGGCGCCCGACTGACGGTGTATTCTGATATCTCAGTTTTTTAGACCTAGTTAATCTGATAACTTACTGACTAGACATGATTACCTATATAGCTTTTTTTAGCTTGGTCTTGATCTATTATTGGCGGGTTAGAAACTGATTACTCTTCAATTCTCGTCTTAACTTTACTTACCTGTAATAGTACCTAATTGAACTTTAATATATATTTTTTTCAAATATAAAGACTGTAGGTAAATAATACAGTAATTTATTCGTTAAATGAAACATGGAAGCAATCAGCTAAGAATTTTCATGAAAAATCTACGTTATACAAGGTAATATTCAATGACTTGTGTATAATTAGGTACATGATGTTCCATTTTTGCAGAGAAAGACTTAATTCAAAAGTCATAAAAGCCAGCAATTTTAACAAATTATTTTTATATTTAATTTATACTTTGCATTTACTTATTTGCTGTTTGGTACATGCACGACCTGTGCACGTCTATGAAGTTACCTAATTGTTGACAGGTGAGTGAATGAAGAGTGATTGACAGAGTGAATTATTTCATAGACAGTTACTTTTGACGGATAGAGATGCGAATTCTTCGACTCGAAAAATATGGGGACTTACGAAAGTTTAGATTTTTATCTTGCCAACATAGTAGGTATGTAACGTAGATCTCGATAATTTTTCTATGAAAAATTAGGAAATAGTACTTATACAAATTATAGTTTACCACAGTAGGTACATAACTCAATCTATCTTACATTTTATCACGTAAAAACGCGTGTAACGCCGCCGCGGGGAAAAGCAAGCTGCAAATAAAACAACGAAAATAATACATACTTACGTACTATTTTATCATAACGAATATTCTGATTTCAAAAATAAATTCATTTAGACACCTGAGTGAGGTCTGTAAAATAATACAAAATGTTGAGCAAATATAACAAAATCGATTGACTTCTTCATAAACAAAATAGATTGTCATCCAAATCGAAACTAGGGCATGACTATTTGATTGTAAGTCGAAGTTCCAAACAGCAAATAAGAGAGTGGAATGAATATACCTAGTTCCGCTATGCCACGCTATAATGATGACCACGTTTTGAGCAAGAGAAGTAAAAATTGTATTTTCAACTTGTCCTAAATGTTTAGTCGTATACGAGATGAGACTTCGCAAGATTTGAATTCAACCAATAACTACTAAATGGTTTTAACTGTCTTATCCCAATCAACGCAAGGGTTGAGTTCTGTGTCTCACTCGTGTGCCTTCAAATGACCGTTTGAGTCGAAGCTGCATAGGTAGCAAATAAAACAACCTGCGGCACCAGGGTGATGTCACACAAGTTGAGGGTGGCAGTGAATAGGTTAAACTGAGTATGTAGTAGATTGACAACTCACTAACCTACTACTTCAGTAACTAGGTATAACTACCTGAATGAGTCGAGGCTCGACTGTGGGCTCGCCTCGACTGTAGGAGACGTTAAACGATATCGCAACACGATTAGTTCGTGTTGAACCTATAATTGACGACGTAGTAAATCACTGACTTATATTCGTTCATATATGTATAATTTGCCGTGTATGTAGTTTCAGAGCAAAAACACGGTGTGTCCTAAGTTTTCACCATTTTAACATGTTGCAACCTCACCAATCTCACAGATGTCTCTGAGTAGGGCCCAAGGTTACATAGGGTGCGTGCGTGCAAAGGTCCTGTGGGCATCGCAGGTAGGGGAGCCTCTGGCCCTGCAGCGTTGTTTACGCGTGCAGTGACGGGGGTCAATGACCCCTACGCCGCACTACGAGACATAGAACCGACATGATTTAGTGAGCAGAGCATTTAGTGAGCTAGTAAGCCCTTTAGAGTTCAGTTCGATTCTCGCAAAAGTCAACAATTTTCGATTACTTCGGTAAAAAAAACCACGTCTACGTACCTACGTAAACGTATTATCATATCAAATGGCTAGTTCAAGGCCGAACGCACAGCGCAAAACTGTTTTTGGGACTAAATTTTTGATAAGACTTGAAGGTTTTATGAACTTAGAAACAATACAATGTATAATGTAGGTAGGTACCTAAATAGGTCTCGCGCCGCGCGACTTGACTTAAGTACTTATCGATAACAAACAACCTCTGAATGTTTTACTTTATTACGATTTCTGTAAATCACTACAAATGCCTGGGACATTTCTTTCTTTACAAGGTTTACGTTTTAGTTTAGCTTGCAGCCATTATCAATAATAAAACCTATTGCCAATTGTAAACCATGATATGTTTACCTATATACCTACACAGGTAGAAACATGTTGTTCTGTACAGGACAACTGGGACAACTTTTGTCCAAAAATATTGTCTTGGTCAGCGCAGAAATACCTACCTAACCTAGGACATTAGGCTACCTACACCTAGCGTAGGTAGATACCTACTACCTATCTAACCTATGTATGTAGGTAACGTAGCGAACTCTTTTGTTTAATAAATTATTCTACCTAAACCCACCTAAACCTAATAGGTAGGTTATACTAGCCTATAGGTCGATGCTATAGGTCCACCCAGTCATTTTTTTTATTATCTTTATTCATTAAAGAGGGTTTGATCAGAGTGATCATGTCACCCTCATAGTAACAATTTACTTACCTTCTACGCTTTATATATAATTTAACACTCATTGAGTCTTCGGAGTCTGCAGGAAGCAGGTAGGTAGATAGAACTATTACATTATATTCTACCTACCTAGATTGATACGAAAGAGAGAACGTTTATTAGACACAGGTATGTATTGTGTATGCACCAGAGATGCACCAGCTGCCTTATTCCATTGCATAATAGGTATAGGTAACTGCGCAGATACGAGATTTTTATAGGTATAAACATCGACTACCTACTAAGCTTTACAGGTACAACTAGGTAGTTTACTTTCGCGCGTACCCATATTTATCAAGAATGGCAAAATAACAGAATGAATGCAAGGTTGTTCGAGGATATTTACGCCTACAATGGCGTACTGTAGACGGAATACGAGAAGAGCTGCCGAGCCAGCCGCCCCGCGCCGCAATTTGCCGCGACGCAGTAAAGCCGCGGGAAGGCGTGCGAGAGCGCTTGTTTACACCGAGCTTACACCACGTGGTGCGGACTGGGGAGCCCCGTGCCTACCACACGACCGTCACGTGTGCCCATTCACTACACCTCTATAATTACTCAAATACAAACACCCAACCGGATAAGCCTAGCCGTAATCAGATTGAAAACAAATAATGCTTGGTACCTACCCGAGCTCGGCGCCTGCCGTGGCTGTCTGCTCCTCACGATCCACAATTCAAATAGTATTCAATCAATCCGAGCACTGAACCACTAGTATCTAATTACACTGGTCACAGAGCACTCGTATAAAACAACAACATGTAAACAAAAACAGCACGCGAATGAGAGTGGATAACGATTCAGACAAGTTATCACGAACGACGCGCGCGAACGACTGCCTGCCTGCGCCGCGGACCGCGCCGCTCGCCGCGCGCGGGAAGCGAGGCGGCGGCGCACCGCCTCGCTTCCCGCGCGCGGCGGCGCTGGGTCGCCGTCGCCGCCGCGCGCGGCCGTGCCGTCGACCCAGCCGAGGAATGCGGCTCGCCCGTTCTACTCACAGCACCAGCAGCGTAGAGCTTATGTATGTTTTGGTCGGTCCCTTGACGGTGCGAGGGTCCATATTTCCACAACATCAACACACCTACCTACTAAAAGCTAAGTCTACGTTCCTATCCTAACTCTATGACTAAAAGTGGTAAGGAAAAGTAGATAATCTAAAATTCATCTCGTAAAATTAAAATATTGTATTTATTGATCAACAACCATACATTGTATTTCGTTCATTCGTCCTTCTATATTTGAAAACATATGTAGTATATATACGTGGTAGGTATCGCCAATCTACCACTAAAGTTGAATATCTGCAATAATTTTTATGTGCGGGTACTCCTCCGTCCGGCTGCTTGCATTGATTGTCATTCGCGTTTTAGTGCGTCGCCGATCGCCACGTTTATTCGTAAAAACTTCAAAATAAGTGCGTAGCAAGGCTAAAACGTCGTCGCAGTGATGAGAACGATGAGAACAGTGACTATTTTACACCGGAAAATGAAAAAATATGAGGAAATACTCTAAAAAAGACTTCACAGTATTTGTTCACAAAGTAGCAGCTCACCGGTGATTATTTCACCGCTCTGCCATCTGAACATGAAGGTAGGATGACACCTAAGTACACTTCATCAGAACCTCTTTTCTACATTTCACAACAATGTTTAAGAAGCGTGATCATCGCAGAAGCGTCAGCATCTCTTGGAGATGTTTCCTTCATATAACTGAGTACATTTGAAAGGAATGGTACCTTCGTTATTCTTTTATGAGAAAATTAGATCATGGTACGTACATACACCTATCTAATAAAACAATACAATACAAAAATTATTTATGGTACACCAGAAAAACACCATTACATACAGAGAGATATTACATAGTACAAGTACAATGGGCGGCTTTATCGCTTAGAAGTGATCTCTTCCAGGCAACCTAATGCAAAATTGCTCAGGAACCGTGATGTGGTCATCTTCAGATTATAGTAGGTACATACACCTACCTAGTACCAGAATGCTCAGGAACCGTGATGTGTTCATCTCAAGGGGATGTTTCCTTCACATTATAACGACTGTGTACATTTGAAAGGAATGTTACCTTCGTTTTTATGACAAAATTAGATTATGGTACATACATCTACCTGGTACGAAATTGCTTTGGAAGCGTGATGTGTTCATCTCAAGGGGATGTTTCCTTCACATGATTACGACTGTGTACATTTGAAAGGAATGTTACCTTCGTATTTTTTTATGAAAAAATTAGATTATGGTTCACACACCTACCTAGTACCAAAACTCTTAAGGACCGTGATGTGTTCATCTCTCGGGGATGCTTCCTTCACATTATGACGACTGTGTACATTTGAAAGGAATGTTACCTTCGTTTTTATGACAAAATTAGATTATGGTACATACATCTACCTGGTACGAAAATGCTTTGGAAGCGTGATGTTTTCCTCACATTATTAAGACTGTGTACATTTAAACGGAATGTTACCATCGTTTTTTAAACAAAATTAGGTAAGTCACTTTATATGAATAATTTATGTACATAGTTGTATGAACTTCTGCCTGAGAAATATTTGTACCTATGGGAAAATTACCCATAACACTACGAAACCTCAAAGGTTAACATAAAATTTTGGAAAAAATGTCGTGGCCATCTAATAGGGATTTTCTCTTGGTTGAAAAATATGTACTTACCTACTTACATTCTACTTAAACCTGATAAGGTTTATGCTTTGCACAATATCATGGCCATCTGTTTAGGATGCTTTCTTTGTGCTTTTATAATTATATACTAAGTATATTATTAGTCATCATCATCATCATCATCAGCCCATAGACGTCCACTGCTGGACATAGGCCTCCCCCGTACGACCCCACAAATAGCGGTCCTGAGCCGCCTCCATCCATCGACTCCCTGCGACCGCTACGATGTCGTCGGTCCATCGAGTGGATGGTCTCCCATGTAGGGGGGATTTGCCATAATCACCACTAATAATGTAATGTAATAGGTATACCATAATATTATTATTATGGTATACCTATTACAGTAAGCAGGTGCCCATATTGCAGAAAAGACTAAAATATTTTAAATCACCATCATTATTGAAACACCATAAAAGAATAAAAAGATGGATACCTATGTTAATCGAGCTGTGCGCTGGACACAAATTGCTAGTGTAAAAATAATGAAAAATACTGGACATACATTGAGTTCCAAGAAACTGCACGTGCCGTAGCTAGGTATACCCTGGGATAAATGGAGCTTTATCCGATTCGCTTCTCAAAAGGATGAGGCGTATTCCTTGCTTAAGTGAAGTTATTATTAGATTGTTTACAATAGAACACAAGGATCAAGTGGCCGTCTAATGTGTTTCTCAACTTATAGAATCCATTAATATCCATGTATATAATGTTTAAATGTATATTTCCTATAGTAGCTGTAGATTAATTACAATGTAACAAAAAAAAAAGAGACCTGTATTGATGTTGTATCTAAATAAAATAAATAAATAAATTATGAGATTACAGAGACAAGCTAGCCAAGTCTTTAAACCAGAGGCCCCCGCTCCCTGCAGCCAGGCACGCCGGAGCAGAGGTGATACCAGCCGCCACGTACCTCAACAGCTGCATCAGCAGCCGCCCAGACGGCTACTACCGCCCGCGCTGGCACTGGCAGCCGCCCCGCGCTTGCAACCGCTCCTGGCCTTGCGTCTGGTCGGTCGCTAGACCCACTAAGCTCCGTTGGACATCTGTCCAATTTTTACGATGAATGGAAATTCATTACTAATGAAATGAATGATCCTCTGATATTATCGTGGTCAAGAGTTGGTCTTCACGAACACTGTTTCCAAAATTATGGACCAAATAGTCCAATAATTAACCAGATATTATTTAAAACAATGAGACCGTTGCTAGTCTTCTTGAGAGCGGCACCATCTCTCATTACGAACCCAGTCAGGAACAGTTATTCGTCATCCTTATTAGTTATTTTCTTACTAAGAAACAAAAAACCTTATGGTAAAACAGATTCCAACCAAAATTTTTAAAATCAGTGTTCCGAGAACAATATTAAAATAAATCAAAAATTGCTTCATGGTCTGACTGGGTTTTAAAAAAACGCATATAAGTAATTATTTATTTTCTGGTTTCTATTATCCAGATGTTAGAGAGTCGACTTACGTTTTAAGTGCTAGAATTTGTTGATAGAATTTTTAGTTCTACCTTTTTTCCAATCCAATACGATTGGATTAAATAATCTAAATGTATGGAGAGATTTAAATACCCTAGCTATGTGCCACACAAACAGCTATGATAGTATTATGTCTTTAAAACTTAACGATTTTTTATTAGGAAGTTAACCTTGTTTGTGGAGAAGGAGACCCAATGATAACGCAGTCAACCTGATCAGGGAAGACACGTCTTGTCTGAAGTTTTTTCTTATGTTAGCAAAAAAATGTTAGGGGGTGGTATGTGTTCAGGCGACTGTTGGTGTTCAATGGAGTGGTCAATCTCAGAATCAGAAAAATACGTTACGTGGAACTTATAGCAACTTTATAAGACCTGCAGATCTTTGCCGAAAATCTAAAAGATTGACTAACTGATGTAACTGATGTGACATCTTTATGGCAATAATGGTGTGAAAGTATTCGTACTTATTTCTAGTTAGTCGTACTTAGTACTAGTTCCGAAGATAACGAAATACCAAATTGGGGAGTCTCGGAGAGTTCATCAAGACACTAAATGGGTGTTTAAAAACATGCCTATGACAAACATTTTAAAGCTCCCTGCCGAACACGGCCTGAAATACTATGAAGAAGTGTCTCACGGATTTTAGATCTAGGAGAATTAATTCACTGTAAATGCCTTGCGGATTGAATATTTATATATATCATTTCTATACATTTTGAAATTATAACGGACAGACTAACTTTGATAACATATTACGAACAAACCAATATTTATGGTTCTTATCTGGCCCATGCAACCCTGGTTTCCCCTATTTCACGACTTTTCTGTTTGGTACAATACAATTTAAGTCCCAACGAGCAATGACGAATTGTAGTCTGTTAGCAACAGTCGCCCGGGGCTGACGTTCATTGTGGGCAAGGGGCAAGATAACAAGACGGCATTACTAAAAAGAAGCGTGCCACCGTCTTCGCTACATTGCTTCAATGTGTGAAAATTCAATTAAGCCGTATGATGTCGCTATTAGAGGATAAGTATTTTTTTAATAACATGGTTATTGATGTGTACTAATCGTCAACTCCTATGGTTATTTATTTCCTAACAGAACGGTTCTCTGTACAGTTCGTTCTGGTCACTCTTTGATCAAGGGTAGGTTCTGATGACCGTATTACTCGGCTATTCAAAGGCTTCTATAGACTTCGCTCAGTCCCAAAATATATATAACTCAATCTGGGATAAATAATTTAATTTAGAAATTTCGTCAAAAAGGTTCCCTAATGACAATTTAAAATGGAATATTTAATCATAACATTAGTAACCATACTAATGTCGGTAACTGCACCTTAGAGTACTTACAGACAATAAATAAAATAAAATTAGACAATGTATTTGTCTACGGCAAGCAAAATAAATTAAACAAACAAGATCTATTTAAAACCTCGCTTCCAGGACCAGTCAAATATGGATCGGAGATATCCATAGTTATCCCATGTTATAAAAATCGCTTAGAAACCTGCCGTGAGCAGGCTCTTCAAGCCTAAATTGAAAGGACGATATCATAACACAATATTAGAATGAAGAAATATTTAGTAACAATTCCGCGTATAACTAAATATTTCTTCATTCTAATATTGTGCAATGGATTTCCGCAAAGTAACGCCTGAATCTATTATTTACGATATCATAACTAAATAAATAGTAACAATGAAGCTAGTCTGTTTACCAGTAACAACTTAAGAATTTCATAAATTGGATACAAAAATAACATTATACTCTCAGCTTATTTTATCAGACACGCCGCCACTTTGACCGCGAATAGAGCTGGTCAGCATTGACAGAATAACTTTGTAACACCACCGTGTAAAGCAATTTAAATGGTTTTTCCAGATTTCATCGTAGAGATTTGTCAATTCTAAAAATACTGACGTAGATGAAACATAACTAAATTTCTTAGTTATGATTAAGAGGGAAATAACTATTTGTTTTGTTTGGTGATCAATATAATTCATCATGAGTTTTAATATTTCACAACTTTCAAAATCTACATATGTTTTCAAATATAGAAGGACGAATGAACGAAATACAATTAGAGATTAAACTAACCTTTGGTGTAGTTCTATTCAAATTGTATGAGTTCATTCGTCCGAATATATTATCTCCTTCCTAAAACCTAAAACCCCCTGTTTATGTGAAATATTAAGATTTTAGAGGCTTTCAACTAAATGACAATCAATGCAAGCAGCCGGACGGAGGAGTACCCGCACGTAAAAATTATTGCTGATATTCTGCTTTCAACTTTAGTGGTAGATTGGCGATACCTAACACGTATACTACATATGTTTTCAAATATATTCGGACGAGTGAACTCATACAATTTGGATAGAACTTCACCAAAGGTTAGTTTAATCTCTAATTTTAAATCTTTGCCATACATACCTACCTACATACATAGGTTACTCACCTAGACCGAGATAATAGGTATTATTATCACACCAACCTAGGCAAGATTAGTTAGATAGACGCCTATCTACCTATGTACACATCTACAGTGAACTTTGACCTGTGAACAACACTAGGAGGTATACCTATCTGTTCTTTGCAAGCAGCTCAGTAGTGCCGGATTGCAGCAACCACTTCTATAAAGATTTCATCATCATTAACCGACATTTTAAGCCAGCCTACTAGGCACTACTACTCCCTTTAAGATTGAAGAGTTCCCAACGAGTCACAGAGTAGGTAGTTAAATAAGCAATATCCCAAGTTTCTTCCGCGTTTACTTTACTGGTGTGGCATAGGCTAATAGATATACAGAGTGTAACAAAAAGGAAGGACCAACATCGATCTAAGTACCTACTTGCTAGACTTGACAATGGATTGTTAATTTAATTTTCCCATGTTCCATGATCGAATCTGTACCCTGAAAGTTTCATCCCCACTCTTTGTATGTATGTATGTAGGTATATGCCATGACACGTATGTATAGGTAGCTGCATCAGCTTATTGGTTAATAAATAACGTTCGCGATTGGATAACATAATTAAAGATTATTTATCGGGTATTTATCGCGTACCTTTTGTTATATTTTCCCCTACGTTTCCATCGCGTTACAGCGATCGTGGTCACGGGACGACTGGATGTTCTCGGAGCTACCGCCGAGAAATGATGGCAGTATCCACGACTACCTTCAATTCGTCTGCAGAATCAGGAATGTCCAAGTTCACATTACGACAAACTACACTGACCGTGTCCGACAGGCAGTACAGTCGGATCACGACGAATTGAAGGTAGTCGTGGATACTGCCATCATTTCTCGGCGGTAGCTCCGAGAACATTCAGTCGTAGACTGTCTATTAGAGGGAAGGCCAGCCGGTACCCCGGCCGCAGCTACAGCAGGGGCACAGACATCCATCTCGGAAGACAGACATCTCTGCAATGAAGTACCTACTAACTGCAAACCTATCATGATAACTAGGTGCCAACGAGTAGCCTGTGCAGAAAGTAAGTCACAAATTGAACCAAAAGGGCGTGTCCGAACCCGTTCCGTTTTAAAAGTCTTCCATGGAATTTAGTTATCTTACCTTGTTAGTTAACTTTAACTAGCATTTAAAGACGAAGATGTAACCAGTTATGTGTAGATCGTAACATGATTCAATTCAACGAGTTTGTCATCATCATCTCAACCTTAAGACGTACACTGGTATGTTCTCATAGATCTTCCCCAAAGATCAGTCCTCCGCCCAGCATCCAACGGTTTCGTAACAGAACGAAAATAATTAATTTATAGATTTTGTAGGACATTGGGTCTACCGGGAAAATGTTACGCATGACCCTACAACCCGCCAAAAAATAATGTCGGTCCATGTACCGAACACCTGGGTACAACATAATCGCTAACGAAGCAGGATGCATCATCGGCATCGCCGAGTCCGCAGATCTTAATGCATCAACAATGCCGTGGAAAAGTAGGCGTGACACAATGGCACGTGTAGTCTACTTTGCAAGTTTAGGATTACGCTTGGAATTATTATATTAGTTGCTTAGTGTCTTGCTGCATACACCGACCTACCTACTGCACAATAAACTGTGAACTGCATATAGACGAAAATTGCTGAACATTATAAAATATTTAATTATACAGACTGATCCATTTTCAGAAGATCAAACGAAGTGGCGTCTGGTGGCGGTCATCAATCTGCATCGATTTGACCTTCTAATGTTTCTTTTGCGATTTTTTTTGGAAGTGATCTTATTTTTATTCACAATTTTTGACATATCTCGATGATGCTGATGCTGTGTGAAATGTGTTCCTACAATTTATAATTCTTTCGGCGACGACGACGACGCCTTTCGAAGTGTCCCGTCCAGCATTATTTATTTTCTATCGTGAATAAAAATCAAAGAAATTGAGTAGAAAAATCTTTATTTAGGACACTGGAGTACCGGGAATATTTAATATTTAGCAGTAGGTAGATAATAAGGGACGTCCAGGCTTTAAGGGAGAGGGAGTTGAGGTAAATATCACCAAATCTCTATAATATCACGTAACAATACCTAGCTGTTTCCTTCCACGAATTTTACCAGTTCTTAATGTTCGTAGGTAATACAAAATTGTTTAAGATTCGCGACAAATTACTTTACGTTCGCAGAAATGGTTAAAAACCACAAAAAAATTTACCTCGCGCAACACGAAATGTATTTCATTGTTCGAATTTGTCACTGTGATTCTAGACTACGTTCTCAGAAGAACAAAAAAATACGAGTTTGGAAAAAACTCATGTGAAACTAGAAGGGGGGAGGGGGGGTCCAGCAAAATCTCACGACATCTCATCAAAGGGAGAGGAGGGGTCGAAAAATCGTTCATCATTATCTGCTCCGTGATTGATTGATTCGGTACATAGGTAGGTAAGAAGTACATTCATTTTAGAATGGTGCTTAATTTATTCTGGGAAAACCACCAAAACACTGTTATGTTCTTGCTTTTCTTTATTTATTATGTAGGAATGTACTGAAAATCTTTTTACTTTGTACTTGGTAGATGATGTTCATTCAGTTTTGTTTTAGATTTTATGTTTGAATTAGTTAACTAGTAAATTAACATTTAGTCAACTAGTTCTAAAAAATCCCGCTACCTACACTACGTATGTCTCATACGTAGTGTAGGTAGCGTGATTTTTTGTTGACGTTAAATTGTTATCGGCAAATTACTGGATGGTCAAAGTTCAACGGAAATCTGTTTTGCTTTACTATTGGTTGATTTCGGTCAGTCAGTCTTTAAATAAAAAAATAGAGCATCTAGCAATTTAATTTACTTAAGTTTAAAACTAACTCTGAAGCTAGCAGCAGCTGCAAATTACTCATAATTTTTCTACATACACTACACCACGTACGAGTGTCAATCAAGATCATAATGTATGTAAAAGCGTCCCAGCTCTAAAATCAACTTTGTCAGCAAATGTATGTATTATTAAGCCGTATACAGAAAGAAAGCTAGAAACTTATAAGCGCTTACCGACGCTTGACAGCGCTGGTACGTTTTACACAAAGGAAGCCCGTTGAAGCAGACCAAGCAAAATGTCGGACTCATTGGACGATGATTTGGTTTTGTTAGAAAATATGTATTTAAAAATTCGAAAAGAAGCTATACATCCCATTAATAGAGAAAGGAAACATTTCGGAGATTATAATAAAACTGTAACAGGTCCAATTCTGTACATTGAAGATATTTAGATTTTTTTTTTTGGTGGTCACTCTATTTTCGATACTGATGCCAAAAATTGGCCGCGCATAGCTCCGAAACTACTGAACGTATTGAAATGAAACTTGACAGGATTTGAGTTCATACTACGAGGAAGGACATAGGATACTTTTTATTCCGGATTTCAATAGGGTTCCCTTGGGAGAGGGGATGAAAGTAAAATTTGTTGGCTGCGCATAGCGCCGGAACTACTGAATGTATTCAAATGAAACCTGGCAGGATTTGAGATCATACTATGATGAAGGACAGGATACTTTTTATCCCAGATTTCAATAGGGTTCCCCTGGGAGAGGGGAAGAAAGTAAAATTTTTTGGCTGCGCGTAGCGCCGAAACTACTAAATGTATTCAAATGAAACTTGGTAGGATTTGAGTTCATACTATGAGGAAGGATATAGGGTACTTTTCATCCCAGATTTCAATAGGGTTCCCTTGGGAGAGGGGAAGAAAGTAAAATTTTTTGGCTGCGCATAGCGCCGAAACTACTGAAGTTATTAAAATAAAACTTAGGATGATTTAAGTTCATATTACGAGAAAGGGCATAGAATACTTTTCACCCCCGATTTTAATAGGGTTCCGTTGGGAGAGGGGATGTAAGTAAATTTTTTTGACTGCGCGTAGCGTCGAAACTACTAAATGTATTCAAATGAAACTTGACAGGATTTGAGTTCATACTATGAGGAATGACATGGATACTTTTTATCCCGGATTTCAATAGGGTTCCCTTGGGAGAGGGGATGAAAGGAAAATTTCTTGGCTGCGCATAGCGCCGAAACTACTGAAGGTATTCAAATGAAATTTAGCATGATTTAAGTTCATATTACAAGAAAGGGCATAAAATACTTTTTATCCCGGAATTCAGAAGGGTTCCCTTATGAGAGAGGATGGAAGTGAAATTTTGCGCGTTGCAGGATGGCGCGCCGGGCAAGGGCGGTATAGAGCGATAGCTCCCCACTGTGGGGGGCACTGGCAGTGGGGCCCCAGAAGTGGGGACCCCAGCAGTGGGGCCCCTCACGCAACCGGACCCTCCCAGTAGCCCCCACAGTGGGGGGCACTGGCAGTGGGGCCCCGGAAGTGGGGGCCCCAGAAGTGGGGACCCCAGCAGTGGGGCCCCTCACGCAACCGGACCCTCCCAGTAGCCCCCCGCAGTGGGGCCCCCACATTGCCCCGCAGTGGGACCTCAGTAGCCCCCACAGTGGGGGGCACCGGCAGTGGGGCCCCGGAAGTGGGAGCCACCGGCAGATGTCCCCCAAAGTGGGCCCCCTACATTGCCCCGCAGTGGTACCCCCTCATTAGCCCACAGTGGGACCCCCAGTAACCCCCGTAGTGCCCCCCCCCCCCCCGCAGTAGTGTAAAATTTCTTGGCTGCGCATAGCGCTGAAACTACTGGATGTATTCAAATGAAACTTGGCATGATTTAAGTTCATACAACGAGGAAGGTCATGTAATACTTTTTATCCTGGAATTCGTTAAGGTTCCCTTGGGAGTGGGGATGGAAGTGACATTTCTCGGCATAAAATAGCGCAAAAACTACTGAATGGATTCGAATGATACTTAGCATGATTTGAGTTCATACTACGAGGAAGGACATAAAATACGAGTCCATACCATACCCCAAAGCCAACTAAAGGATTACAAAATTGTTATTAGTGGCGATAAACGACCTACTGGACAGCATCCGGTTTGTACAAAGCTCTCGCCACCAATGATGTTGCCGTCGTCCTGGTAGATCAGCTCTGTGACAGGCGGGACATTGACGAAGGATGACCGCTTGCAATGCATTGGCGAAACGCACCAGGCATTTGATGCTTTTCAGTCTCTACTCGCTTATATACCTACTGTCGTGACGAAGACGGATACAACTTTGATCTTCGACTCGGTCTCACGGTTCGCTTCGGTTCACTAAAAATGTTTACTATGTAATGGCCCAGCGCTGACCAGCGCTTGTTGAAGCTTGTCGGAACTTGTCGGCACCGTTCATTGCTTATCGGCGCGCGTTCATATATTTTCCTGCGCGGATTACCAGCGCTGTCAAGCGCCGGTAAGCGCTTATAAGTTTCCAGCTTTCTTTCTGTATACGGACTTACCTAGGTGTATGATTATCGAGTAGGTAGGTAGCCACACTACAAGTTCTGCTTAGCTTGGGACTAGATGATGCTGTGTGATTTGTCCAGCATTATTTATTTATTTGGAATAGGTACCTAGACCTACTCGGTCAGTAGGAGATTATCTTGAGTACCTACCTGCCTACATTACATACGGCACGATACTGACCATGTTTGGTTGGTTGAAGACAGACGTGCTTGCTTCTTAACTTTTATGACCTCTAAGAATCCCTCTCGATCGGGTGGGTAAAACCCTATTTCGTTTCCGCTTTGAACGAAATTCGATTTTAGTCTAAAAAACCCAAAGATTTACGATTTTAATCTTTAAAAAACCTACTTAGGGCACATAAAACGCCTATCTACCTATATTATTACCTATATCTATTCCGCAGAATCGTCTATAGATGAAAGAAACTCTACATAGTGCGTGCAGTGCTATTTGCCCATACTCGAGCAATTCTCAAGATATAATGTTTGCAAACAACCCACAACAGAAAATAATCTTTTTGGCGTAGTGTCGACAATATTGTGAATGTAATTTTTAGATTAGTGAGGGCTGTGTTTACAATACTTTATTCTACCTCTAGCCGGAGCCGGTCTTTGCAATGATATAGCTAGAGAGTAGCCAGATTAGCTAGGTAAAGCTACGAGATATAATAAGCATGACAGCACAGAATAGAGAATAACGAATATTTATGGTAGGTATGATGTGGATTGTTCGACGCGCAGTTAACCCCAATCGCCCCCAATCGAAGGTCCGAATTGTTTGCTCAATCATCGCTGATATTATCGTGAATAAACACTGATCATGTTTTTATTGTGGCTATACCTACATACTTTTGTAGGCATCGTTGTACTAGGAAAGAGAATTAGGTTGACGGTTTCCGATTGAAGGATCGGGAACTTTTTCCTTCTACCTCATTCTCCTAGAAGCAACCCGAGACAAGGTGGCAAGGTGTTATATACCTAATGACCTACCAAAGAAAATATTACAGGGTGTCAAGCAGTGTTGCCAGTTTTTTTTCGGGCAAAGCGTTATTCAGAAACGTAAGTATTTTTTTTTCTTTAATATACCTAGTTGAAGAACTCTGCACAGGATAGCTCCAGAAAGAACTGGACGAGTGATTCTAATTTCATTAAATTAAAAAAAATCGTAACTCCCCGAGTTGTATCATCACCATCATCATCAGCCCGTACACGTCCACTGTTATTCCTATGTGGTTTTGTATATTTACCAATTATTTAATTTTATCACATTGACTCCTATTTAACTAACGCTGTTTTCCACCTTCTAAGTTTTGTTGAAATAATGTGGCATCTGGACAGTGACGTCACCTAGTGTCAATCCCGGAGGAGCAGACCTTGTTTTCTTGGATCATACCAGTAAGCCTCCTTCCCTCCGCGCTTGGCCACACCGTCGAGTAATCCCCGAAAAGCGAAACTGAGCCTGTCCGACCGCGGGACATTCAATTGTGGGCTAAAAATCGGGACGTCCCGCCAAAATCTGGACGTCTGGCAACGCTGGTGTCCAGTATCCACAAAGGACGTGGATATACTTAATGAAGTGGAAAAAATTTAATGGATTGGCCCACTACTAACATGTGAGACACATTGGCAATGAAGGAGAAAACTCTGTAAAAGGCAAGGTCCTATTTTAAAGGATCTATGTGAATGACTCATTCATGTAGTAATCAGGGTGATAGAGCTTTCGCTTTCTCGAATTTGTCATGCACATGTCTTGCCCTGTAATAGTCTAAAACAGGCCCAGAAGTGCCTAGAATAGGAATATAATACATTCACGCACGACGCTCGGCGGCGTCAATACCTCCGTCTTATAAGTAGGCAGCAGTTATTGCTAATTGACCCGCTTGGTGTCCCCGCCACCTCTTAGCAGCCCCATTTACCAACACTGTGAAAATCATTGATCCAATTAGTTGTTTACGAAATGCGCTGGTGACGAAGCGTATAGGTGGAGGTAGGTTAAAAAGTAAGTAGAGGAAGGTGAGAATAGGAGAATTATATAATATATATACCTACCTATAAATAAGTAGAATAGAATAATTATTTATTGCCTGAACTTAACTGTAGCTTACATAATATACAAAAACATCGCTTACAAATGAATAAGTAGGTTTTTTTTTTCAATCAGCTTTTATGTAGAGGTATAGTTTAGGTGAGTATAGGTAGGTAATCATATCCTTGCCGTATATGATTTGATAGTGAAATAGTTATAGATAAAATGTGCTGACTCTACGTGATGTCGTATAAGGGCAGAGAAATTATCGAGAGCTATTGGGAAATATTTGAGGGTAGATTCAGAGGAGAAATTAAACACCAAATATTAGGTGACAACATAGGTTAAGGCGGTTGTATGGCTATATGCATCAAACTAGCGCCACTGCCTTTTCTTTCTTATAATTACGCATTAAAGAAATTTTCAAATATCCAATGTACAGTTTATGATAACTAATAAGCTTTTTTTAATGCCGATAAAATAAATTTTTCTTTTATTTCCTCTATGCAGAATAGCGAAGTTGCTCTTGGAGGCCACCGAACTCTGTTTTCGCTTCCGTGTCTAAATTATACGAAACTAAACAGTTTCAGTGGGATTATAAAAAGCTAAGGATAGGTATCACAAACTGTACATTGGATATTTGAAAATTCTTGTGTCTAACGTAATAAAATTATAAATTTTAACGAAATAAAATTATTGATATCAACACAATTTTATTTAAAGTTAGCGATAGAGCAGTCAACACCGCAGAATCACATTCTTGCAGTGAAGGATTCTTCAGTGACCTTTTGTTCACGTCAATAATTACGCGTAGTTAAAGTAGCAATATAAGGGAGTGACTACGTGAAATTTTCCGTGAGTTAGAGTAAAATCCATACAAAAATGTTACGTAACGTAACTCAGATGCAGCACTCCAGTGCTCCGTGAGAAATGAGTTGTTTCCATGCCAAATATGTAAGAGCTATGAGCTTTTTCAACTTCCACGGAAAATTACAGATCTCCGGAAACTTATAGATGAAAATTGCTTTTGAAATACTGGGCGATTATGTAAGAACTTTGCACGTAAATTTTTGCGCACAATTTTGTTTGATCGCGTGACGTGACGAAAATTACCTGTATCGGGACTCATTCGAAAACTCCCCAATGTGTGTGTGAAGAACAGGTAAGTATAATTCAGCCTGACATACGATCATGACCAACCTCACACTACAAAATCGTATCGTATAGTTATTAAAAAGAAAATACACGTTGAAATCACCAGTGACAACGGCGCTGATGGCAAATCGTCGGTCAAATGCTGCCTACGCGCAACGCAACATTCTCGTAACTAGGCACATTGCACACAGCACTACTCAAACTTATACTCAGCAAGCGCAGTACCCAGTTTAAAATATTTTTTTGTATTTTCAAATGCAATATTACGGGATAAATTGTAGCGTATAAGCACATTACATCTGAGTTACGGCGTAGCATTTGGCATGGAGTAGAGCTGAATGGGCGTACGCGTCGACTTAGCGTCGCCGAACGCAAACCGAATACAATAATTGGCCAATAATAGCTTTCATTGTATAACAAGAAATAAACATTGGAGTAACCGTGTTTTGCGTAACTGCGGATAATGTGCGAAAATTAATTGTAATCGTCTGAATTTAGACAGAAAGTGAGGGAGCCTGCAATTTGTTTGAATAATCTTGAACCTACCAGCGATCTGACCTTGAGCTTTCTCAGACATTTAGATTAGAAGATACACCACCCCCACAAATATAACAAAAAATTATGTTGATCCTGTTTTATTTTCACGTACAAAATAGGTAGGTAATGCATGCACTTATACGTACTTAAGCCGTATTTTGCTATCTAGCCAGTATTTACACTGAGGTAATAAGGCGAGGGTTCATCTGTATTGAACACTTTGCTAAGAGTTTCCAAAACCAGAGTTTGTATGTATTCCACCTGGAAAGAAAAGAAGAGTAAGACTTATATTCAGCGTTTCTGGTTCTGCGAGTGTTATAAAGCTATACGCACATTAATCCAATACAGCTACCTGCGCATGGTAAATGTGCATTCAAATATGAGATTAGACTCGTTATTTTAAGATACATTTTACAGTGACAAAATGGCATCCTAGAATCTTCAAATGAGTGGTCCGCGAGCTGGTGTATAAGATAATAATCTGATGCCGTCAATATAAAATACATCTATATTCGAGCCATTCTCAATATACATAGAATGTTTGTAAACAGCTTACTGCACAAAAATCCAAAATTCTCTTTTTGACATTTGAGAGTTTGAAAAGTAATTTTCAGCAGTATGCATTGTAGGATAGAACTGAAATCGACAAGTAGTGCTGCTTAGTGCTTCTGTGAAAAAAAAGCAGTAAGAAAGTGATTTCTAGTTTAAGTATGGTGGCAATGTTTACAAACATTCTGTATTCAGTTTGATCTGACTATAAATTTTACTAGATAAAATTCGTGCTGTGCTGTAGCGGTGCTTTTCAAGTGTGCGACAAGCTTAGTCATGAATAAAATTATAAACAAAATAATGACGTTGGTATTTCATTTCAAAGTACCTGTTCTGGGGGACAGTATCCATCCTCAGTAGACCTGGCTACGGTTATCAAAACTGGAGGTGGTAGATTTTGCAGAAACGATCTGAAGGTTTTCTTGACCATGGTCTGAATTTCGGCTTCTGTACTTATGTGGTATGGAAGACCTCCTTGATCTCTCGTGCATCCTCCGGCAAAGACTGCCCACCAGTCTGGCCGCTCACCGAGCCTTGCGGCTTCTGAAGTTACCGCCGTCGCAAGTTCTGAAACCTATAGATTTATAAAAAAACTGAAAATTAAAGACCCATATAACATTTGGTTGAGTTCTATTTCTAATCTGTGTACTAAAATTACAAATCCATTGATAGAATCGGATAGAGAAAGATATTTTATTACACATTTCAATAAAACGTACTCTTTCAAACAACTCCGTCCTTTCTCCGTCATAAGATTCAAGGTCGTTATTTTCCTCCAAATGTTTGAATAAAGCTTCGAGCTCCACAATTTGTCGCACCCGCGATTCGATAACCTGCTCTACAGATCTCCCATTGTCGCCGTCAGGAAGTTCAAAGTTAAATATCGGTTCCAAGCGATCGTACAAGCCGATATTATTGTACAAAGAGAGAAAAGGATTGCCTGTGCTGAAGAAATCTAAATCAATATCCAGAACGTAGGGCTCCGAAATATTCAGATCGCACGCTAAGTTTTGCGCCCAGCTTTGCTCCAAGTGTTTCGGAGATATACCGAGTTCAGACACAGTGAGCGTAAACCTCCGTTCGTTTGTTAGGTTTGGCGAGTACAAAGCGTCTGAGAGGTAGTATGGTTCTTTGCTATCTACGCGAAGGTAGCCAGAGGGGTCATCGCCAACGGATATCTCCCGGGTACCGTCAGTAATCTGCTGTGACCAAGGAGGTCGCAACCATACGACCGTGTCGATATGCCCGGCCGCCGCTGCGGGCACTATCCAGTTTTCTATTTGCAGCAATGGTAATAGGTTCCTTCCAGAGCGAGCTTCTTCGCCTTTCAATGTACGATCTATCAGCAAGTCCGGATGGGCATCAAAGTGCACCAAAGTCGTCGCTTCAACTGGAAGCTTCTTGCCTCCTATTGCGGAATATATGAATTGTAGAGCGTCATTATGTTCCTCCACGATGTAGATGGGAATCTTTTTAAATTGCTTCAGGGACGTAGGAGTCCCTTTACAATTTTCGGTCATCTTAATATTGTGATCGATGATTGAATTTGAAGATGGCATCCTGAAAACAAACATATTGATAAGGCTAATAGTGGCTTATAGTTAAATTGCAGACAAAAAAGTTCAATTTAGTTTAGGGAAAAGGAGTGTTTAGAAAACATTGGTGCTAACTCTGGAAAGCTATACGCCGCCTGCTGAATATTATTGCCCTTGTTCAGCTTTTGGAGGATTTTCCAATTGGGTCAAGGACGGATGCCAAGGAAAAACTCCACGTTATTCACGGCATCTTCGCAGTTGTTAGGAAGTGTTTACATTGTTAGACATGTAACGTTGCTTCGACTTTGATGGAGTGGAGGGGAACGCAAAGTTCCTCGTGTGTGATGTGTACACCCTGCAAACATGAAGCCTTTTATGGAATTTTACAATGGAAGAAATGGGGGCATTCTGTTATTGAATAGATACGATCCCCAGACTTTTGTCTGGCTTTTACTTTTATTCTTTGCAGAACCATATTTGAATAAGTACCTGACTGTGACTGATCTCCTTTCTTAATTACCTACATAATTTATTTATTATAAGTTTTATTTTTATACTAGCGTTTTATGCGATAAGGCCGTCCATTGTACTTGTTTATGTTAATGTCTATGTGTTATATGTATTTATCTTTGTGGTGTACAATAAAGAGTTTTGTCAATGCAATTTTTAAAAATTTTAAATTCAGAATTTTAATAAGGGGCTGTCAACATGCTTTTTGCAGCTAAACAAGGTTTTATGTTTGAAAGTTAAATACCTACATACATACAACGTAACTACAACTAACTACTCGTACTTGCCAAATATACTTAGAATAGGAAGGAACTACGATACGCTATCCATTAGCCTTCGAGTGCGGCGAACGATATCGTTATCACGCTGAAAACCCTCACTTTCGTCACGCAATAACAATAATGCGTCATGATCATTTCCGCGAAGTGCGTAATACCATTCGGCAATAAACGCTGTGCGGGGGTGGTCGTGTGTTCGTTTTGGTCATTGGGGTACTTTACCATTAATACCGTTAGGTATTGGTACACTGGTAACCCTGTAGGTATTTTTATTTTTAAGCTTCTGATGGGAATAAGGAAATATCTTAACTTTCGTTAGAGCCTAACAAGAAATCGTAGACTTTTGAGAGGAAGGATAGGGTGATACAGGATGGGTAAATGTGTACCAACTAGGTTTGGTTCAACGTTGTTGGTTTTGTAGGTATGATCTACTTGATTGCTCTAATAATTTGTTCACACTACCCCTTGCGAATATCGACCCCTCCAACTCAACCCGTGATTGTCGTAAGAGCCGACTAAGGGAACCTACCTACGAGAGGAAGGGCAGCAGCTACCTACTGAGTATTTTTCAACAACAACACTGCGATCACCAATCCGCCTGCCATGGGAGACCCTCCACGCGATGGACCGATGACATTGTAGCGGTCGCAGAGAGTCGATGGATGGAGGCGGCTCAGGACCGCTATTTGTGGCGTAGTATGGGGGAGGCCTATGTCCAGCTGTGGACGTGTATGGGCTGATATGATGATGATGATGACTACCCCTTGCAGGCCTCACTCGGCGCCTAGGTATCTGATAAAAGCTACAACAGTCAAAACACAGGCGCTTTATACCAACCTATTTACCTTTTTATAAAAGCTACAATCGGTAACATACAGATCTACGTTCGTAGCGTTGGTAGCAAATATAAAGGCATGTTTTCCATTAGAGTCAGCAAACTTCCCCGGCGCGATGCGTAGATGCGCGGAACGGAGCGTCGTCGTCGCGCGTCGTCGGGCGAAACGAGGCCGCGCGGGGGGGTGTTGTGACGGGCGCAGGGCTCGATACTCGCCGCTGACGTCACTACGCTACTACGTACCCAAACATACCCCCGTCCCCCGCACCCTGCTGACCTATAGCGCACCGCCCACCTGGGTCAAGGTATGCTGTAGATCCGCATGTCGTATTGCCGATGTTTTCGCTGGGCCTATTATTTTGTCTTATGTCGGCATTTTAGCTGCTATTATTGAACATTTTGAAGCTATTTATAATTCAGGGCTTGAACGGCGCCGATGCGGCGTCGATTTAATATGGCTATAAATAATGTTGGCCTTTTTCACACAGCATTATTGACACCCCAAGCAGAGCTTGTGTTATGTTATGGCTACTAGATATATAGAAAATGCTTTATTGCACAGTTTACAAAACAATTAAAATCAACTATCATCAGATCAGTGATACTACAAGTCTCTGCCCGCAGCTTCGCACACCAAAGTAGCGTTTTAGATAAGACGGATTATTTATTTATTTGGTTGGAAAACAAAAAGCTTATTAAACTTAAATAAGTAGAAATAGTAGCTTAACTTAAGCCTAATAGTTTTCAGTTGTAGAACTTAAATATCTTAAACTTAAAATATACATATTCGAATAAAGTAGATACAAATAATCAAATCAATCAGATTAAAGTGGTTTGCTTTGGCCTGAAGAGTCAAAAATTTCCCTTATATTATATGTATATATAAAAATGTGTAATACCATAATATTAATATAATAAATATATCTGTTTATATAATATGATTACATACTTACTGCTGAGAATAAAAACCAAAAATTTTTTTGGATACTGTGTGTTTGAATATATATTTCTTGGTGTGGAATAGATCAACTTGTGAGTAGTGTGTATTATAGGTACGCATTGTGCGAGGCAGGAAGGAGTTCTTACGGTAATTAGTGGAGCACGTAGGGAAGTATAGCTTAAGATTGGTTCTACGAGAGGAGCGACGAGAGGGTACCGACAATTTGATATCAGATAAGAGTGAGGGGGCATCAACTAGGTTTAATAACATATTATGCAGTAACGTTAAGTCTGCGGCTTCTCTCCGTATGGTCTACTTGTTACGTTATTAAGCCCTTTTCTTAATCTGTTCATCAGTTTTTCAGATCATATGTAACAAAACTGATACTAATATTCTAAAAGCAGGTTGTGAATATTCACAACCTGCTTTTAGAATATTAGTAGGAATGGATTACCCAGAACAGTATGTAATATGTACTGTAACCATTATTTGATCATACACTCGTCCAGCTTATACTGCGGCTTAATCGCTCACAGCGCCATAGTGGCTGTCACTATGAGACAAAGTGATAAATGTTTCAGAATCAGAATCAATAACTTTCTTTAGGCTTACAAAATAAGCACTTAGACAAGTCAAATTGTATACTATAAACATAGTTATTATTATCAAATAAGAAATAAGGTGTTATTGATATTCTCTTCACTTCAATTTTTTGTCCACTAGTGGAAGAAGTGAAAAAGAAACCACTAGCACATTATAATATCACTTATGTGTCTAATACATGTTTATTTTGCCTATCTAAATATAAATTTAATGCGATTTAGATACATGTCAATATTTCTTTAAAGCTAAACAGAACATTGAATTTCTTACATACTACTGACAGTGCGGAACGGAGCGACATCTGGCCAAGCATTAACATCATGTTAGTTGATAAACAAAAGTGCAGGGTTGGAACGGGGGGTTCAACAACTAAAAACCCACATATTTGAATATCTATGAATGGAACACCATATAAGAGGTATTCAAGTACTTACCCGCCTTTAAAATTTTCAAGAATGTATGTAAGTAAGTAGTCAGGTAGGTAATTGACCAGGTGGTCTATTCAGATATATTCGTGAGTGCACTCATAGATACTATTTTCGCTGCTCATTGGCTGCATTATGATTATTGATCTTCTATTTTTTTGGATAAAAACAAGGTTTTATTATATTCCAGGACCAAAGTGCTTAGGAAGACAAATCCAACGGGGTTATGTAGTTTCGTTTAAGGGTTCCTATGGCCACCTGTGTCCATCAGACCAGCTCCATGGCTTTGCATTGTCACGAAACTCGTATAAGTATCCCTGTTGAGGATAACTGGTCATAAATTCAGTTGCAAGATATATCTTAAATATAACGATTTTTTTGCTGTGTGAATTGTCCAGCATTATTTTTATTTTTATCCTCCACATCATAAATAACTTCTGTCTCATCAAACCAGCTCCATGCTATCATAACATAACGGTACAAAAAAGAGTTAGCTATCTATAAACACTTTGAAAAATCTTAAGTAATTTGTTACTATTGTTGTGCCCCTTATACATATGTATGTGTTGCATAAATCCAGCTGACAGCAGCAATAGCATCTCGCTACTTACTCTGCACCATGCTGAGCAGTGAGCAATGATTTTTTGGTGTCTTTGACTTAAACTTTTATTTGTACATATACATTTTGTTTGGAATTTTGTGACACAGAATAAATACTCTTTACGTCTAAGGCTTACTGAATACTTTTTCAATAGGTAATCAGAATAGAATAGAAAAATGTTTATCAGTCCAAACAACTTGTAACATCGTAATTTGTATAGGTACTTAATTCTAAAATTCAAGATATTTAATGTCAACAAAGGCATATATAAATAAAACCTTTAAAAATGCTGATAACATTAAATGAAATAGCAAGGTAATCACTAAAAACAAAAACTTTAACAATGCATATCAGCATAATTGCACAACCGCAGTTGAAAAGGTTCAATTCTGAGTTCAATAATGAAGAATAAAAGCTTTCAAAATCAATAATAGTTCCAAACTTCTGCTCCAAGCAAAGATATCTTACACGAATAAAGTACTTCTTTGAATTAATAATTCCTTTGTTTACATAAATTATATCTAAGATTCTAGAATTTAGTTTAAAGGCTGCAGCCAGCATGAGTGCACGTTAGTCTTGTGTAGTTCAGGAATAATGAACAAAAATGAATTAGTTGAGACCAGTGAACTAGTAAGAACGATTCAGCTCATCTAGTTCCTTGTAGTTCACTTGCTCTTCAGTCACGAAATCTCGAAACCACTAAAAAGGTGGCGTCTGAATCACTATTTTCTATGGCATAAAGTTTAAAATCGAATAACAAGAATAAAAAGAACTGTTTGAGAATGCATTTCGATTACTCATTCCCTTGTACAATGTTTCTTTTAGTTCACTGTTACATTCCGTGATTCCGTGTCAGACGGAACTAGAAGACAAGGGAATAATTAAGGGAGAACAGAGCTAGAGAGAGCGCATATTTCGTGGTAGTAAGAGAGACGGAGATATGCATCTAGTTCTCTAGTTCAGTAGTAACTTGTCTCAAAGGAACAAATAAGGTAGAACAGAGATAGACAGCGCATAATCCCCGGTAGTAAAAGAGACGGAGGGGTAATGAATGAGAAACTTTATTTGTTTAAAGATAGAGATCAAATTGCCGTGTTAGTATTTTATATTTGCAACTTTTGTAAGTGTAATATGTATGTACCTACGTGTATTATTTTTGTTACGAGCAAAGAAGGAGCATTACATTTCGATATTTCGTCGGTAAATGGATTTTTCGTGTATATTTTGGTGAAATAATATTATAATTAATATTCAGTAAATGTAAATAGTATCCAATCTATTTACTGACACAAAACAATCGATTGCGTATTTTGAAGCATTAAAATAGGACCCCTTTTTTTATTAAAACGAACCGAAAGTTTTGCCGAGTGGGGTACTAATAGAACTAGAAGCCCGAACTAGTACATTAGTGAGATTGTACTAGGACAGAGCGATCTCTTTACTGACCGAGCAAGAACAAGCCTAGTGCACGTGTTTTACGCACTTAAATTAAAATGATTGGTTTCCAGGCTTTGAGACCTAGAGCTGTGTTACCCGGTCTAAGTGCATAACCTCTAGCTGTGGCATATTAGGGTTTTTCTTGTGTGAGAAATATGTACTTACGTGGTGGGCAGCGGCACGCTATAGTTCTATAACTTATCTAGAATATATGTTTAATACATACGTATTAAACATATATTCTAGATAAGTTGAAACACACGATACAAGTAGAATGTTGGTTTAAACTCAACCTGGTTAGAAGTAAATGCAAAATGAACCAACTTACAGAAGTGATGTTTCAGCAACTAGGACACAAGTTAAATAGCTTCATAACATTTGAGATTATTATAGTTTAGACCATATATTACATATTATTTATATACATTAGATCAATCAAAACACAGGGTACAGGCACAGTTTAAAAATAAACAATCAGCTGTTTTGCTTGCTTACAATTTGACATTTGTGGAGTTGCCAGCTCGATTACGGCTTTTGAACTCCAGCTATTTATTTAGAACTACCAACAGAGGATACACTTAAAGAACACAAAAAAGAACACTTATGGCATCACCAAATGTTACCCCCCAATTACAGGTAGTTACAGCTAACATATAAAATTAGATTGGGTTGACAAGGCAAAACACTATTCTATTATACATTAAAGACCGTTGGCTCAGGGGAGTCCAGATCTTCATTTAATTTCACTGGCCGGCACACCTTTAGCAGTCATAAACAGTTTCTGTTTCTTACCTGGGCTAAACAGTGACCAATAACTGAAACAACAGTAAGCCTACTTTCCATTTTGGGGACTCACTCCACACCAATCCAAAAACCTGATTTTTTCGCAGCATTATAAAAACAACAAAACGGTAACACTGGCTTTTGAGCAATATGCTCACCAACCTTTGACGTAGACTTGCATATGACATTTCGTGACATTCATTGGATAGTGTTGCCGTTAAAAATATTGTCGATTAATTTGGTGTTACCATTTACAAACAAAAGACGATTTGAGCAAAGATCCCTAATAAAGCATGGGTTAAATCGTAAAATCTTTGCGTACATACAGTAATGGTATGGTATACCAGACACCTGACTTTATGCATTAATCTGTTACGGTAGTTATTGTATACTCATTGTTAATCTGTGCCTTAGAGAAGATACATGTTTAACAAGCTTGTGTTCTCAGCATACTTTTGTACTGCGCCGAAACGTGGACCTCTTATGCCGAGTAGGAACGCCACAACTCTTTCCATATTAAATATCTTCAGAGTATCCTTCATATCACCTGGGAGGACAAAGTGACCAATAAAAAGGTCCTTATATCGCCCAATTGCCCAGTTTTACCGGCACACTTAAGCAGAGACGCCTGCGATGGCTGGAGTATATCATATACAACGCATTTGGCCTTTTAAATCTTGAACTATAAGGCCTATCGAAAAGTATCTTAGTTTTAGTAGATTTCGAATGGCGAAATCAGAATACCGAAATTCCAAAAAAGTTCCTAGTCCACTTTTTAGTGATTCGGGACCGCGCCGCCCCGTGCGCCTGTTCGTCCGTCCGTACGATAGGTAAAATAAACGGACGGATGGACAACTAAGTCGTAGTCAATAAGGTCCCGTTATCGTTGGCACCGTTCTGAACCTTAAAAAATTAATAGCTAACAATAAATTTAATAATTCGCACCAAGCGCATACAAAAATAAATACCCGCCATTTGGGAATGTACCGGGGTATTCCAAAATAATAAAGGCCGTCGCCAGATAAGCCGGGGTAAAATGCCCCCAAAGCAATCGGGCTAATTATTTTTTCTGAAATACCTTGTACTATGGACAACATCTCAGCCCAGTTTCAACTCTGAAATATCACGTGTTTTTGAGTAAAAAAAAATTTTTTTTTTTTCAAATCCGTTTTTCTCCGACTCTACTTGACAATATTAAAAAAAGTGTTTATGGGTTTTAAGATATCACTAACTAGTATTCCTAGAAAAATTCGCTCGATAATCGGGTAAGTTGGTCATAGGTAAAAATGCGATTATATTTAAAAAAAAAAAATTGCCAAAAACGTATGGTACACCTTAGTTTTTTTTTCACGTATTTCTCTAATATTGATCTACAACATATATTTTTTTAAGATTTTTCAAAATACACACATCAACATCGTCTAGGGATATTTCATATTTTCTCAATTTACTCAAAATTTGTTATAAATAACATGCAACATGTATATATTTTTGAAAAGCCCGTTTAGTAGACTAGACCTACGAATACAATAAAAATATTTTTATTGTGTAAATAAAATTTGATTCAATAAAAAACAAAATATGAAAAAATTTTACATTTAGGATGAATTTGTGTTTTTAAAAAAAAAAATGCAAAATTATGCGAAATTTCCTGTTTCTTGCAATTATACGAAAAATCAGTAGTCAGTAAAACCACCCATGACGTTACAAACGGTCCTGCAACGGGTTTTGATGCTTTGAATCAAGTTATCAAAGTCTTGCTGCGGGATATTGTCCCAGGTCGTGCTAAGATGCAAAAAAAGCTCTTCAGTCGCGATGTTTGCAGGAAAATGGTTCATAGCCCTTCTTTGGAGCATGTCCCATGCATGCTCTATGGGGTTTAGGTCTGGCGATTGCGCAGGCCAGTTTAAGACCGACACGTCGTGCTCCTGCAGCCAGCTGGTCACCACTCGCGCTGTGTGCGGACGGGCATTGTCGTGAATTCTTGGCCCATTTGTAGTCGATGGGGTAGACTATTGGTACTAGCACCTGGTTACGGTATTTTTCAGCGGTCATGGTGTTTCTGATCCAAACGAGATCTGTTCTTCCACCAATACGTATTCCCGCCATAACTGTCCCACCGCGGTATGGATGGACTTCCTGAGGGTGTTGCAGACGGCTCTCACGACCAGGAACTCGCCATACACGTACTCTTCTTGAATCGGGATGGAAACCGAATCGGGACTAATCGGTAAACAGCACCGCAGACCACTGGTTCTCTTCTCAGAGCAAATGTTCACGAGCCCACTCTAATCTTCGTCCACGATTTCCTCGGCGTAGTGCTGGAGTACGAAGCGGTCTGCGAGCATGAAGATTGGCTTCATGTAGTCTTCTCCTCACAGTTTGGTCACTCACCAGCAACTGGTGCTCTGACTGGAGCCTTTGAACCAACTGCATTGCCGTAACATTTGGTTGTCTTCTAGCGGAAACTTGCAAAAATCGGTCTTGTCGCTGGGTGATTATGCGCTTCCCGCCTGGGTGTGTTTCAGCCACTTCACAGGTAGCACGATAACGTGACCATAACCTTGAGATCACGTTTTGTTTTGTTCCAATCTCCTCAGCAACACTCAGCTGAGTAGCCCCAGCTTGGAGCATACATACTGCCCTTAACATTTTATCTCTAGTTAAATGGCGCCGCCGCATGATGCATTTAGTAGTATAAAATCGAAATTAATTAATAACGTGTTTTAAAACTTCAATTTGACACAAAAAATTACCATAAACTATGGAAGAGAAATTGTAACTTTCGACCTTCGCTATAGCAATGCCGCGCAAATCTTTTGTTTTTTATTCATTTGTTCAAATTCAAATTTGGAATCATTCAAAAAGGCCTAAAAAATAAGGTTTCTTCAAAAGATTTTAAAACCAGCCAGTATTTTTAGAGTTCAAGAACTTTATACAAAATATCCCTAGACGATGTTGATGGGTGTATTAGACTATAGTTAATTAGTTTTTTTTTTGCCTTAAATTCCTTAAGTACAGTCATGTAATTTTTTTATACATTATCCCTTCGTCTCAGTTTACAAAAATTTTTTTTTTTAGATGATTGCAAGGATCATTAAACTTGTTTTTTAATCAATTTTTTCAACTTGTTTGTACTTAATTTTTTTTTCTAGAGTCTTTATTTATTGCTCTGCTCTTGAATAATTATTTTATACATAATTACAATATTATATAATATATTTGTTGATAGAGAAATATTATTTTTGCCTAAACATTTAAAACAATTGCAGAGTGATTGACATAAATCATATTAGACGCCACTGAAAACTTTTGAAGACTTAACAAGCTGACAAACCTGAAGTAAGTAAATGATTCACAAGGTGAGCTGATGAGTTTGCCCGGCAGGTAGCATTGAAAGCAGAGGCGGGAAAATTCAATCTGGCACAATTTTTTGAGTAACAAGAATTTTTGGAATTTCGTTGTTTGAAGGATTTAATATTGTTAAATATAAGGTAAAGGACCCAGTTATTGATACTGGCCTAGTTATAATTACTTTAAATAAAAAAAAAACAAATCAACTCTAATACATTAATAAATATATTTTTTGAATTATTTAAGTTAATTGATTTTTTGAGAACATTTCATTTTTTTAATTAGAATAAAATTGCAACTATGCCAGTTTCAATAACTGGGACCTTTACCTTATGTATAAAATAATTATTCAAGAGCAGAGCAATAAATAATGACTATAGAAAAAAAATTATGTACACAAGTTGAAAAAAGTGATTAAAAAACAAGTTTAATGATCCTTGCAATCATCTAAAAAAAATATATTTTGTAAACTGAGACGAAGGGATAATGTATAAAAAAATTACATGACTGTACTTAAGGAATTTAAGGAAAAAATTTTTTTTTTAATATTTTATTTTAACTATCGTCTAATATTTTGAAAAATCTTAAAAAAATATATGTTGTAGATCAATATTAGAGAAATACGTGAAAAAAAACTAAGGTGTACCATACGTTTTTGGCATTTTTTTTTTTTTAAATATAATCGCATTTTTACCTATGACCAACTTACCCGATTATCGAGCGAATCTTTCTACGAATACTAGTTAATGATATCTTAAAACCCATAAACACTTTTTTTAATATTGTCAAGTAGATTCGGAGAAAAACGGATATGAAAAAAGAAAACTTTTTTTTTTTACTTAAAAACGCGTGATAATTCAGAGTTGAAACTGGGCTGAGATGTTGTCCATAGTATAAGGTATTTCAGAAAAAAAAAATAGCCCGATTGCTTTGGGGGCATTTTACCCCGGCTTATCAGGCGAAGGCCTTTAAAAAAAAATCCTCGGCCACTGTCCGTGCTGTGACGTCACGTTGCCATATTGATTTTATCAAATTTAAAAAATAATAGTTTTCGGCTTCCTTTTGCACAAGTTATGTACGATGGTACGGAATCCTCCGTATGCGAGTCAACCAGCACTTGGCTGTTTAGGATTGACAAAAGTACCCCTTCTGCGTAAGCACTCGTCTTTTAGATTAAATAGGTAGATATAGAAAAAAATAAGTACCTACCTAGTAGAAATAATTCTGAATATGGCTATATTAGCTTAATTTCCCTAGCTACAATCTATACTTATAATAAAACTGTAACAGGTCCAATTCTGTACATTGAAGATATTTTGAAAAATAAGTGAATAATTTGTTATGAAGACCTAGCTAGTATGTGGTACCTACACAATATTTTATCAACCTACAATGAAGGGACTTGAATAAAATACACAATTAATTTAACCTAAATAGCAATTTATTTTGAAGTAATGCATGTTATATATTTCACATTGGAGTTGACTGGTGTCTACAAAGACTATGGATATTTTGCCGTACACAAACCAAAAAACTGGATACCGAAAAATAATAATCAGGTTCTATACTCTGTTATTTTAATAAAAGTGTGATTATCCTATGTAATACTTATGGTTAAACAAAAAATTTTTTACTGATCAGTGGCGTAATAGTAAATACTTTTTATGAGAGCCTTTTATTTGAGACTTGCACCGTTTTTTATTTATGTCACATGAACCATCTTATTCTTATGCCTGTTTTATGAGTCAACGTATAACTATAATCAAAATGTATGTACTGATTTTCGTCCAAGGTTCATTGTCTTGAAGATTTCACCTACAAATAGTTGTAATGAAGTCTATAAACCAGATAAAGTTAAATACATAAACACCATAATACAAAGTAACTTATTAGTATTAATCCAAGTTTTTCTTAGACAACTTTATACTTACCCATCGTGAACATAATTATTTGTATTGTACTTTGTTCACTAAATTCCACAATAGAAAATAATGTGCCGTGGAAATTAAATCAAAATAGCGATTAGATTAATGACAAAATATATATTATTTCTTTAAAGTTTCCTTGATTCACTGACAATGATCTTGGTTTGTGATGCAAAATTAGTACATAATACGTAGCTTCTAATCTCGCGAAGGTGCTACGAATATTATAACTATAAAATTAAATTCTGCTTATAATAAGGCTGAACATTTTGCTAAAAAATTTTTACATGTTCTCTGTAAAATACATATTTAGCGTGTAACTAATTCGCCTACAAAGATTTATGAAACATCACTGTACTATTTCATAGTTCTTCGTGAAACTGCGCCAACGAACAAATATTTCTTATTTTCCAAATAATTAAATCATCCAATTTTAGTGATAACGTTTTTTTGCGTTGCGCCATATAACATCAAAGAGGCGAATGTCAGTTTGCAACAGCTTTATCGGTTGAGACACGAATTGTTGTACTTTCAACAGATAAAATATCTCTATCCAGTGATAACCATAAAACTCTGCAGTTTTAGGATCAACATTGTGTGGAATTAGGAAAATGTTCAGCCAATAACTAGCTGACATGAATGTTCCGTACGTTTAGTACATCTTCTCTAGTACGTCTTTTGTGTTCTTACATAATGCGGCAGTTTTCATCGCCCTCACGGATCTCAGTCAGCTGAAAAGAAAAGATGAATAGTTAGCATTGGCAAACAATGATCATCATTTTTATCTGCTCTTACATGGGTTATAAATTAAACGCGTCAGTGTTTCACCAAATATGGTTCCAATAAACTGAATTTGCAAATTTTTTTTTTGTTTTAACCATTTTGCTTTTACTATTGACTACCGACAATACCGAAATTAGGGGAACAAACTACATGTACCTATTCCATGAAATTATTTTCTTTTTGGTACAATAGTTTAACTGACAACCAAAAAGCAAATCGGTAAAGCATTTTGACTGTTTTGTGTTATCTTCCGTGACGTCACCAAAGGGCTCTGTCGGAAGATCAGCGTTGGTTGTGACATGATTACAACTAACTCATACTGAGACAGAGACCAATTTGTGACTGTGTTTGTTTTTGTTCACTGAGTTACAAATAAAATATTCTCATTAATTAGGACTAGACCTAATGCTTTACCGATTCGATTATTTATAATAGTTGATTTCGTTTATGAAGGTGTAATCGATTTTGCTAACCGTTTGACCGCCATAGTCACCTATACATGACAAATCACCTGAGGACCCTCAGCGCCAACGACATTTAGAATATCTTTTGTTCACTTTGTGCTTTGGCGTATTTAGAGACACCGGAATGCGATTTCGGCGTTTGGTTAATATAGTGCAACATAGTACTCAGGTGTATTTTTGGAATCATAATTCCATAGAATAAAATTGTTTTATTTGCTAATTGCTTCCGTCAGCGGTATTACACGCGTTTTTCAGTGATAAAAATTGAGATAGATTGAGTTACTGTGGTAAACGATATTGATGATTTTTCTATGAAAATAGTATAAAGAGAATGACCTTCGTTACTGTCGGCTCGACAAAAATAATTTTTTTCGTAAGTCCCCATATTTTTCCAGTCAACAGATTCGCATTTCTTTCTGTCAATAGTAATTGTGTCTATGAAATACTTCTGTAAACCAAACAGAAAATAAATTCGTGGACTGGGTATATATATGCACAACGAAAGGTAACCACTACTTATCAGTAAACATAATATGTACATACAATGCTGCACATGCCTCCCCCTCCACCATGCTTGACAGGCAGATTGGCGATCGCAGTATAGGTGTTAAGATACACAAAAAGAAGCCGCTGCCGTTTCTCTGATATGCCGGTCGATTTTTACACCGCTACCGCCACGGCCCAATTGGCGATGATAACTCGTAAGTTGTAATTAAGGTTGAGATTGCAACAGACCTGTTCACGGCGTGGGAACTTGTGCGCGAGCTCACGATATCTCTGGGCACTTGTGCTGACCTGTCGTCGCTGTCTCTCGGAGATCGCAACCTCCTGGAAACACATCGTAATTATAGCATAGAATTGGAATAAGTACGAAATAACTGAGAAATTATGAAGATAGGTCTAACTAAGACTATAAATTTACCGTACGTTTAGCAGCTGGAACGGAAATAACGATATGAAAATATCACTGCATAGTAATTCTAAAACAAAATCCTCCGCTGCGTCTGTCTGTTCGCGATAAACTACTGAACGAAGCCATAGAGTGATTCATGAGGAAGGTTTGAGTGTATAATTTTTCAAGGTTTTGTGTAAATCGGTTGAAATATAACGAAAATTCTTGGAAGTGTCGGAAAAAGTCAAGCCGCCCGGGAGCTTTCATCGAAAATCTCTGAGATATAACAAAAAATTCAAGGTGGGATATTTCTCTTTTATAGATCTACAAAAAAGTTTTTCACTTTTTTTTTATAGATATTATAAACGTCTATCTTTTAAGGATAGCTTACTATACTCATCCTATTTTAGGTTATGAAACATGCAGGCATACTATGCTCTTCTACCCGTGCGAAGCCGTGTTGCTAGTAACAAATATACCAAAAAAATATTACTATTATTATTCTTCTGCCCGCGGCTTAGCACGTTCTTTTCCGGCATAAAAGTAGCCTATGTAGTAAAAAAGTAGTTTGTGTAGTAGTTATCTATCTCCCTGCCAAATTTCATTGAGATCCGTTCAGCAGTTTCCTTGTGAAAAGGTCATAGACACGAGACAGAATTATTTTCGAATTAAGATTTATCGGGGCGAGTCGCCCCGTGACCACGAACGCTGTAAGGCGGTGGTGTAAGGAGGTGGAAACGTAGGGGAAAATATAACAAAAGGTACGCGATAAATACCCGATACATAATCTGTAATATTTTAACAAATCGCGAAGGTTTAAAGTTTTATTTTTTAATTTACCTATATAATATTAGTATAGAAACAAACCTCATGATCAGTATTCAGAAGCTGTGTAATGAAGTTATCAGCCACGAACCACTTCTGTCCCTTCATGACGATGTTTAGAGGCGGCTCGTGCTCCGCGCCCGCGTCCGCCGACCAGACGGTGGTGACCGCGCCGGGCTCAAGTTTGACTGTGCGATGGAACTTGAAGAGAGTCTCCTGGTCGCCGGCCTTGCGGATTATCTGGAATCCACCGAGGCTGAGCTCCTATGGATTGGAGGATAAGTTAGCTGGGTATTTTTTTATAACAAATACAAGTACATATTTTATGTACATAATGTTGGCAGTTTACTTTAAACAGCGAAAAAATGACTACGCTCCCTCCACTGACGCGAAGGGGAGTAGGAACATCCTCACATTTAGTTTAACTACCTAATCCTGCTGGTTCCTAGCTTCAACAAAATTCAGCTTCGAGTCGATGATAATGCACCCTATACATTATTTCTTTAAGGGCGCACATTCCCAGTCAACGTGGCGGGACGGCGTGATGAAGTGCTTGTTTGTATGGGTCGAGCTAGTGCCCAACAAAAAATAAACAGAACTTACCTTCTTCCCCTTGTTCCTGATCTTGACAAAAGAGCCATCGGGGCAGGCCTCAGCCACCTCCAAATCTCCCTTAGCACTGGATGTCACGCTAAAGTCTTGCATGCTGCGCTCCTCGGTTTCATCAAGCAGGGTGCGTTTGCGAGCGGCGCGCAGCGGCGTGGCGCGGCGGGACGGCGTGATGCGAGAGTGGACGGAGGCACCGCCGCTGCTGATGTTAGAGGCGGAACCACGGCCGGAGTCGCGGCCCGGGGATTGGCCGGTCAGGTTCAGTCTGGAAGGGAAGATAGGTTTGATACTACGGCTGACTTTTTCAGAAGATTCTGATTTGACTCTTTATTTCTAGAGTTACGTCAAAATTGACCTCACCTTTGACTTATAACGACAATTTGGGTCCAACCCGCACCACACCATGTTTATCGTCTCGTCTGTAAATGCTAACCTATTTTTAATGACTTGATCAATTTTAATTGTATACCTAGTGTTGTCAGTCTGACTATGGCAGACTAGAGATACCTACTATAGATTGACCGAAGAATAATGTACACATTACCACCTAGTTCGACAGCAATAAAATTCATTTATCATTTATCTTATTAATTTAAGCCATACATTACAGACAGCTTTATTTCTAACCCTCACAGATGTAATTTTAGTATTTAGTATTCTAGTTAGTTACCGTACTCCTCCGAAACGGCTTTACCGATTTTTACCAAATTTTATATGCGTATTCAGTAGGTCTGAGAATCGGCTACTATCTATTTTCCATACCCCTAAGTGATAAGGGTTGAAGGCAAAACAACGTTTGGCGGGTCAGCTAGTAGTAAATAAAATACAAACCTGTCCTCTTCACCCTCTAGCAAAGCGCGGTAGGTAGCAATCTCGTGATCAAGCGAGATCTTGATGTCCATGAGGGTAGCGTATTCGCGCAGCTGGGACGCCATCTCATCGCGAAGGCGCGACAACTCCTGTTCCAATGACGCCAAGTCTTCAGCGTGGCGAGCGCGCTCGGACTCCAGCTGGCGCTCAAGCTCGCGGCAACGGTTCTTTAGAAAAAATCTTTACGTTAATCCAGTCCAAATATGCGCAAAAATACGCGACGCTACTATTTGGATAGTTGTTGGATTGTCATCGACTAATGCTTTGTATAGACAGAGTCAGCCCTACCATATCATGATTTAACTATGTTTTGGTTCTTTTAGAATTGGTTTGAGGTATTTGTCTATGTAAAAGTTCTGGATCAATAGGATTTGTTTCCAAACTTTAGAGTGCTACCAATGGCCTTCTCTATCATGTGTATTTGCAGCCGTTGGATAACTTAATTCAATTAAATTGTAAGACAGTTGAAGGGGAGCTGAGCGGAAATACTCATTACTGTAGCGGCGATTCAGACCAAAAACTTAGTGTACAGAGATATGCTCCAAAGAGTTCTAAGTATTCACATAATTATGAAATAACTAAAGTCATTCGCGTATATTACTTTAAGTGTTAATAAATACAATAGATTCAAAAGTTCTCCAAGTTATTATGTATACTTTTACTTACGCTGAGCGCAGCGTTCTTGTTCTCTAAGTCATTGAGGGTCGAGTTGAGAGAGTCGATGCGTGTGCGCATGGTACGGAGCTCCTCGACAGCGACGGTGGCCGCCGAGTTGTTGCGGTTGGCGGCGGATTGAAGGTTCTTCATCTAGAATAAAATAGTTTCAATAAGGTTTTGTATCACATGCAGAATAAGATGGGTGTCTTAGGCATACAAACTTATGCTTAAGCTGTGCCTTTAAGATGCAACTTAAGAAGAAGTTTGTATGTAAACAGTTGGCAGTTGCTGCAACAGTTGCTCTGTTTGCGCAGAGCCTTAGGTTTCATAAGCAATTTTCAAAACATCTAGTTGCTTTTTAAGGGCTATTGGGTAATTTGGTCAGAGTATGGCGGTTCAAGTGTATTTGCTGCTAAGCTCTGTTCAAGTCCTTGGACTTATTAGTCATGCCTTGTTCTGTTGCCTTATTTACTGTACCTTGCTCTCATACATAGCTTCGATCTCATCGCGATTGGCCTTAATGTTGGCCTCTTGTTGCTCACGCAGCTCTTGAAGACTCTGTTGGAGTTTGGCCTCATACTGCTGAGCCAATCGACCATCTGCAAGCAATTGTGTAACTTGAGACTTACACATGCCTACATAGAGAAACCTTGGTCTTAGGGATGGATAGGTAATAAAATAGGTATCTGTTTGATTAAATGTGAGATTGCAGTGTTCTAAAAATTAAAGTGATTTGATGAGTTTCAAGTTACTAACAATTTTTAAAGTACTCAGGTTAAAAACGATAATATGTATGTTGTGCCTCATTAGGACTCATTTAAATTCAAATTGAGGCCATTATCTACAAGCAAATTTGCGAATAAAAGTACGTTGCTCGTTTAAACAAGTCTTATCGAAACGTATTATTGAATTAAAATTATTTTGTTTATTCACATTGAATGTCTTTTTCAGATTACACTATTTTTATGGAACTGCTATTTGTATCATTTGCATCTTTCAAAAAAATTATGGTGTAACCAATTATGGAGGTCCTACAATAAAACATCACTGGGTGTAAGAACAAATGGCGACCAAAACTTACTGTACAATACCTGTTTTCAGTCTTTATTTAGTGCAATAAAGTATTATCTTTTTTGCACTAAATTATTGACTGATAAATTATTTCCACTTCCATTGATTTATATTTATTTAAATCTGGTTATAAACTACATTTTTAGTATATGAAATACAATAAAATATTATAAAACTATTCTACAGAAAAAAAAAAATCTAAATGGTAGATCACCGGCCGCGTAGCTAGGCTCACGCGGGCGGTCACTAGGGCTGCGGAGAGAGGAACTTCCTGACGAAAGGTGTACGGCCTTTTGAATCTGGCCCTTGATCAAACTTCCTAGCGAGAGTCTCTTGAGATGTTGATCGAGGTTCTTCGCTATTATCTATCGCCTCTAACAGAAACGACGATGGTCGCTGAATCAACTTCCCATATGCCGACAACCTCGTTAGCTAAGTCAAGATATTTGCTAAGTTTATTTTTCCCAGCTTCAACTTTTTCTTTATTAGCACTATTATGTAACTAGTTTCTGCCCCGCGGTTTCGCACATATTGTTTCTATGAAATCGTTTATTCATTCATTTCTATTCTATAAGTAAATTGTTTGTATATTCACAAAGTGCAATTCGCCAATACATACAGACTGCATGTAACTATTATGTTACAATAAGAACAATAAAAATAGTTCAATTTAGTGGCGAATTTCAATATTTTTAATCCACGATGCGCTACTTAACTACTATTAACTAAAAACCCGAAAATGTTGTTGTTTTACCTATATATCCTGTAGTAGTAGTAGTTATTTATGTTAATAAAAAAAAACCATGGAAACTGATCTATGGGATGAAAAGCAGCCTGGTTTGGTTGGTAGGCCAACATTTGGTTCCAGGTTTAGACCTAAAGCTATGCAAATTTTCAGCTCATCTGTTCATTTCGCATTCCGCCGTCAAAACCAATGGAATCCCTACATAAGACATTGTAAATTGTGACACTCACCAATCTCAGAGATCTCGACTTGACGGCGAGTGCGTGTCTCCTGCAGCTCCTGCTGGAACACCTGGTCCTTGAAGGTGAGTTCCTCACGCAGACTCTGCACGGTGTTCTCCATGTCGATGCGGCACAGCATCTCCTCTTCCAGCGTCTTGCGCGTGTCAGCGTAAACCTTGCGGAGTTTCTCCAGCTCCTTCCCGAGTTCCTGTTGAAAAAATTCATTACACTGAATTATGATTCGTTGATATTGATACGTTTCAAATCAGAAAGCTATTTTTAACTGACATGAAAAAAAGAAGGTTCGGTACGTATGTATGTACATATGTATATTATGTATGTTTTTTAATGTATGTTCGTCGATGTCTTCGTCAATATCAAACGATTTGGATGATTATTTTGCTATTGTATAGAGAACGATCACGGAATGGTCTCATAAAAAAAATATTCCTGAGGGATTAGTATTTGTCCCGCTACATTATAGAAAGTCGTATAAGGTTTGTTTACTTTTATATACGTAAATAAATAGTCATTACGCTTGTGAATGTAGAAAGAGATATTTGATTGGTTAGAATTTAGAAACTTCCTACTAGTATTATAAATGTCAAAGTTTGTGAGTATGGATGTTTGTTCCTCTTTCACGCAAAAACTACCGAACTGATTGGGCAGAAATGGGGTATGGTTATAGATTGGGACCTGGAATAACATAATAAAGGCTATTTTTTATCCCGATAAAACGCGGGCGAAGGCGCGAGCAGCAGCTAGTAGGGAAATAAAAACAATGAGGTACGCGGTTCGTTAATTAGGTTTTGACAACTGAACGTACCTTGACCTCATCCTTGGCCTTATTCATGGCCGTCAGGACGGTCATGTATTTGTTTCTTTCATGATTGTACTTGTTTTCAAAGTCGCGGGCCGCGTTCTCGGCTTGGTTGCACTCGCTGGTTTTCTTGTCCAAGCTGAAACAATCATTTGGGTTAGTACAAAATTAAATTAAAAAAAAATACTGGCTTTTAATTTTTTCGGAGGACTGAAATGAATGGATGGAGGGCAAAGAGATTCCTTTGCAGTGGGACACTACCACAGAATGGCTATACATACACTTCCAGCTGATATATCTAAATAAAAATGAAGCGCTATATGTGTTGCAAAGCACAAAAATCAAGGACGGCTGGACAATTTTTTTTTAATATTCCTTGCAATCCGAACAAAGTTCTTATAAATAGAGAAAAATTTAATCACCCAAACACATTCACCGCGGCAAATGCGGGTAACGGGCGCAGCTATTAAAATAACGATAAATAGCTTCTCGTAAGTGAAATTGGCCTCATTTAAATAATGTCAATACCTAGTAGATTACCTAATCTATACTTTGTGCACAAAAAGTAATTAAAAAAAGTTTCGTGATATTTGCCTACTACTATAACTGCCAAACTAACACTGCACAAGGTTTCTAAACGCGGAAAGACACATACCAAATAGAATTCATGTTCATGGATAATTAATTGCTCTACAATACAATAGCTATGAAGTTAATGAGAATTAAATTAAGGTGGGTAGAAGAAGAGTTCGTTTCCAGCTGTAGTAAATGAACATGGGTGGGGCCTGAGATACCACCAGAATATAGCTACAATAAATTTGCAGCATGATTGATTGGACATAAACCGAGTCACAAAAAGTGTTAAAAACAATTATGCTACTCGTAATTGGAGTTTGAGACACGTACATACAAGAGAAAATAAAATCTTTCGTTTCTAAAGGGGCGCGGGCGCATGAAGGAAGAGTGCATGCGACGAAGATGCGAATGTTGAGATAAATGTGTAGAGTGACGAAAATCGATAAGGTAAGAAATGAGTATTTAAGACAAAGTTTGAAAGTTGTGCCAGTGACGGATAAGAAGCACTATAGGTTACTTAGCATGGTATGGGAATTTTATGGGGAGGGAAGAGTGTCATGTTACGAGGACAGTGTTAGATATCAAGGTGGATGGATATAGAAATAGAGGTAGACCTAAAAAAGATGGATTGACTGTGTGAAAGATGTCATGAGTAAGAAAGGAGTGAGTACTGAGATGACGACTTATAGAAGCGAATGGAAGAAGAAAACCTGTTGTGCCGATCCCGACTATACTCCGATTGTAAAACCTTGATATTTTTTGTATATTTTGGAATATTGGTGGAAAATATTGAACGACATTGGTATCATCGAAGCAAAGCACAAAATCTTGAAACAATTTTTGGCTTTGAAAGCTCTCAATAATCATTTAATAGATCTCCAGTTCGTTTTATAATTCAAATTTAAAGATTTTTTACTACCTACACATGTGAGATTATGCGTTGTTGAAGTTTATATTTTAGTTATAACTTTGCTTTTACTTTGTTGTTTTCTGTTATCGTTATCAGTTTTTGTTAAGTTTTCATTCATAAAAAGTCTTTGTTGACATAAAATATTTTGGATTCTACATCGGAGTATAAGTGAGAAAAGGGCAAGATTATAATGATCTTTCGTTTTCAAGTTCCTCTCGAAATCTTAACATGCACAGAGAAAAATGTTAAATGATCCTACGGCTAACACGTGAATTCTCAAAATACTTCAAAATTACCATAGATACACACTTCAAGCAAACAAAACGTTAAGTTATCGAAAAAATCTGAAACCATGACATCCAAACCAGTGTTATAGACGCAAGGCGCTTGCGCAACCACAGGGAATGTTTTTGTAAACACGCTATCCGGTTGCGGTGTAAAAGAAACAGCTATACAAGCGATAAGCCCGGATAATTCTACCCGAGTTTTATCCAGTATAACCTCTCTGGATAATTATGTCCTATTCTAATTTATTATACGAGATGTCATAGCTACTTGGCAACTATGAAAAGTGAAAGCGATTTATCGAACACAAAAATCCTTTAATTATTTATTAACAGAACACAGGTATATCGACAGAACGCCACATTATCCGCATAGAGTATGGGAAAAATCTGAATCTATCGATTATAAAAAAAAATGTTTATGCTTTATACCCATAAAACCAAGGTATCTTAAAGCGCTTTCAGCAGGCCTTGTTGCTATCTTCAGAAAGAAACAAGAAAAAAAAATGGCTATAGCTTTCGCCTGCGATTAGCATCGATTTTCTCCAAGAACGACGATAACATTATAAATCAGCTCGCGATGACTGCTCTGCTTCACGTTGTGGGAGACTACAGGCCCGGATTATGAACCTTGGCCTATTTTCTGCAGTCAAAACGCTAATAAAATGAGTAGTAAGAAAGGGGTGATAAATTCAGCTATGAAGTAGGTCATGCCGCTTCTAATGCCCGCGATAAAAAACTGCGCGTATGCTTATCGGTTTCTCTTCGTTTGTCACCGCATGGTGGGAATAATAAACATAAGTTTTTATTTAGGCATGACGCGATGTTGACGACATGTTTGTCAAAGGCTATCTGTAGCTTAGCTTCCGATATTAAGGTCACTTCTCAAATATCGATTAGGTACTTTATCAACACACGACACGATTCTTGAATTACAATAAACCTAGTAAAAATTTATTAATAAAGAAAATCAAATAAAACCTAGATCAATAGAAACAAATAAAACCTAGTAATATATACAGTATATTTGTACATATAGCTAGTTGTATTCTAACTTCAACTTGTATCAATAGGTGCTGAACTGCTGAATGTTCTGATCGGAAAAGTCAGCAACGATTTTCATTCATTTAATTTATTATTGTAGCTGGGACCATACTAATATTTTATCATTTAGCTTAGTATATCAAGAGATAAGATTACGACATGTGAAACATGTAAATATTTAAAATGAATTTTGCGTAGGTGTCTAAATTCCAATGCGTTTCAGATAAAAATTACTTAAAAACTTATAGGCCCTCATTCGTTGTTAAATATGAAATAAAATCTATCTAAAATTAGTAGTTTTACGTAAAGAGCAGAATGCAAATAAGCCACGTGTTGAATTAACAACGCGGGAGAGTTTTATAGGACAAGTTATTTTCAGGTTTTCAGTTGAATCCTCAAACAGTAAACAATTTATGATTGGTAGAGCGTACAGCCAAGCTCACGCTTATTCTTAGTAGAGAAATGACGTCACTCGCTGTTTAGAATGTAGCATTCGATACGAAGTTTGAAATAAGCTAGCGTCCATTCTGACTTGGCGGCCAAACTTTTAATAGCCGGTGACGTAGTAAGCTTTATTAAGCCGATGACGTAACCAGATATTTCGAGGTAATCGGTCACCACGAAAAACAAATCGGACTAAGAATTCAGATACTTTTAGATTAGATTCGTAAAGGCTGCATTTAAGAATCTACATAGAAATAGGATAGAAAAAACATTTTTTGGACACAGGTACAGAAGAGTATGAAATAAACAAACGGTAAACAACATAGCATCTTACAGCATTGTTTACACCTGTCAGTACGCGTACCAGGGCAAAAAATCTTATCAAGATGTGCGTTTTGTTTGTGGCTCTGTGTCAAGAGCATGAAAAAATGGGCACAAAACGTGTTTAACATTGGAGCGGTAAAATTGGTAATTGAATTTAGGGAGCAGCGTCAGAAATAGTAGCGTGATGCTTACTACGTTATAAAATAATACATTCTATAAACTTTGAGTTATAGATGTTTAGTTGATCGTAGCGTAGAAAGCATTTTGGAAGACGACATTATGTAACTACTAAAATATGTTTATACGCGTTTTGTTAGAGCTCTACTTAGAGCCCTACTGGCTAAGCCTACATAAGTAGGACTTCTATTACCCATTAAAAAATGGCTGATAATTTTCTTTATCAGTTAACTTTTAAGTTCTTCGGAAATAAACATTGGAAGCACATTACACATACATTTACATGATCACATCTGGGATAATGGACACCGATTTAGCTAGTTCTACAGGCAATAACTTTATGTAGGCGGTGAGGCGTGCAGGGTATATGACGTCATTCAGGGTCAACAGCCTCTAAAGGCGTTCGGCGCGGCGATCACAGCCTGGCCAACTAGTCTGTGTCGAAATAATAATAAAGGATTTGAGTTAGCGACCTAACTAAATCTAGTGAAATAATACGAATTTCGATTGCCCAATCAAAGATTTTCTGAATTTTATTTTATCAGATTTAAATACACAATGTTAGCAGTGATTTAGTTTCTGTTGCGTAAAAACTGCCATGTCATGGTTCAATACTCGCATAGTCAAGAGTTCATTCATTACCCTTTAGTAACTAACTATAAAACTTGCTGACCCCTCAATTTTACGCCGCCCGCGCCAACGTGTACATTTTTCCACGGTTCATTTTATTTATATTAATGTAACTTAGGTAGGTACTGCGTTTTACAATGTTAATAAGTAAATCCCAATGCCCACCATGAATAAATTATTATGATTTATTTTGGCTGCCCTTGACTATCTAGCTAGAATACCTTTTGATACAATTTATTTGTCTGTTTGTCAATAGCAAATAATACCATACGTCACTGTTTAATTAAAGGCTGGGGAGGGTCAGTTTCAAAGGGTTATTTCACACACGATCCGTTCTCGTGAGGGCGTATGTAGTTGTAGGAGCGAGTTCACACACCTGACAGTATTCCGGATCCAATAAACGATTTTTTCCAGTAGCTAAAAATCCGTCCAAAACGGTCCGATAACAATCGTTTACTGGATTCGGAATAGGTACTGTTAGGTTTGTGAACTCGCTCCTACAGCTACATACACCATCCGGGAAAATAAACGGATCCTGTTTAACGGGTGCTGTGTGAATGAGCCCTTAAACAAATTGATGTCTATCTGCCAGGCAGGTAAACCTCCCTACTGCATACATAAATGCACATACACGAATAGTTATAGACCACCATACATTCGCGAGCCAGACGGAAGGCTACACCAATCAATAAAACGCTATTATCAAGAGTAGCTACAGTTAGCGTCAAATTGATATGAGCGTCTAGAGTAGTCAAAATGATCTGAAAAACATAAAAACAATTTGATATACGCAGTTCGAATCATCATAACATTGTTGTTTGTTGGTCTAGACTTTAGAGTAGTCAAAATGATCTGAATAACATAAAAACTATTTGATATACGCAGGTCGAATCATCATATTGTTGTAAGCACCCAAGGTGTTCAAAATATCTTGAAATATCTTTCATTGTTTCATATTAAAATTTATATGAGCAGTCAGGGTGTTCAATATTATCTTTGCTAATAAAGCTCTCAAAGGTAATCTCAAATACAGAAATACAAATCATTTATTTGCAAAGGTAAAGGTATGCAAACTCTTTTGAGTGAATATTTTTGAAGGTATATTTTATGCACAGATAACTTTGAGAGCTTTGTTAGCAAAGATAATTTTGAACTCATATAAATATGAAACAATGAGTAGTAAGATATTTTGACCACCTTGGGTGCTTATAACAATATGATGATTCGAACTGCGTATATCAAATAGTTTTTATGTTATTCAGATCATTTTGACTACTCTAGACGCTCAAATCAATTTGACGCTGACTGCACCTAATACCATTTCAAAGAACAACAATTTAATAACCCTACTTGCGCAGTCTGGTAAAAATAATAATCAATTTATTGCAACGCCGAACCCGAACGATCATTAGTTTTTTTAAGCATCGCCTTCAATAAGCAAAAATTATACTAATATTATAAATGCGCCATTGTAGGTACCGTTTATGATTATGATGCCTATCACAAGCTTTTTTTAATGCCCTTAAAATAGGTTTCTTTTATTTCCTTTATGAAGAATAGCGATATTGCTCTTGGTGGCCACCAAACTCTGTTTTCGCCTCTCTGTCTAAATTATACGACACTATTTCAGAGGGATTAAAAAAAGCTTAGGATAGGTATCACAAACTGTAAGGTAATTATAAGTAAAAATAGGTGGTGGCGCTAGTGTGCGGCATACAACCGCCTTAACGGATCAGGCTGAAATTAGGCCTAGATGTAGTTAGTTGTACTTTCTATCATATATATCAGTTCCCATCAAATGGAAATAACCTTTAAACGTAACCATAGAATTAACGCAGGCAGAAACTAGTATTCCACATAATTAGATGTTAAGAGGGAGTTTTTATATGACTCAGCGTTTTATCAACTCGAATCAAATTAATGCACAGCAGGGAAGGAAAGCCGGTGAAGTATTATAGCCCCCTTGACCCAGTTGTAGAAGTTGCTCAGCGGAAGTCACGCCATATCGCAGGAAAGAAATATAATCTTGTGCTTGCAGAATGTTCTCTTACTGAAGAAAACAAGTTCATGGATGTAAAAGTGGAGATAAACAATAATTAATCTCGATCAAAACTTACACTATAATACGTGTTTTGTAATCTATGGCTTTGGTATAATTCGGTAAATACATAATTTTTGTGATTTTTAGTAAGTGTCGTCATCCCTATTGGGAACAGTATCTCAGCCACAAAAAAACCTTTAGCTTAGCGAATCATTCTACCTATTATAATATGATGGGCAATGTGGGAAGATGAAGCCCGAAGAAGCAGTTACCCAAGGTGCCTAGAATAGATTTGCATCGAGTACGCTAGCCAAACACGATTTAGAATGTTTGTAAACAAACCACGAGACAAATAACGAAAAATTGCTTGGTTTCGAGTTTCAGATATAATTGTTAGCAATATTTATTGCAGGAAGGATCTCAAAATCGATAAGTAATGTAAATTGCGTTTATAAAGATGCGGCAACAGAGTGAATTCAAAGTATGGGCGGTTTGTTTACAAATATTCTACATCGAGTTTGGCTAGGGTGTATGTAATGTACCATAAAGAACGAATTGTAAATATTTTTTTCGTTAATATAAAACTTCGTACACATTTCGGTATTCGCGTGCTTCCCAGTCAATAAAATACCAGGCCGCGACCTTCCTAAGCTGACACCACGACCGCCAACCGACGACGGCAACGTACGAAAATGGTAATACTATGACTGCATCAAGGTGAATGTGTTTTTATCGGAAGACTAGCAAACAAGCGACATTGCACTTGCTGATGTTAAAATATCGCATTGCATTTTCTCTCTTATGTGTTAAAATTGTGTTTCATGTTATATTTATACTTCCATACTAGGTATTATTATAAATTCGAAAGGAATTCTGTTTCCCTATCTGTTATCTTTTCATAAATTCGGAAGTACGTAATTCTCTTTCTGTTACCTTTTCACGACAAACTGCTTAACAGATCTCAATGAGGCAGGGAGAGAGATATAATATACTGTAGATTACTTTTTATCCCGGAAAGTGCATGTAAATCCGCGGGCAGAAGCTATAGTCACAGATTTAGTTATGATCATCGCAATTCAACATCAACATCAGAAACATATTTTACTTAATCAAATTCAGAACTTACAAAAATGTGAAAAATCAAGAACTTACATAGGCTGATTTACCTTAATAGGCTAACTAGGTTAATAGATAAAATAATTGCTCCATTTTATTGGACAACACAATGAAATAGTCTGTAATTATCATGACATCACTAGCTTTGTCATTATTACATTACTTGGTATTATTAACCATAATGTTAATTGTTAGACAGGTGATTCAAAATTGAACTAACCACATTAAAAATGAATGTTGCGAATTTAGTTTTTATTGGTAGACTAGCTGACCCAACAGACATTGTGATGTGTCATTAAATTCTATAAATGCAATATATTGTGTTATGTATATCAGTTATCTAGTACCCATAAATAACACAAGCTCTGCTTAGCTTGGGGCTAGATAATGTTGTGTGAATTGTCCAGCATTATTTATTTATTACTTAAATTCAAACTTCAAATTTAATTCATATGTGTTTAGCAAGGCAATGTTGGGCCTAAGGTTACATTAAAAAAGTTTATAATAAAGGCAGCAGTTAACTTTTCATAAATTTTCAAAATTTCTGCACATTATTCTTAATTTTTTTTTACATAAGGACCTTCTACAAAATATTTATTTGAAAACATTAAAAGGTGAATGAAATCAGTAAAGTTCATATAAAGTTATAGCTGGATCAACAGAAAAGGGATTATATTTATAAATAGAAAGAGATATAGATATATATGCAAATCATAATATTCATCCTTATTTGTCACCTTTGCATTTAGAACAAATGAAGGACAATGATTTTAATGAATATTTTATCATTTTGTATTATGAAGGTAAATAAATACCTACAGTATGAATCATCTCTGTAAATAAAAATGATATAGGGACAAATAGCGCCGTGGGGCCGCGGCATACGAATATCAACTACTTAATTTGTAACTTTATATTGTTTAAATACATAATAACATAAATCTTAAAGTAGAATAATTCTTATATCATAATATAATTAAACTCTATTATTGTATATTTGACATAGGTATGTAACTATTTAAAGCATATGTAGTTAATCTAACTATATTTAATATTAAATCTTATTGTAATTAGTATAATTGGCCTAAGGCCGTTCTAATTATGTCAATAAAAAAAAAAAAAAATTAAATCAACCCCTCCAACTCAACCCATGGATGTCGTAAGAGCCAACTAAGGGAACCTCCCAGAGGAAGGGCAGCAGCTTCCTTCTGAGTATTTTTAAACACCAACACTGCGATCACCAATCCGCCTGCCAAGCATGGTGATTATGGCAAATCCCCCCTACATGGGAGACCATTCACTCGATGGACAGACAATATCGTAGCGGTCGCAGGAAGTCGATGGATGGAGGCGGCTCAGGACCGCTATTTGTGGGGGAGGCCTATGTCTAGCAGTGGACATGTATGGGCTGATGATGATGATGATGATGATGAGGGACAAATACTTGTAACATCAAGATAAATAATAATAGATTCAGGCGTTACAATGCAAAATCAATAAATAAAATCAAAGCAAATCCTACTAATATTATAAATGTGCAAGTTTGTGAGTAAAAACTACTAAACTGTTTGAGCTGAAATTTGGTATGGGTATAGTTTGGGACCTGGAATAACATTATAGCCTATTTTTAACCATAAAATGCAGCAAAAGGCAAACTGATTAAAATGTGATATAAGTTAACATTGGCATAAAAAACCAATCATGAAATAAAAATGTTAGTCATTGTATTCCACTTGGTAGGGAGCATGATATAACTTGGATGGAGTGGTAAGCTGATGACAGGGCGCTGTGGTGCTCATTAGGGGAGGCTTATTTCCAGCATTGGACTAGTAGTGATGCTAGAACTACAGGGATTTTAAATTATATTGATTGAAACAAAACAACATGGTAAATTAACTTATTTTAAGAATTAGGTGGCCTTATTATTCATTATGGGTATAAAAATAAATCTACAATCTTGAACATAACCCAGGCTGGATATTTCCATTTCTTTCTTCTATTGTCTTATTTATTGATAGTTTGTAATAACTATGGGTACATGTGCATAATTAGCTTATGATTCATGTGGAGATAATAGTATAACTACATATGTATTCAGTGATAGTAAATAATACCCTCAGATTGTTTACTAACAATGAATAATACACAACTGAGAAATTGATGAGAACCTTGGCAGGATGGGGCCGCATTATGGATTTGTAATAGGAATGTGACTAGCTAGGTTAAATCGAGCTATGATGTCATTGTCGTAAAAGCGAGGTCGCGCGCTCTCGTCACACACACCGCGCCTGCTAAGAAACGCCGCCGATGACGTAAACCATTAAGGTTAGCCGGAAAGAACAGCTCTGCATGCACCTTGATAGACTTAATGCCGATTAAATGCGAAACGAACACGAAGTCGAACACCACCTCTATACGGTGGTGGTTTTCGACTTCAAACTACTTCGTTTGCTTCTACGAAGATAGTTTGAATAGATAAGATAAGACTTACCGCTTTTTCAAATCATCATTCTCTTCGAACAACCTCTTCAGATCAATTTCAATCTTCGCTTTTTCGCGCGACGTATCATCCAAGAGTTTCCTTGCTTCTTGCAACTCATTTTCGTAAATATTTTTGATGCTTGATACCTCGCGATGGACCACCTCCTGGGTTGTTTGGATTTCACGACGCAAGCCAGAATTTTCACTTTCCAGCTGCCGAACTCTGTCAATATACGCAGCCAAGCGATCATTGAGATTTTGTAGAGCATCTTTCTCTTGAATGCGAGAGTGTCTAGTGGGGCTCAAGGGGCTGCTGGGCCGGCCGGCAGAGCTCGAAGGGCGGCTGCCGATAGGCGTGCTTGATTGTTGCGGGCTGTGCACTGATGACACATCACTTATGATTGTCGAAGATGTTACAGTCTTTTTTGTTTTAGACGACATAGTGGAATACTTTTTATGTCACGGTTTTGAAAACACAAATAGAGATTCGTAAAGTAAAAATATTTGACGCCCGTACAGTACACAACGACCAAAAAGTATAGAAACCGCCGAACGAAGACGACGAATGAATGACAAATATGACGATTGCTCGCTCAGACAGAAAAGATGCACGTCGCAACCAATCGCGGCGCACACAAACCAAGCTTAACTAGTCACGTGATCACCGTGTCCAGTCATTGGTGTTTCCTTCTTGACCGTGGACTTGCCGTGGACGGAGAATTTGACTGATTCAAAATGTTGCCATATGGTTGCTATTAAATGGTGGCTACAGAGCAAGAAGCGAACGAGAGCGAACGAAGGTTAATAGCCCGTCAGTCACACAGACCTTGTTTTCTTGGATCATGGAAATACCGAAAACCCCTCGTTCCCAGTGGGGAGTACCACTTGATTCATCCCAAACGCCATTTTTAGTCTTTATTTTTTATGTCGGGGGGAGAGTAAACGAGTTAAAATAAACGCAAGAATTAGCTTTCGTCACAGACATGATACTAGTATAGCTGTGCCTTAGATTTCTGTGGCTTTCGTATATCTAGAAATGAACCAATGAACTATATAACAAAAAAAAATTGTCGTTTAATGGCATGTCAAACTGCAGCTGTCAGTGTCAGCCATCACCATGCTTCAATCAAATCTTAAAAATCGCGTTGTTGTGATTCCGGACTATTATTTGTAAATTTATTGATGTAAATAAGATAAAATTGTAAATATCTGCTATATCTATTTTATGAAGTCTTAGATGACTTTTATGTTCGTATGCAATGTTTTTAATTTAATTTAATTAATTTTTCCTCTTTAGTGTTCTAGTTAATTTTATTCGATGTAAAAATCTCATTGGTGTTTTTTGTTATAATTTACCGCTCATATTATTTATTACTCGCCTCCATTCCATGACTATGAAATTTCCATGAACTGGACACTGGCAGAAAAGTGGCAACCCAGACACATATTGCCAATAACAAAGAAGTCAAGTCAAGTCGTCAGTATTGTATTCTCTTTGGATTCCTTTCATGAATTTCTAAATATCTCTCTTTGATATCTCTGACGAAAATGGATGATGTAGACAGCTTATTTGGTTGTTTCGAAGATCCACAGAACGACCAGGCTCTTCAAATTCCGGAAGTGAAACCCAAACCATCAGCAGATTCGTAAGTTTCTTCGGCGAAAAAATCCTAACCTACGTAAACATTCAAACTAAAGTATTTATTTCCATTTTATTCAGTAATGAAGTGGAGGAATCAGCAGTTGCTAAAAATAAGCGAGCACACGATCAAATTGAGTACGCTGACACATCTGATTCAAAGAAATTGAAAACCGAAGATGAAGATGAAGACATAACAAGTGATATCAAGTAAGTGTGGTACTGTGTGAAATTCTATTATTCAAGAAGGTATCCAGAATTGTTATGTCTACACACCGATGCAGCACTAGATGCAGATAAGCTCATGATAATAAAGATCATGTAAGCACTCAAGTGTCATAATTGTCCATAATATACTTATGAGCTACACATAATATTCCTACATGATCTTTTTAAATATAAAATTTCGTATCACAGTGTTTGCACTGTGATACGAGATTTTGAGAGAGAGAAAGAGTTACTAAGTAACTCTCTCTCTCCTCCGAAACGGCTTGACCAATTATTATGTTTTTTTTTGTGTAGGTATATTCGGTAGGTCTGAGAGTAGGTTGTTAACTATTTTTTATACCCCTAAGTGATAAGGGTGGCCCACCCCAAATCTTCATTTCTTATTATACAGACAAATATTTTTATTTATATTTTTATAATATTTGGCTTTATAAAATACATATGTAGGAGTAAGGTCAGACATCGTCAGAAAAACCCAGACTTATTCGTTTCAATAATTTATATCACAATCACAATAAGGCCGTAAATAAAAATTACAGTAATTAACAATTTTTACAACTAGTACTTCTAACACCAACCCCCATTTTTAACAATGATATTAGTTAGTAAGATAAAAGATAAACAATGTTTGCCGGGTCAGCTAGTATGTATGTATGCCTTGTATATACAGGGTGTCCCACGGCCATGCCACATGGAGGGAAAGTATTGTTAATATTGTAGAAAAAAAATTTGACAGAAAGAAGACTTCATTTTGATTTTAAAAACAATTTAAACTGGATGGAGGCGGCTCAGTTAGGACCGCTATTTTTTGCGTCGTATGAGGGAGGCCTATGTCCAGCAGTGGGCGTGTATGGGCTGATATGATGATGGATCTATTTCTAAAGTGGATACTTATTAGATAACATTACCAAGTACTACTACTTGACTAAGTATAAATTTTCCTTGAATTATGAAAAAAATAATCCTTACGATTGAGCCTTTTGATGGGTCTCGTATTTTTATTTTGCATGTTTGATTCCCGGTTCAGACAGGTGATAATGAAAAAATCTTTGAATGCAGTTTAAATTGTTTTTATATGAAGTCTTCTTTCAGTAAAATGTTCTATGTACAATATTTAAGGTACTTTCCTTCCATGTGGCATGCCCATGGGACAAACTGTATAATTATTAATGTATAATTTTGGTAATGTATAACAAAAAATAATTATTGTAATTTGGTAACAATTCTGTGGTTTTGACGAAATATTTAATTTATTTATTCAAATTTCGTTGAAATAATGTATAGTTTAATGAAGTATGTTTTGTTATTGTACCCTGATAATATTTAGATGAATTGCTTAAAAATACCTATTTATAAATTACCTCTTTTATATTAGGCTTATCCTGTAAAAATAGAGGTACATGATTTAACACTTTCATGGCCCAATGACGCGCCGCCCCTGTCCGCCAAGAACGGTCACTGCCCCATTCTTGGCGGACAGGGGCGGCGCATTTGGATGCATTAAATAAATACAAAAATACATCACATAGCTCCTAATATTATTATTTATCTCCCTACAGTTTGGAGCTGCTGAACTCTCGTATTGTCATACACACATTGGAGACCCATGAAGGCTGCACACATGAGGTTGCCATACCACCAGACCAAGAGTTTCACCCACTGATGCCTGTATCAGCGGAGCCCGCTAAGCAATATAACTTCATTCTGGATCCCTTCCAGAAGGAGGCTATACAGTGCATTGATAACTTGCAGTCTGTTCTTGTATCAGCCCATACATCTGCTGGTAAAACTGTAGTAGCAGAGTAAGTACGATTTTATAGTACCCACTGTTTTTACCTTACCTCAGTAATAATTTTTATACACTAAAATCACTTATATATTATGATTTTAGTGATTTTAGTGTATAAAAATTATTTGGTTAATGGGGTTAAAGGGGTTTTAGTTCTCATAACCATGATAGTGTGCCATGGTGGTCATGGCCTAAAAAGCGATCCCTTCAACACAGCCTGTAGATGATGTAAGAGATGACTAAATGTACCTAGTAAAGAAAGGGCAGCAGCTTTCTGTGTATTTTTCATACCCCTTACTGTGATCATCAATCTGCCTGCCAAGACTGGTGATTATGGGAACCCCCCATCTAATTATAAGTGGGGGAACTGATATCTGCACTGACATATCACATGGTATTGTGCATTGTCCCCGTGCCTAACCAGCCTCCTTGAAGTAACAGAGCAGGACTATTGGCGATTGCCAGCATTTCAGCTTTTCTATATGTAGATGTGGACAGATTTGATGCCTCTATGAGACTCCTCAATCCTCTTTCTGTCTGGCCTCCTCTGTGGCCATGCCGTGTACTACAACTTGTTCCACAGTCTCTTCTTCCTGGAAGCAGCCGTGTCATAGGCTGCTGTCTGTGGCTCCAGTCTTGAAAAGATACTTCCCTTGTTTGAGGGAAGCATGTTCAACAGTGGACATATGAGTTCAGATATAACTATGATAATTTTTTTTTATTACTTAGTATTTTTCAAATGCCACTGAACCTACATATATGGCTTCTAAACTTAGAATAACATATAGGTTACATTGCATGCAGAGTGATTAGTAGAGTGCACAGGAGAATCTCATCATTTCAGATATGCCATTGCTTTATCTCTGAAGAACAAGCAGAGAGTAATCTACACAACTCCCATCAAAGCTCTGTCCAATCAGAAATATAGAGAGTTCTCTGAAGAGTTCCATGATGTTGGTCTTATCACTGGTGATGTCACTATTAATCCTTCTGCATCCTGTCTTATTATGACAACTGAGGTATGTTATTTAACTTTTTCCTGTTATCACATACTTTTAATCGAGAGGCCCAATTCTGCCAATAAATCGCTTTTCGATGACAATGGTATCATCACAGAATTGCCACATAGTATCTATACATGACAGAAACTCTAGATAGTGTGCAGTGTTATTTGCACGGATTGATATAAATGCATGTGAAACATTGTCATATTTTTTGACATGCATCTGTAGTTTCTTACTAAGATAGAATACCGAAATGTGGCATTTTGTGGTGATACCATTGTCAGAGTGAAGTGATTAGGTTAGCAGAATAGAGTTCTAGCTTTGTTTATCATGACTGAGAGGTAGGCTTGGATTTTGATGAGTGAGACTGACTTTTATGAGTGATAAAAGTCAGTCTCACTCATAGGATAATTTCCAGTCATAATAATTACGACTGGAATTTTTCCTATTATGATTTATTTAAAGTAACTAATTGTAAAAACCATTTATGAATGTAACTGCCATGAGGCCTTCATTCTTTTAATGGCATTTGTATATCAAAATTAATTTCTTATTTTGTTTTAGATTCTGAGAAATATGTTATACAGAGGCTCAGAGATCATGAGAGAAGTGGGATGGGTTGTATTTGATGAGATTCACTACATGAGAGACAAAGAAAGGGGTGTTGTGTGGGAAGGTAAGAAACAAAAACTATAGGAATAGGAATTAGTTCCGACTTGCAACTTGTAATACAGTTAATGTGAATAGCGTGTAACTTTTTATTCTGGCGAATTAACATGACACCTGGTTCGGGCTAAAACCTAACGCCAGCCGGTGTCATGTTAATTCGTACGGGATATAAAAATTTCGCATTTACATTATGAAAAAACCAGAAACAAATATCGCCTTGCTTCACGCTAAAGATGCTGGTGGCCTGTCTCGTACATTTTCGTATGTTTGTTGCCCTTGGCATGTCGCTTAACCTACCCGCCAACATGAAGCAGAGCATGTGTTATGGGTATTTACTAGATAACTGTTATACTTAATACCAGGGTGAGGTAAAATAATTTTTCCTCGTCCCTGCTTAATACTTAGATCTTTTACAAAATATTAAAAACACCTAGACTACCTGGTACCTGGCAGATCGTACAAACATTGGCTCGATTCGGTAATAGATCCCGCAAACTTTTTAATTTGGAAATTTCCTCGGTTATATGTTATATTATTATAGTCGCAAGCAGTACAGCTTGCGACTATTATAATATAACCGAGAAAATTGAACCAATAAAGAATTTTTTCTCCTTGTCATTATTGTCGAAAAAAGAACACGCGAAGTATCGAATTTACGCTTAGAGAAAATCAAATCCATTGCACTGCGCAGGAGTGTTTTTTGAATTTGGAACGTTACAACGCTCCAGCAATGTTGTATGAAATGGCGTGCTGGGGTTATTAAATGCTCTGGTTGGATCTCTTTTAACATTCTTGGCAAAGTATCTTCGTTTACTAGAAATTGCGATCACGTAGCTGTATAGCCATAAATGCGTTTGCCTTTCGGCACAGATGATAAATAAAAAATTGGCGGCAAACCTGAAAATTCGTCTTGATTTGATATTTACATACATAATAAAAGTAACAAATGTATGTACCGAGGAAATCAATAACACTTTCTTTTAGTAATTGCCCCACTATGACTAATATAACTTTTAATATTTATTAAATCGATTAGTTTTGTCATACCAAAGCTCTTTTGAAGTATAAAATCATTTATTCAGACAAATAATAGAAATAGTATTTACAATTCAAGCAATTGAGCTAACTGCCGACTGTTGCAAATAATCTACAGGTAGCTCAACTGATCCATATCAATACCAGTCGGAAGCGTCCCCAAGACGCTGGCTGCATTGCCCCGCTGTGATTGATTAAATTACATGGCTAATATAAAAATAATGTTTTATTTCCTTTTGAGAAAAGCACTATATGGAGTTTAGACCGCGGCGGAAATGGCAATTTCCCGTCTCGTATTAGTGAAGTCCTCGCCTACTACGGCTCATCCTTCAAACTCATACTCGACCTGCAATTGCCTATTTCCCGGCCTTTGCAATAATGTACTATTCTTTGTTTCAACCTCCAGCGTCGCGTGTGGAATTTCGCGTCTCACATTGCTCAAAGTTGTCTTACTAATAAAACTTACTAATAAAAAATGTTGGTGTTCTTCTAACACAACCTAGGTTCGTAGTTAACCTGCTTACATTGATAATGATTTCTTGTCTCCTTCCACAGAAACGTTAATTCTTCTCCCCGATAACGTCCACTACGTATTCCTCTCGGCCACGATCCCCAACGCGCGTCAGTTCGCGGAGTGGGTGTGCCGCCTGCATTCGCAGCCCTGTCACGTGGTGTACACAGAGTTCAGGCCGACGCCGCTGCAGCATTACATCTTCCCTGCGGGCGGGGACGGCATACACTTGGTGGTTGATGAGAAGGTAAGCTAGAGTTCATTATGAATGTAAGCGGGTTAACTACAAACCTAGTCTGACACCAAACTACGAAAGTTTTTTAGCGTAAAAAAGTAAGCTAGAGTGTTCACTGTCAATCAGCGATGCGGCCCGGAGGCGCGCGTCGCTGTCTAAGGACCTTTTGTACATGGCCATACCATTCCAACGACCATTTGACGACCGGCGGGCGAAGGTCCGCCTGCGACGCAGAAGGTTGCGGGTTCGATTCCCGCCTTGGGACAAATGTTTGTACGATCTGCTAATATTTGACTCGGGTGTTCTGGGCATATGAGTAGACAAGAATATAGTAGAGGGGAAATTTCGGCCCCGGACCGGCTCAAGGTCGCGCCAAAGTACTCAGTCGGGCTCGCGGGCGTCGCCGACAGCCCGACTGAGATAGACTGAGTAGCCCGGAAGTTTCCGCTCTACGTATGTTCTTGTCTACTCATATGTTTGGGTGTGGGTATTTTCTATGTATTATATAATAAAGAATATCTATCTATGTAATATATTGTATTATGTATGTATATCAGTCATATTTTTTCTCTTGTTTTGTAAGATCCTCAAATACCTGCACACGGTTTTCCATTCATAGATGAATAAAGGAAATGAGTTGTTTGGGGGTTCAAATCTGCATCGATTGCGCCCCCGTAAACTGTGAAACGCCTATTTTCTGTGACGTTCTTTGGTTTAGAAGTCAGAACCGATTTGCCCCGATTTTTTACCCAGAGGAAAATTGTTCTCGCAGAAAGCAAATATTTGGAAAAAGATTGAAATTTGTTCTCGTTAGTTACCTAATATTTCTTGTGAATAAAGAAATTTTAATGGTCATATTACAATTTCTCCAGGGTATATTCAAAGAAGACAACTTCAACACAGCAATGGCGGTCCTCAGCCAAGGTGGTGACGCAGCGAAAGGCGACGCCCGTGGCCGCCGTGGCGGTTTGACAGGTCGGAGCCAGAACACAACCAACATATTCAACATAGTCAAGATGATTATGGAGAGGAACTTCGCACCGGTCATAATTTTCAGTTTCAGCAAGAAGGAATGCGAGGCGTATGCTATGCAGATGGCAAAGTTGGACTTTAATACGAGTGAGTATGATCCTTGATCTGTTTGTTCGGTATTGTTCAGATTCTCAATCTGTCTTAAGGTGAAGTGAGTCCCAAAACCCACGTTTTGACTGTACGAAAAATCTATTTTAAGGCAAGAAAACATAGAATTTTTTATTATTTTTTGTTGAGCATCTAAAGTTTAGGACTCTAGTTAGTGACTTATGGGAGCCGAAACACGATTAAACAAACTTGACTCGATACAAAAAAATCGCGAAGTTCCCTCGAAATCTTCATTTTTACAGAGATACTCCTACGGAAAAACCAATTTATTTTGTGATTATTCAACATATTTCGGTGAAATTTCGTCCACGTGTTCCCTAATAAATACTTTAGAGGATTGTGGTTTTATTTTATTGCGAAAGAGTATTTTTTGAGAGCAAAACTAAATTTAAAAATAAATATGAGAATTTGCGCGCGGGCCGGCCGTTCTGCGGCTCTTGCCTTCCTCTCTCACCTTCCCCGCTAGGTGTTCACTCGTCCTTGTCTCGCAAAACCGAGCGCACTTCGTCTTAAATTGCCAATTTATCGCTATTCATTAGCAGTGATTTTGACAGTAGCTTCTTGCTTTGGAGGACACTCGCCTAGGTTAGATGACAATGATGAAAAAAAAAATACTCCATTCTGAGGTCCGTAATTTTTTGAATTCAAAACTAGAAATGACATATTTGTCTGTAGCACAGACAGGACTTTTGTATGAAAAGACTATACGCGTCTCACAACTCAAAAAATTACATTATCATCCAGCCTAGAAAAAAATCATGGGTTGCCTACCGTATCTTTTTTGCATATTTTTGGGTACCATTTACCTTATTTTCTTTTAAAAATGTCCACAGTTGAAGAAAAGAAACTGGTAGACGAAGTATTCAACAACGCCATGGACGTTCTATCAGAAGAAGACAGGAAACTGCCGCAAGTGGAGAACGTCATACCATTGTTGAGAAGAGGCATAGGTATCCATCATGGAGGTCTGCTGCCGATCTTGAAGGAAACTATTGAAATTCTCTTTGGCTTGGGACTTATCAAGGTGGGTCTAAAAATCTATAGCCTCATATCATATCTATAATAATGGGCCTGCCACACTATGTTCCGTGCGCTGCCGCGATGTTGCCCTCTCTTCCCACACACTGCTCTACTCGCGCAATTAATCGCGACGCTCCTCACTTGTCATTTGCCTGTGCTTGATTTGCTTGCGTGGGCGATCGTTGCGGACTGCGACTGCGCGAGTATCTGGCCAACCACTCGCGCTTCTATTGCCGACCCTTTGACTAGCTCTCAAAAAATCGACAAAATAGGGAGCGATGGGCAAGACGAGGAGCGTGACATGCGGCATGACGAGTAATGTTGCCACACTACGTCTCTGCGTCCTTTCCTCGCTAGTTCCCATGCCGAGTGTGTGGCAGTGTGTAAAGTTTTTGAGGTTGTTGTGATTTTTTTACCATAGACAACGTCAAAACTCTTGATTGTTTTGAGCTGAAATGTTGCGCACATAAAGTTCTGCAACTGGAATAACATAGGCAACTTTTTATTCCGAAAAAACGCGTGCGAAGCCTCGGGCAGAAGCATTAAGCCCGGAAGCTAACAGTTCTGTTTCTATTTAAAAATCGGTTTCAGAAAACAAAACTCAAATACAATAATAACATAGCACTATTATAGGCCGTCACGTAAGAACGCTGGAGAAAGTGGATGGGGGGCATATTTGCGCATATTTACACTCGCGCCCGAAAGTAGATAGTCCGATAAATCGCCTAATGCGCAGCTTGAAGCCAGCGTTCTTTGTACATGACGAGACCTATACCTATGCTTAAGTGTTTACTTTGCGAGTGATCGTCTCGTGTTGGCTCGAGATAATTTTTTTTTTGTTTTTCGTTTTACAAGGAATAAAACTAGCGGAAAAGCAATTTGTAAACCATTTCCTATTAACTAATGAAAACCTTAATTCTACCCTATGATGAATTCTTAGACACGCTTAAAAATAGCAAACTAATTAAGTGTATTTAAATAAAATTTGATCAAATACATTCTAAATGACAAATATACATACATATGTAAAAGTAGTTTTCATTATTTACCCTCACTTTTTAGGCACTGTTCGCAACGGAGACTTTTGCTATGGGCTTGAACATGCCTGCTAGAACTGTGGTCTTCACAAACTGCCAGAAATACGATGGAAAAGAAACCAGATTTGTAAGTTTTGGCTTACACAGCCTCGCACCATTTTATCTCGCAAATAGACAATCATAATACATATAACCTCTTTATAGTGTCTCTGACTTGCTCAAAAACATTATACCATAATAAATAATGCTAGACAATCCACACAGCATCGCCTATCGCCCCAAGCGAGCTTGTGTTATGGGTACTAGGTAGATGAGGTAGATATCTGATATATCTGCTCAGCTTGGGGCTAGATGATGTTGTGTGCACTGTCCAACATTATTTATTTATTTATTTACTTCTCAGATAACATCCGGAGAATACATTCAGATGTCAGGGCGCGCCGGTCGTAGAGGCCTCGATGACAAAGGCATAGTCATACTAATGCTGGATGAGAAAGTAACGCCCGCCTCGGTAAAAAGCATGGTGCAGGGTTCGGCAGACCCTATCAACTCTGCTTTCCATCTGACGTACAACATGGTGTGTGACACAAAGGATTATTTAGAGTAGCCCTAATTATAAAAAGAAAAAAAAATTAAAAAACATCCATCCAACTATCCATCCAAACTTTCGCATTTATAATATTAGTGTGCCAGTTATTTTTAGATTATTACTAGTTAACCCGGAAAATTTTGTTCGGGCAAATAAAAAAAATGTTAGATAAAAACTAGACATGAAAACACTAATCATCTAGCTGTATTAAATACTTTACGATCTATTCTCATACCTACCAAATATATGTACTTACATAAAAAAAAAACATAAAAATCGGTTGAGCCGTTTCGGAGGACCGCGACCACAAACATCTTGATACGAGCATTTTATATATGTATAAGATTTTTTACAAATTTTCGACAGTCAATGTGCTTTAAGGTTGCACAAGTCGCTCGCGCGAACTCGTCGGTAGGCGAGGACATAGTGTACGATGATTAAACGATGTCGGTACTGGCTTTAGAGTTTTCTTTCTCCGTATATTATTTATTTATGCCCAAAGTTGGGCTAAAATCAGTGTTGAAATGCGAAAGTTTAGAAGCTTGTATTTTTTAAATGTATACCTTTTTTACGGTTTTGGTTCCATACAAACATAGATAATGACGAGATAAATTGATATAATATTTAGTTTTGGATGTTCAACATCAAACAGTAAAGTCTACGTTTGTATGGAAAGATGAGCGACTAGTTGAACCTTAAGACGAAGTGAGCTCGGTTTTGCGAAACAAGGACGAGCGAACACCGCTCGGGGAAGGCGAGAAGGGAAGGCAAGAGCCGCGGAAAGGAAGGCCCGCGCGCAATATCACCGATTTTTATTTTTAAATTAGGTTTTGCTCTCAAATTATATTCTTTCGCAATAAAATCAAACCATAATCCTCTTAAAATATTTATTAGGGAACACGTAGAAGAAATTTCATTGAATTTTATTAAATAATCACCAAATGAAATTGGGTTTTCCGTAGGAGTATCTGTAAAAATAAAGATTTAGAGGCAACTTCACTATTTTTTGTATCGAGCCAAGTTTAGTCAGTCATGTTTCGGCTCCCATAAGTTATTAATTAGAATCCTAAACTTTAGATGCCCATCAAAAAACTATAAAAAATTCAATGATTTCTTACCTTAAAATAGATTTTTCGGACAGTCAAAACGTGGGACTCACTTCACCTCAAGATAGAAATCGTATTACATCTATTTATCTATTCTGCCTGTGAGCTAATGGTTCGATGCGGCTTCCCCCGCCATCGGACCATACAGTTCGGTATTATAATTGTGTACCCACCTTTATTAAGTCGTAATTGTATTTTTAGGTGTTAAATCTCTTGCGAGTGGAAGAAATAAACCCAGAATACATGTTGGAGAGAAGTTTCTTCCAATTCCAAAACCAGGCTGCTATTCCAGACCTCATTGAAAGTACGTATCCAAACACATTATTATAAACTAGCTACTGCCCGCGCCTTCACCCGCGTTTTATCGGAACAAAAAATTGCCTAAATGGTATTCCAAGTCCCAAACTATACCCATACCAAATTTCAGCCCAATCGGTTCAGTAGTTTTTGCATGAAAGAGTAACAAATATCCATACATCCATACCTTCATACCTCCAAACTTTGACATTTATTATATTAGTAGGATATTCACGAGACCATTCGCTCGATGGACCGACGACATCGTAGCGGTTGCAGAGAGTCGATGGATGGAGGTGGCTCAGGACCGCTATTTGAGGCGTCGTATGGGGGAGGCCTATGTCCAGCCGTGAACGTGTATAGGCTGATTTGATGATGATGATGAAATATTCACGACAAAATTTTGTTTAGATTAAAATAGGTTGGTAAGTATTAAGTAGTTTTTCCATTTAGATACAACTCTCTTTCAGCCAGAACCGTTCAGAAGTTTTGGCGTGAAGAACAAACATCCATCCATCCATCTAAATATCCAAACTTTCACATTTATAATATTAGTGTAATTACAATTAGCCTGGTGCGTACTGCTAGGCAAAAGCCTCCCCGTGCGCCCTGCACGCATCTCGGTCTTGAGCCAGCTGGACCCAGTCTTTGTCATAGGTGTCCTGTTCTGCCTTTCTAGAACTAAAAGTACTACAATTGATTTCATATATAACTATCTCTGTAGAGAATTGAAACTAATTAGAACTAGTATGTACAATTGAAAAAGTTAAGCTTACTGCAGACTGTTGGAAACAATCTAGAAGTAGCTCAACTGATTTATTGCTATATCAATACCAATCTGAAGCATTTTCAAAACGCTGTCTGTGTTGCCCCGCGCTGTATGGCAGTGCTGCGCTGCGCCAGATACTCACTAGCTCTTTCCCGCAACAGAGGTTAAAACAAAGCAGAAAGAGTATGTGAACCTGACTGTACAAGACCAGCATTCCATAGCTTCGTACTGCAGTATCAGATCTCAACTGGACCTCCTTGGAAGTCAATTCAGGTCTTTCATTACTAGGCCGGAGTATTTGAAGCCATTCTTGCAACCCGGACGTCTAGTTAAGGTAAATTTTTGTATTTATAAGTTTCTTTAATTCTTGCCTCTGTTATTCTTTCTTTCCCTTTTACATAAAAATACTTTATTGTAGACTTAACTTAGAAATTATTTATAAACGAATAATTGTAGGATAAACAAAAATTGGCGGTCTTATCGCTCAAGAGCCTTATAAAATCTATTAATACCCATAAAATCAGAGACACACGTGCTTCATTTGTAGAGCGAGCGAGCAGAACTTTCAATGAATTCAGCAGGATGTTGACATTGACCTTCTCAATAACAGCATTCACAGGGCAAGGCGATGCATGATTCTCAACTTCTTTTGCACATAATGTTGTTATACTCAAAAATTTTATACATATATTATTTGGTTTTGAATTTTAATTGATATAATTTTAAGTCCGTTGTCAGCCCCTCTCCTCTCTCTCTCTTTATTTCTCTCTGTTCTGATTCTGACACAATTTAAGACACATTACCACTTACACTAATGTTTTTTTAGAAACAATTTGAAACAATTTTGAGTCACCATATAAGTTTTACTCAACATATTTTCTTATCATCTTGTTTTAGATTAAAACAGAGAAATACGAGTATGATTGGGGTATAATAATCAACTTCAGACACAAGATGAACAAAGGCAAAGGCCAGGAAGTGAACCCATTGACTGCTGAGACAAATATAATAGTCGACATACTGCTACATGTCAAGAAACCGGAAGATTGTGATAAGGAGAAAAATATACCGTGTCCTCCTGGAGAGGTATGTTTATAGCTATATAATAAGACTTATTTAGTATTATACTATTGCGTATTGCTGGCTAAGAAGTAAGTAATAAAGTACCCTAGCGCATGTTTCCTAGATTCGTTACACACTTTATTTCTGTTTGGTATCCATTCAGATATCGGCAAAACTAAACTCATTTGATAGGACTACAAATAATGCCGTCCCTTTTATAACGATCGAAATAAAAAGGATGTCATCATTTTTAGTGCTGTCAAATTTGTTTAGTTTTGCTGACATCTGAAATGAAATCAAACTGTATCTCGATACGGGTGGGTCGCATAAAGATTTTTGCCGAGGGTCGTGCGTGACCCTAATATGTTAAAAGAGTCAGCGTACTGTGGTACCACGAATCAGGAGAGGCACGGCTGAGTGTGTGTGTGTGTGTGTGCGTATGTACATGCTGCCGCCAAAAAGAACAGAATTGATTGTGTTATGTGTGTCCCGCACTCAGCACACTTCTAAACATGGCACACAGCACAGCCAGCAGCACAGGCACAGTGCATACCGTACACAGCTGAGATGGGCCGAGGCGAGCTTCGGAAAATCGTGCTATCTGTGTCCAGATTGCTCGCTCAGTGCGCCCTTGGTGCGAGGGACACGATTACCAAGTCCTTGCCATGATTGTGTTGTTTGTATCCCGTTCGCTCACGCGACGCGTCTCGCGAGCGACCGGGATAAGATTGGCACGCGTCTATTTTCAGACGAGGAGCGCCTTGCGTGCCCTCGCTCCACCCTCAATACCTTAAAGTCCGTTGTCAGCCCCTCTCTAATCAATAAACTTGTCTTCAAGGTGGAATGCCACTTGTAAATGTTTAAATATATTCTATAAATACATTTTACTAGACTACTCTCACAGTCACAGCATCATCTAGCTTAAAGCTAAGCAGAGCTTGTGCTGTATATAGATACAAGAAAACTGATACATTATTTATACGGTTTGGGCACTCTTGAACATATAAATAAGGTAATACCTTTGCTTGGCAGAAGTCATCCCATATGTATGAATAACCATAAATATCTTTAATACCACAGGCTGGAGAAATCGAAGTGGTGCCAGTTCTCCACACCCTAATCTACCAGATAAGCTCCCTACGTGTGTATTACCCTAAGGATCTTCGCCCGTCCGACAACCGCAAGTCCGTACTTAAAACTATCGGCGAAGTGAAGAAACGCTTCCCCGATGGACCTCCACAGTTGAACCCGATTAAGGATATGAAGATAAACGATTCGGTGTTTAAGGAATGCGTTGATAAGATCAAGATGTTGGAAGAGAGGTGAGCTAAAAGAGCTAGAGTTATAATACTGGACAATTCACACAGCATTATTTAGCCCCACGCTAAGCAGGGGGCCAATTCTGCGTATCACGTGATACTTTATCGAGTGATATTCATTATCACGGGATAAAAATATCATGTCATAAATATCGAGTATCGTCAAAACTGCATTCTAGTGCGACATAACGAGCAACTCATCTAAGAAAACCCCTCGATACATATCGAATTGCAGATTTTGAATACGAATTAGAACGCGCTACGCTTGTTTATCACTCGATATTTTGACTGTTCTTGCCATATTTATCGAGTAGATACATATGTATATTACCAAATAACTAATATCTACATAAAATAAAGTCGTGTTAGTTAAACCACTTATAACTCGGGAACGGCTGAACCGATTTTAATGATTTGTTGGATTTGTCTCCATCCGGCATAGGATATAGATTATAAAAAAGGCTATCGCGCAAAAATTTAATTCAATAGGGGCGAAGCCGCGGGCACAGTTAGTACTTACTATAATACACTACATACACGGATATATTTTATTATAAATACATAGAAAACATCTTGAACACCCTGAACATACATCTGCAGATTGTGCAAAGATTTGTTCCGAGGCGGGAATTTACCCCGTAACCTCCTGCGTTGCAGGCGGACCTTCGCCCACCGCGCCACACAGGTCGTTGTATAATTACGCGTTCACGATATTTGAGTCCCATCCTCATAAACTCATATACTGAATGTGCCTCGGAGAGCCAGGCAGAGAGCTATTAACCATAAATCATCACGCTTGACACGAGGATACCAATCCGTGATTGCGGTGGGGGAGTGTTAAAATACAGGAAGCTGCCATCCTCTGGTGGGTTCCTTGGTCGGCTCTTACGACATCATAAAATGCAAATAAATAGGTAACAATGACAAAAAATTAAATTGCGCAGCATATTCTTACGACCAAAAATATTGCCATGTTTTTGGTTTCCATGGCATGGTTGCTAGAAAATTTTAAGGACATGCTGCATTACACTTGTCCTACTTAATATTATAAATGTCAAAGTTTGTGAGAATGGATGATGTTTGTTCCTCTTTCACGCAAAAACTAGGTAACTGATTGGGCTGAAACTTGGTATGGGTATAGATTGGGGTTCAGTTTGGTTCTAAAATAACATATAGGTTACTTTTTATCTCGATAAAGCGCGGGCAGCAGCAAGTATACCATAAGAGCAGTATCATGGCAAGGCAAGGAGTATGAAAGACATTTTACTAAAATATCGTCTTTGTACTATGAGTTTATAGCTTTGTTGTAAACCGGTGTGCATGGTTACACTTACAATTACTTGCAAGCCTTTTAAAATAAGCTATTTGCTAACTACTAAGTTTTTTAAAATCTCTAATTTTCCAGATTATTCGCTCACCCCCTCCACAACGACAAAAACCGCGGCGCGCTCACAGCCCTATACGATAAGAAACAGGAGTTGCTCGAGGACCTAAACGCAGTCAAAGCAGAACTCAGGAAGGCTAAGAGTATACTGCAGATGGACGAGCTCAAGAAACGCAAGCGCGTGCTCAGACGTATGGGGTACTGTAACGCGTCTGATGTTATTGAAATGAAGGGGCGGATCGCTTGTGAACTCAGCAGGTAAATAATATAAAGTTAGCAGAACAATATATGGAATATTGCCATACAAATATTCTTTTTTGCACCCTAGGTATTGTTGGGAACAAAAATACATAAAAGTGTGGGATTGCAACTAACCATTTTTGCATGGGCTGTTATCCATAGGAATATCAATTTCTAATTGTGACTGGTGACAGCAAGGTGTGAATGGAAATGGAAAAGCAAAAATTCATGTTGGGTACTCCGATAAAAGTGTGGGATTGCCACTAACCATTTTTGCATGGGCCGTTATCCATAGGAATATTAATTTCTAATTGTGACTGGTGACCGCAAGGTGTGAATGGAAATGGAAGAGAGCTCGTCCAGCACTGGAACAGTTTCTTTAACGCTTTGACCGTCTAACTTCACGCGTTCCGTCGTAACGCAGAGTTAGGTGCTAAATAAACAGTGTGAGCGTCGTTGGCACTCCAGGAAATATAATGATTTCAAAGCCAGTCTGTAATGGCACCTTCAAAATTTTATACCGATTTAACGAATAAGTAGATAAATGCTTCTTGAATGCTTAAGGCTACTCTATCTATAGACAAAGTCGAAGGCAGAAATTACTTTCTTAATAAACCCTTTTCTGTAATTTCTACAGTGCAGACGAACTTCTACTTACTGAGTTAATATTCAACGGAGTATTCAACCCACTATCATCCGAGCAAAGTGCGGCGCTCGTCAGTTGTTTCGTTTGTGACGAGCACAATGCGCAGGCGTCGGTCAGCGGCGACGAACTTAGAGGTGTGCTCAGGAAACTGCAGGTGAATATTGAACCTTATATCTGTAACTATAGAGTTGATAAGTACGCTCGTCAGTTGTTTATGACACAAAGAGGGGTTAAGTTTGACAATTGTAGTGTGTCTGTCTGACATCTCACTCGTAGCTCCCCAACTGATGAACCGATATGGATTGAACTAAAATTATGGAACTTAAAGTACTTGTATATAACATATTACAGGTCGCGTCACGATAATAGCGCTCAGTTTGAATGCGCAGAAGTCGATTTTTAGATTCTTATACCTGCGCAGAACCCCCTTCTACCCTCGCCGAGCCCTATTAAACCGTGACGAGACCTATACGTTTTATTTGTATAGTTCATTTTGAATTATGATCATTTTCTCATGATTCTACTTCAGAATTTTAAACGGTATACCTATATAATGATTTTAAAGCTGGCACGATTCTCTTGTTTTTAAATACAATTAACTATGCTGACGTCGCAAATCTGTCGCTACTGGAGGCCTACTCTTTTCATGCGCAATTTCGATGAACGGCTGCAAAACTCTAAAGTGTAGCAGATACGCGCTTTCTTACTTTGCTAATGCCATTTTCGGGAGAATTTTATGACTGACGTTGTGTGGTGTTTGGTATTTACATGATGAGTTCTTAAACTGGCCTATGAACTTATCATGCATTTTCACTTCTTCCACTAGTGGACAAAAAATTGAAGTGAAGAGAATATCAATAACACCTTATTTCTTATTTGATAATAATAACTATGTTTATAGTATAAAATTTGACTTGTCTAAGTGCTTATTTTGTAAGCCTAAAGAAATAAAGTTATTGATTCTGATTGTTAATACCAAACACCACAGATATATTTTAACGTTATAAACATGGTTAGAAACAAAATTTCAATGTCAAGTAGAATGAAAAATATACTATCATCATTCCAAAGTAAAAAACCAATTGAACTTCGTACGAACTTTCCTAGTGTGATTGACCTAATCACATTAGGAAATTTCGTACGAAGTCCAGTACAGAAAAAGTACGAGTAAATAAGGTTGCGCCAGGTTTCAGTAATTTACCTATATCTTACAGGAATACGCCCGGCGGATAGCAAAAGTAGCAATAGACACAAAACTGGACTTGGATGAAGATGATTACGTTGGCAAGTTCAAGTGCACCCTCATGGACGTCGTGCTAGCGTGGGCTAAAGGGGCTTCCTTCCTGCAGATTTGCAAGATGACTGATGTATTCGAAGGTAAATCTAAAGTCTCTAAGTCCTAAGTAAACTTCTTTACATACAACTTGACTGCTTATGCTTATTTTTTTTGTTTATTTTCTTTTGTTTGTAATATAAGACTGGCATTATTTGCAAAGTAAAAGTCCTTATCAATAAATCACTACATTTAGTTTAAAACAAAGTCGCTTCCTGCTGCGGTCTGTCTGTTCCTATATATGCTTAGATCTTTAAAACTACACAACGGATTTTGATGCGGTTTTTTAAATAGATAGAGTAATTCAAGAGGAAGGTTTATAGCATCCGTGCGAAGCCGGGGCGGGTCACTAGTATGATATAAAAGTAAACTTCTGCAATAAATGGAAATATATTATATTTTTTTTTATCTACCCTATTGAGAGACTAATCAGGTTTTGTTGTCAAACTAGGCCTAAATCTAAGTACTCACGGGACCACACCCGTGGTAAAAAACGATTACATACAATTTAACATATTTCCTTTGATTCCTCTCATGTGGAAAAACGGATGAGAGATATAATTACGATAAAAAAAATCATGAATGTGCACTTTTTCGCAAATAGGTAATTCGGTCGAGATCTCAGACCCTGCGATCAATTGAAATGTCTTTGTTTCATAGTAAGTTCCTCTAAGCCAGTTTCTTAATTGTGTAGTGTTTTCTGTAATAAACTAAATTTTAAAATTATTCGCTTGTGCCTTTCCAAACAGGTGCTCTGTCCCGCTCCTATGAACACGAAATTCTATTCATATCCTATTCGCACAAAGCTGCAATGCGCTCTCTGAAATACCAAGATTTTCTACAGAGCAAAGTCCTTATGACCAATCTTCCACGTTTTCGTGATAAATTAGACTATCTAAAGATTGATATAGCAATCCCTCTACAGTTTCTGTCTGAAAAACCAACTTTATTTCCCACACAATAAGACTAACCTAATCTAACCTTTTTTTTATAGTGGGGGAATCTTCGTGGTTTCTATTCTTTCGTAAGGGGCAAAAGAAAGGTTATGCTGGACTCCTACCAGCTAAACCCACCACTGTGTTTTTACCTTCCTGCACCGATTTGTCGGGCCTACGGGTACACTTGCGAATTCTTCCGCGGGGACCTAACCTAACCTAACAAAATACAATATTTTCCAGGGTCCATCATCAGATGCATGCGAAGATTGGAAGAAGTGCTTCGTCAACTTTGCCAAGCTGCCAAAAACATTGGCAACACAGATCTGGAGAACAAGTTTAGTGAAGCCATCAAACAACTGAAGAGGGACATTGTCTTTGCAGCGAGTCTTTATATGTAAATGAGGTATATTTTAATTTATACTCTGAATAATGCAGTTGTACCTCTAGAAGTCTAGCTAGACTATTCTCAAGTGACTGATAACGAACTTTGTTCAAGAGAAGATAAAACGTTTCACGTTTTTTTCAGTTTGGTAAAATAATTCGTATATGAATATTATATATTATTGGTACAAATTAATAACGCTCTGGAAATCGATAAAACTGTTAGTTACTGACACATAAATTTACCAATTTGCTCTAAATAGAAAAATGTTTTACGACCAATATATATATATAGTAATACGACAATAAAGTTGGTGCACTACATAAATACAATATAAATGATAAAAGAATATTTAAAGACTTTTCATTAGATAACAAATAACCTCGGTAGTAAAAGGGAGTCGTGGATACTGCCATCAATTCTCGTTTAATTGCGAGTACATCCAGTCGTCCCCTGACCACGATCGCTGTAACGCGGTAGATACGTAGGGGAAAATATAACAAAAGGTACGCGATAAATACTCGATAAATAATATTTAATATGTAAACAACCTCTAGTGCTATAAAAAGGCTTATTAGGAATACCTTTGCTCAGCAGTCGAATCATACAGTCTTTAGGTTTAGGTATGGGTACTCCCTTGTCCGCATTTGAACTCTAGTTGGTCCATTATGCGTTGTTTTTGCTAGCAAAGCCAGTCTAACTCCGTCCAGAAGCGCAGAATCTTCCTGGGATCTTCACAGGCTTCGCGGCAAGTTGAGGATTTGATTTCGTTGTGTTGTTACTCCCTCGCATTCCAGGACTGCGTGGGCGGCTGTTTCTTCGTCACTGAGACATCCTCTGCAGAGAGGGCTGTCTGTCGCTCCGATGGTGAATAGGTGTTTGTTTAGTGGGCAGTGTCCTGTTAGTGTTCCCACCAGGATACGCAGGTCTGTTCTGTTTAAATTCAGTAGGCGTCTAGTTAACGTCGGTGATGTTGATGGGAGCGCCGCTCTAGCTTGTCTGCATTCTAGCAGGCGCGTCCATCGTTCGTTATGCTTCTCTCTAGTTCTGAGCCTAGTCCATGTCTGGAATAGCGAAAAAGGCAAGTGTAGAAAAGGGGATGGGCCCTCTGTGGTTGTTTCCGATCCCCTCCGTGCCAGCTCATCAGCGGAGTCATTCTCTAGAGATCCGCTATGTCCCTTAATCCATTGAAGGATGATCCTGTTCTTGGCGGATATCCTTTCTAGAGCCAAGTGACATTCGTACACGAGCTTGGAGTTGCAGCTGTTTCCCTCCAGAGCCCTGAGTGTAGCAGCACTATCAGAGAGAATTCATACACATTGGAATCATACAGTCTTATTAGATAACGTTTCTAAAACCGTAGAAATATCGTAAAAAATCACACTAATATTATAAATGCGAAAGTTTGGATGGATGTATGTATGTGTCTTCTTCACACCAAAATTACTGAACAGATCGGTCTGAAATTTGCATTGATGTAGGTCTGATCCTGGAATTACACATACTCGTAGGCTTTACTTTTTATGCCATAAATCAGTTCCAATAGGATACATTCTATCCTATTTTCTATTCTAACCTAACCTAACCTAACCTAACCCTTTGACCGCCATATATCACCTATACCTTCATCACCTATACATGACAAATCACCTGAGGACCCCTCAGCGCCAACGACGTTTAGAACATCTTTTGTTCACTTTGTGCTTTGGTATAGAGAACACGGAAATGCGTTTTTGGCGTTGCGGTCAAAGGGTTAATTATTTTCATAGGAACAACGCGTGCGACACAACGGGTTCATGCGAATATACCTATAGAATAAATAAAACAACCGGTCACAATATTATAAGAGAACTTTATTGTTTTAATTACGGTAGATCTATAGCATGAACTGGCAAGTAACAAAAGAAAAAACAGTAATATTACTAAAATCACGCTAGAGAACCATGTTCACAGTCGGCCGTGCCCGATGATATAACTATTCAACTATTAAGCTCACACAGGGCTGATAGATAAAGCATACCAAACGAAAATAACACCATTCCATAAAAATATAGTGTCCAGCAATCTTGAGTATAGTCTCATAAGATACATTTTTGAGTGTTTCAAATAGTATGGATCCCGTTGGTGAATTAGAGTACCTTCTTTGTTTGCCATCTCTGTGTGAGCAACAAGAAAACAATTATGTACAGTGACATCGAGATTTGCCAAATTTTCAAATGTACCGTTACAAATTTTGAATATTATTCTAAAAGCTTTAACAAGGGTCGGATATCTATTCCAAGAATAACGTAAATTACTTTTATTTTATAAAAAATTTACACTGATATTTTGAATGGCTAAGTTTAGATCACTTGATTCTCCAGTAAACTTATTGCATACGAGACTTACAGCCGGTTTCTCGAACGCTAATCAAATCGCAAATCAGTTGACAAGGCAATTAACTTGACACACTGGTCAAATCAAATCGGGTTGCACGAACGATGATTAGACAAAAATTAACTAATCAATGATCATCTTACGATTGTCAAATCAGTGTATATTTTCATATGGTCACACATAATTTAATCATTCCTTCAGTTCAATCCTTCACTCCTAAACTTCAAAAATGTCACATGTTTGCGCTGCGAATCTTTGTTTCTACTTCAACTTCTTTAATGGCACCGCTTGCTTTTTGCTACGATTTGCCAGTGTCTGTGTCAGAGATGGAAATATTATTTATAAGTAGGTATTATGGTGAAGCGAAAGGAGGCCTATACCCAGCAGTGGGTGATCCTAGGCTGATATAACGACTAGTTTGGTGGCATTATACCTCCGTGCTGAGGGGGTCTCGATTAGGGGAGGTTTGCCTTCAAGTTGTGCCAGACTCGGACCCTGTTCCACTTCTCCCTGAGAAAAAGCCTACTCTAGCCCTGAACCTCCTTGAGGGTCCAGGTGTATTTTCCTCATGAGATTCACTGCTGCTGCTCACAGTTATATCCGAAAGCGACATCCTACAATTTAAGAGGTTATTTTAATTTAGGTACAAGTATTTTTTATTGATAAAACGAGCCATAAGTATGGTGAAATTTAATTAAACCACTTTTGGAGTTATTTTTTATATTAACAAGGTTTAGAACTTAGCAAACGCAGTAAATTGTAGTAATTATTTCAGCTAATTAGAGCAAAATCACCGATTAGTTGATCATTGATTTAACAAGCGCTTGACTAGAGAAAAATGCCTAATTAGCGTTCCAGAAACCCATTTTGATGTTTGACAAGAGATTTGCTTCAATGATTTGGCAGACTGGTCAACTAATCTCTGTTCAAAATCATAGTACGTAATCAACGTTCGAGCAACCCAAATGATACTTGATCAGAGATTTGATCATTGATTAGTTAATTATGAAGATGATCTGCGTTCGAGAAACCGGCTGTTAGACAATATTTTAAAGAGATTTTTATCAACGTTTCCATAAGGTAATTTTAGTTAGGTATTGCAAGATTTTTTGGATATAATTAAGTCAATTTAAATCAGAGAGATAATATATCAAAATCCAATAAAATTCTCTAGTTGTCCGTATAGGTAAGTATTACACGAGATTCCTTAAAAACGTTGACATAAACCGCGATGAAATCCAGTATACAATATGAAAAATCACAATCGAAAAAATTCAAAAACCGTTTACGCTAGTATCATTTGGTGCCTGAATTGATATGTCCATGAACTAAACGCAAAATAAACGCTAAATCTGTCTAGCTATCGAGTAACATAACGAGGTATTTGTGTCTATTGTTATAACTAAATTCTGCGTGTGCTGTTCAAAATATACGCACAACGCACAAAGATGCGAGCCATCTATGCTAAGACAAAGTATACGCTATTTATTATCATTTAATACTTAGATGTAAAGGTAGAGTTTCGGTTGACGCGACTCGCGACCACGTGGTTCTAACATAGTAGCACCACTATACCGTAAATAGAGTATAAAAGGAAATACTGCAAGTATGAGCAAAACGTTACAATCATGAGGAAGATGAAGTACAAAAATCGACCATAAAAGTCTTAGAGCCTCATCGTAATCAAATCACACATCGCCAGCGTGATAAGGCTCTTATACCTTCTATTTGTAACGTCGGTATTTTTATGTAGCTTATAGTTTTATTAGATACAATTTGTAACAGATTTTTTGTAATACTGGATTCACTAGTAACTTTACTTTCGCATCTAGACAAATGTCCATCGTAGCGCACAAACGCAACTCCACCTTAACAGTAATCACCCCCGCGTCCGACTGCTATGGAAGACACCACGCTTACTAGAAGCACTCTCAATACACCAGTCGTTCGCCACTCACCAGATAAAACAATCTCTACGCCATTAAATCGACTCCTTACTGTATTATTTATACAAAATGTACAATTTATCAAAAGCGTCCACTGACTATAACGTTAATTTGTGAGTATGTATTGCGTTACGATATGATATGGCTATGTTCTTGAGCGATGGTTACAGTTTTCTTAGCGTTAAGCAATCGAAGTGAAAGCGAACTAAAAAAGCGATTAAAAGAAAAACACTGTTAACCACACTTAAAGGTCGTTAATTCATATAAAAGCCTTTCATTATTACCTTTCGCCTCACTCTCGCCATTTATCTCAAACCCGGATTAATTTCTTTCTAACAATTTAGATGACTAAAATAAGAGACTGAAAGACAATATACCTCATTCATACATTTTCATTTCGTTTACGCTGCGTAGATGATTTGTGCGCTTTCTCGGGTTTACCTACCCATTCGTTAATTTACAAGTACAATGAACGAATGCAATGATCAATACATACATAATGTCTCGTCGATTGACATTCATATGCCACACAATAAATAAGTTAAGTCTGTAGAAAACTGTAACCAAAGCACATTGTAAATCTGCTTGCTACTGCCCTTACATTTATTTATGTTATATTACGAAATATCGGTCCCGTACAGAAAACACAACTGAAAATGCTATATTTGGCACTTGTCTACGTATCATTGGATAAATTTGTATTGTTTTGACCCGGCGAACACTTTTTTCTACTATTTCATATTGTTATATCAGGGCAGTAGCAAGCGCCTTTCTTATAAAGATTAAAAACTATGTAGGGTAATGTTTTACTTCCTATTTTACAATAAATAGGTATATGAGTTAAATACGTTTAAATTCTGGAAGTTTTACGTATGGTAAAATATTATGGTAGTGAGCGCGTTGGAAGAAACCACTCTTTTGTTCTTTGAGTATCGGCCAAGAGGACATTTTATAGGCCAAATCACAATGTCACGAGGCCAACTGTAGGCCATATCCCAATGTCACCGATCGCAGGGTTTCATTTTAACGGTAATGGTATAAAATGATCTTTATCCCAGTGAAACCTTCGTCAAAAATATACTTGCGTCTATCCCCCGAGAATTTTTCAATAGCTTAGATAATGGGTAATTGTTTGGTTTATATATTTATTATTGGTTGTGAAAATTGTAATCCTTTAGAATTTTATGAAAGACCGATGAAAAACCATTTACAGATAGAAGTCGAATTATAAATAACATTATAAACATTAGCAACGCACTTCCTTAAAATCGTAATAATAGGCCATTAAATTGATTAAAATATTTACATTAAAGATGTGAAACCGTTTACAGTTCCTAGACGTTATAAGATTAGGCGAAAATCACTAACGGCTAGACGAAATGGGAAGTCACCTTAACGACCGCATCACAAATACACTGCGGTAAATTCCATCGCGATTGCATGCCCAAATATTTGACATTCTGATATGCAATTTTCAAAATGATACGTCTTATTATCTTATCAAACTCTATACCATTTTATTTTACGTTTTAATTTAAATCAGTATTCAAAACACAATACTGACTAGTTTCGGAAATATCGCGAATAACTTCATCTTTCTTCCCCTCGTATTTATTGTCCTTTGATATGCATCTAACATAGTAATTGTGATGCAGCAACGAAGACTTAACGACATTACAGTATTACACAGGCACACATAACTCTGCAAACAAATTGCCTACAAATAAATTCATTATTTACATTAAACTATTTAACTATTCAATAGAATTGCGATTATTCTGAATGACATAAAGAAACAAATCGAGTTAGGTTAACATAGGTAAATTTTTCTAAAACAGTTTTAAACGATATTTTTAATAAATTTACATTTAGTTATTATCATTCAATATCTATTAACATATGCTATACTTTTATTAGATCAAGTTTGTGATAATTCTCGATTTAAATAACAAGATATTTCCTACCTATTCTGTATGCCATCTGCATTATGAAAATGTGAACTTAACGAAGAGAGAATATTAGTTATCGTATCCTATTCCAAATAGATAATATCCTGTCTCAAAACAAGATACAAAGTTCATTTGGTCGGACCAAAACTTCAGTCGGTAAATTGTTCAAAACTCTAACTTTGCGATATATTCGTACAAATACCGTGCCGTAGGGATATACTGCCGCAGTAAAAGACAGCTTTTACAACGACAGTGTGTCCCTAACTGTCACACTCAACACTCCTGTTCCTTTCGCGTTCAACATACAAACTGTTCCCAAACATACTATGAACTTCGAACGGACCTTGCACGAAGCTTCCTCGAGTTTGAACGAAATCACGTTGACATTGCTGCGAGTTTTTACGAGTTCATGACTGAACACAGCAGATTTGATTAAATAAATCGCCAGTTAATTTAGTACCAATCTTATTATTGTTGAGTAGCGATAGCCGACATACAACTTAGTTATAACTCATTTGTTTTTTGTACTATCTCTGGTACCTTTAGTATCAAATTGTCTACTCTAGAAGTCAAGAGTCTCGTGAAAACTCCAGCAATCATATAAACATTAACACATTGAACTGTATTGTAAGGTGTAGAAAGCCTCTCGGTCGCGTCCCTTGTAAACTGGTGTTGCCTACTGCAGTCACGTTGTAAGGAGCCGTAGTGACGTCATCACTAGTAGTGCGAAAAGCGGCTGAGTGCGTCCGCCGCGGCCGCACGATTGTATCTCGATTTCCTGAAAGGAATTACGTTATTAAAGTTTGAATATGAATTGAGCGTGTTTTGAAAGAAGTGGTCATAGAGTATAACTAAGTATAGGGAAGTGGTGGCTTTTAGTATTACCCAGTGGTGCTGGCCTTTTAGAAGTAGTCTGGTCTTTAAGTGAGAGTGAGAGCCAAGCGAGTCACGCGGTGTGTTGCTCTCTCACGCACCAGGCGTTTCGCGTACTCTAACGCGGCTGCGTCCTTGATACAGCCTCATCAGCATCATTACACCCCTGTCCGTCACCCACCACCTGAGTATAGGCCTCCTTTACCCAGGATCTTCTGTCCTGTGTTTTTCACATTCAGGGGCCAACTGATTTTTTGTGTGATCTTACCTCGGGGTGGTAGGAGACGCAGGTGTGCGGGCGGCGGCGGTGCGGGGTTGCGGGGCGGCGGCAGGCGGCGCGGGGGGGAGACTCGCGCGCACGCACGTCCAGCCGCTTGGCGCCGCACGGGCACAGTGTGTCCACTACCAGGAGGATAAGGTTGCTGTGAGGGATTTTCTGTACGCTAAACGGCCTGGAAAATAAATATTTTAACTTTAGGCGAAGGAGGAAGACGGGAAAGGCCAGCTAGGCTGAAGGTGCGATAGTTGTGAAGCCCTCGGGACGTAGGTAAACGCGATACGAAACGTATACAAGAGAAACGCAAGTGGGGAATAGATACTTTCCGATGGAGATCCCGATACTCCTTAACAAACATTTCGAGGGTGGACGATGGTAGGGTTTAGTAGGCTGTTGCGTCGGGTTTGTTAACCTCACATTTCTGCAGATTCCCTATCAGATCTCTAACAAGTTTTCTATAAAATATTCCATTGGTACAGGTGACAGAAGTTTGTTTATTGCCTACCTCTCACAGCCAGAATTATGGCAGTTGGTGAGCTTCCCCTTGAGCGGCTGTGCCTGGTTCAGCCGGGTAGACTGTAGCTGGTACAGTTCCGCGCTCGTGTCGCACGGTCTGACGGCCGCTGAGCGCGCGGCCTCTCTCGGCGGCTCACGTATTGGACCTGCGGGCATAGAATGTTCGAGAATACATTTTGTTTAACGTTATCAGTTAAGGCACTCATACGGAGCCTTAATGTCAGCCAGCAGATATACGTATGTATCTCGTCTTAAACCCACACTAGAAGTGTCTGTCGTTTATTTACACTATCAAACAACTGGGCACTTTTCAGATGTTGTTTGCCTTCACTTTGAGATTCGATTTGAGAGAGTCTGGAATTTACCTAAAAAAATCATACAGATAAAGTTTCCCGGTTCTTCTATAGCTTACCGTCCGCCGTACGGTTTTGAATTATACTAAAGTTTCTATTACCCGCTACTGGCTAGCATAGGACCGTGGTAACCGGCATAAACTTCGTAAAACCTATACCTACTGCAGCAAGCTAATGATGTCTTCATTACCTGGTCCAGGGTTGACAGGCGGCGGCATGCGCATCCCACTATCCCGGGACGTCTCTCCCATCCCATCGATGATGATCTCATATGTCCCGTGGTCTCTGTCGACGCCGTCTTCATGGTCGTTATCCTCGTTCTCATAGTCCTCGTAATCCGCTGTTAAGAAATTGACTTTGAGTTTCTTTTTCGATTTTATTTTAGTTGTAATTGGTCTGCGGAATATGCCAAACACCCTGATTCTACACTTTTTACCCGACTACCGGAGGGTTATGATTTTAGCACCCTATGTATGTATGTATGTAGCCGATTTCTTTGTTCCCACGTAGCGCTGAAACGACTACTTCGATTTCAACAAGTGGGGTATAGATTGATTCGTCTCATTACCCCGATGGTTATAGGCTATATGGTGTCCGACAAAACTGAGGGTCTTAAGAGATAGCTGGGTCTAAATTACACCTGGAACACTTCGATAGCGCGATAAAATTTTCCAAGAGACGACATCTAGTTACAGTTTGAGTCTAATTTAGTTTGATGTGATGAGTGAAGGATGACACACCCGTTGCCATCGAGACCTCTTGTTTATTTGTTACCATGGCAACCGGTCATCTAGGGATGGGCAAATGAAAAAATGTATCGATATACATATATTGTATCGATATATGTATGGTAAAAAAAAATATTGTTAAAAACTAAAACCCGACTACATAAAAGTCTTAAACAAGCGTTCACCTATTGTCCATAGCATTTTCTTTTGATACTTAGGTAGTCGGAGGCCTTTGTTACTAATTGTACCCTAGGTATATGGGGTGGGTGCCTCCGACTACCTAAGTATCAAAAGAAAATGCTATGGACAATAGGTGAACGCTTGTTTAAGACTTTTATGTAGTCGGGTTTTAGTTTTTAACTATATTTTTTTTTGATACATCCCATCCCTAGCACAGCTAGGGATCGTATGCCAAAGGATCCTATTGAATTTCAGGATTCCTGAGGAAGGGATGTTTTAATCTCTAATTACGCACAAAAAGCTTTGATGTGTATCAAAAGCTATTAAATATTGACCCAACTTTGTGAGACGATTTAATATCTTCGAAACAACGCGACAGGCCAATCTCAACTCTAAGTAAACAGATTCGTCCTTCCGGGCCTCCCTTCCATACTATCTCTATTCCTTTTTAATAATTTTTAATAATAATAAGTCTTTTCGGAGTCAGGGTTCTGTGAAGTAACAATTTGAAATCATGACCAGCATAACTAACCTGAGTCCTCATCACCGTACGCCTTATGTGGATGCGCTTTTATCGGCTCCCATAGCGGGAACCACACTGCTAGCATACTCATCATGTAACTGCCGAACCACGAGAATGGTTTCCAAGGCTGGAACGAATAAAAACACATTATTCATAAAACTCTTCAAAAACTTTTCGTCCAATATAATTCGAATTAACTATTGGCCGCATCATCAGGAGATCTCACTTATGATCTCTGAACGTTTGTGATTGTGAATAATCTGCTTATGGAATAAAAGTTGTCGACAATACTCACCGATAGTTTACAAGCATCTCCACTGAATGGATTCCTTGAATCAGGACACCTGGCTTGATGATCATTCACAGTGACCTTCTTGTAAATCTTGTCCTGTACCAGTGAGTCCATGATAGTTCCGTCCACTTGGCCGAAGAACCGCCCGGTTTGGGAGACGTCTTCGGAAATTATTATAAAGCCATTGTCGTCGAGGATATAGCAGTCTAGTTCGTCGCCTGCGCAGGTTTTCTTGCAAACGCTTCCTGCTGTGCACTGGAATGAGACAAATGAATAATAATTAGTATCAGTGTTCTTCAAGAGACTGATACTAATTATTATTATCTTATATATGTATATATATCATATTATATATGTAGGTACATGCCGGTTTTCTGGTTGACTGAGAAAACTGTATAGAGTTTTAAATCATAATACTTTCAAAGATGATAATATCACCGGGTTAGGTCGGATATCACGAAAAACTGAGATACCACTTAAATTGGTACCCCAACAGACAGTTTTTTATATATATATGTGTTTGACCACCATCACACTTGAGAAAGTTAAGATCTGGCCTAAGAAGGAGCACGCTTTCCCAAACAGAACTTATTCACTCAGGATTTGAAGACTCGAAGATTCTCTACCGAAAACACAGACGCAGGAAGTTCGTTTTGTTTCACTTTTTACCGATACTTATTTATTATTAAAACAGTTTTTTTGATCAAACAATGGAATTTTCTGTGACGTTTATAACGACCACAGCTGATGTTACAATGAAACTTACGGTAGAAGTGACGTTCAAAAAGTGTTTCGCTAATGAATCCAGCTGGAAATGCAATCCAACAACCGCCGCCGGTGCTCTATGTGCTCTCGACTCCACGAACACTGCGTGAGTCGCCAGCACCAATGGCGGCCTACCGCTCAGGTCATCTGCTTCGGAGGCGTCGCGGAACGGAACTGAGAACACGAAACTCTCCGGTTCTATAGCGTGATGTTCCACTGCGCGTTTGTACCATTCTGAGTCGAAGGCTCTGGAGTATTTCTCGCTGAAATGCCTGGAAGTAAAAAACTTGTACTTGACGTGAACTGCTAATATAAAAAGGTTGAATATAACATACCTATAATGTTTTACAAAAATTAAAATGAATACAAATTTTATGAGACTCCCGTTGTTCTCAAAATAAAAGCTAAAAATACAATTGGGTAACCTGGAGATATCTAGTAACAATCATAATTACATTCAATATTGACAAATCTTATCAACAAATGGTAGGTACCGGCGCGATTGCAATTACAATGGAAAAGTTCTTCAAAATTAAGGGAATCAAAGTGTACGGGACTCACGTCTCAGATGATTCGGATCCTCTCGTCGTGTTCATGTTTTCAGTCCACTTCAGTAAGCCGCTTCGTGTCGCTATGAAGGACAGCGTTACTTGGAACTTGTGGAAGCGTCCTTGTCTGTAAGTAAATTCAATGTTTTTCATTCTATTCTAGGTTGTATGACTAACATTATTTGAAATTATAAAGTTGTTGTCCTTTTTAATCAATAAGATCTTGTTCGTCGTTCAAAACACGATGACATACACAATTGATAAACGAACTATAGAGTAACTGAGTGACCAAACATTTTCAATATTGTGAGTGTGATTTGTGAGTTATTTATGAAAACATTTAAGAATCTAGACATAGACTACAATAAAATCTATTTCTCGTATGTTTGGTCACTGAGACGACTTCTTTCACAAACAAAACACACAGTGGAAGAAGTCAAATGCTCAAACAATAAAAAAAACATACAATAAACAGTTTGGAAATACATATATAATTCCTTAGCCAGCTGAAATAAAACATTAGCACACACAAAACCTCAACCATTACCTGATCCATAGCTGCTTTATTACTATAGAATTATTGCAACACGCATCGAGCAAATACCACCTTAATGTTTTAATTGTTTTATTTTAACTAATACAAACTCTAACTGCTTTGATAATGATTCTAGCGCATAATTATTAAACATTTTTTTTTGTTGGTCTCATCCAATCTACGTACTAAATAAAATATATGCCTATCATCAAAATATTCAATATTTTTATAGCGATATTTTTGCTACTTGAGTTCAGAATAACTAAAGTGTAAAATTATTACACATCAACAATTTTCTGACAGTTGTAGTATAATTTTTTGATTTTGCTTAGCCATCTGACACTACTAAAGTTCTCGTTCATTCTACAATCATAACGAAGATTGTTGTTACGTTACCTTGTGAGTAAAGCCATTAAAGTTGCTATCGGGCTATTCGTGTGACAAACACATAATACCATTAGTGAACATAAATTAAGTGCAATTAAAAGTGTTGTAAAAGATATACATGCAACTGTTCAAAGTTGCGTAGCGCAAGGTTCGAATTGGGGTCCAGTTTTACTGACTTATTTCCAAAAGGGAAAAGGCTTCATTTCGTAATTGTCAACTTGTAGAAGTAATTTCTACGTTAGTTTTATAGTGGGTCTCACAAGGAGAGATTCCAGTCTCTCTAGAAATTGGTCTGTCTAAGAAAATTTTGCACAAAGCGTACAAAAAATTAATTCGTGTTAGATGCATTTTAGACATGCTTTAAAATAAATATTACTTACTGGTTATGGTGGCTAGCATGCTGCATGTGAGCGTCCAATTCTTTGATTACCATTGCGTCCCGGATGAGCGACTGAACTAAAGTTTTATCACCTGAAAAGCAAGAAAGGCTCGATTGAAATATGTTTAAGATTGTCGATCTATTTGGTCTTAACTAGAAGATATAATTATGTACCTAAGTCGCGCTTGATCTCAGTACTTACAATAATAAGAATCCCGTTCCTGCTTCTTATGCGCGTTATGAAGCGTCAACGCGCGCGGCCGCAGGGACATCCACTTCCAGCCTGGTTTCTCTGTGCGCTTGAGGAAGTGTATCAGTTGTTCCTCAGGTGAGTTGAATGTTTGGTCTGATGTGGACGCGTATTCGCAGTATACCCTGGAAAAATATATGACGAATTGTAAAAGTTTGAACATTATGAAACTCTGGAGAGAGTAAAATAAATATTTTTTGAACATCAGGACTTTGTCTTGAGTTAGGGAACAATAAGAATTAGGTAATTTTTTTATTATTACTTTTAAAGTTCTTACCAGTCAGGGTGGACTTTCCAGTTTTCTCCTTTGAAGTAATCCGTAACTGAGCAAGCATACAAAAGTAAGATTAGTTTTCGACTTAAGGAGCTGTGTCTCAAAGGTTTTTTAACTATCAGATAAAGTGAACTTTTGTAAATTACGTGGGACTTAAAAAATATGAAAAATGTAGATGTAGAGTAAATTGGTAAAAATCCTTTAAAATAAATATTTTAAAGGAGGACTTGGTTGCCAATATTAAAAGTATGAAACAACACTCACCGCTAACAGGACTATGCTTCACCTCCTGCTCAGACAAGAGATCATACATGCCATACCCATCCGGCAGTACAACCGCCAATGAGAAAGGAGTACCAGCGACCGGGCTGTAGAAATATCTCTGTCGCCGTGTGGCTACCCGACGCATGCTGTCGTATTGGACTTTCACACCGATCTCGGTCTCGCCTTCGCGTTGGTCAATCATGTCGTGTCGGAGCTAGAAGATATATATAAATTTCTTGCAATTATCATAAGGGTAAACGAGGATTGATTTAATTTGTCAATGAGTTCACAAAATCTTAATCCTGCGAAGCGAAATTTCAAGACTAATATTTCTCTTGTAATTTTCAGAGATTCTTTCAGGATGTATGAAAGACAGACATGGATACAAAAGTTATTTTACTAAAAATTCACCATCCATTTTACTTTGAAGCAAAGGCACAGAGGTTAATACCATCATAAAGTTCAAAAACACAGCTGCACCGATATTTAACACAAATAGTGTAGTAGTGCCACTTTTGTAGAAGTCACCTTTAAAACTAAATAAATATCAGTTCATCCGTTTGGGGGCTCCGATTCCGCAGGCTTCTGTTTGCGTCGAAGGTTAAAATGGGGAAATCAGGAGAAATATTCTTACATCGAGCAACAGCGAAGTGAGATTGACCCTAGAGTTTTCCTCAGCATCCATCAGCAATTCCACATCAGTAAGATCCACGCTTGAGTAAAGAGGGCGTAACGTTTCCGTGTACTGAAAGAACCAAAACTTTTAGCAAGCGTAGTGGGTTGCCAGATATAAATATGTACTAGTTATTTATATGTATATTAGGGTATAGAAAACTAAAAACTCAGCCGCAAATACTTACTTCCTCGTTCGTATGCTGTAACAACAAAAATAAGCAATGAAATAAATTGATCTACGTACATAAAATTAACTGTAACATTCATAGGTCTAAGCAAATTGAACTTAAAAGGGTTACACGCGCTTAATATGTTTGCCTTCTACAAAAGCGGATATAGATACACGTTTAGGCATAATATTTACAAGAATAGTTCACTCAAGTAGGCAGGTAATAAGTAATATTTATTTTGTTACTTTTGTGTTGTAAATGTAGGTAACTTAAATTCATACCAATGGCCGCAAATCCGGGTGATACAAAACATGCCCGTTGTTGTCCACCATGAAAGAATAGCCATTTACTCCCAGCTGAAAAAATATAAAAGGTGACTATTATTATCGAAAGTATCGCATACAAAATAATGTCACAACTGTTTTTTTTTATAATTAAGTACCTTGTATGGTGGCACGAGCTTCTTTATTTGTTCGATAGGGACATCAGTTCCAATCACACCCAATAAGTTAGCTTCTCTTTGCTGTGTAAAGAAAACAAAAGAAAATATTAGAAGTTCACAATGGCACACAATGGTCCAGACAGAAAAAAGTCAAACATAATATTTTGTTTGAAAAACGAGAGCCGTCAAGTGAGACTCGTGCGCCGAGGGGTTTCCAACTTTTGTCAATTATACTAATACTATACATAGGTCCCACTTAGAAACATCCCTATACCTTTCATTTGACACCGCACTTGAAATTGTAGGTCTCTTTAAAAATTTCGACATCACAATTTGTACTAAAACTGTTAATTTTTTTTTTTATTTGTACAGGCGCATGATATTTAGTATTAGGTATATAATTTCCAAGTTAATAGCTTCGTTAGTTGCTAGATATTCAAGAATGAAAAAATAACGAACAGAGCGAGACCATCAGGGTTTCGTACTTGAACACGAAACCCTAACAAGACCCACCACATTTTATCATCAATTGCCAGTACCTTAGCTATCTATGACTACTATATTAACTATGATGATATTTAGGCAGCCTATAAGTCTGCAAAATTAAAGACGTTGGTACTAAATTGTACTCACAGTATGATTTCTTCTATCGAAGATAGGCACTGTAACGGAGCTCATTAGCTGACCCATTCCGTCGTCGTTTAGATTGCTGCTCTGTAAATAAATAATTAGATTTTTCATAAAAAATCTAGGTCGTTAAGTGCTCAAATTAGGACCTTTCAAGTTATTGAACGAGAAAATATCGAAGGAGGTTGGTTCTAAACTTCTTTCGTCATATTTTTTATTTTTAAATAGTAATACCTCATCAAATAGGATTTATAGTTTTTCCTTAAGTAAAATTACCCTTCCCCCGACGTAAACAGGGCTCCAATGTACAGGGTGCACCGTCTGATACATAACCAAAGGCCTCGCCAGCACTTCAATGAAGTGAAGCACCTTTGAACGGATCTCGGAATGTTCATTTATTGATACGTAGAAACCTGAAAAGAGAACATTATGTTCTGAAATGTTTCGACAGTTTTTAAAAGTTAGGTGTTAGATATTTATATATTCAGATATTTGTTAAAGAATTACCTACAATTTATTGGTAAAAGCAATTTACATATCCGATTTTCTTATAAATAATAGTTGACAAATTGTATAATATTGATCACATTGAATAAATAAATTAGATTAGGTAAAATAATTGAAAAAAGAATCTATAAAACAAAATATAAGTCATCAGATATTTTGTTATACCTATACTTCAACATTGTGTAAAAATAATTAAGTAGGTAATTGAATTGAGTTGAGTTGATCTACAAACTTGGACAAGGAGAAGCTTATAAATATAAATAATGGCAGCTTGCACAGATCCCATTTTATTATTTCTCATTTGTAAAAACGGCCAGTATATAGTTTCACGTCCTTACCCATTGAATACCGCTGCAGCGCTGGTGGCCAACCCTCGTGCGAAGAATAAATAAAATAATCACCTTTGTTGGTGCACGCCATGTCTTTCATAGTATGTCCGGCAGTCGCGTCACCCCCCACACGGTAGGTGAAAATCCGCACAGGCATATGGGGCCAGTTCCAGGTCCTGAAGACTCCCTTCACGCCGGCAGACCCACCGCCCGCGCCGATTACTGCGATAGCCTGGTTGCATTGGCAGCCCAGGCCGGTACGGTTGTACTGGAAATGGACAGTAAAGATTACATTTATTTCATTATTGTTTTACTTCTTTTTTTGGTTTTAGTCGCTTAGCAGGAGTATTTTCATCACCTTACAATGTGCAAGCTTATGTTTATTTAACACATAAATTACACACGCTATTTGTGACAATTAAAGGAATTTTTTTAAAAGCTGTCGCGATCCCCTTTTATTTTTCGTATTACTGCAGGCTTCGATTTATGACGTCAGTGTGGTAAATTTATTTATTTAAAAAACTTTATTGCAGTAATGTACAAAGGGTGGTCTTAATGTCGAGGCATTTTCTACCTGCCTTCCAAAAACACATGTTTTTATAGAAAGGTATAATTTTATGAAAATACGCAAAAATTTGGGCAATTTTTACTTACATATATTAGAAGAACACTAGACTTTTGTTTTGTAATTTATTTTAATCAGATTTTTTACAAAGTTTAGGCTGTTGGGACATATTTACCCCAAAGTGTCAATACCTACTAAAATACTGAGTGGGTGGATAATCACGGGCTACTTTTTATCCCCAAAAATTGCTTGTTAATGTTAGGAATTATAAACTAACATATTAGAGTGTTATATACCTACTTTATTTATTTAAAAATATAATCAAAATTTAAACGAAAGTGTTTAAGAAAGAAATTTTGTGATTCCAATTTCAATTGGAGGAACTTTACTTATAAATCATTCTATAGGCATTTTATGAAGTTTCTTCAAGGTCTACGATTGCCACGAGAAGTTAGGTATACCTAACGTTCTTATTTCTAGCACCCTTGATAGTTAAAATAAAAACTAATTAAAACTTTACGACAAGAAAGTACTCGTATTTAAAGCAATTTAAGTCTTTTCATTCTTTGATTCCATTGGCACGAATTTGCTACAAGGTTCTACGAATTTGTCCTATTACTAGCTTTCTTGATAGTTGAAATGAAAACTTATCTTTCATAAGCTTTGAAACTTTCAAGATTCAACAACTTTTTTACAAGAAGCTCAACGTAAAAAGCAATCAGAGAAGTAGTTACTCAGAAGGATAAAGTACTGTTGGCTGGAGAGATTAATGCTGCTGAGGCGGTGGGGGTTAAAAAGAAGTAGAAATATGTATTATTTCCAGCTTAGCTTCCGAGCTTTATGTTCAAATGATTTTGCAACGTAATCTGCAGTTTTGACTTGAGATTCTTATTAAAAACTAGCAACCCGCCCCGGCTTCACACGCTTAGTAGAGCATATATCTCAAAGAGACTAGGCAGCGTTTACGATGAAAGCTCGTAGACGGCTTCACTTTTTCCGACACTTCCAACAATTATCGTTATATTTCAACCAATTTATACAAAACCTTGACAAATTATATACTGAAATCTTCCTCATAAATCACTCAGTAATCAGCAGAAATCCGTTCAGTAGTTTATGAGTTTAGTGCGAACAGACAGACAGACGGAGGAGGACTTTGTTTTATAATATGTAGTGAAGAAAACATCCAACGCTTTTGATGTGGAAAAGTGTAGGTATGGAGTAGGTAGGTACCAGTTTAAAAGAACCACGGTGATGTTTCTATTGAGTTAGACAGTGTTATTGGTAATTTACTAGCAATGCGTGAACTGCAGGTTCCGTCCATCACCACGAAAATTGTTATGAACACCTTTATGCATGATGATTTATTATAGATGATTTGTATTTATTGGCTTACTATTTAATAGAAATTTATAATTGCCTAATTGACTAATTATTCTAATTGTAGATTGTACCATCTATATTATATACTTCAGTAGTACTTTAAGGTGTACTATGTAATTACTATTTGACGTATAATACTATATTTTACCAATAAATAAATAATTGAACCATGAATTATTTATTTATGCAATTTGTTATTTCAAGTTTTTTTAAGTACCTACATGCAATAGCGAGTTTTTACTCTATGACTAACATAGATTCAAAATAATATAAAAGTCGTTCCTCAAAAACTCTTAAAAAGATTTCTAAGCTTATTATATGTACTTTAACATTCTAGATATAACCTTAAATAAACCCCAAGCATAACTTCTTACACTTTAATCCGTTCTCTACACTTCTCAAGGCGACTGTTTCTCAAAGTATAATTACCCTGTGTAATATTTCAAATCCAGTCGCGAGCGCGCCGGTTAAGTTCGCCACGCCCCCGGACAGCTCTGCGTTCCATAACGAGGTCTTCAGTTCGCGGATAGTTTCCGGGAGAGCCTGTGGAATAGACAGACAATTAGAAAATTACTATAGGTGCTTAATCCAAAAAGAAACAAGAATAAAACAATGTACCAGAAGAGTACAAAAGGATATAGCATAAGTGGTGCCATAGTTGAAAACAGCGACTCTCAAAACATTAGTTTAGATCCTTTTCAATATGTAATAAAGCTTTCGTAACCAGCTACGTATGCGTAAAAATTTACATGATACTCAATTTGCGTAAATTTATAAATACGGTAAACGACTGGTAAATTTTTAAAACTGGCGCGATTTTCTTTTGTTTTTTCATACACACAGCGAACAACATAAATCAAGGCCTTTCTGTAACATCGCTGTATGCTGTTGTATAGGTGGTTGTTAGGAATATCATGTGATTGCCGAATGCCGTCCGCCTGCGACGCCGGAGGTTGCGGGTTTGATTTCCGCCCCAGGACAAATGTTTGTACGATCTGCAGATATTTGTTCCGGGTATTCTGGGTATTTTCTATGTATTATAAAAAAGATCTACACATCTGTGTATTATACCCATATCAGTTATCTAGAATCCATTACACAAGCCCAGCTTAGCTTGGGGCTAGATGATGCTGTGCTAAATGTCCAGCATTATACATTTATTTAATTATCTGTTATGTAGCAAACCATCTAAAGGAGGCTCAACTGATTTAAATCAACACCAATCCGAAGCATCGTCAAGATGCTGGCTGCATTGTACAAAAACATCCAGAGTTTAATTGTTCTTCAAATTATCATCAGAAAATGCTTTTAAATAAATAATCCAATTTTAAGCTAAGGCGTCCATTTCAGTGAAGTTACAATGTAACCAACCCGTTCGTTCCTGTAATTACTCGGGAATCGCAAAGAACGTTATCGCTTCAAACAATCAAAGAGGTAAACTCAAGGTGAGTTGCACCGCACAAAAGCGGTGCCAAGTCGCTTAACTAGTTTTCTAAACGGTTTCTTTTCTGAGAAACAGCATTCGATTTGCTTTTTCTGCAAAACCAGTTTTCTTCACAGGTTTGTTAAGTTTTGTTTTTTGCTTCAGTTTTGGTTGTAGGTCGCCTTTGACTTTACCTTTCCTATTTTTAAAGTTTTCAACAATATCATAAAATAACGCTAGACAATCTCAAACAACCCAAAATCTGGCTCCAAACTATGCAGATCTTTAGTTGTGATAATTGTGAAAATAATACATAATAATCATAAGATGTCATAATATGAATCGGAAGTATTTTTAGCAGGAAAATCGTGTGTAACATTTGCGTCCTGCAACTAAGAGTCACCAAAAAGAAATGAATAACCATGTTTGTTCCATAAAATGTATGCCGTTTCGTGCAATCTTCCAAGGTTAAAAGTGGTTCAACTACGTTTCTATGTTTTATGCGTTCTAATAAACTAACTGCGGACATGTAGCCCTGAAACTAACTCTGAAGGTTCGCTCTTATGTGTTCTATTCGAGCTTTTTCATTGTAGTTAGCTCGGCCTTCATTGCGCTTTCAAACAGTAGCTATTTGCCTAGAAGTTGCTTTATTGTGTTGGTGTGGTTTTAAGATTAAGTTTCTTTTGAAGATTTTTTTAGTTGAAGTTTACTTATTGATCATAAACATTTTAAGAGAAAATGTCAAGTTCACTCAGTAGCGCAAATTTGTGAAGAACCAAGGCCAATACTAATAACTACGAAATATGTTTTTCCCATGGTATAAGAAAACAAGGTATGCTTTTCCGAGACACGACGGTCACGTGGGTGATACAAGGCTACGTCATCGACGCCATCGGCGGATGAGAAGACGAATCTGGTTTTCTGGTGTTACCAGCAGGTAGCGTAAAATCGAACTCCTTGTATTACCTGTATAAATCTATGTGGTTTTGTATTTACTCATTATTTATCATGTTGACTTTTATATAACTTAAAGCTGTTTTGACTGAACTAAAAATATTTTTTTTACCCAGGAAACATCACTATTGACGATTATAATTTTTTATTGATTTCTCAATTGATGCTTATCACAGTTGTTTCCCAATATCTACATTTTGTTCAAATAAAGTGGCAACTGGACAATGACGTCACCTTGTTTCACTCCCGGAATAGCAGACCTTGTTTTCTTGGATCATGGTTGTGATGATCTACGTTCTTCCGAGTTTTTTTTCCAATTTATCACCGTGACTTAGTTTGAAGTAGAGTAGTCTCACGAAGTATTTCAGAAGAATCTAATAAGGTTATGCCGGGCATTTACAGGGCGTATTGAGTAAATGCCCAATATATGCTCTTTATTCCCGGTAAATGGGTATTTATCGGGCATAAATTGGGTATTTACTCAATACGCCCTGTAAATGGCCGGCATAAACCCATGTTGAGTTACTCCACGATTTAAATAACCACTTACAAAGATAATAAGTACCTAGCTGTTGAATAAACATAATATGTGCGTAATCCGAACATAAGTAGATAGGTAGCTAAAGATAAATAAGTGATGGGAGTCCCGGTAAATGTGAGCAAACAGTGTAAACTCACATGAATGCGGCGCTTCTAACAACTCTTAAATATACAAAGTTTCATTTAGCTGGATGTTGTATGAAGGGCTCGTTCCTAACATACTCAAGATTTTACATGGGAGAATACTAAAATTCAATAAATGGAAAAAAATTACAATAAGTTAGACTTTACGAGTAAGCGGATACAAACTATTGTATTTTTTTTTTATATGATTTGTTATTCTTTGAGGATGAAAATCGATGTGGCTTTCCCAATATTGGTACTTTAAAGATTATCATATTGCGTGATAATGATCCTGCCTTCCGAATTTTTTAGCGGTCAGTCTCAACAAAGACCAGCTAAATGCGTAGGCTATATTATAGTGCACAAGTGTGCGTTCAAATAAAGGTGCACTCTCTATTTCTTCACTTTTAAAAGCCGATGAGACAACAGACCAACGCGACCGGGGAGAGGTTACACGTAGGATCAACATCTTAGTGTTCTCTCAGAGGCATCGCCAACTTCCTGACTCTGGGCTGCTAGAATAATCCCAACAATAACACAAATATCTCATATTGCGTAGCACTGCTACGGCGTAACCCCTCTACGGCGTAGACCATCTACGGCGTAATCCAGGCTACGAGATATACGAAACGTTGACAACCAATTTTGAAACTTCTTTGGATGGTAGTATCGACTCTTTTACGAGTTGTTATTGCATTTCTTATAATCTAGAATTAGACATAAAACTTGAGTAGTACGTATCCATTACAAAAGCGTCGAAGGAAAAAGTCCCAACACTCGAGCGTTTATTCTCAGGTCGGGTAGAGAATGGGCTGTGACGGAATGTTTGCTATTGAGGTACTTAATAATGCTGAAACTAGTCAGACAGCATCATCTGACTTCATAGAGAAGCAGTAATTTATTCAATCAAAAGTGATATTTGTAGTGTAAATAGTATTTCTTCGACATCGGTATACCTATATCGAAGAAATCATACTTAATTTTATAAATGCGAAAGTTTCAATGTATGGATGGAAGTTTGTTACCTGTTTCTTTCTACATACAATCCCTTATGGTGCTTCCTTTTTTGATTATAAATTGTGTAATAATGTAATAGGATAAGATTCATATTTTAGAAATTAACGACATCAACTGTATACTAAGAAATACCTACGGTAGAAATAAATGAATTGAATTGAACCTCTTCACGCCAAAAATACCGAACGGATCGATTTGAAATTTTGCATACAGGTAATTGTAGGCCTGGAATCAAACATATGTTTTCCCCATGGTATAAAAATCTCCTTTAAACGTTTCCATAGAAAACGCTTGAACACGGACGTCGTGTTGCCAAATTGTCAGTGTTCTACAAATATCACTTTGGTGATTGTGAAACCATTGAAACCATTTATTTATTTGTGACTAGGATTTACATGACCTTATCCTGACCTCCCCCTTCTACCACCGGACAAGCAAACGCACTGGTAAATATCACCCATACCTAGTCGGCATACCACAGTGCCGAACGAAACGTTTAAACTTTTATTATAAGTACCGGTAATGAGTGAAACGGACTTCCTGCGTCTGTTTTCCGGTAGAGTACAATCTAGGAGTCTTCAAATCCCGAGTGAATAAGTTCCTCCTGCGAAAGCGTGCTCCATCTTAGGCCACATCTTCACTTTCTCATGTGTGATGGTGGTTAAATGCTTTACCAAAAATAATTGGACTTGTCTAAGTGCTTATTTTGTGAGCCTAAAGAAATAAAGTTATTGAAAATTTAATCTGAAACTAGTTAACTAGTAGTTATGCGTGCAAAGTCACGGGTAGAAACTAATACTTTATAAATAACGCCATCCATTACAATGGATGGAACAATGAAAGGAACCAAAGAATGGAACAATAAAGGAAAGACGTACACAAAGATGGAAAAACCTCGTCACTTGAGCGTCTGTTCTCAGGTCGGGTAGAGAATGAGCCGTGAGGGAATGTTTGCTATTGAGGTAATAGCTCGATCGTTATGAGTGAAGTTGGAGTGCAGGAGCCTCTGAGAACACTTGGCCGTATTGACTTGATCGGTACATGGCCGGCCACTTAGCACGATCAATACACAATATAACGTGCAATATACTATCTTTGTTTCGAGAAACGATAGATACTTTCAGTGTGATTTGCTGTGTTACTTTCTTGTCGAGAAAAATTACAAAACGTTACTGGCATATAATGTAAAGTAAAACGCTATCGAACTACGTTGCTTTGCTCGGGTTTCTTACGGTTAGCATTTACAAGTATCTGGGACTATATCTAATATTCAACAGATAATGCATGTGACACAAAATATGTATAATACAGGAGTTGTTAAATTGCAAAAAAAGAATTGTTCCATAAGATTTTACAGTGCTCTGATATCTATAAAAGAGCCAGTTTTGCAAAAAGTGGATTACTAGGTATAAAACCATCATTTGTTAATACATTAAGCTTGGGACTAGATGATGTTGATTGTCCAGCATTATTTATTTATTTGTAATCGGTCACCACTCCTAGACGTAGCTTACCTTTATTAATAAACTACCTATCTCGTAGTAATTAATATCTACTACTATTAACTAGATACCTATCTAGATACTATAATGACGTAGACAGTTGCTTACTGTTTACTGAATTCGTAATGCGATTGGGAAATGCTATTGTGTTGTCCAGTGCGTACCAGCGCGTACTACAAGGGTGAAGGACCGCTTTATGGCTTATTCAGTGCCAAGTGAGTTTAGCGCCCGTTTTAGCACCTCTCTCCTCCTCTAGACTTAGTAAATATAGGTGCTTGTTGAGTCAAGCACCGATTTTAAAACGAGGGACCTAGTAAATAGTTCTCATTGAAATTTGTATGTTTATTTATCTTAAAGCTACTACACAACACAATAACTTAAAACACTCATTAATCCAATGTAGTCCTACACAAAGAGTTTGTAACGCTACGTTATCCTACAGTCCTACAATGAGGTGCTTATTTTTTTTCATAGCAGAGCTTAGAGTAAACATGGCGTCCATTTAGCATTGTGCTGGATAAACACTGGTGCGACCACCCAGCGCTGTTTTCAGTTAATTATAGCCAGCGACGTGGTCAGCCACGATACACATGGAAGACGATTTCGTTTTCGAGGCCGCAAAAAGCGATGATAAGAGTCTGATTCTCTCAGGATGACTTTGCTTTGGGTCAGATAAGCTATGAAAAAAGATAAAACACATTTTCGACGTCATAACTTAAATACTATCGTTTCTTTCGATAAATTCATCTTTGTCTCTCTTTTCATTCCTCTACGTAGTTAGTTCTTTCGTCCGTATTTACTAAATATTTATAATAGCATGCAATTTCCTCTCTTAGAAACTTTCAACCTAAAATGATCGTAGAGATTCATCGAATCTCTATGATCCTCGGCCCTGGGCTGTTCGTCTGTCAGTCACGTAACAATTTTATACATATTCAGACGTATCTCAGGAAAAATCACGCAGTCAAACTAGATGCGCATTCCCGTACGACCTCGTTGTCTTCTACTGATATCTACATCCCGACTAAAAGCAACTATATTTCAAGGAGCTATCATCTCACTTATTCAGCGCGACTCGAAATTTCGAGATAAAATCAAAGCGTGAGTTGTGACAGGTGGGGTGTCCTTATCAGGCATGCCAGTTTGCTTGTATGGAGCTCTTCCGATTGTATTCGAGTGACGTTTGAGATTATCCAGGAGGGTGCAGTGAGGAAGCTTGCTGGAGTCATTAATGAAGTGGGAAGTAGGTTGGCCATAAAACTTGGTTCAGCATTATTGGTAGATAGATACATATATAGCTCTTTATTGTACCACACAAACACAAAATACAATACAGAAGGAAATATTACTAACAAAGAAGTACAAAGGGCAGCCTTATCGCTTTAAGCGATCTCTTCCAGGCAACCTTGGGATGGACTGGACATAAAATAACAATATAGACAGTGGGGTTTGAGTTTAACTAAATAAAATATAATGATAACTACACTACGTAATATATACCTACTTAATACATGGTAGGTTAGGTACCTTAGGACAGGGAAATGAGCACCTATGTAGCTTAGCGTGTCAGTCAGTATATTAAAACTTTACAGCATTATAAGCTTTAAGGTAATATGAGTAGAACATATAACTATTTTTGTTACACTTAGTTCAGTAGGTAATGTAAATAGGTAACTAGGTTTTAAAGTTTTATTCGAATGCGATTTCAATGAATTCAATGGAATTTTTATTCAAGACTTTTTTAAAGCAAACACACTGTATGTTAATCGTAAATGCAATATATTTTCACTTTTGATTGTAGGTATTGGTTAATGGTCGACCCAACTTTAAATGGATAAAAAATATTCGACAAGTAGCTACCATGTTATTAACATCGACTAGGCATTATTTTACGTAAAATCTTTGTAGGTAAATTATTCTCAGACACACAATATCTGTCCATAGCAAGCAAAGAGCAAGTTTTACATTCAAGGACACACAAACTGTCAAACAATTCCTATTAAAAACTTCATACTTAGGGACTCCATTAGATTCGCGTAAGAATGACAATTTATTGATGTGGCATCACTCGACGTTTGTGTAGCACCTACGTTCAACTTTATAATGCATACGTTACTTTGAAAGCTTTTATAAGTTTAAAAGAAACATTCATAAATGTTTGTTAAAAGTCTTGTACATAAAGATTGCAATTAAAAATGTATGTTGTCGTGCTTAAATCATATTTGACAAACATGATTTACGTGGGACGTGGGACCTTGCGTGGGACAGAATATTTTCAATCCCAACTTTTTATCTATACGACTCCACATTTGAAGTTGCTTTAAAAGGTTTTGAGTAGGTGCAATGAGTTAAGGTTGACTGTTCGTGTTGGGGCGAGATTCAACTCCGTTGTAGTATTATTTTTTTCTGCGTTCTGCAATACTACTAGTGGAAAAGTAGCTTGCCGCAAAACAAAACAATTTTCTATTAACTTATTAAAAAACTAATTTCAATACACTGGTATTTTGGAGTATCTGGCAAAATAAGAGATTTGGACTAAAATTAACATATTCCCAAATGCTCCCAAACTACAATCAAATCGAACTTGATTTTATCATGGGTGCATAGAAAATGGTTTAAGATTTACTCCAATTTACTTTTCCGTTCGTTTTATTCCTTGTAGAAAGCTGAAAATTAAAAAACCACGTAGAAAATTGTATCTCGTGCCAACATGAAACGATCAACCTTCCAGTAGGTACAGAACAGTTCTCAAAGCGTCAGTTTATGATATTTTCGTAAAGATAGACCTAGAAAACTTCAGAAAGCGGTCTGATTGATTCCATTAAGGCGCGTACACACAGATGCGTATCGCATAATGCCGCCTCTGTCACGCAATACCTGCATTTGAGGCAATTTACATTTTTATAAAGGTCATTAGGCAGTTCGGAGATATGTTTCAAAAGATTAATGGTGAAAGTATTGGAATAATAAAGCCAAATTGTTACCATATTTATCATTGTTCTATTTTCGTGAATAGATTCACGAATATAATCCTACTAATACCTATTATAAATGTCAAAGTTTGTATGGATGGATGTATAGATATTTGTTAGGTACTCTTTCACGCAAAAACTAATGAATCGATTAGGCTGAAATTGGGTATGGGTATCGTTTGGGACTTGGAATAACATATAGGCTATTTTTTTATTGCTGGCTCTATCTCAATGAATTTTTAAGATTTTGGCAAAGAAAAGGTTCTCAGTCTTGCACGTAAAAAATTTCAAGAGTACTTATTATATTAGGTACAAAGTTAAAATTTTGACAGGGAGTGTTTTTGCTGCTATAACAACAAAAAAAAGGAAATTTTTATGTGATATCTTTTCAAAATAATTTAGGATAGCTAAGATACCCCACAAGTACAAGATAACTAAGGTACCCCTACGAGTACCTGGTGAATGTCATATTCAGAGGTTAAAGTCGGCTATAAAAATTTGATTTTGTTTATAATCATCTTTATAATTTTGTACAATTAGGGAACATTTTGTTTAACTAATTACTGCTTCTAACAATGGGTGCCTGGCAGAGCGTGTAAGACCAGAACTTGAAATTAATTTTGTTTGTAGCAAAATCAAAGGAATAGTTACATTGGTACCTGACCTGTCTGAAATAGAACTATTTAAATTGTTTTAAGGTGACACGAATTAAACTTACATTTTGTTTTATTGTTTGTAGATTCTTTTTCTGTACATAAGCCTTATTTGTATGTCTTTTATTCTTATATTTGCTTTTTGTTCCTTTTTAGTGATATTTTTAGTATCAAATTTGTATGTTATCCTAATGTATTATATATATATATATATATATATATTGTTAGTTATATTGTAACTCTTTATATTCTTTATTTTAATATTTTAGCACACTAATCTATTGTCTAAGTAGTGGTCAGTATTGAGGTCACCTCAAATAGGTTCCTTCTGAAAACCAGCGCTATCTTGCATTATGTAAGGTAGCATTAGCTGAGATGGAACCCTTTGATCTGCACACCACCGTCACAGCGCGGAGCACACTCCGGTAGCTCGCACACCTATATAATGGAATGAATAATGTTGTACATACCTGTATTAATATAATCACAGTACCTACCTACCTATACATATCAACCTTTTGCTATTTATTAGCTTTACTGTGTTGTCAATTTGTTCTTCCCCTAATGTCTTTTTTTTTTTTTGTAGGGTAGGTGGGTACCTACTGCTTTATTATTGGAACTTGTAATTATATTTTCCGCTTCGTAATTTTGTATTGCATCTTTCATTTATTTATTATTTCTAATTAAGTTCTATTTCTGTTCTGTGCTGTATCAGGGTTGTGTTTGTCAATAATTTTTTCTCTATCTCTCTATCTATCTCTATCTCTACATTACGCCTAGGTGGTCACTTAAACTGTAGAGACACGGCGAGACGTTCTTCACGACCGATCAAAAAAGGAGTGTATTGTTTGTGTGAGCAGATTTTAATGTACGGATTATCGGAAAAATCTCCAGAGATACTTATTAAAAAAATACGGTAAGGAATTTTTTATTTATTTTTCGTAAAATTAGTTTTGTTTTTAGCGACATACATTTGCCTTTGATTTTAACCAAAGAATTTTTAAGTAACTACTTACTACGACGTCCGTGTTTAAACTTCACACCATGAAACAAAAATACAAAAATAAGAAAAACTCCTTTAGAAAGTAATGGGAAACTAAAATCTAGACTCCGATTTAAAATATAAAAGTTGTTCCAAACTTTAATCAAATGACACGAACAAGGTCCATATAGGAACTTAAGGGAAACTAGGTCTTGTTTCGTTACTTTACGTACCTAGGTACCTTACTTGCCTAGGATCCTTAAACTGAACGTGACATTAAAAGAAGACTAACCCATCTATTTATAAACATGAATGTAAAATATTGGTAAATACTGCTACCGACGACCAATAAAGGTGGAACTACTGAGTCAAACAATCACTAGATACATAATAAACAACCCAAGACAACTCAAATCGACGGGTGTCTTCGTCTCGAAATAGCTAAAAAGGCCGACCCCACAAATAAAAACGCCAAGTGCGAGTTGACTCGCGCACTGAGGGTTCCGTAATTATAAGACCTTTCTTGCCAAATTTCATGATACTAGGTTAGCGGGATCTAGGTAGGTACCGTATAGGTTTTCAGTCCATGGCGAAAATCAAATATATTTTTTTATGTGAATAAACTACAAATTCACGGTTTTCGGATTTTTTTCCTTTAGTTGTGCTATAAGACTTTGCTTCTTACCAAATTTCGTGATTCTAGGTCAACGGGAAGTACCCTATAGGTTTTGTGTGCATTTGATTCCCATACAAATTGCGAAAAAATTGGGCTTAAACGGCTGTAACTTTTGATTGCGTTGACTTTTATATTATGGCTCCAAGAGGACGGACCTGAGTATTTGATGTTAATTTCAACTCGATAGCTCCACGCGTTTCTGAGAAAAGAGAGTTGACAGACGGACAATAAATTGGTCCTTTAAGGGTTCCGTTTTTCCTTTTTAGGTACAGAACCCTAAAAAGGAATAAAAACGTGAACCCAAACATCACACCACGAAGATTCATGCGCCTAGATATTCAAGACCATCACAATAACTAATACTTCGTAGTTTGATTACATACACTCTTATGTATTATGTTATACAACGAGTACATTATATATTTTACTGCTATAGAATCGGTAGAATTTCCATCATGTCTAAATCACTGACGTACAATGTTGCCACCTATCCAGGCCCGTGTTTTAATTAAAGTTATCGTCTAATTGCTAGCGATTGTATACGGCAATAGAGCTGCATGGAGTTTGTTTAAACTATGTAGGGTTGCCAACTTGCCGAGCTTGCTTTCGTTTTGTAGTGCTGGCTTGAATTCCTAATCATTTGTAGCTGAGCCATATCACGGATGACACATAAAGAAAGGCTGAAGTTTTGTAAGTTTATTGAGAGTTGGCATAGCTTATTAAAATTGAATAAGGTTAAGATTTCAGTAGGCTGTTTATCATAACAACAAAAGGGACTGTAGACCCCCAAAAAACAGCTAATAGACTGCCATTTTAGTTTAGCGCAAAAAGCCCGACTCTGCTGAAACCATGACGCAATCTGCCGTCATGCTGTGCCCAAAACCTAAGTAACGAGGGTTGATAATTGAATCCTTTTCATGTATTTTTATTTATTTATTTAAAACATAGGGGGACCACAAGTAAACTGTATAAGCATTTTTGTGTTTGGTAAATAAATTAACTTTGTATTTATTGTTTTGTATCTCTTTTACAGCGTATACCTAATTAGATAGAGGTTCAATATAAATTAGTTATAAAAAAAACAAAAAAAGAAAGAAAGATTTCTAGGATGTAGGAAGTTTCCTACATCCTAGAAATCTTTCTTCTGTCTACTAGCAATGAAGAAGGGCGATTTGATCTAATTTTCAAAACACTTAATGTTGATTTCATTGCGCCGCCCACGAGAAATCAATTCACATTCAATCCGTATAATTTAACGGTAACTTTATTTTTGTGTTCGTGATTACTTTTCAGTGACCTGTGATCATTTGTTCTTTGACCGCGGTTGGCTTGTGGGAGGTGAAATAAAAGCGATTTACCCCAAAAGGATTGTTGGCTGTCTACTTATAATCTACACTTTATAGAATAATAGAGTAGGTTGATGATTGTTCTTTTCAATGAGATGGGAAATGCCTGGTGAATGAAGAGCCGCAAAAAACAAAGAAAAACAGTTCTTAAGGGGCTACCACGACCCAAATTTGCGCCGCCACCTATTTTACCGTACGTTAAAGAAAGAATTTTCAAAAATCAGAATCAGTATCAATAACTTTATGTATTTCTTAAGGCTTACAAAATAAGCACTTAGAAAAGTCACATTTTATACGATAAAAATAGTTATTATTATCAAATAAGAAATAAGGTGTTATTCTCTTTACTTAAATTTTGTGTCTACACACTATTGGACGAAGTGAAAAAGAAACCACTAGCAATTTATATATCACTTTGTTTAATGCCCCTGTAATAGTTACAAATTGTATAGCTTAGGAGGAGATTCGAAAACCAAAGTTAATTAATAAAATTATAAAATAGGTGGCGGTGCTAGTTTGGGTCAGGGAACCACTTTAGCATGGAGCTTTTAAAGATGCTGATTATCAAGTCTTCATTGATCATATTTTTCGTTGTTATTTTAAAGTTTTTAGATTTATAGCATCTTCAATACACCATATACCTCATTATGACACTTCGTTAACTTATATTTCTCGTCTGTTTACGAGCCGATACGTAGTAAATATGAATGAAATGACCTTTATTACTTGGGTACCTACTGCTTTATTATTGGAACTTGTAATTATATTTTCCGCTTCGTAATTTTGTATTGCATCTTTCATTTATTTATTATTTCTAATTAAGTTCTATTTCTGTTCTGTGCTGTATCAGGGTTGTGTTTGTCAATAAATTTTTCTCTATCTCTCTATCTATCTCTATCTCTACATTACGCCTAGGTGGTCACTTAAACTGTAGAGACACGGCGAGACGTTCTTCACGACCGATCAAAAAAGGAGTGTATTGTTTGTGTGAGCAGATTTTAATGTACGGATTATCGGAAAAATCTCCAGAGATACTTATTAAAAAAATACGGTAAGGAATTTTTTATTTATTTTTCGTAAAATTAGTTTTGTTTTTAGCGACATACATTTGCCTTTGATTTTAACCAAAGAATTTTTAAGTAACTACTTACTACGACGTCCGTGTTTAAACTTCACACCATGAAACAAAAATACAAAAATAAGAAAAACTCCTTTAGAAAGTAATGGGAAACTAAAATCTAGACTCCGATTTAAAATATAAAAGTTGTTCCAAACTTTAATCAAATGACACGAACAAGGTCCATATAGGAACTTAAGGGAAACTAGGTCTTGTTTCGTTACTTTACGTACCTAGGTACCTTACTTGCCTAGGATCCTTAAACTGAACGTGACATTAAAAGAAGACTAACCCATCTATTTATAAACATGAATGTAAAATATTGGTAAATACTGCTACCGACGACCAATAAAGGTGGAACTACTGAGTCAAACAATCACTAGATACATAATAAACAACCCAAGACAACTCAAATCGACGGGTGTCTTCGTCTCAAAATAGCTAAAAAGGCCGGCCCCACACGAAATAAAAACGCCAAGTGCGAGTTGACTCGCGCACTGAGGGTTCCGTAATTATAAGACCTTTCTTGCCAAATTTCATGATACTAGGTTAGCGGGATCTAGGTAGGTACCGTATAGGTTTTCAGTCCATGGCGAAAATCAAATATATTTTTTTATGTGAATAAACTACAAATTTACGGTTTTCGGATTTTTTTCGTTTAGTTGTGCTATAAGACTTTGCTTCTTACCAAATTTCGTGATTCTAGGTCAACGGGAAGTACCCTATAGGTTTTGTGTGCATTTGATTCCCATACAAATTGCGAAAAAATTGGGCTTAAACGGCTGTAACTTTTGATTGCGTTGACTTTTATATTACGGCTCCAAGAGGACGGACCTGAGTATTTGATGTTAATTTCAACTCGATAGCTCCACGCGTTTCTGAGAAAAGAGAGTTGACAGACGGACAATAAATTGGTCCTTTAAGGGTTCCGTTTTTCCTTTTTAGGTACAGAACCCTAAAAAGGAATAAAAACGTGAACCCAAACATCACACCACGAAGATTCATGCGCCTAGATATTCAAGACCATCACAATAACTAATACTTCGTAGTTTGATTACATACACTCTTATGTATTATGTTATACAACGAGTACATTATATATTTTACTGCTATAGAATCGGTAGAATTTCCATCATGTCTAAATCACTGACGTACAATGTTGCCACCTATCCAGGCCCGTGTTTTAATTAAAGTTATCGTCTAATTGCTAGCGATTGTATACGGCAATAGAGCTGCATGGAGTTTGTTTAAACTATGTAGGGTTGCCAACTTGCCGAGCTTGCTTTCGTTTTGTAGTGCTGGCTTGAATTCCTAATCATTTGTAGCTGAGCCATATCACGGATGACACATAAAGAAAGGCTGAAGTTTTGTAAGTTTATTGAGAGTTGGCATAGCTTATTAAAATTGAATAAGGTTAAGATTTCAGTAGGCTGTTTATCATAACAACAAAAGGGACTGTAGACCCCCAAAAAACAGCTAATAGACTGCCATTTTAGTTTAGCGCAAAAAGTTCCGACTCTGCTGAAACCATGACGCAATCTGCCGTCATGCTGTGCCCAAAACCTAAGTAACGAGGGTTGATAATTGAATCCTTTTCATGTATTTTTATTTATTTATTTAAAACATAGGGGGACCACAAGTAAACTGTATAAGCATTTTTGTGTTTGGTAAATAAATTAACTTTGTATTTTTTTGTTTTGTAGCTCTTTTACAGCGTATACCTAATTAGATAGAGGTTCAATATAAATTAGTTATAAAAAAAACAAAAAAAGAAAGAAAGATTTCTAGGATGTAGGAAGTTTCCTACATCCTAGAAATCTTTCTTCTGTCTACTAGCAATGAAGAAGGGCGATTTGATCTAATTTTCAAAACACTTAATGTTGATTTCATTGCGCCGCCCACGAGAAATCAATTCACATTCAATCCGTATAATTTAACGGTAACTTTATTTTTGTGTTCGTGATTACTTTTCAGTGACCTGTGATCATTTGTTCTTTGACCGCGGTTGGCTTGTGGGAGGTGAAATAAAAGCGATTTACCCCAAAAGGATTGTTGGCTGTCTACTTATAATCTACACTTTATAGAATAATAGAGTAGGTTGATGATTGTTCTTTTCAATGAGATGGGAAATGCCTGGTGAATGAAGAGCCGCAAAAAACAAAGAAAAACAGTTCTTAAGGGGCTACCACGACCCAAATTTGCGCCGCCACCTATTTTACCGTACGTTAAAGAAAGAATTTTCAAAAATCAGAATCAGTATCAATAACTTTATGTATTTCTTAAGGCTTACAAAATAAGCACTTAGAAAAGTCACATTTTATACGATAAACATAGTTATTATTATCAAATAAGAAATAAGGTGTTATTCTCTTTACTTAAATTTTGTGTCTACACACTATTGGACGAAGTGAAAAAGAAACCACTAGCAATTTATATATCACTTTGTTTAATGCCCCTGTAATAGTTACAAATTGTATAGCTTAGGAGGAGATTCGAAAACCGAAGTTAATTAATAAAATATAAAATAGGTGGCGGTGCTAGTTTGGGTCAGGGAACCACTTTAGCATGGAGCTTTTAAAGATGCTGATTATCAAGTCTTCATTGATCATATTTTTCGTTGTTATTTTAAACTTTTTAGATTTATAGCATCTTCAATACACCATATACCTCATTATGACACTTCGTTAACTTATATTTCTCGTCTGTTTACGAGCCGATACGTAGTAAATATGAATGAAATGACCTTTATTACCAATCAGTTACGGTCTACACTGTAGATAGATAAAAACGCTCTTGTGAAGCTTACATTGCATTTGGATTGTTTAAGCGAAAATGAAATAAGTTATAAAAATAATGTCGTAAGATGGTTATGACGCCTGCATAACAAACATTATATCTGAAAAATACTCTTTTTTATATTTTAAAATGGAAAAATTCAAGGTATTGTGTGTAAGCCTCGCACATCTCGTGCGGTCAAGCGTGTGTCGAGCTGCCTGTAATCCTTTGTCTTGGGATCAACGCGGTGGGGCCTGCATTGAATGCGCTTCAACACTTGCCCTCTACGTTCTATCTTTGTTTTGCATTGTATTTTACAAAATTATCTTTTGAAAGTCAGTATTTTAGTATGACTCCTTTATACGAAAATTCTTAAAGGTTTCTATGAGGTCACGACCTCTGATCTTTTTATTTTTGAATATCGGCTCTCCTGTTTAACTTTTTTACGTAAGACACAATTTTTTTAATTTCAAATGAGACGTTATGTACAACCTTTTGAGACTATTGTTGTTTGTTTGTTTATTGTTTAAGTAATTAACACGGTTATTAAAAACAAATATCCCTACATAATTTTACTAAAACAGTCGTCTTCATCTACAGCCTAATAGTGCACTGCCGGACATAGGCTTCCCGTGATAAGCGCAGGTAGCTCTTATCATGGTCATGCCATAATCATCATGGTGGCCTTACGGGTTAGGGTTCACAGTATTCTTCTTACCTGCGCTAAAATCTTCGAATAACACGAATGTATCTCGGAAACCGCGTCGCTGTATCGATACACGTTCACATAATCATTCGGTCCAAGAGTATCCAGTAACGCAGACACCGTCGCCTTTGCCAGCCGCCAGTGTGAGGAACCAAGGTCATCAGAGTCATCGATGAGGATCACCAGGTCTTTGGGAGACGTGGCTGCCTCCACGAACCAGTTGGACGACCGGAAGTCGTAGAAATCGCGGGCGTGGTGAGAGTAGCCGTCTTCGGGCGGCCAGGACATCGCTGGGGAAGAAAAAGGTTTTTTAAGAGTTTGAGTATTATTTCGTACTAGCTGCTGCCCGCGTTTTATTGGTATAAAAATAGCCTAAATGTTATTCCAGGTCCTAAACTATACCCATACTAGAATATAAATTTCAGCCCAATCAGTTCAGTACTTCTTGCGTGAAAGAGGAACAAACATCCATACATTCATACTGACAAACTTTGACATTTATAATATTACCTAGTAGGATGTTTCATTTAAAGGAAGAGATAAGCGTATAAAGATATCTAAGGGCCAGTTTTCACCAAAGTGTAAAAATAACCTTAACATCAAAATTACGTGACGCACGTCGTTTTGACCGTTTGTTGCCTCTCTGGTCCTATCGAAAACTTCTACTGGTCGAAAAAGGCATTGGGCATTATTTTTAGTTCTATCATGAGAATTTTTGTATTTTTTGTGATTCGGTATCGGTGAGGAGAGGCGCTTTACGGGAAGCCAAGTGAAAAAAAAACAGTAATTTTTACGAAGTACGACACCTAACGACACTTTCACACCACGACACACATGTGCATCTAGCAGATCTACTAGCTGCGGCCCGCGCGCCTGCTGCGAGTCGCGCCGCAGAGCCCAATGAAATAGAGCGTAAATAATACATTTATTCACGCTCTATTTCATCAAGTTCAAAAATGGTGTGGTTCTGGTCCAGAAAAATTACTCATCGAAATTAGAAGCTCTGTCGCTGAGTACAAAGCTCTTGTCCTAGGTATAACGTAGATGACTTACCAGGATATCTCCTCATGAAGCCGCTGGAAGAAGCGTAGTACTGCCAGGAGAGAGAAGCGTCGATCTCGTAGTTGTTCACGAATAAAGGATCCAGGTGCTCCGACCAAGCGATCTGGTTTTGCACTTCGGGATCTGAGGATGAAATTATGAACAATAATATGAAAAAAAAACAACATACCTATTTACTATCTAGTTTATGTAATTACTAGTCGCTACCTCCGGCTTTTCCCATCCTTTCCGGGTATACCATTTACTTCTCTGCCAAATTACATAAAGAGCGATTCAGCCGCATCAACGTGTATTAATAGGTAACAGACAGACAAACAGAGTTACTTTCGAGTTTATAATATTAGTTTGGATGAGAAGAGACAGATTTGGATCAGGAATAAGTACGATATATTCCAAAGCATCGACACGGTTATGCAGTAACGAAAATAAAAACATGACGTCCTGAGTTTATTTCGATGCGGGAATGCAAGGTCCCCAGCTGTAAGGATCTTATATTACTATTAACATTACAAACTGCAAGCCCCCACTGTTTGCTTTTTACATCTATTTTTAAACTTGAACGTCATTTTCCAGCAGTTCCAAACAGTTGGCACGAGGAACGCGAGCTGTTTATTACAACGTTTGCTTGGCCGTTCCCATGGCCACTAACTGTACCTATACTGTACAGTAATAGCGGTAGGTAGAATGCAGTTCCTTTAGCCATGAACGTTACAGAAGCCATACCCAAGCCAGCAAAATGTTAACCGGTTATCCTCATCCAATCTTTATTATGCATGAATGCACCAAATTGTTATTACATCCGACCCCGCAACACTGTTGGCACAGGGGTGACCAATTAGGGAAATTTCTTTAACTACCCATTAAAAGAAGAGTAATTGGCGAACTTGCTTCATTGGGAGACCGTGATTGCTTGCCCCGTTTCTGGAAAAAATAACGATTTGCATAGGCCCTTATCTAGAAAATTGTGGTTAAGAACCGACATTTCGACGAAGAAAACAGGTATCATTCTCCTCCTATGAATATTATAAACTAGCTGCAGCCCGCGCTTTCGCCCGCGTTTTATTGGGATAAAAATGGCCTATATATTATTCCAGGTCCCAAACTATACCCATACCAAATTTCACCCTAATTGCTTCAGTAGTTTTTGCGTGAAAGAGTAAGAAATATCCATACATCCATACTCTCTAACTTTGACATCCTACTAATATTATAAATGTCAAAGTGTGTTATTCCTCTTTCACGCAAGAACTACTGAACTGATCGGGCTGAAATTTGGTATGGGTATAGTTTGGGACCTGAAATAATATAAAGGTTGCTTTTTATCCCGATAAAATGCGGGTGAAGGCGCGGGCAGCAGCTATTTCTTCATAACACAGCAGAAGAAACCATAGGATACCATAGGAATATTTCTTTTTTCGGCAATACGTGACGTGACTTGCTGGCACGAAGTTCTGTATAGATCTGTTTTCTACTTGAAAGTAGCTTATTAAGGCTATTAAATATACACGCTTTTTTCGCGCCTCGGATCAAACACGTCATGAATGATATTTTGGGTCTGCTTTAACATGACACGTTGTAGGTAAAGTGAGCTAATTTGTTCCTGAGTGAATTCAGCAGACCCGAATTTGTGTGGGCAGATAAAAAATCCGACATTATGAACCTATATAGTTAACCTTTTGCTTGGCAACAAGTCCTGTTATTGACCTTTAGCGTAAATATAATAATACCTATTTACAATTTTATTTGGTTCTCGGTTGAAAGGTCAAAGGAAGCTTTTAGAATAAATAAAAGTTAGGAATGTTTTACAGTATTATTTTATGATTATATTTACATCTTCTGTGATTAAAGTATGTAGATTAATTTTATCAGATACGGCAAACAGTCTTTCCAACAGATGTTGAATATTCTGCATATAGGCATTTACATTTTATTGTTGAATTTATTTTTCTGACCTAGAAATCTGACATATTGCAAAAAAATACTATAGATATTTACTTTTATTAAAATTCTAATGATTACGTGCGTGCGTGAGATACCGTATACGTGACCTACGCTCGTTCGCTATTCTATAACATATGATTTTCATCGGGATTTTCGATTATGTCGAGCCGAGATTTTAATATAAAATCGTGTAAGGAATTTTTCACAAAAATACCTGTAAACGATTTCATTTACAAGGCCCAGATACTTTTTATCATGCTCTGTAAGGTAGGCACGTTTGATTCAGTTGAATCTTCGCTCCCTGAAATCCTAGTACAGCACGTGTTGTTTCCCTTAGAGCGGTTATTTAGAATAGGTGATGTGTAATAAAGCAATTTAGATAACGACACGAGGAGGGGAGGGTCAAACCCCGGGGCAAGTCCTCGGCCCTTCCACGCCACGAAATGTACTACCTACCTACCTACACTACACCAGGCCTATACCCGTATCATAAACAGGGCTTCAAGATTTACCTACTTACTCCTTTGAACAGGAATTACCGAGGTTTCTTGACTAAAACCATCTATAGTGTATATGTCAACGGTATCAAAGAGTCGCCAGCAGCCAAAGTTCATCGAAATGTTGTCTGTTTTACCGATAGGTTTTGACTTCTGTCAAGGTAAACAGGGATTGCTGTGAATCTTTGGATAAATTGTAGATGAGTACTAGAATAACATCAAAAAGGAGCGGCAAATTGAAGACGGGGTGCTAATAACACTCCTTAGGGTAGACCTAAGTTCAGCTGTGGACAAATTTAGGCGGGTGATTATGATGATCAAAAAATATATCACTGAGTTAGTCTAAATCGCTAGATTTAGACTACCCGTATCATAAACCATGCCTTTTATCATTTACATCTCTGAGCCATAAACCATCCTAATAAGGTTAGGCCCATCCAATTCGTTTTACGACTAGGTGGGAAATGTAATTAAAGTTGTTAAAGAATTTCACAAAAGACCATAAAATTTTGTCCTAATTAAAGAAACGACCTGTGGATAATACCTTTACGCCTCGTTAAATACCGTGAATTAAATAAAACTATCTAATCTAATCTACAAAATACCTATATAAAATCTCCTTAAGGTTTTTTAATCTCTTTGTAGTGGGTCACATACAGCTTATATCCTTTCTGGTAATATCAAGTCAAAACCCGCCCAATCGATCCCACCTTGGGACAAATGTTTGTACGATCTGAAAATATTTGTCTCGGGTGTTCTGGGTATTTTCTATGTATATATGTATAATAAGAAATATCTATCTATGTAATATATTGTATTATGTATATCAGTCTTCTAGTACCCATAACAAAAGCTCTGCTTAGCTTGCGGCTAGATGATGCTGTGTGGATTGTCGAGCATTAAAAAAAATATATTCTTCCCATGGTAGCAATGTATCAAATCAAACGATTCTCCGACTAACCAGTTAGCAAGCGTAAAAATTTGAAACAATCGTTCAGCGTCACTAATAGCTAGAAATATGTCAATCTGTTCATTTATCATTGGCCTCCCTGTCACTACCACCCCACGTGTCAACATTGTAGGTTTCATTATTTAGGGGTTGGGGTGAGCGATCTCGTCACTTGTAATAATAAACAAGACTTATGAGGACTGGAGTGAATTACCTAAACTTTATGTGACATCTATACTCCGATTTAGAATCCAAGATATTTTATGTGAACAAAGACATTTGTGAATGAAACCTTAACAAAAACTGATAACAATAACAGAATACAACAATGTAACAGCAAAGTTATCACTTAAAACTAAAACACAAACTTAAACAAAGTATAATCTCACAGGTGTATAAAAAAAATTGAAATATGAATTGGAAAAAAAACGAGAGATAAATTAAATGATGAATGAAAGCTTTCTTAGCTTGTTTGGAGCTTCTGTGCTTTGCTTCGATGATACCAATTTTGACAAATATTTTCCACAAATATTACTTGGTTTTGTAACCCCTTTGTATACAAAAAATATCCAGGTTTTTGAATCGGGGTATAGACTGAGAGACACACGGTTATGACTTAGAAGCTAGCGGGCAAAGATGTCTGTGTTAGAGGCAATGTTAATTGAATAAGTTACCCATTCTCATGCCATCATATGTTCTGAACACAATTAATGCTAATGGATAGAACTAAGTGTGTTTTAAGTTTTGAAAAAGATATTAGACTATTAGCTGCTGACCACGCCTTCGCCCGCGTTTTATCGAGATAACACAGTATCAACAAACCTGGATGCATTTTTTTCCTAGAATTCCGATATTGGAAACCTTTAAATACGCTCGTATTTATTTTATTTACCTTCACCGTTTTCACCTCAATGTTCCTTCAATTTTGATACAAGGCAGTTTTATATTTTGAGGATTCAAACTTTTTATTTACTTATGCGAAAAGGCAGCACAAACATTAATGCCATATTTTATCTAGTAGGTAGTTTAAGAAATGTGGATTTGGTTATCAAATTATTTAAAAAAAGCCCTGTCGGTTTTATAATAAGTCATCATAAAATTAGATCGGCTGCACCGCTTTTCATAGCTAAGAATACTTTAAAAATGTTTGTATTCGTACTAAAAACGAGATGGAATTCATGTGTTTGAGAGGTATGTATAGATCAATGAATAAAAAATTAAGAACAAGAGCAATAACCCTAACCTAACACTTTTATTTGACAATAATGAATAGTTAAAATTTTACTTGTCTAAGTGCTTATTTTATAAGCCTAAAGAAATAAAGTTATTTACTTCTGACTTCTGAAAATTACGAAACATCAACCCTAAATTTTGAAGTACGCAATTGTCGATGTAGAAATTTTAGTATTCACACTTATAGTTTAGTATGATTCTATAGCGAATGCATATTATAAGCTTTCGGTGTCTATTTTAAATTATATTCTAATTAGTTAAGCTGATGGAAATCTGAATTAAATAAATAAATAAATATTACTTTCTCCGTTCCGTCGGGGATATACCTAATAGAAGGATCATTTACCTTCAGTGTTGATATACGGCGGCATGAGCACAGCACTGTAGCTGGTGTTCACTGCGATGTGGTCGAAGTGCCTGCTAGGAGTGAGCTGCAGTCTCCTGGCCCTCGCAGCCAGGGTTCCATCATCAGCGTGGACGTTCAGCCACCTTGCGTCGTAGTAGCTGCCAGGGGTACCGTCGCTGCCGCTGGTGCCGGCTGACAGAGCGGCTGCTTCGGCTACGTCCATGATACGCTGCAAAGATAAGAACATACATTATGTTGTATTAAGGTGTACTCGTAATTCTAGGCATTAAAGGATACTAAATAATAATGTAGAAAGTTGAAAAGGAAAGGTAAGTTCAAAGTCCGTGTTCTACGAAAAGATACCTAATTGGACGGTTATCTATGTATATTGTTATAATTGATGGTTTTTATAGAATTTTAACTTTAGGTACACGTATTTTTTACATTCGTTATCTGACACCAGCTGTTGAGTGTCTGTTATCAGAAGAACATTACCCCCTTTTATTGCTAGAACAATTGCCAGTTTTTATGTACTTAAAATAATAACTACATTCTAATCAACCAAGGAATCCAAAAGCAACCTCACATAGTGAATAGCCTAAAATATTTCCATCGCATCGTTAATATTCGGCGGGTCGTTACACAAAATAAACAATAGTTAAAATCTGTGTCAACAGCCTGCTGTGTGGTTACAGAAGTGGCATCGACCAGTTGAAGAACCCCACTGCCTTTGTACCGCTCTACCCCTGTTTTAGCTAGGTACATATTAGTTCTGAATTCTGGTGGTTCATTAGGTACAGTAATTTCTACCTAACTAGTTCCGTGTTTTTTCTATTTAATATTTAGAATTCTTCAAATATATTTTTTACGGTTTTGTGAGTTTGCTTCTTTTGAGTACTGAAACCTTGTTAAACTCAATAATTTTGTAGATAAAAATATACGAAGTTTGTTAGAAGTTTATTTTTCTAAATTAAATTATTCAAGCAACTGACCTCTAAACTTCGATTATATCCTGTAATTATACGATAATTATGGTATAATGTTCTCCTAATCGACTTTTCGGCCACGGCAGCCTGTCTTAACTATTTCCTCACTGTCGTAATCTGCTGGGACGGCAGAGCGATAATAATTATATGTTCCAAGTAGAATCCCACGTCCAATCGTATTTACGAGCAAGCTTTGAATATAATATAAAGTCAGATAACGTAAGTCAGTGAAGAGGACGAATCAAGCACAAAGAGGACCTGAATGCAGACAATCGGCAATTAGCTCGAGTGGAATAGTACTCATCGATGGCCTTTGTCTTCAAAGCATTAGTGGCTGAACTTCAAAAAACTGCTTCGCTTATAGAAGAGCTATAGTTGAATGGATCAAACTTTTTAATCTTCTACCGAACCAATTAATAACGTTAAATGACATGTTATCGAAATATTATAACAATGAAACCCTTGAAATTTTTTTTTTACTTGAGCTCAGTGTTGACTGAAAGTATAACATCTGCAATACTTAACATTTGAAGAGGCTATTACCATGTCTGCTACGCTCCGTTTACGTAAAATTGAAGGTTGTACAGGTCAATTCACGGCCTGACTTTTGTTAACCCCTTTATCCATATTTTATGACAATAAGCTAGGCACTCAGCTATGCCCGCCTTTAAAATATGAGAGATTGCAAATATTTGAGTTTATCTTCACATTCTTGACATATTTATGAGGCTTTGCATGAAAGTAGGCAAGAAGGTACTTGTCTACTTTCATGCAAAGCCTGGGCCCCCTGAAGCTTTTTTAGGTATTCACAGCATTCGTAGCACATAATTTACTCAACAGAGCTTTTGTAATACTCGAAATGTGGACAAATATTTTACATAATGCCTTTGAAGTTAATTTTCTATAGCATCCCAAAACTACATTTTCTTTGTAATAATTCAGGCTCCAACAAAGCATTCCTGAATAATGAAAACTCATCGCGAAAGAAAAACGCCTCTATTTCCTTAACTTTCCCAGTTCCCGGCACTATTATTTTGTGTTCAAGTTTAAAAAGGAGAGAACACAGTTTATAGACGAGAGTTTTTAGTTGTGAGACGAAATAGCCCCATCGTTGGAACAAGCTCGCGAAGTGGGGGGCGAAGTAATTAAAACTTGCAATGCTCCGCCCGACACCGCGTTTGGAGCGCTTTGCAGGACTCAGCTAAAGGTGCTTCCACACATTGCAGAACTACACAAAGCTTAACTATTTCAAAAGTATGCAGGATCTTTCAACTCACTTATTGTGCAAAGAATGCTTTATCTAATGAGGTTAAAAGAAAACACACTTTCTAAATGAAAGTTCGTAATGGGGATTTTCCTCTGAAGAAACATTTGATTAAATACTCTCTGGAGAGAAAAATGTCCTTATCTTAATTGCCTTTAGGTTTTATAATAACTACTTCATCTATCTTAAATAAACAGGATTATGATATCACCTAGGTTAGGAAAAGAAAGAGTTTCAAGTCTGAAAACAGGTATATTATTAAAATAAATTCCTGGATGAGACCTTCCCAATTAGCATCGTGGATTTGTGACGATACGACTATGGAGATATGAGATGTTAACTGGGTAATTATTTTACCTAATTTGGTTATCGTTTAGCTGTGGTCGTAGAGGGAAATTTATAGGTTTGGGCAAATTAAGGATGAAAAATTTTACATGGTTTTTCTATTGGTGTCGATTTGGGGGTGAATATTTTCTGTTATTTCTTTTATTTAAATATATCTTTTTTGTTTAATTTGTCTGAGTCAGATAAGTATGAACGTTTTTAATCCCAAACATGAGAAAGACAGCACCGTTTGTATTCTATTTTTGGCTTCAAAACAAAACATTTGGATATACGCTGTAATAGAAGTTTGCCCCAGACCTCTTGAAGGAAGCCAAGGAGAGTGTTCATCCCGATTCACCCTCATTGACAAATGCTGCGCTATTAACAATCTCGTTACATCTCAAATATTTTACCGCGGCCATTAGGGCCAGTATGAAAAGGCGGGAATTTTCTGAACAATGGTTAGTGCCGTAAACGCGTAGTTTCTTCATTTTGTTTCGGCTACAGTTTCATTAAGTGCGAAATGTTAGTGTTGTTTTTCGTAGCGACTCTTGCGGCAGTCCTGCGATTTTTCAACCTTATTGTGGGCTAAGTTCAAAGTGGCCGGAGTTTGTTCTTGTTGCTTTTCTGCTGTAGGTTTTGATCTGTGGTTTTGATATCGAAGTTTTCGCTTTGGTTTACGAGTATAACTATGGCACTAATAGAATTTAGCTGTTCTTTGGCCATTCCTATGTAAATACCATAGATTTTTTGTACATCATATCAGCCCGTACACGTCCACTGCTGGACATAGGCCTCCCCCATACGACGCCACAAATAGCGGTCCTGAGCCGCCTTCATCCATCGACTCCCTCCGAGCGCTACGATGTCGTCGGCCCATCGATTGGATGGTCTCCCATGTAGGGGGGGTTTTGCCATAATCACCAAGCTTGGCAGGCGGATTGGTGATCGCAGTGTTGGTGTTGAAGAATACTTAGAAGGAAGCTGCTGCCCTTCCTCTGGTAGGTTCCCTTAGTCGGCTCTTACGACATCAATGAGCCCCCCGGATTTTTTGTACATTCATCGCTAATGACTTAATGAAGTACCGACTTACCCGATAAAATGTCTTTGAAAGCAATGCAATTTCATTTATGTTCATTTAAGTTCAACGCAAAATCGCAACTTCCAGTTTTCGCTTACATCACAAAAAGAGCAACAAAAGCAGATAAGTTCACTATAATAGGATTCGTATTAGTGGAACTGTGCCAACGGACACTGGGCCCTGCGTCCAGGCTTTGTGATGCGAACAATTGTAATCCTATGCTTCAGCGCACATAGAAATGTTACCTAGTTTTCAATCGCTGTGTTCGTAGTTTCCCATCTCATTTTGTTTGGACAAAAGATTCAAGTTAGGTCAAGTAGGTAGAACCATAGACATATACTTTTTTTATGGGTAGGACTGCTAGTTCTACTGGTATTCAAGATCTTTACAGTTTAGTATTTTCTATAAAATTGAGTTTCTCAATCACTGCGTTCCATCTATCAATAAGAACCAAGGAATTTATATACTAACGTAACTGGAAAGTTCACTCGACATTTAATGCAAAAAGGATTTTGAACCTTATCACAACTAGAAAAGCTTATTTTTTAATCCAATTTAGATTTAAGGAAAATCGGTTTCGAGAGAGACTCACTTTTCAGTCCCTGTGTCCCTTTCACACCCATGCTAGCATTATACACTGATTAAACTAAAAAGGAAAGATTGGGCACTAGTTCTTTGAAAGTGGAAGGCTTAAACTAGGCTACACTAGGTTCACCCACCTCAATCACGATCGGATCAGCGTTTGTGTTGCGCGTGCTTGCTACGACGTACTTTTGTGTGATTTATTGATTAAAAGACAGCAATGCCTTCGTGTGCGTTCACTTTGTGTTACAAACAAAGCCCAGGGCTTCACTTTTCACACGTAAATACACCAAAACTTATACGTAACCGCGTTTACCTATTGTCCTTATCATTTTCTTTTTATACTTAGGTAGTCGGATGCCCTTATTCGTACTTGAACCCTAGGTATATGGGTGGTGGTGGGTTCCTCCGACTACCTAGGTATCAAAAGAAAATGATAAGGACAATAGGTAAACACTTACTTAAGACTTTTATGTAGTAATAATAAAGGTAAGAATAAATCTATTTACAAAAATCTTATTTATAAGGATACTTAAAAAGAATGGATATAAGCAATAAAAAATAATCATATTCCGTGTCTTGTCCTGTTTCGTTCATAAATTATGGTCGTCCTTATAGAAAGAGTCTCTTTCAGACCGCGGTTTTTGTATCAGTGATGCTTCCAGTTACGTTAGTATATAAATTCCTTGATAAGAACTCTTTATTATGACAGTTACACATAGGGACGTTACTGAATGGTATTGATTGGGATCAGTTGTAGCTGAACTCCAACCAAACCTCAAAATCTCTTATATTGTTTGCTGTTAGCTCAACTGTGTCAATTGTAAATAATTCCTTGTAACTATAAAGAATATAATACGACTTCAAATGCAGCCGACTGTATTCTCTTTTTTGTAAAACGTTATATCCTCCTTTTAGAAACTAGAATACTTTTATAATAGTGTTGTTGTAGTCAGTGGCGTGCCTAGTGCTTGAGAACAGGGCAAGCCCGAAATAAATTTATTATTTAGGATTCGATTGTTTTTGAAGTCTTCATGCCAATTAAATAATTCCATAAAATCTTGCAACTGTTCGGTCTTCATATTCATTGCCGTCGGTGTCGGTGAGTTTTAACAAGGCACACTGAAGGCATGTTAGTACCTACCTACCTACTAGACAGAAAATCACAAAGATGACATACCTACCTACTTTCGGTGGCTTAGAAAAATGCCATTTCGTATTTATGAGTGAGCGAATAAAAACTCCGCGCGTTCTGGTACAAGTAGGTTAGGTACATCAAAAATTAACAAATAAAAAGTTAAGAAAATAACTATTTAAAGGTATGATGTCTTTATGCGTTGTTTACCGAAATTACTGCATTCATGTGTTTTGTGAATTTTGATGCACTTTAATCGCACCAGTTATGTTATTTAAATCATCATAACCAGAAGTATTCCAAACCGTTTTCTCGTTAGAAAAAACAATATGCTACACCAAAAATACAATTTATTGGAATGAGAGCAACCAACAATTCCTATCAATTAATCCCATTCCCTTAGTCTTGTACTCTGATCTACCCATTAAATTATTTTTAAGACACTTGTATGCGAAATACTAAAATCCGTTGTAGATTTTACCGAAGCTATGAAGTTTTTTCTCCGTGAAAGGTGTCACGTTTTCCTTTTCACATAGGTACTTCAAATCCTTACAAGGAAGATTATGTTTAAGTAATCTGTATCCGCAATAATTTTAATCTCAAAATCACATAAAAATCTCGATAGTTAGAACGAAAATGCAAAATTTACCAGTTAATCGCTCACTCAATAAACAAAACAATAACAAAACAAAATGTAAACAACGAAAAATTTTCTTGTACGAACTTCATGACCCTAGTTTGTTACGAACTTCACAGTGAACGCCAGGCTTATTGCTCCATACTAATTACTATAGAAGCGTACAGTAGTTATATCTATAGACATAGCACTTTTTCATAGGTTAGAACGGTGCAGATATACGCGCCCGCGAAGCCCCGTTGCAAGCCCATGAGTGCGAGCGAGATGCATGCGGCCGCGCGGCAACTTGCCAGCAGGCCGGGCGGCGGCGCGTTCGGATACTTACTAGATAGTCAATAGTCATAGATAAAAAGGAAATCAAGTGAAGAATTGACGCGCGAAAATTTAAATATGATAGTCAATGTTTTCGGCCGGTATGTAATTTGAAGTAGGGCAAGCCCGGCTTTTTGGATTGTATGAAGCTACCGCCACTGGTTGTAGTGAGCATCCATTGTAGAAGGTAAAATAAAGTAATAAATTGCAATATTTTCCGTGTAGGCTACAATTCGTAGAGCCGCTACGCCCGTGCTACGGCGTAGCTCGGTACGAAGATCTACGAGGCGAGTCTGTGATGTAGAATTTCATCAGCTTTTTGTTAAGGTTAGGTTAAAATCCAATAAAGCGGAAGTTTTAGTGCAGTTTGACTGATCTTTGACATTTCCTTTGGAAACTTTTAAACCCATGTCCGTTTTTGCTCCACTAATAAAGCAGTCTATTTTTAACTGACTTCAGAAGAAGGAGGTTATCAATTCGTCATCATTTGTTTTTTTTCACTATTGTATAGTAAACGACCCCGAAGGGATAAACAATATATTTTTTATCCCCAGGAGATTAGTATTTATCCAGCAAAACTTAAAATAAGTGTAAAAGTAAGGAAATTTTAAGTCGATTTATCGTTTTTTAAAACACACCATATCATTACTGACCGTCTTCGACCGTCTTCCGAGTGAGATTAGTATTTGTCCCGCAAAACTTAAAAACAGTGAAGTCAAGGGATTCGAAGTCGGTTTTTAGTTTTGTTAAAAATATCAAATTTTCTAAATGTATAAAAATTTACTCCTATTTCTCCTGATCCGGCTATAACTTGAGAACGGCTTTACCGATTTCATTCATCTTTTTTTAAATATTTTCTAAAAGTACGTAGAAGGTTCTTAAATACATAAAAAAAATAAAAAAATTGCGCAGTAACTGAGAAAATTTAAGAAAACTTAACGTCTATCTTAATTATAAACTTTTTAAATGTAACGTTAGTCCCAGCGTTATATTTATACATACTCTTTGATATGCAAGTTTTAAATAAATTTGAAGTTTGAATTGGATATCAGGACAACGTCTGTCGGGTCAGCTAGTTATTTATATATATTTAATAGGAACATTTTATTGTGTAGATAAACTATCGACCTAGCACCAACACAGCTCTGGACGAAGCGGAGATTAAATTCCGAGGGCACCCCGCGAGGTTTCTATAAACTTTAGACTCTCTACTGTTCGCGCTATTTGCTATTAGGTACGCTAACAATGGCAAACAAGCTTCTTTCAAAAGTAATTTACAGAGTACATAGTGCTTCTAGAAAGCACTTTTTTTCCAAATATGAGTTTTTAAAGGCAGATTTGAGTTTCTACTGGCCGAGCAAACAAAGAAAGCAAGGTTCCGGTTTAGAACGCGGTCGAAGAAGTCCATAAAACGGACGCACATAAAATTCTCGCTCAGTAGGTGGAGTGCGTGTTACCTAAGCGTCCTATTACTGCAGACGGGCCGGCCGGTGCCTTCGGAATATTGAGTAAGTAGCCTACGGGAGGGCCTCTCTATCCTGGCCGCGTCTTAGCTGCGAGCGAGCGGGACGCAGCATCTCCTCAAGACGGCGAATCAATAAAGTCCACTCGTATAAGTCGCGGCGGTGCAGCGGCTGGATGTGGGTCACGTTGCACTCAGCCCGAGATGCTATTTAATAACCCTCTACACGCTCTGACAGATATTGCTCGATCCGCCCGTCACGTTTAAAAGCGGCGTGGAACCGACGAAAACACTTTTCAACGCGCTTTTAAATCGTTACGGCATCATAAAGACTGAGACATCGCGTTTTATCGTTTTAAGTTTTTCAATAGCGAATCGTGAGCTTTGTGCTGCTCTCTCGTAGATGTCGAAGCGATTTCCGATGTTGATTGCGGTCCGATGGCATGAATTATGTCAGGGCTTTCTTGTCACAAACAGCTGGTGTTTCGCAATTTGCTGATGGGCGGTATTAAGGTCGGCAAGTGCAGCGGTCTAGTTCCTGGGCCGAGGGGGCGGCCCCTCGCCCTGCGGTATGCCTCCGGAATTTGGCGGTGCGCCTTGCACTTAGCCTAGCCTAGGAATTCGAGCATACACATGTCGTGCTATCGTATAGCGTGGGCGACGACGAGGCGTAACATATTACCTAACAAGACTCGGATATTGTGGGCGACGCTTTGTATGCGCGACGCCGCTTTATGAATTTATGAGAGTGAACGCTTTGACGCTTTTTGCATATGGCCTTTTTTTTATAAACAATGAAAAAAGTACTTTTTCAAGCAATTTATACGTTGCAGACGTTGCTACGAGTATGAAGCGCATCGAACCGGCTACGAAACTTAAACCAGATAAGCTTACATCATGCCATTCGATTCGACGTGCTGTGTCATAGTTTTGAAACTGAAATTCCAGTTGCGATCCGACAAGATTGATGCTAAGTTTGAGCTGCTAATTCAAATATCTGGTGCTGTGCGATAGTTATTTGCTCCAGATTAGGAACTTGGAAAAGACGTGCGTCAAAGGTATGCAGTGCTCAGCTTGACAAATTGTTTGCGTTCACATGTCCTGAGTAATTACTTGTCAAAGGACTTACAAGGACTGACATGAACTTTAGTAGATTACAACAAATCTATGGAAGAGATAAGATGGTTTTTCCACAGTTAGGTGTTTCAACCTAACTGGGGCATAATTAAGACAAGAAAACTTAGAGGAAACTCAATTTTTTTTATGACTAAGGCATCGATACCTTGAATAGTAATTTAGATAATTACATGTTAATTGATGAATTTAAAGCTGCTAATTGTCCGGGTTTATTTCGGAGAAGAACACCCTAACTCAACCAAGTTCATATTTCAATAGCTGACGACTTCTAAGGCGCGGCGGGCGAAGGTCTGTCTGCAACAAGGTAAACAGGTTGCGGGTTCGATTCTCGCCTCGGGAGAGATTTGTACGATCTGCAGATATTTGTTCAGTGTGTTCTGGATGTTTTCTATGTATAAAAAAAATCTATCTATGTAGTGTATTATATTAAGTATATCAGTCATCTAGTATCCATAACACAAGCTCTACATACATAGCTTGTGGCTCGATGATGCTGTGTGAATTGTCCAGCATTATTTATTTATTTTATAAACAGTGAATAAAGCTCCGGTTATAAAAGCTGGCCATCAAGTGTAGGGTTCTTGCATATTTCACTTCTTAATTCTTATCAAAAACCCCTCACTGTAATTGATTAAAAGATATTTGAAAAAAACTTAAACAATCATAACATTGATAAAAAGTAGCTCTATTTTCTTTGATGTGTTCAAATATCCGGTATTTTTTTAGCTATTAATTTCATTATATCGACTTGAAAGCATTGCCAGTAATTATAATACTTCATTGAAGCTAGCTATGAAATCCAACAGGGTGATCATAAATATAGGCAATTATTAAGGATTATGTTCATACATTTGTGTCCCTGTAGTAAAGTTCCACACAAAAATTATAGCACCGACTAAACATAGAGCAATTATGAAATTCCCTATCGGGTCAGTAACAGACATAGACCAGCTTGCCATTAGCGCATGTAAAATGAGGCCGCAGTTCATTGACCCCGCTGAATTATGACGTGTAACATTAAATGCTGTTATTTGGAACATTGGCTTCCTTTGCATGGGGAAATGGGGTAATGATGTAGGGAAATGCGCTGCATTGATTGCTTATCAACAACTAATGCTATCTAGTTGTGAACGGGAAAAATCTAAAATTCCTTTCGTAATTTATTGCAGGTAACTATCGTTTTGGATTTTTTTTATCGTTAATTCTTGCGTACATACGGTACATACGGAATTAGATGGGCTTTTTGTCTTTATATTTATGGTTATAAAGATCAAAATAAGCCGAGCATAGGCAAATGCTTCTTCCCCTTCGTCCTTCAAAACGATTTTATCATTCTCCCATCAAATATTCCTTTAGAACATTTCTTCATGTTTTTGTATCCCCAAATTGTAACGTTTGAGTTTGTCCTAATTTCATTGTGTTTTTTCGGGTGGTTGAGCGGGCATGGCCGCTGGGGCGGGCGGGATAAGGGTGGTTTTCATTTCAGAACTGTTTACATTATACCTATTATATTATTATGATTTATTACTTAATCGATGCCGCTTCACAGTAATTTAAGCTGAAATTTTGCTCAAACTCCAGTACGCGCAGGAATGTGAACTATGTAATGCTCCTAGTTTAAAGGAGTCGGTTGCTTTGATACAGATATGCTCAGGTAAATTGGTTGATATTTTCACTAAAACAAGGTTCAAGGTAAAACGCGTCTGTCGTTATATTTCGAGCATATCTTTTGAAATAAAGTTCGCTTCCTATGGTGTTTCATAACCATTCTGCTTTTGACTTGCATTAAAACAACTTGCTTTCTACAAAACATTTTCCAAAACCATTCACAAAAAATTTAAATCTTACAAAATTTCAAATTTATAGCAAACGAATAGAGCGCAGAGAATTTATAAGTGAGATAAGTTCGCATTACAGGAATCGCACAATCTCAGAAGAGGCGAGCTCAACAATGGTTCAAATTGAGAGTGCGGAGTAAGAATGCAAACACTGAGACAGCATCGCTGCAAGATGTCACTGAGAAGAGGAAAGCCGGGGAAAATGACGTAGGCCGGATACTACATCTTAGATGGATCTTATGCACGCAAGCTTAGATCGCAGGGATTTTCCCTGATCAATTTTTTCGTCCCTTCGAACTGCGACGCATCTGCGCTCTGCGGAACAAAGGCCGCGTACATATGTTGCCATCTTACTTTCAACAACACCGACTTTTTTCATAATCTTGTCCCTGTTTTCAAATACAACATGAATTATATTTTGTTTTGATTTCAAGTAATTAGGAAAACAGCATGAATATTTTCGGGTCGTCGCCGAGACAGTTTCTCTTCCCGAACTTCGTGGCTAGGTTGCGGCAAGTTCACGTACTGCTTACTGGCTGTTATTTTATATCGTCACCAGTGACTATAATAGTTCTATGGTCTTCACAGTAAAATGTATTTAAAGTTTAGTCACCTCCTTTTTTTTTATGGCTCCGCTTGCTTTTCGCTACGACTCTGCCAGTGTCAGTATGGAGTGTCATAACATAAACTTTAAAATAATGTGATCGACTCTATGGACGCAGAAATAAAAAGAAAAATTATACATCAAAATGATTGTATGACTTTTTTATCGGCAATATACCTTCGCTTGACTACAATCTCACCTGATGGAAGATGACGATGTGGCTGCCGACGACGGTGTAATAAAGACATTATGTAATTTTTAACATATATTTCAAATTTTCACCGTCCAATATTACAAGTGCCGGACGCTAACATCTCTAGCAACTAAAGGCAGACCGGCCGGCACCCCCTTCCTCTTTGAATTTGCACTAAAACGAACCACTGCATGTTTGTACTCGCAACTAATGCGCCGAACTATCTGCAAAATCTATGACTCAAGCTCGTTATTTAGAAACTATGTTATTAACGTAGTAAATGTCATGTATCCGTATCTATACTATATTAGAGATACGTATATATACCTACCTCTAATATAGATCTATCAGAAATAAAAGCGTGACTGAGTGTGAATCATTAGCTTCCGTGTGATCCTTCACGAGGTAAGTAATACCTAAATATATTTATAAATATGTAACGCAGTAACTATAATACTTATTGCATAAAGCTGTATGGATGAATGGAATTTTAGAGGTTAATCAAGGTACAGACACGTGTAGACTAACCAATTTTGTCTATTCATAACACTGACATAAAATGGTTGGGGCTTAATTGCATCAATACAATTTTCAATCCTTCGCCGAAAGATAGGCAACGCTACTTTTTATAAATCTAGAATGAATCAATTAATAAATCCTAAAATGAATTAGGTAGAGCAAAGTTCTGAAATACTTTCGTCAGATCAGGCAGAAAAAATCGTAGCAAAAATATATTCCCATGAAACTTTTCCATCAATCCAAAAGAGCGCTATAAGGTACAGAATACAGGGTGCGCTGATGGAATCCCGTGCCGGGCGCAAATCACAAAACATTCCAATCCCTTCGGTTAATTGAATCCTGTAGGCCTTCATTAGGGTGGATGCGAACTTTTACAGGAAGGAAGCTCACAAAAACCGCAAATGACATTTGCGTGTAGATCAAATGATTACCGCGTACACAGTGACAGCAAAAAAGCTGGAGGTCGATGCATCCAAATTATCTTGTAGGAAGCGCGGGTGGATCTTCGCCCGCAACGCCACAGAAGTCGTACAATTGCGATTATTGCGCCCTAACAGGGGTTTATATGCATCGTCATCAGCCCGTACAAGTCCACTGCTGAACATAGGCCTCCCCCCCACACGATGCCACGAATAGCGGTCCTGAGCCGCCTCCATCCAACGACTCCCTGTGACTGCTACGATGTCCTCGGTCCATCGAGTGGGAGGTCTTCCCACACTCCGTTTCGCATTTCATCGCGGCTGCCACTCGAGAACCTTTACTCCCCAACGGTTATCGGTATACGGCCGAGCTATATGGCCTGCCCATCGCCACTTCAGCCTGCTAATTCTGAGAGCTATCTCGGTAACTTTGGTTCTTGTACGGATTTCCGTATTCCAGACCCTATCGCGTAGAGAACTCCGAGCATAGTTCTCTCCATAGCTCGCTGGGTGATTTTGAGCTTATGCACAAGGCTTATAGTGAGCGACCACGTCTCGGTTTATATGCACTATGTACTCATGATAATACCTACCTATCCTAAGAACTGTATGCATTATAAGTATAATAAATGATATGAGCACTTGACTGGAGTGGTGACTGTATGATGTTACCTTACGCACCGTAGTTACCGTCACGGAAGATCAGCGCTATAGTTATCAGCTCTAAGATTTTTTCATTTTTCTTAAGGTACTGTAACAGATACTTACTGTCTATAATTTTATTGTCTTTATGTTCTGGCAAAATAAATATCTGTTACATTTTTACTTTTTCTAAGAGTGTGTAACGGCTATGTACTGCAGACAAAGGAGATGACAGTGTGTTCCATTGTTAATGAGCATGGAATGATTTTTAAATGTTTCGGTTACATATTGTTGTTACCCTGCATCTACACATTCTAGAGGCTGCCAAATTGCTCAAACGTTGCTTGTAATGATTTGGCCAACATGTACTTAGGTTTTTTCTTCCTTTGTATCTACTATCGGCTGTTCAGCCATAATTAGATGTGGTTTTGGGTGGAATATGTAGTTCCCATTCCAGTGACTAGCAGCATCTTAAGGTTGGGACACTTTAGTTTATTTGGTCAAGTTATAGAACATGCCATCTCTTGAGGCATTTAATGTGGTATTTGTCTTGAAGTAGGTCTAGCTAGTGTTTTGCTGTGGTTGTTTAGTCTTTCTTTGTACTTTTTAACCGACTTCAAAAAGAGGAGGTTGTCAATTAGTCTTTTTTTTATGTATGTTACGCGATATCTCCGTCAATTATGGACCGATTTTGAAAATTCTTTCACTATTGTATAGAAATGTAATGTAATGCAATGCGAAACAGAGTGTGGGAAGACCTCCCACTCGATGGACCGACGACATCGTAGCGGTCGCAGGGAGTCGTTGGATGGAGGCGGCTAAGGACCGCTATTCGTAGCGTCGTTCGGGGGAGGCCTATGTTTAGCAGTGGACGTGTACGGGCTGATGATGATGATGATGATTGTATAGAAAATGATCCCGAAAGGGTTCCATAAAATATCCACAGGGGATTAGTATTTATCCCACAAAATTTAAAAACAGTGTTATAGTATGGGAATATGAAGTCGGTTCATCGTTTTTTAAAACACGCCATATTATTACTGTAGTTGTTTACTTCTTCTCTTATGGTCGACATTTCTAGGCATGTATTTCGCAGTTCATGAATACCTAGTACTTAGAGGTAGGCATGTGTGTGTATTATGTATGAATCTTAAGCCATGACTAGATAAAGCCATATTCTCCCCCACTCTCGCACAATCGGAGAGTTCCTGAAAGGACTCCATGGTAAACTTGGCTTTTACACTCAGAAAGTTTGTTCTCGCACTGCGTGAATTATTACATGTTTTATCAAAACGTAAGTAAGCGCTTAAGAAACTTCGCCCGATGTCAGTTCACTGGAGTGGAGTGTCACGCAGTGTTGGCTCAGTAACTATTAAGGAATACTTGGGTTTTTGTTTTGTTTTCCAAGACGTTTTCATAATATAAGAGATTCAGCTTACAGTTTTGCTCGCTATGTGGTATTTCATCGGTGCTAATAATATTTTAACATAGTGTTCAAAACTGAAGAATTAAGAAACCTTAATTTGTAGGTATCTAGATTGTCAGTTTGCGATTGTAAATAAATAAACAAACCAACCACACAGCTTCATCTAGCCCCAAGCTAAGCAGAGCTTGTGCTATGGGTACTAGATAACTGATATACATAATACAATACATATGTCATCTACATATGAAATATAGAAAAATATATTGAATAAATTTCTTAATTGACAAAGAAAATAACAATCAAATAATATAAACAAATTAAACTAGTATTTACAATTGAAACAATTGAGCTAACTGCAGACTGTCGCAAACAATCTACACATAGCTCAACTGGTCCATATCAATACCAGTCGGAAGCTTCCCCAAGACGCTGGCTGTATCGCCCCGCTGTATGGCAATGCTAATGCGCTGCGCCAGATACTCACCAGGTCTCGGGTCACGCAAATAAAAAAATTAATAATTTTCTTTTATTTTTCAATTTGGATAAATTCATGTGGGTTAGAATTGGTCCTTGAATTGAGAATGCTGTTTAGGTACTAACGTCACCAATGCCAATATTGGAACATGCAATATTTTTCATCCAATATTTTACTTACCTATCGAGCGGAACACAATATTGTTCTATCACATGCAACTTTACAGCTAAACCTTTACGGCTTAATTTCCTTTGAATTTGATTAATTCAGACTTTAATGAGCACAAGCGCATCACTCTACATTCGGTGATTCTAATTGCAAACGTACGACCTCAGTTATGCCATTAGGGACACACTACTGTTAGTAATTTTCATGTTATTTGCTTTGAAGTTCTATACATATGTATCCTACTAATATTATACTAGCGAGCCGCCCCGGCTTCGCACGGGTGCAAATTCTACTTACTAATATTATAAATGTCAAAATGTGTATGGATGGATGTATGGATATTTGTTACTTTTACACGCAAAAACTACTGAACTGATTAAGCTGAAATTTGGCATGGGTATAGTTTGGGACCTGGGATAACATATAGGCCATTTTTTATCCCGATAAAACGCGGGCGAAGGCGTGGGCAGCAGCTAGTGTGTAGTAATAATGTAACGTAGTCCCTTGTTTTACACTTGGAGATACTGGTGGACTTACACAGGCGGATTACAGGCAATGGACGGTTTCATGTTATCACAGAACTTAAGAACATGCTAAACTTACAATCGATATGAATAAAAACTGCAGTATTTACTTTAAATAACTTCATACGCGTACGGCCCACGCGGGCTCGTTATTCTATGCAACTGATGAATCATTCTGGCCGACAGGTTGAAATGATTATCTATCAATTTTCTACCACTGCGCTTGTGATATTTTCAAGCGTAAATCAGCATAGACCAGTAAATAGCACTGTACACATCTCACAGGTATATATGTAGGAATAACGTATTTACTTTGTTTTGGGCGCGACACCGCAAATACGGTTTGGTATGTATAAGTACTTACTTATAACCGTGTAAGCCGCACGAGATAAGACTGCAAGACGGCCACTGTTGTGACTTAATACTGTTTTTGATATTTTGTGTGGGTTGGTAGCCTTCATAAGTAGAAAGTGCGCCTTTCTACTTAAGAAGGCTACGAATCTCTCCCAAATCTTAGCGGCCGCCGGCCCTTGTGGATTTGTTGTTGTTTCACGTCTAGAGATTGCAATCCTGTTTATTGGAAATCCAAATTAAGCGGATAATTTATAAAAAAAAATCGGCTTTGCTGCAACTAGAAGGAATTTTACACTTTATTGATATTTTTTCGTACTTTCCGATTCATTTTGAATAAACGATAAATAATCAAAAATATTTCTAAAATCTATAGAAATATTTTTGATTATTTATAATGTTGAATATATTTAGGATGTTTGCAACGACAGATTTTCGAATAAAGGTGACTATCATGCATAAAAAATCGCTTGGAAATGACTTGATTTGGTTGTCAAAATTAGTTTTGCTCTCATTTAAAGATCATTATGTTTTATGAAATACTAAACCGCTACAAAAATAGCTATTTTTCATCCGTACGTATGGAAAATTTCAATAAGATCGGGGTCATAGTTTCCAAATGTAGCGGAAAGTACGTTTGTATGGGGAATTAGGCTATCCGCACCGTTCTTAAGTAAATCAAGACGCCACCAAGAGGCCAGTCAATGTGGACCTTTAGATGTTTCATAGAGGCCTTTACAAAAATCTGCAAATGATGACACAAATTCAAACAAAACAACTATGTATACCTAATTTGTGATGCAAATATAGAGAATATTCACATCCGATATCTCCATAGTATAATAATAAACGGAAACGTAACAAACCAAACAAATTTCACAAAAAAAAACTTAAATCCTAGACGAGATTACTTTGAACTATTATAACATAAAAATGGTTTCACCGATTTGCATTAAACTTAGCGAAGAATACACTTGATGCATTTGCCTTTCAAACATAAAAAATTAAACCAAAATCGGTTCACCTATTTGAGGGCTAAAATGCCCAATGACAGACATATGTACATATGTACCTACAGACAAAAAATACAGACGTCATTTAAATGACGTCTGTTTTTTTTTGCTTTTAAAAAGAGGGAGGCCATAATTATAACCTCCCTCTTTTTTGTCCCACATTTCAGATTTTAATAACTTTATTTATTGAGACTTATAAATTTGCAGGATCTATTTTTGGATATTTTTTGTACCAATCCGGCTGAAACTTTGCACACAGGTAATTCTAGGCCTGGATGGAATTAAACATATGCCATAATACTTTTTATCCCATAAATCTGTTCCCATGGGAAATCATCTTTAAACGTTGCCATAGAAATAAAGCGTGCGAAGCCGCGGGCAGAAACTAGTTACAGGGTAAGGAAAAAGATAAAGATATAAGATAAAATTCATATATTTTACCTAAAAGTAAAGAATGATAAAAAAGTAAAGAAGTTCCATGTACATAAATATATAAAAGTAAAGTTAGAAAATGGTAACATTTATATGCACTGTGGCCCAAGCCCAACTGGTTCATATTTCTTTTTATATTCGTATTTCTAGCGCTGGGAGCCATTGTACTTGGAGTCGTCAACTACCCGCATTTTAGAGAGAAAAAATATTCATAGATAATATTTTGTTGTCAATGTACGTATAAAAATTACATTTTAGTTTAAGCACACTACGCATTAGGGCACAATATTTAGACTAAGTTTAATTTATAAGTTCTCAGTAAGCGAATTTTGTAAATGCTCATGAGAATAAAAATATCTTAAACCGTAACATAATGATATAATAAAATCTAACAACTATTAAATAAGAAGGCTCGTGGGATTGTTAAAAAGATACATAACAAATCAAATGAGATACTTACGGTAAAACTTTATGTGGCGATAGGCTATTACCTATACTTCAGCCTACTTCCATAGATTCAAAGATTTATTCCATGGAAATCGTCAACTTAGCATACGACTTAAAGTTGGCCGGGTAACAGTAGTTGAGATTCAAAAGAATTCCAATATCTTCGGGGCGAGGATCGCGAAGACGAGTGGTCGCGAGCTTCCAGGAAAGGGGAGGATGGGGTTATGTGCTGTGGACGTTGTGAAGGCGTTTAGGCGAGCTTGGCCAAATGGGAATTTTGCTTATAAGCACAACTCTCTCTTCTTTATCCAGCAGTTATCCCAATGGTAATAAGATCAGATTTCTATATTAATTTAAGCACCCGCAAGTAAACGGTATTTACCGTGTGGTCGTGTGGTAACTATTTAATTTCCCAGTCGTTTGATCGAGGGATCGCGTAAAACAAATGAAAGAGCCTTCGCATTCCAAGCTGTTTTCTAAATTCAACTATTCCATTCTATACTAGCGACCCGCCCCGGCTTCGCACGGGTGCTATGCTGATACTAAATTATATATTGTATATAAACCTTCCTCTAGAAACACTCTATCTATTAAAAAAAAACCACATCTAAATCCGTTTTGTAGTTTTTAATGATCTAAGCATACATAGGGACAGACAGCGGGAAGCGACTTTGTTTTATACTATGTAGTGATTACTTTTTTACTGATATTTCCGCTCTGCGACTCGCTCCGCGAATCAAACCCGCACCAACCTAAACACAGCCAAACTCCATCGGCCATTGCTGAATATGTTAATGCAACCCGCGCTTGTCGCCGCAATATCTTGCCACTTTGAAATTCGCAACTCGCTTCTACTTAACACAATTCTGCCGGTTCCTGTATTGAACAAACAGAGTGTTTTATATTCCTTCTAAATTTCAGTACAGAGCTTGATTAAAGATAAACTAAAAGTTAAAACTTTCGTTTTTAATTTGTTTGTAATGGATAATCACGAAACGCATTATGAAAGTAAGCGAGTAAATTACTAACATAGTTCGAAGTTTCATAAGGTCGATTATGCCTCAGTAGATACCGTGAGTATTAAGTTATTGTTTATCTTTTTTTACGTTTTATTGTGCATTAAAATAATAATCGATCTGACAGGTTTGTGTGAAACGTTGATGTGGTGTTGTTCCTACACAAGTCACGTTACTATTTTATCCGTTTACATTGATAATTAATTCTCTAAACTACGATAGTTGTACAGTAGGCACTACAGAACTATATGCCCGTTTCTAAAAACGCCTGGTGTCTGGGTAGTAGTTGCGTTTTATCATAAGTTACTTTAAATACAAGTATATCTGGAGTGGATCTGTTGTTTATATAATTGACGTGTTTTAAAAAAAATAGCATCTATGCAATAGTGAAAGAATTTTCAAAATCGGTCTATAATTGACGGAGAAATCGCGTAAAATACATACAAAAAAAAACTTACAATAGAATTGAGAACCTCCTCCTTTTTTTAAGTTGTTTAAAATTAGATTATAAGAAATCAAAAAATGACACAAAATTGTTTCGTATACGTCTCGTAGAAGCGTTTTATAACGAGCTACGCCGTGCTACATTTTTCGTAGCACCACTCGTCTCGATTCCTATGACGATCTAATTCTTATTAACGATAAAGAACTGCCCAAAAACTTCTAAAAAGTTCTATCAACCAATTTGATTCATCACCCGTCCACCCAATAATTCGCTGAAAATCGTCAAATCTGATAAGTTTTCTTTTTACTGTATGGCATCAAGGACCTTTTACTAACTAGGAAACTGCGTCAATAAAGATCAAATATGTAAAATTGAATGAATGTTGACCAAGAGTATATCAACTAGTAATATAGTATTTGCAAAGAAAATTACAATCAAATAATATAAATACAATAGAATTTAAAATAGACACATAAAGCGAATAATAGGCATTCTCTAATAGAAATAAATTAGAACTAGTAGGTATTCACAATTGGCCATTGAGTGAATTGTTTCTATTTAACATTAATTTCTAATTCGATGCACTTTAAGTTTATTTTAGAAAATTTAAAAATATAAGATTTGCAGGAATTATGTTTTTCTAATATCTTCTAAAGTACAATTTAGTTCCAAGATAGTTGAATGCACGACAGCTGTAACGGACGGTACATTACTGGATTAAAGTAAAGGATCTTCACTCTCGCTCAAACAATCCAGGATTTGTCAATGTAAAGCGGGAGAAGGGAAAGCTGTTTTCATGTTACAGATACTGAGTTAAAGGAGGCATTCCATTTCACTGGTTATCCTTATTGACACAGTTTCCTAGTTAGTAAAACAACAATACATATGTACATAATGTACGTAAACAGTAAGATGAAAACTTATCAGTTTTGTAAATTTTTTGTGAATTATTGGGTCATTAATTGGTCGTTTTTCTATGTATAATAAAATATATATATATCTATGTAATATATTGTATTATGTATATCAGTTATCTAGTACCCATAACACAAGCTTTGCTTAGCTTGGGGCTAGATAATGCTGTGTGAATTGTCCAGCATTATTTATTTATTATTAATAAAAATGTTCGATAGGACTTTTCAGAAATTTTCAGGCAGTTCCTTATCGTTATATCTAAGTATTTGATCGTCATACGAATCGAGACGAGTGGTGCTACGAAACAAGTAGCACGGCGGCGTAGCACATTATAAAACCCTTTTACGAGACGTGTATAAAACAATTTTGTGTCGTATTGATCACAATATGACACAACATTGTTTCATACACTACGCTATTGTTACTCTACAATCTAACTTTATAAACAACAGATCTACTCTAGATATACAATCTACTCGTAAGTATAGTATACGAAGTGACCTGAGAAAACCGAACTACTACCCAGAAAGCATTTTTAGAAATGGGCAAAAGTTCAGTAGTGCCTCATATAACACCTCATATAACCCTATGTTAGGTACTTACTTAAAATAGTTAATTGATAAAATTAGCATTAATGTAATCAATAACATTTGTTTTTCTAATGTAATCAAGCTCTTTTGACACAACCTTGAATAATTTGTAATCTAAAAGTACATATAAGAAAATAAAATTAATATAGATGGATTAATTAAAATTTAATTATAATTATAATCATAGTAATATAGCATAATATTATAATTTTACCACTAAATAGGGACCTAACCGCAATGTCGGAATGTTTAAATTCAATTACTATGTATTTGAATTACCTACCTGTGTACGATACTCTTATAGACGGCTGAATTATTATAAAAATGACCTGGAAGGGATGTGGTATCTACAGCACAAGTATCTGACTTAGTGTATATACCACAGATCATAACTGTAATGCACAACAAGCTAGTCTATCTACAATTGTATTTTCTTAATGTGTTCAAATGTGATTATGCTTGTTTCTTGCCGAATAAATTATTATTCTTATTCTATTCTTAAGGCTATCGTAGTTTGGAGAATTCATTAATCAATGTAACCGGGTTAACTACGAACCTAGTTTCTTCTACTAGTAAAGTTTTCAGTGAATTAGAAGATCAGAAACACGATTAGTTTTTTAAAATTAAATCCTAAGTGGATCTCTCAGTCTCAAAAAATATTAAAACCGCTTGAATAAATTAATAGACACAATAGAAAAGGCCCGTTTCCTAAAACCATTAGAATAGACGGCTATGGCTAATTCCCGCCTTCTCCGTTACCCAAATGCGATGAAGCTTCCCCAAAGCCACTAATTAAATCTTATTGGTTTGCGTCAATTAGGCGCACTTCGAGGGAGGTTATTGCGTCGATGGGTACTTGCTGTTGCTGAGTGCTAGGTGTTGGTAAGTCCTGTTTGGTAAATAAAACCTTGTGGTGGTCTATAATATATCACAATCCTATCAAACAATAACATATTGTTATTATCGTCTGTAGTACAGAACTATCCATTTGAGCAAAACTGGAGATTTGACGCATATGCCATCGCCATGATAAGGTTTTTGATTGGAATAGTGTTTGAACTGAGGTGTACGTGTAGTTGGCTTAACTAAGGGTCCGTTTGTTTAATAAGAGTCTTTAACCAACTTCGATAAAGGAGATGGTTCTATATTCGGCTGTATATATGTATGTTCGCCAAATTCTCCATCAATTATGATCCACTTTTTATACATTATCACAATTTTTTCTCTATTTTATAGAAAATGATCCCGAGGTGGTCCCATAAAATTGTATTCTCGTGGGATTAGTACTCGTCCCGTAAAACTTAAAAACAGTGTAAAATTTAAGTCAGATCTGAGTTTTATGAAAACAATCAAATTATTAATAAATGTGCCAGAATTTTGAAGAGGAGAGGAAATGCCCAAATAAGGCAGTCCAGTCCAGCGGTCGATTTCGGTGATACGTAGATACAGGGGGTAAGTTTTCCTAACGAACTCCGTACGGGCAGAGTAACAAGGGCTCACTTTCATTTGCCCAAGATCAGACAGCATGGTGGACTCGGTTAGGGCTCTATTGATGTAGACTTACCATAACAGCGTTGATCTTGAAGTCCATGTGGTTCTTGACCTCTGCGGCTAGCTCCCGCACCAGAAGCAGACCGTCTTTGCGCACCACTTCTACGTTGTACTCGTGGTATTTCTGTGCAAACAATAAAACGCATTTTAGCTTTAATCACTACATAATATAAAACAAAGATCTCCGCCGCGTATGTCTGTCTGTCTGTTCGCGATAAACTCAAAAACTACTGAACGGATTTTCAAGCCGTTTTCACCAATCAATAGAATGATTCATGAGGAAGGTTTAAATCTATAATTTGTCAAGGTTTTGCGTAAATTGGATGAAATATAACGATAATTGTTTTAAGTGTCGGAAAAAGTCAAGCCGCCTGGGAGCTTTCATTGAAAATGCTGCCTAAAATTCCTTTGAGATATAACAAAACAACTCAAGGTGAGATATTCCTCTTTTATTGATCTACAAAAACGTCCACGATGGCATATATGAATCTATCTTTTAAGGATAGCTTACTGTAGGTACCCATTATGTCATAATAATATGCTCTATCTACTACTCGTACGAATCCGGGCGGGTTGCTAGTATTAAATAAATTACATTGGGCAATCTACTTAGCGTTAGCATCATCTGGTCCCAAGTAAGCAGATTGTATGTAAATAATAAACAAATTAGACCTCTGAAGAGATAAATATACTAGGTCTAGTCAAGACCCGCACTACTTAAGTCAGTGTTATAATGGCTAATGTACAACTTAAATAGGTAGATTTAAAACAAATAAACTGCCTGATTCACTAACAATAGTTCAGAGCTAATAGAGCCAGCGCAAGTAATATCGGTGGCACACAGACACACTGTAATTTACCGCTTCCACGGCCAGATAAACATCGGCAGGCATGTAGCGTTCGCATAATTTGCGAAAATGACAACAATCGTGTCGCATTTGCGCTACATTACGCGTTGAGTTATTGGTAGCCCGCGAACACCGCCAGAGGGCGCGGCCGAAACCTGTCAAATTTAAAAATGGAACACATCCGGAATTTTGCGGATGCTGGCTGCCAAATTATTGTTATTCGGCGGAGGCGCCCGCTGCCGCTGCTGCCTTGTTATTGAGTTTGGGGATGTGCCTCGAACGATGTCGCCTATACTCACAACCAACCAGCACATTTCACTGTAGGTACCTACTCTATTTATTTAAAATTTTTCGGCGTGAAATGTTTATGCATTTTCATATCGTGCAAAGTTCTCGTACTAACCGAGCGTTGAACTTTGTAAATAGAAAAGAAATTCGCTGAGCTAAGCTGCAATAAAGGGCACTTTTTCAGCCTCCCAATTACTAGAGAGTGGAGAAAACCCAAAATAATGGGTTTAACTGAAGGGAGGCCATACTTTTTTATGAGAAACCAGCTGGCTCACTCAATAAAGTTCATTTGAAGGGAACCTTTATTCGAGTGGGCGAGAAAGGCCCGGGCCTCTTACTTGCATATTACATTGTCTCGCCGCTCTCGAGCTCCGTATGAATTGAATATGTTCGAGGCGAGTGCCCGTTCAAAGCCAAGAAGGTTAACTTTCCTATTACGAAGGCTTCGCTAAACATTTTAGCTGCCAAAAGGTTCACTGCAGCTATGTGGTGACGAAATTAGGTTTTACCTATTACTGCGCTGTAGCGTGACCTTAAACTTTAAGCAAATTGCGCCGCTGTTACAGTTGATTACGTTTACGTGGTTGGCAGGAAAACTTTCTCATATTCATGGACTTATTTGTAGACCGTACCTACAAGTTCTTTGCGCATATTTAATTCGGACTACGTTTCTAAACGTTTTATTCCACCCTAGGTACATATTAATACACTTGTCGTTATATTCTAAAATATTATTATCGTACTTAATATTATCGTATTAATTAAAATTTGTTATACTATACTTGTTTTGGAAAAGTAAGGAAGCGCATAAGGGATTTTACCTACGCAGCTAAAGGGAGAAAGAAAAACAGACTGTGGTGGACGGATATTGTTAGGTCTCTGTCGCGGCGTATCCGAACAACCAACATCGGAACAGTGCGGTGTTTCCGAACGTCTTTTTAATGTATAGATTCAAAATGGCGACTGTTCCCTTACAACCCGTATCGCCCCGTCATTATTTCCACGCAATGTATAAATTTTCTCCAATAGAATTTTCTATCGAGGCGGCTCAGGACCATTATTCGTGGCTTCGTTCGGGGTAGGCCTATGTTCAGCAGTGGAAGTGTACGGGCTGATAATGACAATTTTCTAAACGGATTTTTTAATTTGGCACCACCCAATAAGTAGCCGAAACATCTCATGTAACTTTGATTTAAAATTAAAATATTCTTCGAGCAAATATATATTATTATAATTATAATACAACTAATCTTCAAATAAAAAGAAAATTATCTACATATAATAAGATTGATGATGACTTTAAAGGATTGGCCGTTATTTAGATCCAAGAATTACCTAAGAGAGGGTTATCATTCCTTCATTCATTCAAACTTGTAGCAAAAAAGCAGAATCAGAATCATTTATTTGCAAAACATGAGTATTAACATGGTGTTGGCATGCAATGATGTTACAATATAAGTTAGTTATGGCCTACATGTTTTGCCATTACTGGCATGCAAATAGGAGAGGGCACACTGCAGATTTGTCACTAATTAAGGTGATATGTCTTTTCTAATTATAATACAACCATATTCAAAAATTATCAGATAAACTTAAAATTAATAAATTATAATTAATTATACATTATAATTGGTAGGTATATAAAGTCAAAATTTGTCAAGTAGAAAATCATTAACGCTATAATAGCATTTCTCAACGAGTACATTCTTGAGTCTATTTTTAAATACATTTGGAGTATCAGAGTAATTGTTATTTAAACATTTTACCGCATGATTATATATTTTGGGTGCCATACCTAAAACACTTTTTCGTATTAGGGCAGTTTGTGATGGGTGCGTACAAAGTCTATTGTTATTATTGTTACGTCGGTTACGTACCACAACATTGGAGAAACTTTTAAATAAATGTAGGTTATTTTTGACAAACATAGCTACATTTAGAATATATAGAGCTGGTAGAGTAAGAATTTTGTACTTAGAAAAGTATGGCTTACAACTATCAACAGTAACTACGTTAAACATTGATCTCAGGCAACGTTTTTGCGTTTTGAAGGCCCGGTGGTGGTCGGTGCTGTTCCCCCAAAAAATAATCCCGTAAGAGAGCAAAGATTCCGCTAATCCATAATAGGCGGCTAGAAGACCATCCGTGTTAATAGTAGAGCTTAGTTTATGTAGAGCATAAGCTACACTACTCATTCTTTTGCATAAACTTTCAATGTGACTTTTCCAATTCAGTCTTTTGTCAATAATTAGTCCTAGAAACTTAGCCGTTTCTACTTCGGCTACGGAATTATCCTTAAAATGTATGTCAATTTGTGATAAATTATTAGATCTTTGGTTAAAATGCATTATGTTCGTTTTCTTGAGATTAATTTTTAAATTATTATTACCAAGCCATGAAATCGTAGATGTCAAAGATTTATTAATGTCATTTTCATATGATGCATGGTCTCTACAAGCTACAGTTAAGGTACTGTCGTCCGCAAATAGGGTCATTGGTTGGCATGTCACTCTAGGCAGGTCATTAATGTAGATTAAGAATAACAGCGGATCTAGTACGCTGCCCTGTGGTACTCCATAGACTAGACTACGTTCTGAGGATGCATGAGTTTCTTGACGTTTTGTATCGAAATTAATTTTACTTATTTTGGTAATCTGTTTTCTATCTGTGAGGTAACATTGAAGTAGAGACAGTACATTTCCTCTAATACCGTAAGCTTCAAGCTTTTGACTCAGTATCTTGTGATACACATAGTCAAAAGCTTGCGTCATATCGCAGTAGATAGCACAGACTGCTGTTCTTTTGTCAACGTTTAACATAATGTTCTTTAAAAAGTCAAAAATAGCCATATTTATATTTTTATTCTTCATAAAACCTTTTAGCAAAAAAAAAAAATATGCTATGACGTCTTGCATCAATAGTACAAGACTGTGGAAATCAAATTGATATTTATAACAAGAAATATTACATACTTGAGTTAGTGGTGCCTTAAAGTCTAAGGTTAGAATCAGAATCAGAATCAATAACTTTATTTCTTTAAGCTTACAAAATAAGCACTTAGACAAGTCAAATTTTATACTATAAACATAGTTATTATTATCAAATAAGAAATAAGGTGTTATTGATATTCTCTTCTAAGGTCGTTAGGTTTATCGAGGCACTAGTTCTCACCTAATTGACAAGGATTTTATAGTATAGTTACTAAGAATACAAGTTAATATAAGTAAATAAAATAAATTAATTCTAAAGTATATTTTTTATCAAATTGCTCGTATCCCCCTCTATGTGGTAGACCCTCTACGCCGAAGAGGGGGGCTACGAGTCGAAGGGCTCTACGACATCGGTTGTCTAAAACATGGCTACTAATCCGCCCAACCATTTTCACTATATTTTGTACAATTGACATCTCTACTACCCCTGTCTTAGAGTTGAAATTCCTCTGTTGCAATTCGTTGCGCGTAGTCGATTTGTGAATCCACGGGACTTGACCTGCATTATAGATTAAACGAACGCCGTTAATCGAGTACGAGTGAGGTCACGTGTTTGTTTCCATTAAATATTTAACTGTTTGTACCTTCGATTGCCGCCGAGATTGTGACGGATCATTTAATGTTTTGGGGTTTAATTAAAAGATTGAAGGGTTGGATAAAAGTACAAAAGAACCATGAAATTTTTATTAATTGTGTTGGCACCTCTGTTGTTATGCTTTTTCGAATAAATGGGTCAAAAGATGAGATTTAATGATAAGATACCTGGAGGTATGTCTAGTTTTTATAGATCTGGCGGACGGAACATTTGTTGTCTTGTTTCATTGGATTTGAGCACCATATTGTGGGTAAAATAAATTTTAATATTCAATAATAAATATTTTTGATAAATATGCTGAACTCGGTATTAAGGTAAACTCCAAAGTAAGAAATGCTTGCTTTCTAACATATATTATAAATTTTAATGCACCAATCATTTCAGTAGCTTCGACATACATTTGAAAACACTCACTTGACCCTCTCCTTTACAAAATGAACAATAGCACTATAAGTAAAATACATAGCTGAAGTAGCTAGTTGAAATTTCACCAAAAACAGTAATAATCAGAAGCCTCGTGGTGTTGACTCAGAGTGGATGAAATTAACTGCTGTAATTGGATTTAGGTTCCTTGTTAGGCAGTGTGTCCCGCCCGCCCCGACGCCGCCCGCCGCTAGCAGCCCGCTGGCGACTCGGATCAAATACCCAATTTAATTCTATTGATGTGCACGGTAATTGAATCTAAGCCAGTAAATATTATATATTATTAACAAACAAAATAAACAAATTAGAACTAGAATTTACAATTGAAACGTTTGATCTAACAGCATACAGTTACAAACAATCTAGAAGCAGCTCAACTGATTAATATTAATAGATACCAATCAGAAGCATCTCCAAGATGCTTGCTGCGAAAGCTTGGGAACGTTAACTTCGGAGGAAGATTCTGGAGGTTTTTGATTGATGCAATTTATTGCTTACAAGCTGTTCCCCGCGGTTTCACCCGCTTTAAAGTTTTAAGTTTAAGTTGTTTTAGTTTTGCCGCGTAAGCCGTAGATATAAGCCGTAAATCTCTCATTGGTATTTAATGTTTTACTACGACAGAAAGTAGCCTGTTATTCTCCATCCTTTCTATGCCAAAAATCAAGTCGATTGGTTGCTAAGTTAAGGCGTGAAGGAAGGACAAACAAACAAACACACTTTCGCATTTATAATATTAGTAAGGTTTCAATGGTACGAATGATTTTCAGGTACTGATATATTACGTTATTTATTTATTTTATTGACCGATTAAGAAAAGTTCGAGAAAGGACAAAATTTATCGAACAATTTCACATGTTCCTGCCTGGTCTTAAAGAGTATATAGAGATATCTAAAAATCTTAAATCAATAAGTAGACTGTATCTAACTACCTTCATGACAGCGTATCTATCAAAAGCACCAACATACTCGTTGTTGAGATTTAAATACCTACTTAAATATATAAATAGTATCAAATCATAATATCAGACGTATCATTAGAATCAGCGTGAAGAATGTCATAATAGATTTGGTTGAGATAATGAGGATGAGAATTTTTATTTACAAAAACCATAACCCACTGGCCTGTTGTCGTTTTAGCATCATATCAACCCAAAACGTCCACTGCGACATATCATCATCCCCTATACTACGACATAATAGCGGTCCTCGGCCGTCCCTCAACTCCCTGGGTTATTGATATGAGAAACTGTATTGACATAAACAAAAGATTTAGTTGGCATTGGTTGGGAGTCATAAATGATGCCACATAAACCCACGGAACTGCTACACTATTTCTACGAGGGCTCAACAGCCTTGCTGTTAACATCGGTACACCATTGTCCTCGGAATCTTAGGAGAAAGTGTTTCACGCCGGAAACACAACTATCGCACCCTGGCGCCAAGTTTAACCTAATTTAACGATAGCTTGCTGAAGTGGCACAAGGTGAGGACAGGTTTATATGAGAGGCCTGAATAGCATAGTGAGAAATGGCTGAAGGAAATCAGATAATGTCTATAAATGCTATAATTTTTCTGAAAAGCTAGAACCTTGGGCTGTGTTATAATGTTATAAAAAATTGATGAAAATTTAAACAAAAAAGAAAGTGTAAACTATAAATTAAATGACGGGAAAACGCCCATACAAAACACAGATATTAAATATTTTTCCCTATTTCAGACTGTCTTGTTTATTATAACAAAATTGCGTAGTAACAGTTCAAAGAAATATTGTAAAGCTTCAGCGAGGCCAAGGTTACACCCTGACCTTTACGTACTTATCAATCAGAGTAAATAATTTATTTAGTGGAATGTGTAAATATTTTAAGAAACCCTTTATCAAACATTAGGTTTCTGCTCGTTTTAATTCAAAAGTATAAGTTACACGTGGCCTAATCACATTGTACTCAGACCATATCGCTGTATTTACTTAAAAAATCTACTGACAAATTAACTTTAAAAACCACTTGTTATCTCCTTTAGGATTTTTAGAGTAGCAACTTATTGCATTACTAGGCTTATTCCAGTTTTCTCCCTTGAAATTCAAATAAAAATTTCCCAAGGCACAGATTAACCATAGTATTTGTTTGTTTATGATAGTACTACGTACCTAAGGGGGAAACTAGCATTACTAGTAAGTAGTAACTCATTTTGGTGTGTGTATATGAATTTAGATACAGTATAGAAACAACCGACATAGCTCTCAGAATCAGCAGGCTGAAATGGCGATGGGCAGGCCATATAGCTCGTAGAACTGATAACCGCTGGGGAGTAAAGGTTCTCGAGTGGCGACCGCGATGCAATGCGAAACGGAGTGTGGGAAGACCTCCCACTCGATGGTCCGACGACATCGTAGTGGTCGCAGGGAGTCGTTGGATGGAGGCGGCTCAGGACCCCTATTCGTGGCGTCGTTTGGGGGAGGCCTATGTTCAGCAGTGGACGTGTACGGGCTGATGATGATGATGATGATGATAGAAACAACCGCATAGCCATCGGTTTATTTGGCCTGCCTGGTTTTGCATTTTCTGGAGACATTAAATCTAAAGCAATTTTATTATAATATTTTTCTCGGGATACATACAAGTAACATGACCCACCTAATCCCATTAGAGCTTGGGAAATTATAACAAAAGATGAAAAAATAAAACGTTTACATCATTAACAAGATATCAAAAACAAGTGGCATCATACCTTATATAGTTTAGGTTTTGTAAAAGGTGTTTTACTCAATGTTTTATTATTTGTTATTTTAGCAAAATAAAGGAAAAACAGAGTTTTACTTTAATCATTTTATCAATCCTGCAATGCAGAGAAAAATCCAGAAGGTCATCAGTTTAAATGAGATTAGAAACAATATATCTGAGGGCGGCCGAGCCAAGGTGAACCGTCTGGGGTTACAGCCTAAAAATAGTAGCTGATTCACATAATACCTTCAGTCAAAGGCTGGATTTTTTAGACAGCCATTTGAGAGAAAAAAAACTTCTACAATACGTGACGATAACTATGAGAAACGCAAGCTTTGCTTTTTTTTTTTTGCTATGAGAAAATGCTTAGTAAGTACATATTATAATAAAACTATTAAAGAAACCGACTCGTTTAACGTTTTTTCAGTCAATTTCGTAAAATGATCAAGCAAAGGCCTATCTACATATATTGTGTAGCTAAGAACATTTCCGGAATTCAGGCAAGTGTTGTGATACTTCATTTACTCTACCAAATCGGTTATACCGTTTTGTGACTTTGAGGTAATAAAAAGCCCCAGCCTTAAACATAGATAAATACGGTTGAAAAAATATACATCGCGGGTAAAAAAAAAACGGAGTAAATGATATATACATAGTTTTATTTCCATGTTTTTTACTGCATGTTATTTGTACTGCGATTATCTGTATTTATTTATTTACTAAATTGATAATCAATGGGCCCGTTTCTCACATGAGAAGTGTGTGGCTGACAGTACTAAAGCCTGCCTTTGAAAAGTGGGATGAATGTGGATGAAATCACCACTGAATTTGATTTTCCGTGTTCGAACTAGTTTGGGCCTAAGCCAGTGGGACCTATATGGAATAACTCCAATGATCAAATCTTTTGTCGTTGACATGAGATTTTGATCATTGATAAGTTAATCAGCGTACAAAGAACAGGCGGAATTTTATTCATCGAATAAGTAATGTGAACTTGTATATCCTCATTGCAATCACAGATACAACGAGGACCATTTGCACAGAGTAAACCAGCCGTTAATACTATGAGACTGTGATAAGATTAGGTAATACGGGATACCTTTATATAATATAAGTAGGTATTTCTACTAGACTGTGGTTAATCTTCTTACCCGACTAAGGGATAATGTTTCTAATCACAAACTTGGCGGTACGTTTTATATTTGAAGCGAAAAATTTATTCAAATAGAAAAGTTTAATCTAAGCAAGCGAAATTGTGTTCATGAAATTGTTTTTTTTCTGTTTTGGGATATTCATGTTCTGAAATTTTAGCCTGCGTTATTATCTAAGTACATATGATCAGATTCTATTCTCAAATCTAAGTAAAGTGACCTAGATTTCAAAACATGAATATCCTAAAACAGAAAAAAAATACAATTTCATCATGAACACAATTTCTATTATAAATTTTTCGCTCCAAATATGTAAGTAATATAAACTTATCGACACACTAAAACACCAAAATTAGTGATTTTAGTGTGTCGTAAATGCAAAAATCCGCACAAAACTGGAGTACCTAAGTACAACTACTCTACCTAAGACTCTACCTATGTTTTTTAGAAACATTTTAATAATAAAGACAATTACAATCAAAGCATAGAAACAAATTAGAACTAGTATTTACACGTCTCGTCACGGTTTAATAGCGCTCGGCGAAAGTGGAGGGGGGTTCTACGCAGGTGTAAAACGATGTAAAAATCGATTTCTGCGCATCAAGGTCAGCGATATTAAACCATGACGAGACCTGTACAAGTTAAACAATTGAGCTAACTGCAGACGGTTGGAAACAATCTACAGGTAGCTCAATTGATCCATATCAATACCCGTCGGTACCCACATTATAGTAGGAACTTGTGTGCCTGGGTTTTCCTCGAAAACCAAACCGCTCTACCATACTACCAATACTAGTGAAAATGCGTGTTTTCACCATACAACGCCATTTAATGAAATAAACAGACTAAAACCGGTAATTTTGTACGCCAGTAGGTAGAAACTGTTTTTAAAATCGCATCATCTCGCATCGTTCCGAATCTTCGGTGAAGTCTTAGATAAAACAACTGATATCACTAATGAACAGCAAACTCATCAGTAGTCTGCAGAAATAACAAAGTTATGGATGATTTATCGGATGGCCTAGCTTCGTAGGTCGATGAGACGCCGCGTAATATTGAATAAGTTCCGATGGGAAAGTTTCTTCGCGAAACATTATATTGGACGAAGCTATAAGCAATGAATCTTGATTCCAAGAAACCTCCAGATATTTTTTGTTTGACAATGTTAATTGAATAATTTGCAAATGCAAAACAAATTAAATTCCTAATCAGGTAGTTGTGTTATAAGTTTGGTTTGGGTAGGTTTGTTTGTAAGTAGGGACTTTTAAAACTATAATAATTACAAAAAATATCTAATACCTAACTTAAACCTTCGCGTTTGATGAGTTTTTTGTAAATGCAATATAATTTGTGTTCTTTTTTAAACGATCTTACTTCAAATAAGTACATATAATTTTTTTACAAATTTAGTACTGCTGTTTTACAAGATAAGTACTGCTGTTTTACAAGATAAGTACTGCTGTTTGTTTTTTCTCTATTTTAATTTCCCTTGTACTCTATCTTCTACATATCTACTTACATTTTGTATTTGATTCATTTTTGTAAAGTGTCTTCCGAATTCCCACAAATCCACACCAAATTTTAGCGCCCAGTTTTTCACTCTGAAACAAAGAAACGTAAAGTGAATATTGTATGCATTGAAATACAAGAAAGTAGGTACCCAAAATCAAACAGGAGAACCAAGAAAAACCACAGTAGGCTTTGAGTTATTTTCAAAATAATGTTCTCTGGTAGAAAAAGGTAGAAAGTACGACAATACTGGCAACCCAAATTTAAACTGTCATCATTGTGTCAATGCCAACTGCTATCACTATCAGTGCCAATCAGTATTTATCAACGCAAGGAGGTTTACCTACTTTCTACAAGTTATCAGCTCGTTAACGCCGGTTTTTATCAATATTTACAACATATTATTCACAATCACAAGGAAACCAGCTCAAAATATGCTTAAAAATTAGGGGAGTTGGATAATTTGGACATGGTTTCATTAACTATGAGACCTATATCGAAAAAACTGTTATGGTTTTTCGTTGGTGTAATAATCACGGGTTTTTATTGTGAGTTTTTCATATATTATGCCGTTATCATTAAGGTTCGTACACTTTTTAATTACTCTAATCTCGTATTTTTAATTCATAAAATAGATCAATAGTCAAATCAAGCATTATATCAAAGCAAAGATATTGAATTTTCCTATTTTATGTAGTATCTCCCTACTCCCTAGCTTTTAAGGAGAACACATTTGAAACAATGCTACCAATGCAGATGATAACCTAGGGTTGCCATGGGGCTGCCAAATAACAAAGCAGAAAAATGGCTAAAATTCTTAATTGCCTTCAAGTGAAAAAGAAACGGTTTATGAGAATTTTATTAGTCATTTATGAGGCTTGATTAGCGTTGCATTTCGTTGGATCTTTTCACAGTAGGTAGGTAGGGTAGGGTAAGTAGGTAGGGTGGCTGATATCTACACTACGTTGCCGAATATTCATGAGAAATAAAGATGTGTATGAAGACCCCTTTAGGATATATAGGTTGCTAAAGTTACCGACTTCATTAGAGCAATCATCGAAAGTGTAGAGATAGGAAGCAGGTTGTTGCAGAATAGTGATGATGATTGTGCGCTGTTTTGTAGATTTTAATATTATTGGTTGCGCTTTTACAGTGTAGTTGGCCTTCTTTAAATGCACGGACTGACGAAGTCCTCAAAGCATTGATATTGGCTGATACGCACCTCTTGGGCCCAAGAAAAGGACATTGGCTGGATAAATGGAGACGAGAATGGCAAATGCACCGCGCTTTCCAGACTATTATGATATTGCATCAACCAGATGCGGTATTTTTATTAGGTAAAGATACGCCTAGCATGGTAGAGTTCTTTCGCACGATACTTGCGCGGCTTTGCCGCTTTTCTGACAGATTTACGAAGTTACTAGAGATTCAATGGTTTGTATTTATGTAGAAAATCTCATTTGGAAAACTGTCCATCCCTCTCTTAAATCAAGTATAGACAATACTTGATTTTAGTCCGTAAATACCGTGAAATTCTCATGCAAGTTTGAATTCGATGAACTCTACCTTTGCTTACCTAGAAGCAGTTTGTTTTTTTTTAGATGAAATCTGATTCTCGTTTTGTTCTATGGCATGAATTTCGAGTGAAAAGCTAGTATTGTACATATGTAGTTCCATGGAAAAAATAGGGAAGAAAATGTGTCATTTTGTTCGATGACGTCATGTTCCGTAGAACAAATGGGAACTTCCCATGATTTCTTCTATCGGACGCCATGCACACCTTTCCGTATACATATTTAGTTACAAAAGGTGCGCAGATACTCAATATTATTTATTATTTTCTTTGTAGGTGATGTTTTTGATGAAGGGGAATGGAGCAACGATAAACAATTCCAAGACTACGTGGAACGCTTCAATAGACTGTTCGCAGTGCCTAGCGAAACCATCATGCATATTGTTGCAGGAAACCATGATATTGGGTTTCATAACCAGTAAGAAATATTCAATTATATTATAAAGGTTTATTATTAATATAATTATTCCCAGTACTACCTCTAACCATATGATTTAGTACGTACCTTTCCCTACATTTCCCTAAAATCCTAAGAATGGAACACGAGAAGAATCTATAAACGAAGTGGCGTGTTCGGGGGGTTTCATTCTGCATTGACTCTCATATTTACTGTGATAATGACAATATTTATCGGTTTCGAAGTTCTAATATTTTTTCTATCTAAACGTTTTATCTAGAAAACTTGATATCATAGAAGCCAGTATTTAAAATATCGCTACAGTAACCTTAGGCTATTTACAAATAGCGGGTTTCTATTCAATTTTCAGTATACGACGCGGTTCAGCTCAACGATTTTCCAAAGCAATGAACGCGTCTTCCGTCCAATTCCTCACCTTAAAGGGGAATCACTTCGTCCTATTGAATTCTATGGCGATGGAAGGAGATTCTTGCGCCTTGTGCACTGAGGCCAGGAGAAGGATAGAGAATGTTTCAAGTATGTACATATGTATGTACTTAATGATTGCGTATAGCACTGTTTTTTTAGCACCCTATTTGATAAATTAATTAGGGATTACCATGAAAAAAATATTAAAAATCGTAAGAAATCCATCGGTATGTCTGAATTGTGACAATAACTGTCTAAGGATGCATCCTATTTAAGTAACAAAACATTATGTAAAACATAGTTATTCAACATGTTTTATAATGTGGACGTGTTATATAACACATTACGGTGACCTGGGTGAAACCCAACGTCATTTTATGTTTCAGAAAAAATGAACTGTTCCAAGACTTCAGCTCCATGTGAAATGAATATAAAGAAAGTATCCTATAGTCGCCCGATACTCATGCAGGTAAAATACTGATATTCTCTACCACCTTTGTACCACTTTGATTGTAAGTACCTCCAGTTCTCCAGTTTTCATACGCAACATTGATCCTAGAGACTTATTCATTTCTTTAGCTTAATTAAGATTGAAGTGAATAGCTCTTCAAGTCTCAGAAGTTTCTAGAGTACGGATTAAAAATGCTTTGCTATCTTATAACACTAATATCTATACTTATAATAAAACTGTAACAGGGTCAATTCTGTACATTGAAGATATATTGAAAATTTTTTTTGGAGGGCACTCTGTTGTCGGTACTGATGCCAAAAATGTTTTTTTTTCCATCATGTCTGTGTGTCTGTCTGTATCTTGGCCGCGCATAGCTCCTAAACTACTGAACGTATTGAAATGAAACTTGGCAGGATTTGAGTTCATACTACGTGAAAGGACATAGGATACTTTTTATCCCGGATTTCAATAGGGTTCCCTTGGGAGAGGGGATGAAAGTAAAATTTGTTGGCTGCACATAGCGCCAGAACTACTAAATGTATTCAAATGAAACTTGGCAGGATTTGAGATCATACTATAATGAAGGACATATGATACTTTTTATCCCGGATTTCAATAGGGTTCCCTTGAGAGAGGGGATGAAAGTAAAATTTTTTGGCTGCGCGTAGCGCCGAAACTACTAAATGTATTCAAATGAAACTTAAGGACATAGGATACTTTTCATCCCGGGTTTTAATAGGGTTCCCTTGGGAGAGGGGATGAAAGTAAATTTTTTTGGCTGCGCGTAGCGCCGAAACTACTAAATGTATTCAAATAAAACTTGGCAGGCTTTAAGATCATACTACGAGGAAAGACATAGGATACTTTTTATCCCGGATTTCAATAGGGTTCTTTTGGGAGAGGGGATGGAAGTACAATTTTTTGACTGCGCATAGCGCCGAAACTACTGAATGTATTCAAATGAAATCTGGCACGATTTGAGTTCATACTATGATGAAAGACACGGATACTTTTTATTCCGGATTTCAATAGGGTTCCCTTGGGAGAGGGGATGAAAGTAAAATTTTTTGGCTGCGCGTAGCGTCGAAACTACTGAATGTATTCAAATGAAACTTGGCAGGCTTTAAGTTCATACTACGAGAAAAGACATAGAATACTTTTTATCCCGGATTTCAATAGGGTTCTTTTGGGAGAGGGGATGGAAGTAAAATTTGTTGGGTTCGCACGGCGCCGAAACTCCTGAATGTATTCAAATGAAACCTGGCAGGATTTGAGTTCATACTATGATGAAAGACATTGATACTTTTTATCCCGGATTTCAATAGGGTTATTTTGGGAGAGGGGATGGAAGTAAAATTTGTTGGCTGCGCATAGCGCCGAAACTACTGAATGTATTCAAATGAAACCTGGCAGGACTTGAGGTCATACTATGATGAAAGACAAGGATACTTTTTATCCCGGATTTCAAAAGGGTTCCCTTGGCAGAGGGGATGAAAGTAAAATTTCTTGGCTACGCATAGCGCCGAAACTACTAAAGGTATTCAAATGAAACTTAGCATGGTTTAAGTTTATGTTACAAGAAAAGGGCATAAAATACTTTTTATCCCGGAATTCAGAAGGGTAGCGCGCGCGGCAAGGGCGGTAGAGAGCGTTAGCCCCCCACTGTGGGGGGCACTGGTAGTGGGGCCCCAGGCAGTGAGGGCCCCAGAAGTGCGGACTCCAGCAGTGGGGCCCCTCACGCCACCGGACCCTCCCAGTAGCCCCCCACAGTGGGGCCCCCACATTGCCCCGCAGTGGGACCTCAGTAGCACCCACAGTGGGGGGCACCGGCAGCGAGGCCCCAGAAGTGGGGGCCGCCGGCAGATGGCCCCCGAAGTGGGCCCCCCGCATTGCCCCGCAGTGGTACCACCTCATTAGTCCCCCACAGTGGGGGTACCAGCAGTGGGGTTCTCGGTCGGGGGGCCCCACATTTCCTCGCAGTGGGACCCCCAGTAGCCCCCACAGTGGAGGGCACCGGCAGTGGGGGCCCCCGGCAGTTTGCCCCGCAGTGGGCCCCCCACATTGCCCCGCAGTGGGACCCCCAGTAGCCCCCCGTAGGGGCCTCCCCGCAGTAGGGTAAAATTTCTCGGCTGCGCATAGTGCTTAAACTACTGAATGTATTCAAATGAAACTTTAAGTTCATACTACGAGGAAGATCATGTAATACTTTTTATCCTGGAATTCGTAAAGGTTCCCTTGGGAGTGGGGATGGAAGTGACATTTCTCGGCCTAAAATAGCGCAAAAACTACTGAATGGATTCGAATGATACTCAGCATGATTTGAGTTCATACTACGAGGAAGGTCATAAAATACGAGTCCATACGCCAAAGCCAACAAAATGATTACACATTTGTTATTAATGCCGATAAACGACCTACTGGATAGCATCCGGTTGGTAAAAAGCTCTCGCTACCAATGATGTTGCCGTCGTCCTGGTAGATCAGCACTGTGACAGGCCGGACATTGTGCTGCGTACCCGGGATCACCGCTTGCAATGCATTGCCGAAACGCACCAGGCATTTGATACTCTTCAGTCTCTACTCGCTTATATACCTACTGTCGTGGCGAAGACGGATACAACTTTGATCTTCGACATGTGAATCCGAAAACTGACGAGACTGGACAATAAAAAAGTTTTTGCAATGCAATTCTACGCCTAGATATATTTTACCAATAAGAGAAGGTCGCATTGCTCACCTGCAAAGGTTTCGAGGTTTGTTTAACCGTTTTCTGGTGGACACTTACGCCAAAATTAAAACGTAGCGTTTGGTATACATCAGAACAGAACTAATGAGAGAAGACTGCGCGCTTAGAATTATGTAGATCTGCGAGACGCCATGAATCAAGATAGAAATTGTGAAGATTTACGACGACCGGTGATTCTTCCTTCCAGTTTTAGAACTGGACAATAGATGTGTAGTGCTCTATTCTCCAGTAGGTCTCCTTTGAAGCACATAATATATCTAGGTAAATGTGGAGCTGTGTGACGTCCAGTTAATAAAATCTAGGCGTATGTAAATCTATACTATACTACACTAATAAAAATAAGTAAGGTTTGTGTGGTTGTAGGGGTAATCTCTGAAACTACTGAGCCAATTTTGAAAATTCTTTTACCTATTGAATTTGTTTAAACACTCATCGTTAAAACCACGTTATTTAAGACTTTTATAAAAATGTTTACCGCCCAACGAAGTGGGCACGGGTCAGCTAGTTATTAATACGAGAGTTTGAATGTTTGGATGTATTTATTCACGATACTCTTCACGCCAAAACTACTGAACAGATCTGACTGAAACTTTGCATAGATGTAGCTCTAGATCTGGAATAAATATTTATATATAACAAATTTTACCCCGAAAAAATTCGCACGAACGCACGAGCGGATTAAAATTAGATTTATATTAAAATTATATTACTTCTTCTCCAGCATTTCCCTCTATACAGAGAATCCGATGCATCTTGCACCGAGCCCGACGCCCCGCCTCTCCCTGAGCGAAATATTCGCTTCAGGGCAAAAATCGAAGCTCTGTCCAAAGAGGCCACAGACTATTTGGCAGAGAAGATCCAGCCTAGGGTGGTGTTCGGGGGTCACACGCATCACGGCTGTCTGCAGCATCATGAATATGGAGATGTGAAGTTTCAGGAGCACTCCGTGCCGTCGTTTTCTTGGAGGAATCGCCCGGATCCAAAGTATATGCTGGTAAGCTTATGTAATATGTTACTTTTACCATACACTACTCTACTAGGTACTGTATTGCTGCTGTGCACGTGTGTGTGGCGTAGACCAAGCCCAGCGATTGTTGTCTAGGGTAGAATAGACAACAATGCCATATAACTAACATCGAATACGTAAAATATTCAAAATTTATTTCTTCAACTACAATCATCCGTGCAATGTATAAAATTCTCTATTCTACTAAAGACAAAAAATCACTATGCTAAGGGGGCTGATCTCTAATTCTAATTCTACTTATATTATATATGTCAAAGTTTGTATGGATGGATGTATGGATGTATGGATGTATATGGATATTTGTTACTCTTTCACGCAAAAACTACTGAATCGATTAGGCTGAAATTTGGTATGGGTATAGTTTGGGACCTGACATAATATATAGGCTATTTTTTATCACGATAAAACGCGGGCGAAGGCGCGGGCAGCAGCTAGTTAATCTGTACATTATTATTCTATCTGTAACTGATCTATACATTATGTAAATGAATTCAAATTTGAATTTATGCAATAGTTTAGATACCTATGTATAATGGTACTCTTGTTGTGGTACGGCCGTAGCGTGATCGTCTATTAACTGTTTATGTGTATACCGAGGGTGGTGTAGATTTTTCCAAGAATGTTTGTGACGTTGAAGAGATCAGATATGCTTGTGACTTCGTTAATGTTTTATTTTGCGTTTGTTAAACACGCGAGTACATAATCCGATAGACATAGAACACTCACCTATTCCACGGAGCTTATTTTAAGTAGTAATCGCCTGTATCCTCCTTAGTACTCGCGTGTTTAACAAACGCAAGATAAAACATTAAAGAATTCACAACCATTATCTGATCTCTTCAACGTCACAAACTAAACAGTTAATAGAAGAACACGCTACGGCCGTACCACAGCGCAAGTTTAAATTTTAGTTTATTATGCAGTTTACTATTGTAATATTTGATGTTTCTTTCTTTTTATTAATTTTTTGGTGTGGTCTACCTATGTTATTGTTATACTTTTTTACTGATTCTTACCTACTATATTGTGATATATGTGCACCATCAAATGTATGAGGGTAGTTTGCCTCGCCAGTAGATTGTCGGCCATTACAAAGTTCAGTTGTTCATCCGTGTTTAATTTATGATTTTCCCTTATATACGCAATATATATATATGTATATATATGCTTGTTTTTTGTTTTGTGATGCCTATGTTTGTGTACCAAATAAACATATAAACCATCTATCTATCTATCTAACACTCTCCGAAACTACATGACCGATTTTCGCATATAGAATGAAGAAAGTTCTAAAGTGCCCATAGCTATGATAAAAATCTCATTGTTTTAGGTCAGCATAACACCAGAAGAATATAAAGTAAATAAATGTGGGCTGCCGATGGAGATGACGATAGCAGTGTCAGCTGTAGTGCTGATATTGGTCTCATGGAATATAGCGTATAGGAGATAATAAAATACTCGAATAACTAATTTGGCATTTTATTTGACTTCTAAGTATTAATAATAATCGCCTTTAGTTAACTCTCATTGGGCCTCTGTGCCTTTGTTGTCTTTACCCCGCCTCTGTAAGCTTGTTAATAAATGTGATCTGTTGGATATCCACTATGACAGTCTTGCCAGCTTTTGCCGTCGTCACTTACTAGGCACACCTAGAGTGTGTTTACTTTAGTCTATCTAATTGCCAAATGCAATTAAAATTCGCTCAGCCGCTCAGATAAATGCTTGTTTTTTAGTCGTTACTTCTGAGTAATACTATATACATACCATGTTCTATTATGTACGTCTTACTTTATTATTTCATTTTATTATTCTGTATAGATTCATCATCAGCCCATACATGTCCACTGCTGGACATAGGCCTCCCCCGTACGACGCCACAAATAGCGGTCCCGAGCCGCCTCCATCCATCGACTCCCTGCGACCGCTACGATGTCGTCGGTCCATCGAGTGGATGGTCTCCCATGTAGGGGGGGGGGGGGGATTTGCCATAATCAAAACGCTTGGCAGGTGGATTGGTGATCGCAGCGTTGGTGTTTAAAAATACTCAGAAGGAAGCTGTTGCCTTTCCTCTGGTAGGTTCCCTTAGTCGGCTCTTACGACATCCACAGGTTGAGTTGGAGGGGTCGATATTCGTAGGCCGCGACCCCACGGCCTGTATAGATTAGTAGGTAAATAAGTATATTTAACATAATTGATACCTATATTATTGTGTCTCCACTGTTTTTACAATCTCCCTTGCTTTGTATTAGAGAGTGCTTATAGTTAAGTCTTTATGCATGCTGTGTTGGCCTGTAAGAGGTTGGTGCACTTAGCATCACATATTCAGAAATTATGTAAATTAAAACTTTAACTACCTTGTAAGTTTTGGTGTACTCGCTGTAGGCCAACCTTATTGTTAAAATAAATAAATTTAGCCCCACGCATGCCCCCCCAAAGGAGTTACTATATGGCCTGTGATCATCGAAATGAGAAATACATAATAACAATAAATAATGCTGGACAATACACACAGCATCATCTAGCCTCAAGGTAAGCAGAGCTTGTGTTATGGGTACTAGATGACTGATTGGTATTCTTATTGTGAGTTTTTTAATTTTAATATAGCTTGGAAAATACAATACCAAATGGCATTTAAATACATTTTAGCCTGTATATAGGTTTGGAACAACAGGGCTAAACTGGTAATTATTTTTAAAAGATGAACGCTAAACCTCTGAACTATCAGTTTTGAGTTTGTCTTCCTTTTCTGCAATAAGTACTGACTGTCAAAATAAAAGACAATCGTCGTACCAAATCGCAGTCCATAACGTAACTAATTTCCACGATTTGTCATAAATGTTTAGGCGGAAAGGAAAATGAAAATGTGATTGGGGAAACAGGTTAAGTATTTTTTCCAGCTCGTCGGGCACCCTTTATTTCGTGGTATAAATGTGCTCAAAGGTAAGTATGACGTGTTCTGACATTCATCTTGTATTAAGCTTATTCCGTTAAGGCAATGAAGGTTTTATCTTGATCCTTTATTAGTCTCATGGTTTGTTACCAACTCTACCGATTTTTTTTACAGATTGGTTTGTTCCCAATTCTACAGATTTTTTTTTTACTGATTCCTGTCCTGCACCGGCATCTAAGTCCGGCAACATCTTATGGTGAACAGTCTGTACCTAGGTACCTGTGGATGGAACGCACAAAAAAATTATATCAATCGTTCCCCTACGTAGGTACAAATATTTGACATTTCGTATGATTTAAATTTTATGAAATTTCGGAGAACCTGATATTTCAAAAGGTTTATGATTGCTTTTAGGGAGAATAATATTGTTCTGGATTTTAGGTATGCTTTCATATTAATTTTAAATTAACTTACTAAGCTCTATTAATTATGGGTAGAGCTTCCTATAAACTTCTTCGAATCCTACGGCTCTTTGAAAAAAATATCAATACATATATCTATAGTATTCAAATATTATATAATTATATTATATTATATTATATTATATTATATTATATTATATTATATTATATTATATTATATTATATTATATTATATTATATTATATTATATTATATTATATTATATTATATTATATTATATTATATTATATTATATTATATTATATTATATTATATTATATTATATTATATTATATTATATTATATTTAGTATAAAATATTATTTATAAATTAAATATTATTTTGGCTCCTGAAACACAGTTTTAAACTAGTTCAGGAGCCTATGGACTCACAACTGTCTGTGAAACAATAATATGTCAATAAAACAATTTTTACTTTACTTTACTCTATTTGAATACTAAATATTTAATAGGTAGAGCACAAAAAATC